>CM066035.1:496674847-497274847 GCA_033557465.1 Ichthyophis bannanicus
CATTGCTCTTGGCAGAATGGCTACTAAGGACCTAGACAAGATTCTAAAGAACAGAGATGTCTTTCTCCATACAAAGATTCAATTCGTTCAAGCCATGGTATTTTCAATAACATCATATGGATGTGAAAGTTGGACAGTGAAAAAAATAGACAGGAAGAAAATTTATGCCTTTGAATTATGGTGCTGGCGACGAATACTATGTATACCATGGGCTGCCCGAAGAACAAACCAGTCAGTACTAGAGGAGATCAAACCTAAGCTTTCTTTAGAAGCTCAGATGACAAGACTTCGACTTTCATGCTTTGGACACATCATACGAAGAGAGAGATCATTAGAGAAAGACATCATGCTTAGCAAAATATTAAGTCAATGCAAAAGAGGAAGGCCAGCAATGAGATGGATTGATACAATAACAGCAGCTATGGGTGCCACTCTGTCAACAATGAGTCACCTGACTAAAGACCGAACACAGTTTAGGACAATTATCCATAGGGGTGCCATGAGTCGACACCAACTCAACAGCACTTAACAACAATAACAACAACAATTTTATTGTAACAAAAACTGCACATAACACATGGCATTACAGATGCAATATAACCTCCAAAATCAGAAATCAAGCCATCACATAATTTCCCAAACTCAGTGAATTTTTTCTTAGTAACACTCAACTTATCCCCCTCCCCCTTCTTCCCCCCACCTCCCCGCCCTCCCTGTTGGTTGTGCTAGCTCTCTAAGGCCATCTCTACCACATGCCCATGCCCATATATAGTCGCTATCTGTCTTACAAATCTTGAACATCCTAGGTCTTTTAACCAGCCTAAAAAATTAGCATAAGTACACCCACTCAGGGACCTTAATGATATTCCTTAATTGCAGCTCTTCAAGAGCTGCCCAAGATTTACCCCAGTTCCCCCCTCCCAACTCCATGCTCTGTATGACCCCCCCATATCTCTAGATACTGGGCATGTCAGTGGTTTCTGTAAGCTGTCAATGCATTCACTCATTCAATTTAATCCAGCTTCTACACAATAGCTTTTCCCCGTGCAATCTGTACATCTTTCTAAAGTTCCGCCAGCTTCAATCATACAGCCAGACACATCTGTATTCCCTCCACCTCGCAAGACAGTTTTCCATCTCCTCCAGAGGGAGGTTCAAGAGTATAGAGCTCAGGCTCAAAGATACTTCCACACCACTGACCCCTTTGAAAAAATTTACCGCCCACTTCCACACCCTTGCTACTCTCTCATACCCCCACCACATATGGAGAAAATCCCCATTCCTGCAACCTTTCCAGCACCGTGAGCTGTAGGACCCCAGGGCATGGTGAAGCTTCAACGGGGTCAGATACATTCTGTACAAAATTTTATACCCATTCTCTTACAGGGTGGCAGCCACTGGTGTTTTCCATATATTACCTGCCATTGCTCATCAGTCAGTGGGTCCCCAAAATCAGCCTCCCAGACCCCCCAAAACCCCAATTTCCCCCCTTTCCCTTCCATCCATAGTTTATACAACTTACACAGTAAACCCTTAGAAGTTTAGCTCACTCAGTAGAGCTTTTAGAAGCCCATTTCCGGATGTGAAAACTCCTCCTGAATTTCTCTATTCCCCCCAAATGAATCACCTGCAGGTACAAATATCTATCCAACTCCCGGAGCCCATACCATTCCCTCATTGAGTCAAAAGAAAGTAAGCATCCATCAGCCCCCTGCCCATGTCCGATCCGCCAAAACCCTGTTGCTCCCACCTAGCTGTCCTTGAGTTCTGTACTCCGGGGCTGGGGGGGAATTCTTCATTCACCCACAAGGCGATCAGCCTCCCCCTTCAGTCCCGCCCATTACTTTCTTCTGATATTTATCACAAACCCGCAAGGTCAGGGCAGTAAAGGAGTTCTTGCTTCCCCCCGGTCTGTTTGCATGGGATCCATAAGATATCCCAGATTGACCCCCGTCCCCAATGCCACCCAGTTCTTCCACACTAGCCCATCCCTCCAATCAAAAATACTTTGTACCTGGACAGCCTCATCATAGGCCCTCAGGTTCGGGACCCCCAACCACTGTTCCCTCTAAGCTGTGCGCGTGTGCGCGCGCACACACCTCGCCGAGTGAGCGCACATATTTTACAACAGAGCGCACAAAAATTACGGCTCTGATTCTGATAGAAAACAACACAGACATCTTAAAATTTAAGTTATGATTGTAATTACTAGAAATTTCCCACTTCATTTAGTAATCGTCTATTTTCATTTAATTTGATTAAAATCAACGTGGTGTACATACTGTATTCCGACATGTAGTCAAATTTTAAAGTATATAACTCCGAGTGTCGTTATGTGGCACACAAAAATTTAACCTTCCTTCAAAAGCTGCACACAGCTGATATTTTATGCGCACACAGCCTACAGAAAATTAGAGGGAACATTGCCCCCAACCCTTCATCTGCTGTTCCCCAATATAACACCTGCCACACCACCCTAAGTGTCTGTTTCTGCCTGTTGAATGCAAAAAGCTTCCCTTGTAGCTTCTGCAGTTCCCCTTCTGACACCTTCACTGGAAGATCCAGGAATAAGAAAAGTAAGCGCGGTAGTACATTCATCTTCACAGCTGCCACCCTCCCCAACCAGGAAAACAGACCCCTCCAGGTCTCCATCTATTTTTTCAGCAAGGGCCCATAGTTAAGGTGGTATAAAAGAACTACAATGGCTGTGCATCCAAGCACGCATAAAATACAAGTCAATTATGAACACTTTTAAGAGTATACACAGCATAACTGCTGGCTGCTTACAGTCCCTCATACACACATCCTCAGACAACAGACCAAGAAGGGATCAAACCACAAACCTACTTAAATTCTCCAGGCATAAAACATTAAGCACACAAGAAACATGCTAATGCACCTTTTCCATCTACGGATCTACCTAAGAGAGTTTCTGAAGGAATTCAGAAAGAATCTTAAAACACACATCTTCGAAGAATGTTATGGGACAAACTGCTAAATTCTGCCTCTCACAGCCAAATGACCAAATAAACTCAGAACCGGACCCAATGTTGCTCAAACTGTAAATAGTTAAATGTATTCAAATTAACCCTATCCCCTGTTCTCTTATTATCTAGAAAGCAATAACTAACCACTGCTGTCATGTAATTAGTACACATATTCCGCTTACTGTTCGATGTAAACAGCCTTGATACTTCTGAAAGTCTGTAAATAAGAAATGTTAAATAAATAAATAAATAAAACCTGCCAAGCCTCTCCACCTGCATCCCTAAACAGCTGAGGAAAGTGCGGATCCACTTGAAGGGGAATATCTTCTTTGATCTCTGCTCTAAATCTACCTCTATCTGTACCTCCAAGATCTGCGTCTTGGACAGATTAATCTAGCCAGACACTTTTCCATACTGCTCCACTTCCTGCAGTAATACTGGTAGCGAGACCTTGGGATTCCGCAATGTATAAATAACATTGTCTGCAAACAGATTTTATGTTCCCGCTGGCCAATGACCACCCCCCCCCCCCCCACCAGGGTTACTTTGAATTCGATCCACCAGTGCCTCAATAACCAAAATAAAGAGTAATGATAATAAGAGGCATGCCAGTCTTATTCCCCTTCCCAGGGGGAACTCATCTGAGTACCCCCCATTTACCCTAATCTTTGTCTTTGGCTCCTTATACAAAGCTCCTATCCACTTAAGAAATCGGGGACTCAGGCTGACCATCTCCAGCACCTGAAACTCCATTCAACATGGTTGAATGCTTTTTCAACATTCACAGCCATGAGGAGGGTGAATGTTGTCTCTTGTCTCGCCTACCAAATAATAAAAACATTCAAACATGATGGCAGAAAAAGATCATATGGCCTATTTGGTCTGCCCTTCCATATCAACTACAATAGTCCCCTTTTTTCCTTTAGAAATCTGTGTTTGTCCCAGGCTTGCTTGAATTCAGATACTGTCCTCGTCTCTACTACCTCCACGGGGAGACTATTCTATGCATCTACTACTCTTTCCGTAAAGAAATATTTCCGCATATTATTCCTGAGTCTATCCCCTTTCACCCTCATCCTATGTCCCCTCATAGCAGAGCTTGCTTTCAATTGAAAGAGGCTGTCCTTTTGTGCATTAATGCCATGGAGATATTTAAACGTCTCTATCATATCTCCTCTATCCCGTCTTCCCTCTAAAGTATACATATTAAAATCCTTAAGTCTATCCTCATATGCTTCATAACAAAGACCACTAACAATTTTATTAGCCACCCTCTGCTCCGACTCCAACCTGTTTATTTCTTTTTGAAGGTGTGGTCTCCAGAACTACACACAATACTGCAAATGAGGTCATACCAGAGACTTAAACAAGAGGCACTATCACCTCCTTTTTTCTGCTGACCATTCCTCTCCCTATGCACCCAAGCATCCTTCTGGCTTGTTCAGAAGTCACCTAATGTTGTCACTGGCCTGCCTTCCTGGGACAAATCCTATTTGATCTTGGTTAATCAAGAACAGAAGATGATGCTGTATTTTATTAGCAAAGACGTTTGCAAAGATCTTTGCATCCACATTTATCAGGGAGATGGGTCTATATGACCCACACAGCATTATGTCTTTTCCTAGCTTAGGCAACATTGGACTTAAGTAACATACCTCCCCCCCCCCCCTTCCAGCATCATTGAAAAGGTCCACCAGCACCTCCCCCTGGAAAGCCTTATAAAATTAGGCGGCTAGCCCATCCAGCCCCGACGCCTTATCCTCTTTCAGCCTCTTGACTGCTGTCCCAACCTCCTCCACTGTTATATCTATATCAAACAACCCCTCTTGTTCCATTTCTTCCAGACAAGGCATACCACAGCCATCCAAATACCGCTGTCCTGCTTCTATCCCCCCCCTCCCCCGGGACATACAACTTTGCATAGAAATGCCAAAACTGGCCTAGTGGTTGGGGCAAGGTACCTCAGGCCAGAAGGTCAGGGGTTCAAATCCCACTAGAGGACAGCAACCTTGGGCCGGAAGGACTGGGATTTCTAGTCCCACAGGTGCTCCTTGTGGTCTTAGGCAAGCCACTTAACCCTCCATTGCCCATGTTCCCTGTAAGTATTAGTGTATGTGTCTCATATCCCCTCGTGTTAAATGTATCCCCCAATTGTGTTGTGACCACTTTGACTGAAGGATAAGGTGGTATACAAAACTGTCTAAATAAATAAAAATAAATAAATGGCAGTTGCTCCAGGCATCTTCCAGCACAAGAGAGCAGAGAGTGTCTAGCATAACCTTCCTCACCTGCATTACAACCCCCCCCCCCCACAGAGTTATCCACCCTAGGGTTCACTGTAAGGTTGTAATCTCCTCCCAGTATACACCTGCCCCTGCCCAGCTCCTAGACTGCCCTCCCCAAAAGCACAAAAAGCTCACCCTGTCCAGTGTTGGTGTATAGATGCTCACAAAATTGATTTCTTCCCCATTAACCCCCCCCTGGACTTTTTTTTATCTTCCCCCCCCCCCCCCCCCCATCTCTCTTAACGGTACTGAACTCCACCCTCTGCCTTCCCGAAATCATGATGCCCATGCCCCCTCTTTTCTGGTTTTCTTTGTTAGCAACCAGGTAAACATGGGGGAAGGCCTTCCCCCTCAGGCACCCTTCAAAAGACTGTTTTAGGTATGTCACCTGAATCATAAACATATCAGCCTTTAACTGATGGTCTTCCTTTAGTAGCAGGGATCTCTTTTGCCACGAGTTCAGCCCATTCACGTTCAAGGTCACAGCCTCTAGCTCCCCTCCTCTTCCCTTATGCATGACTAATCAACTACCCTACTTCTTCCACCACACAACCAAAATGGGTCCCCCCCACCCACCCATTCTCACTCCCACTCCCTCCTCTCCCCATACCCCTTCCCGTCTTCCCTCCCATCTTGCTGCATCCTGGCATTTACGCTCCTGCCAGCCCCTCCCAGGAGTAGTGACGTCTGAACCCAAACATCTCTCCTTCATAATGTAATTGTGGAAGCATGCTACAATGTCCCTTAGGTGCTGCCCAAGGCCCAGTGTGGACTGTCCAATTTTATCTCAGTTACCTTTATCTTCCCCTTGTCACCCAGGAATGCTTAGAAGATGGACACTGCCATTGCCCTGCAGTCTTGATATTCCAGGCTCTCAGGCACCCCTTTAATATGTAAGTTGTTTTTACGGGCACAATTTTCAAGGTCCTCCAATTTTAGAGTCATTCATTTGGCTCCCTCTTCCAGGAGCTGCAGCCGCTTAGCAAGCTTTTTTTGACCAGCCTGGCAGTCCTCTACCTAGCCTTCTGTTTCCTCCAGGAGTTTGCCCAGCTTCAGGACCTCTGTGCGCAGCACCCTTACCATACCCCACAGCTCAGTTCTCGCCACTCCTATTTCAATTTTAATGTCAGCAAACCATGTTTTAAGTTCCTCCTTTGTGATCTGAATAATCGTGCCTCTATCTCCAATCAGTTCTGACAGGCAACCCTCTGATGCTGCTTCCCCTCTGCTTTTTCCTGCCACCACGTTGGCCATGCTGTTCCTGCAGGCTTGATAAGCAAAGTCTTTCAAACTGTCTGTTTTTCACTGCGTGCTGGCCATAACTCGGGGCAAGCTCTCCAGCATCTTGGGAGGGTTTTGCTTCAGCCGCTTATTCCCTGGGGAAGATTTTTCAACACTTCGGCAACTGGTTCAGTGGAGCTCTGAGCTCAGCCGTCCATTTAGATCCATGATGTCACTTCTCTCCCTTCTTCCATTTCTTTTATCATTTTGGTTGCTCTTCTCTGTAACTTTTCTAAGTCTGCTATAAACATTTTTAGATAGGATAACCAGAATTGCACACAGCATTCAAGATGTGGTCACACAATGAAGCGATATGGAGGCATTATAATATCCTTGCTTTTTTTCTCCATTCCTTTCCTTTCCTTATGATTCCTAGCATTCTATTTGTTTTCTTGGCTGCTGCTGCACACTGGGCAGAGAGTTACTGCATTATGAAGGTAAGTTTATAAACTGGTACTAAAAAAATGAAAATGTGTTGTACTGTATATCCTCTTAATAGATTGTAGTATTCTCTCTACTTTAAATAACTTTTTTAAAAATAAATTTATAAAGATTCAATGTAGACCAAATCTCAAATTAGAATAAATAATACTAATGCTGATACCTATTTCAAGGTCAACCAACACAGTTTAATCTTTCATCACTATTTAATCAATTGAATATTATTAAAATAGTCCTTTATGAAATTAATACAAACAATTAGCATGAAATAAATAAATTAATCTTGACTGAAGAACATTTCTTTATATAAGAGGCATGTTTACTAAGCTGCGCTGTTGATGCACTCTTCAACACACACTAACCAGCTTGCATAGAGCTAGCATGCATCCAAAACAGACAGCACATGGTTTATTCTGTGCTAAGCTTAGCATGGAACAGGGAGAGAAATGGGCATGGTAGTGGTGGATAGTAAAAGTACACTGCACACTGTAGTTAGCATGGGGATTAATAACGTGCGTTCATCATCAATGTTGCAGTTAACTCCATACAAGATAACCTCTACTACCTCCCGCTGAAATATGTAAAGCCCCGGTTTTTGTTAACTCTAAGTTACTATCACCCCTAAGTTCTATGTAACTACAACTCAATTGAGTTTGTTTATTTTCTGTAAACCACTTTGGCCTAAAGGCGGTACAAAAACAAAACTGTTAAATAAATAAATAGTGTGGGTGCACCTAACTCCATCTCAAAGGGTGGCTTTAAGTGCTTCTGCATTAAGTCCTAATGCTATTGGCACACGTTAGCACTTAATGCATGTGGTATCTTCTGAGACCATGCTGTATACATCCCCAACAGCAAAGGACTGTTGCACGTAGTATGCAATAATCTATAGCAGAGGTCTGGAGCTATCTGCAACATTCTTCCTATAAAGACCAGTTACTTACCTGTAACAGGTGATCTCTGGGAACAGCAGGAATAAGTCTTCACATATGGGTATCGTCGGTACCTACGGAGCCTGTGCGGGAACGCTCCCCAGCGTCCAAAAGGAAAGCTTTTGGGAGCATCCCACAGCGCCTGCGCGCTGCCTTCCCGCCTTTCCTAACCGCCTCTCTCCAGTTCGAGTTTTAAAGCTGAGACAAAGAGAGAGAGAGGAAAGGAAAGATAGATAGAGAGATAGAACTCCTAGGGGAGGTGGGTGGGTTGTGAAGACTTATTACTGCTGTTCCCAGAGATCACCTGTTACAGGTAAGTAACTGTGCTATCTCCAGGAACAAGCAGGAATGAGTCTTCACATATGGGGACTCCTCAGCTAGAGATGCCTGGGAGATCACCCAGGTTGTGAGTCCCTGGGAAGGGCTCTACCTCCACATATGAATCTCAGGCATCCAGTCAGGGATGGAGGGTAGGAGTTGATTAGGTATGGAACAGGTGTTTGAGAACAGCCTGACCAAACAAGGCATCCCGGCGGGAGTCCTTGTCCAAGCAGTAATGGGCTGTAAAGGTATGAACCGAGGCACAGGTGCCCGCTCGACAGATTTGGTCGATGGACACAGAGTTTAGATGAGCCATAGAGGCTGCCATGGCTCTCACATTGTGAGCTGTGACATGGCCCTCCAGAGAAAGGTTCTTACTCTAGTAGGCGAAAGAAATACATTGAGCAATCCAATTAGACAGAGTTCTCTTAGAGACTGGAAGTCCTAAATGAGAGGGATCAAAAGCAACAAAAGTTGAGAGGACTTTCTATGTTGCTGTGTCCTTTGTAAGTAGAAAGCAAGTGCTCTTTTACAATCCAGGGTATGAAGATTCCTCTCTGCACTTGATGCGTGAGGTCCTGGAAAAAAGAAAAGACAGGTAAATACACCTCCTGGTTCAGATGAAAAGGTTGAGACCACTTTAGGCATAAAGTGTGGATTAGTTCTGAGGACTACCTTGTCATGATGGAACCTTGTATAAGGAGATTAGCCACTAAGGCTTGCAACTCACTGATACGGAGAGCTGAGGTGACTGCAATGAGAAAAATACCTTCCAGGAAAGGAATTTCAAGGAGGTAGTGGCTAAGGGTTTCAAAGGGTGGCTTCATAAGCTGGCCAAGAACCAGATTCAAGTCCCATGCCACCGGAGGTGGTCTAATGGGAGGTTTAGTCAAAAGAAGGCCTCTCATGAATCTTGCTATAAGAGGATGAGAGGAAATAGGCTGTCCATTGAGGGGTTTAAGGGGTGCTGTAATAGCACTCAAATGGACTCTGATTGAATTTGTCTTAAGGCCTACATGGGATAAATGCAGCAAATACTCCAGTAAAGATTTCAGAGGTATTGCAAGAGGGTTAAGACCCTTCTGTGCACACCAAATGGTAAACCTCTTCCATTTAAAAGCATAGGAACGTCTGGTGGAAGGCTTTCTGGAAGCATGAAGGATATCCTTCACCTGCTGAGAAAGAGGTAAATCTTGAAGGTCTAGGCCTTCAGCAACCAGGCCCTGAGATGAAGAGACTGGGGATTTGGGTGCCACAACCTTCCTTCCTCCTGGGAGAGGAGGTCTGGAGCAGACCCCAAGTCCAGGGAGGCAGCTTGAGAGAGATGGAGAAGTAGAGGGTACCACACTTGGCGTGGCCAACGTGGTGCTATGAGGATCATAGACCCCTTGTCTCTCTGAAGCTTGAACAGTGTCTTGGGAATGAGAGGAATAGGAGGAAAGGCATAGAGGAAATCTTGCCCCCAATGAAGGAGGAAGGCATCCCTGGCCTGAACTCCCTGGCATGGAATCCTGGAACAGAACCGGGGAAGTTTGGCATTCCACGGACTTGCAAAGAGGTCTATGTCTGGGGTTCCCCAAATTCGAAAGATCCTGGCTATCTGGTCCCCATGGAGGGACCATTCGTGTGGAAGCAGAACTCGACTGAGTCTGTCTGCCCAAGAGTTTTGAACCCATAGAAGATACACTGCCATGAGATGGATTTGATGCTCTCTGGCGAAGGCCCACAATCTCAGAGCTTCATTGCAAAGCGACAGAGAGCCAGTCCCCCCCTGCTTGTTCACGTAGAACATGGCTACTTGGTTGTCCGTGTGGATGAGGACTGTCTTGTAGCTGAGCAGGGTGTGGAAGACTCTGAGAGCCAGAAAGATTGCTCTGAGCTCTAAGAGGTTGATATGTAGAGATGTCTCCTGTGGAGACCAGATGCCTTGGGTGGAGAGATCTTGTAGATGAGCTCCCCAACCCTTTGGAGAGGCATCTGTGATAAGGGTTGCTTGGGGTGACACCTGTTGAAAGGGGGACCCCAGCAACAGATTTTGAGTGGACCTCCACCAATGGAGCGAGGAAAAGAGGCGACTGGAGGTCGCTATCTCGTCTGACAGGCACCCTGATGCCTGGGTCCATTGGGTGGACAAAGTCCATTGAGCTGCTCTCATGTGAAGGCGAGCATAAGGAACCACATGCACGGTGGATTGCCATGTGGCCTAAGAGTTGTAACATCTCTCGAGCAGTTAAATGGGATTTTAACTGAATCTGTGAGGCTAACTGCACCAAGCGTAGGCAACGGGCCTGGGGGAGATAGGCCCTTGCAGTTGTGGTATCCAGCAAGGCCCCTATGAACTCTAGAGATTGAGTAGGGGTGAGATGGAATTTTGGAATGTTTATTACCAGTCCCAGATACTGAAGAACACGCCTTGTGCAGGCCAGGGAAGCCTGGGCCTCTGACTGGGATGAAGCTCGGATGAGCCAGTCGTCCAGATTTGGGAATACGAATGTCCCTAGAGTGCGTAGAAATGCAGATACTATTGCCATGCATTTGGTGAACACTCTTGGTGCAGAGGCCAGACCGAAAGGAAGCACTTTGTATTGGTAGTGCTTTCCTTGGTAAAGGAACCGAAGGAACCTTCTGTGCGTTGGATGGATGAGGACATGGGTGAACGCATCCTTGAGATCTAGAGAACAAAGCCAGTCCTGACTCTGGAGGTATGGAAGGAGAGTTCCGAGAGAAGTCATCTTGAATTTCTCCTGGCATAGAAACTTGTTCAATTCTCTGAGATCTAAAATGGGTCTGTAGCCCCCTGTTTTCTTTGGAATGAGAAAATAGGGGGAGTAAAACCCTGAGCCCTGTTGAAGAAGGCAATCTTGGGCAAAAAGGGTGGCAATCTCTTGACCTAGAAGGTTGAGGAGAGATGTTGGAGAATTGAACTGTTTCACCATAGTGTGAGGAGGAAGGTTTAAGAAGTGAAGCTTGTACCCGTCTCTTATGATAGAGAGGGTCCATTGCTCTGCTGTGATTTGTTCCCATCTGGGAGCAAAATGAGCTAACCTTCCTGGGATGGTGAGAGGCTCTGGATGTTCTAGAGCCAGAAAGGCTAAGTTCTCTAGTGGTAAGTCAAAGGCCCTGAGGAGGCTGAGGCTGCTTGGCCGTAGCAGTCCTCGCAGCCTTAGGCTTGGCCTGTTTTGGTTGTTGTTGCCTCTTTGTAGCAAAACGACCTGCAGAAGAGGCTTGACCATAAACAGAAGAATATTTCCCTTTTTTGGGAAAAATCCTTTTTTGAACAATCTCTTTTTAAAAGGAGCAGAAGTAGACTTTGAAAGTCTATCTAAAGCAGAATTTTCAGCATCCATCTGGTTGGCCTTTGCTTGCCAATCTTTGCCAAACAAGTTTTCACCTGTACAAGGAAGGTTACCTAGTCCATCCTGAACCCAGGATTCCAAATCAGAGGCTTGTAACCAAGCAACTCTGCGTGCACCTATGGCAATAGCCGAGGCTCTGCTGGCACCTTCAAAAGAGTCAAAGGCTGCACGGTTGAAAAACTTGGAAATATCCTGGGCATGTTTAAGCCAGGTGAGAAACTCTTCCCTTTTATTTTCTGACATAAAAGGAGATAAGGTTTGCAGATGATCTGTAACTTTCCTTTAGAAACATCCCCATATATAGAGACTATAGGAGTTGATTCTGGCTACAAGCATACTGGCCTGGAAAATTCTCCTGCCAAAGGCATCTAAGGTTCTGCATTCTCTTCCTGGAGGAGTAGAAGAGTGCCTCTTTGTACTCTTGATCTTTTTCATAGCAGGACTCCACCACAATTGAGTGGTGAGTAAGCTGAGTCTTATGAAAACCAGGACAATGAGGAACACGATACATGGTGTCCAACCTACGAGAATGAGGGGAGGTGGTAAGAGGAGTCTCCCATATGCCCAACATGTGATCATAGAGAATCTCATGTATTTGTAAAGTGGCTGCCTCTTTGGGAGCCTTAGGATATTGTAAAATATCTAATTTTTTGGCTCTAGGCTCTGTCTCAGAGGCCACTGAGATGGAAAGGCCCCTGGCAACCTCCCTGATAAAGTCTTGAAAAGACAAGTCCTCTGGAGGAGACATTCTCCTTTTTGGAGAAGAGGGTTCCTGAGGAAGGATCCCCAATGCTTCGATAGAAGCCTCTGATTCATCAGAGTCCTTAGAGGAATCGAAGTATCGCCTGTCTGGATGCTCTCGCAGAGCCCGATACGCATACTGGGGGGTATCGACATCAGGAGTACTCGGTACCTGATCGGTACCGATGGGCATCACAGGATAGTGTACCGCTGCCATCGACGTCAATGTCGATGCAATCGGTACCGGCAACGGAACCGGTATCGGGTCCGGTACCGGAATCGGTACTGACAATGGAGTTTGTTACGGTGCCGAAGGCGTCGCAGCTTGTATGAATGCCGTGATGGCACGCTGCATGGTCAGAATATTCTGATCCATCGACGCCACCAATATCTGCATGTCGGTACCGGTGTGAACCGCCGGTACCCCAGAACATTGTAACAGGTGATCGGTCGAGGCCGAGCCATCGATGTCAACCTGTGACCCCATAGATAAAGCTTTGGAAGCCGGAGCCTCCCACCGGGGTAATTCTGCCGGTGTGGATTCCTCGAGAGCAAGCCCGGGGGCATCTCGATACTTAGAGGGAGATGTACTCTTCGAGGACCGGCCAGATTTAAGTTTGGTTACCTGAGATCCATGGGAGGAAGAAGAAGCCCTGGAAGACGTCGATGCCACAGAAGCTGCATCAGAGGGAAACAGGGTACTGAGCTTGGCTGCTCGATTCTGTAAACCTCTTTTAGACATCATGGAACAGGACTCACAGTCCGCGATGGAATGGTCAGGACCTAAACATTTAAGACACCAGTCGTGGGTGTCGGTGACAGAAATAGTGCTACTGCACTTCGTGCACTTTTTGAACCCGGAGGCGGGCTTTTCCATGAGGAAATTTTTCTGCAGGCCTAAGGCCACAGAAAGAAAAAATGCACTGAAGTAGAAGAGTAGGGTTTTTTTTTTGTTTTTTTTTGAGAAAGAAAGAAAAAACCGGCGGTACCGGTCCGGAGTCGAGAAGGCAGACACGCAACTAAAGAAATAAAAGAAAAAATAAGAAATTCTTCAGCGGTGACAGGAAGCACGACCTGCTGGCTCCGTGGAAAAAGAAGAACTGGAGAGAGGCGGTTAGGAAAGGCGGGAAGGCAGCGCGCAGGCGCTGTGGGATGCTCCCAAAAGCTTTCCTTTTGGACGCTGGGGAGCGTTCCCGCGCAGGCTCCGTCGGTACCGACGATACCCATATGTGAAGACTCATTCCTGCTTGTTCCTGGAGATATAACAAATGTCCATAGAGTGAAACAATCTCTTAGTTCCTCAGAAACTTATTTAATAAAAGATTTCAAACTCATTTTCATAAACCTGCTAAGCATCAACAGCCCGATACTGAACAAGGCAGCAACGCAGGACCTACCCGGCTAAGGATACCCGCTCAGTAAAAGAGACCGAATCATCAATCAGGCGGCTCCTACATGGGCAAGCTATGAAAATGAGTCCCGAATCAAGCATAGCGGCAGGCACATAACACACCATAAGCGGGCAAGCACCAGGAGGGGATTCTGAACTACCCGTGTACAAAAGACCCAATGCGATCCACGGGCAGGTGAGTGCATAGGGTGCGTACTGGCATAACTGTGCAGCGAGTTCCCGGAGTATCTGTGTAGCGGTCAGCACCGATAAGCAGGATCCAGCAGCTGCCTGTGCAGAAGCCCCTCTCTGACTGGGCTGATAGACAGCAGCAGTATGGCATCCAGGAGGACTGCAAATTTCAGGCCTGATGAGGTAGAGGTTCTGGCACGAGCAGTACTCCAGTATGAGGGGATGCTCTACCCAAGGAGGGGCAGGAGGCCCAACCTGAGGCTATCCATGGCCATATGGAGGGGTATCCAGCTGTGCCTGTTCAGGTGAGTAGCCACAAAGGGGCAGGGCGCATGGTGGGGGGTGGGGCAGGGTAGCAGGCCATGGCTAACACACCTACAGAGGCACAGATGTGCATCTGCACATGCAGACAGGGGATGTGGGGACAGTTCACAAGCCGGAGGTAACAGCAATATGAACCGGACAGGAGACAGCCAGGGCCAGTACCTTACAGAGTACAACCCTGCCAGCCCTGATTGGCCCTGCCCTGACACAGCATGTGGGTAAGCAGGAGCACCAACTGCAACTTGCAAAGAAAAGCCCACACCACAGGGAGACAGCAGTAGAGGCATGGCCCTGTGCAGGGGGGGCTGTAAGGTGGATGTGCAACTACAGTGGGCGCATTCACCAGACACCACACACTGTGGATGCACAGCAGCCACAGCATATCATAGGCAGAACAGAGTAACAGGTGGCAACATGGTGATGGCACTGGACAGAGCAGATGCGCAATAGCCAGCATGCCCAATCCAAGGATCCCCGTGTTGCACAGAGCTGCACAAAGCATGTAAGTGTGTGGTCTGTGTAATGCCAGATAGCCAGTGCACTGCCACCTGAACAAAGGCTGGTCCAAGCACTGTCACTAGTCACGTACCATGCCACCCAGGCCTGATAGTGGTGCCACAGGTGGGAGTATGGGGATGGGGGGATGAAGACATCAGCAGAACATGGGAGCCAGAGTCACGACAGGGAGGATGTGGGGCTGACCTGGGGATGGAGGGAGCTGCATGGAGCATGCTGCCTTGGCCAGGTGGCTGTGGTGTGTGTGTAACCTGGGGTAGATGCTGGAGGTGTCCTATTGGACGTGCCACACAGGGGATGGATGGGCAGTCCACTATACATGAGCAAGATATGTGAATGCAGAATAGATGGCTGGGAATGTACTACTGACCCAATATGGACCTTAACCTCATGTTCACAGTGATCACGGTATTTGAAGCACCCTGGAGGCCCTGAAGTGCCGTTTCCAGACAATGTGCTGCCAGCGTCCATGCCTCATGCAGTGCCTCTGAGACCAGTTGGCAGCAGACGCAGGTCAGTGAGCCACAAAGCGGACCCCAGTAGCCACAGTGAATACCAGTCATTGCAGATCGTGAAGTGCAGGCAGACTGGCTGGTGGGGGACTGTCCATAGTGTAGGACAGAGCATCCATGGCAGTACGACCAAACACCTATCCTGAGACGACACCCCAGTGCATCCTATCTTCTGCCTCCCTCAGGGGGTTAGGCTTCAGACGAAGTACAAATATAAATAAGGGTGACATCAAAACATGTTGCGGTGTCGCTACAACAAAGGCGTTTGCTCCTACTGCCTTCACCTCCCTGCTGTGATATGCATATGACCCTCTGCGAGAGTCTCTGATTGTTATGTAGGACACAGTGTAGGATAGGACAGCACAGGGTGGTGCACAGTCACACACAATAAGCAGTGAGTCCAGATGCTGGGGAGGGGGCCCACAAGCCAGAACAGGGCACATGTAGGTGACAGGAGTGCAGGTTGCAGGTGGGTTCAGGGGATGGTCCGCAGAGGGCACTGGAGGGTGGCACGCCCTGTGGGTCATATGTGCGTGTGTGCGGGCATGCAGGTGTGGCCCCAGTGATGTCCCATACCCACTCCCTGGCCAATGTGCAGGAACACAAAACTATTTAAAGTTGTTAAAACCGAAGAGGATTGTGAAAAATTGCAAGAGGATCTTGATAAATTGGAAGACTGGGCATCAAAATGGCAGATGAAATTTAATGTGGACAAGTGCAAGGTTATGCACCTAGGGAAGAACAACCCAAACTATGGTTACACGATGCAAGGTTCCACATTAGGAACCACCACCCAGGAAAAAGATTTAGGCGTCATTGTGGATACCATGTTAAAACCCTCGGCCCAGTGTGCAGCGGCGGCCAAGAGAGCAAATAGAATGCTAGGTATGATAAGGAAAGGAATGGAAAATAAAACAAAAGATATTATAATGCCTCTATATCGTTCCATGGTGAGACCGCACCTTGAATATTGTGTGCAATTCTGGTCGCCGTATCTTAAAAAGGATATAGCGATTTTAGAAAAAGGTTCAGAGAAGAGCCACCAAAATGGTAAAGGGGATGGAAGGATACTCCTATGAAGAAAGGCTAAAAA
This sequence comes from Ichthyophis bannanicus, assembly GCA_033557465.1. Lineage (NCBI taxonomy): Eukaryota > Metazoa > Chordata > Amphibia > Gymnophiona > Ichthyophiidae > Ichthyophis > Ichthyophis bannanicus. The sequence continues at coordinate 496,691,219 of CM066035.1, forward strand.
GGTTAGGGCTCTTTAAACTGGAAAAGAGACGGCTGAGGGGAGATATGATAGAAGTCTATAAATTAATGAATGGAATGGAACGGGTAAACGTAGATCGATTGTTTACGTTATCAGAATATAGAAAGACTAGGGACATGCAATGAAGCTACAGGGTAAACTATTTAAGACCAATAAAAGAAAATATTTTTTTCACTCAACGTGTAATCAAACTCTGGAATTTGTTACCGGAGGATGTAGTAAAGGCTGTTAGTGTAGCTGGGTTTAAAAAAGGTTTGGACAAGTTCCTGGAGGAAAGGTCCATAAACCATTATTAAGAAGTGACCGAAGATATCAATGCTTGACCCAGTACAAGCATTGTGGAACTTGTGTCTCTTGGGGAAACTGCTAGGTACATATGACCTAGTTTGGCCACTGTTGGAAACAGAATACTGGGCTTGATGGACCTAGGTCTGACCCAGTATGGCATATCTTATGTTCTTATGTTCTTAACACATATAACCCACCCCCACCCCTCTCCCCACAGGCCAAATTGGTGAAGCCCCAGGTGTGGCAGGCCAATGTTGATAGTGGCAGGTCATGTTGCCCCAGAACAGCAGGGACAAAAGGTTACCTCCAGCAGCTCATACTCCAGTGGTGAGGAGGGGTCCAGCACAACAGAGGAGGAGGACAACTCCAGGGAGGGGGTGGCATCTGTTGTCCAAGCCGCACCAATGGAGGTGGGGGTGGTAGTGACTGACTTCGCTGAAGCCAGCTTGGAGGTCCCAGGCGAGCCAGAGATGAAGTGGACTGAGGGGGCATGGAACCCCAACCTGGAAGCAGCAGTGGTGCAGGAGGTGGTGGCTGTGGGTTTGAGGTGGGTGGTTGTGGGAGCAACTGTGGAGGCCATGGAGGGGCTGGGTATGCTGCAGGGTTCCAACAAGGCAGACATTTCAGGGGAGGGGGGGGGGGGTTCCAGCAGTGGTGACCAGCCAGGGAGTCAGAGGAGGAGGGGGAGGGTTCCAGAAGTGCTGACCAGTCAGGGGGGTCAGAGGAGGAGGGGGAGGGTTCCAACAGTGGTGACCAGTCAGGGGGGGTCAAAGGAGGAGGGGAAGGGTTCCAACAGTGTTGACCATTTAGGGGGGGTCAGGGGAAGAGGGGGAGTTCTGGCAGTGGTGACCAATCAGGGGGGTCAGGGGAGGAGGGGAAGGGGTCCAGGGTTGAAAAGCAGCAGGGGGTTCTGGGAGGGAGGAGGGATTAGAGGGGGAGGGGTCATACAGTCCCAAGGTCTGGGGGAGGCAGGGGGATGCAGGCACCAGCCACCAGGCAACCCATGGCTGGAGTGGCAGACACACTGCAGGCCACCGTGCTGGTGAAGGTGGAGCCATTGAAGGATCAGCAGTTGTCTGCAGTGCACCACACCCTCCAGCCGAACATGCCCAGTCCACAGGGCCAGACCCAAAACACACAGCCCCTGAGCTCCACTCTGCACACATGGACCACCTATGCAACCACTTGACCCAGGGGCCCAGCATGTACATTTGACGCAAAGTCGTGGACCACAACCGCCCCTACAGGCAACTGGTGATGGGTCCATGACCACCCTCGCTGCAGAGGTTCGTCTTCTTAGGGAGGAGGTCCATGCCATGGCACAATCCATCTGCAGGCGTCAGGACACAATGACAGACACGATTCTGCGCTACAGCCAGGACCACCCAGTACCATAGGCCCCCCCCCCCCATGTTGTAACATGGGCATTGTGGGCCAACAGCCATCAGCCAGTTCCACCTGGTCATGGGTGTGTGCAGGCACAGATGTGGTAGGAGTTGCATTGCATAGGACAAGGCACTGTGGACCAGCCACACATGTGAGAGCATGTTAGCCACTATTGTAGAGTCCACTGCTATTGTAGCCAATGCTGTGTAGTTTGCTACCATCGTGGCCAATGTTGTATTTGTATGTGCCTGTGTTCCTATATAAAAGATATGTTTTGCCAACCAACTGTATTGTCATTGTAGCCAGGGACAGGGCTGTATGTATGCCATGGTGGTGGTGATGCCCCCAGGTGGCAGGGAGTGGGCCATAGCGATATCAGGGGTCTACCAACAATGCAGCTGCATTGCACAGGTACTTCGACGGCATGTTGGGGTGTCCATGTGCTGCACCGTTTGCTCCAAGGGTACCACGACATGATGGTGCAGTACAAGGGCACATCGGCATGCCATCGCGGTACCTGTCCTTACAGACTAGCCGTTATGTAATGTACCCAGGCAACACATGGACAACACGACATGGTGACGCAGTAAGCGTGCATATATGGCTAGTGTGCTTTGGTGCTTGTGACTTACCCAGGTAGCCCGGTCCCTATGTATCAAACTCCCTCGTTGGCATGGTCTATGGCTAGGATGGCAGATGGTGCCGTACCCAGAAGCAGATTTTTGAAAGTGCAGCAGCTAAAATGCTCCATGGGTAGCGGATATGGTTTTGGACAGGGTGTGGTCTGCCTGGGCATCATCATAGCACATGTTGAAAAGGAGTACGTGAGTAAGCTACCCCTGCCATAGCAGTTGAGCATCATAATGGCTAACCAAGCGCCTAAGGGCCCAAAGCACACCAGGAAAGCGAACTTCATATCCTCAGAGACCTACATGACCCTGGGGCTCATAATACAGCGGCAGGTAACCCTCTTTTCTGCAGAGGATGCCGGCATGTAACAGCTGGTCTGGAGGGACATAGCCAAGAGGATAAATGCCGCCCACCACCACAACAGGGACATGGAGGATATCAAGAAAAAGTGGCGGGTGTATGAGTACCACTGTACCACCATGGTGGCCCGGACATCTGTGAGGCGGATATCTGTGATATCCTGGGTCCCTTTTAATAATGGTTTATGGACTTTTCCTCCAGGAACCTGTACAAACCTTTTTTAAATCCACCATTTTGGTGACTTTTCTCTGGACCTTTTCTAATAATGCTATATCCTTTTTAAGATACGGCGACCAGAATTGCACAAAATATTCAAGCTACAGTCACACCATTGAACAATACAAAGGCATTATAATATCCTTTATTTTATTTTCCATTCCTTTCCTTATGATACCTAGCATTCTATTTACTCACTTGGCCGCCGCTGCACACTGCGCGGAGGGTTTTAACATGTTATCCACGATGATGCCTAAATCTTTTCCCTGGGTGGTGGTTCCTAAAGTGGAACCTAGCATCGTGTAACCATTGTTTGGGTTGTTCTTTCCTAGGTGCATAACTTTGCACTTGTCCACATTAAATTTCATTTGCCATTTGAAGGCCCAGTCTTCCAATTTATCAAGATCCTCTTGCAATTTTCCACAATCCACATGGGTTTTAACAACTTTAAATAGTTTTGTGTCATCTGCAAATTTGATAACCTCACTCGTTATTCCCTTTTCCAGGTCATTTATAAATATGTCAAAAAGCAGCGGACCCAGCAAAGATCCCTGAGGTACTCCACTATTCACCTTTCTCCATTGGGAAAATTGGTCATTTAGCCGTACCCTCTGCTTTCTATCTTTTAATTGGTTCCTGATCCACAATAATACATTATCTCCTATCCCATAACTTTTTAGTTTTGCCAAAAGACTCTGATGGAGGGACCTTGTCAAAGGCTTTCTAAAAGTCCAGGTACACTATATCAACAGACTCACCTTTGTCTACCTGTTTATTCACACCTTTAAAAAAATAAATAAAGATTACTAAGATAAGATCTTCCTTGTCTAAAGCCATATTGGCTAAATCCCATTAAGCCATGACTATCTACATGTTCAGTAATTTTGTTCTTTATTATGATTTCTACCATTTTTCCCGGTACTGACGTCAAGCTCACCAGTCTGTAGTTTCCGGGATCACCCCGGAACACTTTTTAAAAATTGGCGTTACATTGGCGATCCTCCAGTCTTCAGGTATTACAGATTATTTTAATGATAGTTCACAGATTACTAATAGCAGGTCTGCAATCTCATATTTCAGTACTTTCAATACCCTTGGATGTAGACTATCCGGTCCAGGTGATTTGCTACTCTTCAGTTTATCAAATAGTTGTAATACATCATCCTGGTGTATCGATATTCTTTCAATTCTTCCGTACTATCACCTTTAAATACCACTTCAGTCATGGGTAACATCCCTACATCTTCCTCAGTAAAGAGTGAAAGAGTAGTTACTCACCTGTAACAGGTATTCTCCAGGAGCAGCAGGAATCAGTCCTCATATATGGGTGACGTTGGCGCCGATGGAGCCCCTGTGCAGAGCATTTCCCCAGCTTTCAAAGAAAGCCTTTGGGAATGCAGCACGCATGCGCAGTCCTCTTCCCGCCCAAGGGTGCCACCTTGCTCAGTCTGATGACATAGCTAAAAGACAGCAAAAAACAAAATGAAGTATATGACTGCAACTCCAGGGGAGGAGGGAGGGTCGTGAGGACTGATTCCTGCTGCTCCTGGAGAACACCAGTTACAGGTGAGTAACTATTTTTTCTCCAGGACCAAGCAGGAAGTTAGTCCTCACATATGGGACTCCCAAGCTCTAGGCTACCAGGAACCCTAAGCTGAAAAAATGGCTCCCTCTCAAGAGCCTCAGCATCTGTGATAAGAATATCCTCTGAGAACACCTCCGTATGGTAGCCCAACACAAGGGCCAGAGGGTAGGAGTTGCCTAAACCTCAAAGAGATTACGGAGTACAGCCTGTCCGAAAGCACTGTCCATTCGGGACTCTCTCTCGAGGCAGTAGTGGGCTGCAAAAGTCTGGCTTGAAGACCAAGTAGCGGCCCGGCAGATGTCTGCCAATGGAACAGAGCGGAGATGAGCTACTGACGCGGCTTTCGCCCTGACACGGTGGGCCGTGCCTCGACCCTGCAAGGGAAGGTCGGCTGCCTTGTACGCCCAGGCAATACAATTTGCTACTCAAGTGGACAACGTACACTTGGAGACAGGTAACCCCAATTTATTAGGGTCAAATGAGACAAAGATCTGAGTAGCCCTTCGATGCCCCCGCGTAAGTTCAATGTAAAAGGACAACGCTCTCTTACATTCCAGAGTATGTAAGACTGTCTCAGCCCGGCTGGTATGCGGCCTGGGAAAGAATGTTGGAAGAACCACCTCCTGGTTGAGGTGGAAAGAGAAGACAACTTTTGGAAGGAACTTCGATGAGTCCAAAGGACCACCCTGTTCCTATAGAACCGTGTGTACGGTCTATCAGAAACCAGAGCTTGTAGTTCACTCACATGTCTGGCCGAGGTAAGAGCTACTAGGAAGAGTGCCTAACAAGAAAGGAAGCGTAAATGGCAAGTAGTCATCGGCTCAAATGGTGGGCGAGTAAGTTGTTGCAAGACCACGTTCAAATCTCACTCAGTGGCAGGTGGACGAATCGGAGGCTTGAGCAAAAGCAGGCCTCTGAGGAAGCAGGACACCAAGTGGTGAACCGACATCGACTGTCCCTCCACTGGTGAATGGTGTGCTGAAAGAGCACTGAGGTGGACCCGAACAGAGCTGGACTTAAGGCCTAGGTCTGACAGGTGAAGTAGGTATTGTAGGACTACTGGCACCAGGCAGGAGAAAGGATCTTCATTGTGCTGAGCACACCACACTGAGAACCTGCGCCACTTGAGTGCATAGGACTTTCTGGTGGATTGCCTCCTCGAGGCCAAGACCACCTCCTCAACTTCCCTAGGTAGAAGCAAAGGAGCTAGCACTATCCTTTCAGCAGCCAGGCCATCAGATTGAGGGATCTGAGATTGGGGTGCAGAAGGGAACCCTGATCCTGAGACAGGAGATCGGGTTGCAACCCCAGAGGGAATGGAGTTTCCACTGCCAACTGCAGAAGAAGTGGAAACCATGGTTGCCTCAGCCATCTGGGGGCTACTAGAATCACCAAGGCCTTGTCTTGAACAGAGTTCGGGCCACCAGGGGCGTGGGAGGAAACGCATACAGGAGAACCGTAGACCAAGAGATCAGAAACGCACATCTGCTGCCATTCTCAGGGGATGCGGCTGTCTGGAGCAAAACCTGAGCAGCTGACGGTTCAGTGGACTTGCAAAGAGATCGATAGATGGAAGTCCCCATCGTAGAAAGATCTGCTGAACCACCAGTGGATTCAACTGCCATCTGTGAGGCTGGAGAATCCTGCTTAGTTTGTCTGCCAAAAAGTTCTCCTGACCAGGTAGATAAACTGCTTTGAGAAACATGCCCTGTTTGACTGCAAAGGAGCAAAGGACCTACGCCTCCTGACATAGGAGTCTGGACCCTGTGCCCCCTTGCTTGTTCACATAGAACAATGCTACCTGATTGTCTGTCTGAACTAAAACAGACTGGTGAAAGAGGGCATGAGAAAGTCTGTAGAGCCAAGTGGATTGCTCGCAGCTCCAAAAGATTGATCTGCTGTATGGGCTCCCGAGGAGACCAGAGGCCTTGAGTGCACATGCCCTGGCAATGTGCACCCCAGCCCTTTAAGGAAGCTTTGGTCGTCAGCACCCTGGTGTGTGTGGGGGCCTGAAAGGGTACCCCCCTTAGAAGGTTTGGGAGATGCAGCCACCACTGCAAGGAGTCCAAGAGTGGTTTGGACACCTTTATTCTGTCTCAGAGGTCGCCTGTGGCTTGCGCCCACCGAGCTCTGAGGCACCACAGAGCCGCCCGCATGTGCAGACGGGCATTTGGGGTCACATCCCCATCATCCACAATCACTACCGGAATCCTTACAATAACATCCCAACCACCCATAACCAGTATCAAAACCCAACACACAGCAATACATACTCAAACCCCCACTATCATCATTCGCGCAACGACTCAGACAAACCCCTTCACAGACGCATACAAATAAAACCCCAACCCTATAGTACAATAAACGAACGAGCTAATAACACAAACTCTAACCTACAAATCATCTAATAAACATCCGTTCTATACGAAATAAAATACCAATAATCAATGACATAATAAAGGACACAACCCCAGATATTATCTGCATCACTGAAACATGGCTCTCACCCACAGACACCATACTACTAAACCAGTTAGCCACACATCAATATGACATATTCAACTGTCATCGGAATATAAAAAGAGGAGGAGGCGCTTTAATACTCACCAAAAAAGACCTAAAATTCACCCTAACAAACTTAGACAATATAGACGGAATAGACATTGTCAATATAGAAAATAGAACCCTTGCCCTCGCCCTCATCTACCGACCCCCATCATCTGATCAAAATAACCTCACCCCTATCCTAGAACTTGCTTGCACAGCATCTCAAAGCAAACCACTCATACTCCTTGGTGACCTGAACCTTCCATCACTGACCAACTCACAATCGAATAACTTCATAGAAGCTATGACACAAATGGGATATACACAGATAATACAAGCCCCCACACACAATAAAGGTAACATACTTGACCTAATCTTCCTTCCCTCTATGCTCTACAGTCACCAGCCACACACCACTCCAACCATAACCGAAGTACCATGGTCCGACCACCACCTTATTACAACTTACCTACCAATACAAGCTCCAAAAAACACCACAAGCACACCTCCACATACATCACGATTCGCACACTTTAACAAGAATACATTCCTCAACGAAGTATTACCCAAACTCAACACAAACTCATCAGACATCAATTCAACCATAACACATTGGAATTCAACCATTCAAAATGCAGCTGTCCCCACACAAGTCTTACATAGACAAACAAAAAAGACCGAAAAGTGGTTCACGAAAGAGCTAGCAAAACTAAAAAAGCAACTAAGGAAACATGAAAAGAGATGGAGGAAAACAAAATCGGATGAAAACAAATCCCAATACATGTTAATACTTACTGGATACAAAAATGCAATCAACAAATCAAAAAGAGACTACCACTCTAAAGTACTAAACTCAGCCATCAACGCCCGAGAGAACTATTTGCGATAGTAAAAACACTAACTAAAAACTAATAACACCGAGCCTAAACAACCAGCAATAAATGTACAAACATTAGCAACACACTTTGCAGCGAAATTAAAAAACAAAACCACTACTCTGACACCAATATTTACAAGCACTAAACTCATAAACGAATGGACAAACTTCCACATAATAGACCGAAAACAACTCCTTAAAATCGTAACAATGATCAACACAACAACCTCCCCACTAGACCCATGCCCTGTATCATGGATTAAATGGTGCAAAGGAGGAACTGGCGGAAAATCTACAACATATAGTGAACCAATCCCTCTCACAAGGCATAATGCCTGATGCCTTAAAACTCACAACACTTAGACCAATAATAAAGAACAACAAGCTTGACCCAAAAGACCCGAACTCATACAGACCCATAGCCAGCATCCCATTTATAGCTAAAATAATAGAAAAAACAATTCAAATACAGTTACAAGAACACATTGATGAACATAAACCACTTGACTCACACCAATTTGGGTTCCGCCCATTCCATGGAGTAGAAACTCTATTAATCACCCTAATGGATTTCCTCATCAGAGGTACAGATGACAACAACCAAGGCTTCCTACTTCTATTCATAGATATTTCTGCCGCCTTTGACAACATTAACCACTCCACACTGATCAACAGACTACAAAGCTTAGGAATAGGCGGGACTGTCCTTGATTGGTTCAAGTCCTACATATCAAACAGACTAATACGCGTACAAATTGACCAAGAAGCATCAGAACCATTCCCCCAAGGCCAAGGAATACCCCAAGGATCAGCCCTCTCCGCCCTCCTATTTAACCTGTATCTACAACCAATAACAAACATATTTAAAAAACACAGGATTAACCACTTTATATACGCCGACGACATCATGCTCGCTATCCCTATAACCGCTAAAAAACCCCTCATATGACACACTATCAGAATGTATGACTGAGACCTCCTCCTGGTTAGAATCTAGCTACCTCAGCATCAACCTCAAAAAAACGGAAGCAATGTTCGTAACAAGGTCATCAACCACAGAGAACACCTTCCCAGAAACAATCACAATTAACAGAACATCCATACCTGTTAGAAAAGAAGTAAAATATTTAGGTGTGATAATAGATCACACACTCACCATGCTACCACACATAAAACAAACCGTAAAAACCATCTACTACAAACTAAAAACTATTCAGCACCTAAGGCCACTCCTAGAAACTCAAGATTTTAGATCTGTAGTAAATACACTAATCACCCCCCACTTTGACTACTGCAACAGTCTATTAATAGGCCTCCCTCAAAAAAAGCACATACCTTCTTCAAAGAGCTCAGAACATCTGTGCAAAAGTAATAGCTAAAGCACGTCTAACAGACCACGTAACCCCAATACTGCTAGAACTACACTGGCTCCCAATCAATAGCCGAATCAGATACAAAAACTATCCTAACAACCTTTAAACTCATAAAAGACATAGCCCCCTCACACCTATCCACACTACTGCAATCACCAAACAAAACTAGATCACACAGACAAAACGAAGCCCACTCCCTTATCACACCAAAAGCCTTCAGGAAGACAAAGAAAACCACTAGCTCCAGAGCATTCACATTCACTGCCCCTACGCTCTGGAATGACCTCCCAATAGACCTTCGCGTCATAAATGACCTCTATCAGTTCAGGAAAGAGCTAAAAACTTACCTCTTTACTGAACACTTTGAAATCCCATATACCCCAAAACACCTCCATAACCATGGTATTACACACACAAACCCCCTTGCTCAAAACTAAACAACTCACCCCCCCCCCCGTCTGAAACCCCATACACACCCCCGATTTACGTCATAAAAGGAAATAAATTCCAAAATATACACAAAACACAACCACTGTAAATATCCAATGTAAATAATTTAATGGTTGTTTGTATTACTAATACATCTTGAAGTTGAAGTTTTGTTCAATGTAAATAGTTAAACTTAACCGTTCATTGTAAATAGTTGAATCTGATTGTTCAATGTAAATGTATACATCGGTGTACAATTGTTAAAATGTTCCTTGTAAACCGCCCTTGATCGCTGGAAGGGGCGGTATAGAAAAAATATAGATAAATAAATAAATAAAAAAAACATGTACCGTGGATGCCATGTGGCCCAGGAGCCACAGGAAGTGTCTGGCGGAGACCCGAGAATTGCTTTGGAACTGGATGGCCAAGTCCATCAGCCTGTGGGCCCGGTCCTCGGGCAAGTAAGCTCTTGCCTGCAGGGTGTCTAATCTTGCCCCTATAAACTCTAGGTTCTGTAAGGGGAGCAAAGTGGACTTTGCGTAGTTAATGACAAAACCCAGATGCTGAAGAAGAGAGACAGTGCAAAGAGTGGCTTGTCTGGACTCCTGGAGAGACTGACCTCTGATGAGCCAGTCATCCAGGTATAGGAAGACAAAAATTCCCTGATTCCTGAGATAGGCCGCCACCACCGCCAGGCATTTGGTGAAAACCCTGGGGGCAGAGGTTAGGCCAAAGGAAAGTACTCTGTACTGGAAATGGTTTCCTCCCACCACAAATCTGAGATATTGTCTGTGGTCTGTATGGATGAGAATGTGAGTATAAGCATCCATTAGGTCTAAGGAGCATAGCCAATCTCCCTGCTGGAGGTAGGACAGCAGTATCCCAAGGGTAAAAATCTTGAGCTTTTCCCTCTCCAGAAACTTGTTTAGGTTTCGCAAGTCTAGGATAGGCTGGAGGCCTCCTGTCCTTTTTTGGTACCAGAAAGTACCTGGAGTAGAAGCCTTGCCCTTTCAGGTGGTGAGGCACCGGTTCCACCGCCTATTCCTTTAGAAGACTTGCCAACTCCTGAAGGAGGCGGTTTCTGTGCAGAGGGAGTCTTGGAGGCTCCCCTGGAAAGTAGGAGGGGGGTATCTGGTGGAAGTGGAGCATGTAGCCCTTTTGGACTATGCTGAAGACCCAGGTATCCCTGTGATGGCTGGCCACCTGTAGGCGTACAGGGTCAGCCGACCTCCTGTGCTGAGTGGAGCCAGCTATGGAGAAGAGGCTATGCTGTGGGAGTCAAAACCCCGCTCCCTGCTGTGCAGGAGCCGGAGCTGGCGGCTTGGGGGTCTTCTGCCTACGGGGCCCATGCCCATGCCCCTTGGCCTGCTGGCCCGGTTGGGGAACTGGAGAGGCCTGATATTGAGGGTAGGATTTTGTAGGCAGCACCCTTCCTCGGGAAAAAGGGCTTCTTCCCAGAGCCCTTATTTTTCTGAGAAGGGGCAGAAGTCTTCCTGGAAAGCCTTGTCCTGGTGAGAGTCTCAGTCTCGATTTCTGCAGCCTTTTCAGTCATGGGCTTACCAAAGAGGTTTTCACCTCGGCAAGGGACATCGACCAACTTGTCCTGCACCCATGGCTCCAGGTCTGATGACTGTAGCCAGGCCTGACGGCGTGCACCGATGCCGGCCGTGGCTACCCGGGCCGAAGCCTCGAAGCCATCATAGGCTGCTCGAGACATAAACTTTGAGCACTCTCAAATCCCTGTTGACAAAGCTTTGAACCTCTGCAAAGGTTCCTCGGAGAGGCCAGCTGAGAACCCGGCAATCTCCTTTGCCAGGTCTCGTAGGTACATGCCCATGTACAGCTGGTAGGTCTGGACACGGCAAGACAGCATAGAGCCCTGGAAGCACTTTCTACCAAGGGCATCCAGGTTGTGGGCCTCCCGGCCGGGAGGCACCAAGGAGTGCATCTTCTGACTCTTCAGACGGTGCATGGCCAATTCCACAACCATGGAGTGGTGCGGTAGCTGCGCCTTTTGGAACCCAGGGCTCTTACGAACTCGATAAATGGAATCGACCCGTTTGCTAAGAACCGGCATCGAGGCCACTGCTTCCCACATACGGAAGAGCAGCCGTTCCAGCATCGGAGGAACCGGTACAGTAAAGGCTTCCTTTGGAGGAAAATCATACTGGAGGGCTTCGAGCTCCTTGGCTCGAGGCTCCTCCTTGGCGTCCGCAGGGAAGGCCAAGACCTTGGCCATGTCCCTCACGAAGTCCGAGAACCGGGTATCCTCTGGGGGGGACTGTCTCCGAGGCTCGGACTCTGGTGAGTCTGAAGGGACGCACCAGGTCTGGAAGGTGTCCGGGGACTCCTCATCCTCCGTCTCCCGCTCTGACTCCTCTGAGGAGGAATCGAGCGGCTCCGGCCGTGTGGGCCTTGGTGCCACCTGCTACGACGCCAAGGGTATTGGCATCGACAACCTCGGCCCCGCACAGGAGGTCGAGGGAGACCTTGACCGAGGATCAACTCGAGACTTCATCGACTCGAGGATCAGCTCGGTCTCCGGGGTCGACTTAGAAGTTGAGGTCCTGGTGGTCGGGGCAGTTGCACCGGTCAGACTGGTGATCAGCACCCGCTGCTGTTCCATGAAGGCAGCCAAACTGCTTTCCAAGGCCATCAACCTGAGTCCAAGCTGAGGAGACTCAGCAGCCCCCGACTCGGGCCCCGAAGGCGTCGGGCACGATGTCGGCTCCCCCGGAGGAGAGTCTACAAGGACAACTGCACTTACGTGACTCAGGGCTCCGGCTCCACACGAGGTAGCTTGGAACGCTTCTCTGACTCCGAGAGCCCAGGGCGGCAGTCAGGGCTATGCAACCTGGCCCTCGAGGAACCAGAAGCCTCCACCGATGCCGCCCTCGCGAGCTTTTTCTTCCTTCGGTGCTCCCGGGAGGGAGACTCCCTTTCAGAGGAACCCCGACGGCGCTCGGGGTCGGACTCCCGAGATGTCAAGGCCTCTGGCGAAGTCCGGGCCCGGCCGGACGCGAAGTCAGAGAAAATTCTCTCACATTGATGCTGACAGCTCCAAAGCGCCTTCGACGACATTTTGCTGCATGGGCCACAGGCCAGCGGGTCATGGTCGGGCCCGAGGCATCGGAGGCAGAAGTCATGTGTGTCTGTAAGAGACATAAGTTTCTTGCATCGATCACAATTTTTGAACCCTCTGGCAGCCATTGGGAGAAGACCGGGCTGCCAGTGAAAACACAAAAAGAGCGCGAACGCTAGTCACGAAGGACAAAAAACAAAAATCACAAGTCCGGACTCGATATCGGTGAACCGAGCCCAGGCGGGAAGGGGAACCGGCATCGAACCGGATAAGACAACGCGAAAGTCACAAAAAAAATCAACTTTTTCCGGGTGACACGAACTCACGTCCGTCGGGCTCCACGGAAAAAGAAAGACTGAGCAAGATAGCACCCTTGGGTGGGAAGGGGACCGCGCATGCACGCTGCATTCCCAAAGGCTTTCTTTGAAAGCTGGGGAAATGCTCCACACAGAGACTCCGTCGGTGCCAACGTCACCCATATGTGAGGACTGACTTCCTGCTTGGTCCTGGAGAAGCAAAGAATTCATTCAGTCTCTCCGCTATGGCCTTGTCCCCTCTTAGTGCCCCTTTTACCCCTTTATCATCCAGGACCGTATGTGCGAGCGATGTGGCCACACAGGGTGCAAAGGCTTAAGGGGCGCATTTTGTCTGTCTGCCATTGCCTGCCGCCTCCACGCTTTCTTCACTCAGTGGCGGCAGGCAATGGCAGACATCTGAAATGCGCCCCTTAAGCCTTCTCGCGGCATGCTAAGCAGATCTGCGATGTCAGAGAAGGGAGGGACAGATCTACTTAGCGTGCCAGCAACTTACACAGCGGGCATGCCTCTTCTCTCCTGCCATGGGGGGGGGGGGGGCGCATGCCCGGTTGTGCAAGTCACACAGGGCGCGATTCATCCTCGGTACGGCCAACTGTCTCTCTCACAGGTTTTTTTGCTACGAATGTACTTGAAAAAGTCTTTATTACATGTTTTTGCTTCCATAACAAGCTCCTTCTGAAATTCTCTCTTTGCCTGCCTTATCAATGCCTTGCATTTAACTTGCCAGTGCTTGTGCTGTTTCCAGTTTTCGTCATTTGGCTCTTTTTTCCATTTTCTGAAAGATGCTTTTTTTGGCAACATCCTCCTCTCTGACCCCATCTTTGAACCATGCTGGCAGTTTTTTGGACTTCCTTCCACTTTTCTTAAGGTGTGGAATACAGCTGGTCTGGGCTTCCAAGATAGTATTTTTAAACAACACTCAAGCTTGATGTAAGTCTTTAACCTTTGCAACTGCTCCTTTTAGTTTTTCTTAACTATTTTCCTCATTTTATCATAGTCTCCCTTTCTAAAGTTATGGACTTGATGGTAGGGCTCTTTTGCTCTGGAATAATTTATCTTTAAATATGAAAACTGAAGTTAATTATCTTCAGCTTCAGATGCACATAAAAACTTGTATGTTTGCTCAAAGCTGGTACTAATCTAAATGGTCCTTTTAAAGGAAGACAGATTTGCTTTACTTATAAAAAAAAGTATAGTTACTCACCTGTAACAGGTGTTCTCCAGGGACAGCAGGAATCATCCTCACACATGGGTGACGTCGGTGCCAACGGAGCCCGCATGGATCCAGTACCCAGCTTTCATAGAAAGTCTTTGGGACCTACACTGCGTATGCGCGATGACCTTCCTGACAAAAAGAGCCATCTTATCTTAGTATGATGACTTAGCCCAAAAGCAGAAAAAAAGAAGAAACAACTCCATGGGGAAGAGAGGGGGTTGTGAGGACTGATTCCTGCTGTCCCCGGAGAACATCTGTTACAGGTGAGTAACTACGATTTCTCCAGGAACAAGCATGAAGTCAGTCCTCACATATGGGATTGCCCAGCATAGGCTACCAAAAAAACCCGTAAAAGCTACGGGCTACCCAAAAGGCAGACCATAAGGGCAGCAGGTGTGCTGTTTGGTTGGAAGTCTGATACTATAGTAGCAGCAATGAGGATGCAATCCCCCTCCACAGGTTGGAGGGAGGAATTGCATCATTCCCTGAAGAGGTGATGGAGCACTGCCTGGCCGAAGACACTTTCCCTCCAGGAGGTTTCCTCCAGACAGTAGTGTGCAGCGAAGATGCACACTGAAGACCAGGTGGCAGCCCGGCATATCTCCAGTAAGGGCACTGAGCGCAGGCTCACCACCGAGGTGCTTGATGCTTGAGAGAGAGACCCACCTGTTGAGAGGCGAAGGAGATGCAGTCAGCCACCCAGTGTGAAAGGGTGCACTTGGAGACTGCAAGTCCCAGTCGACAGTGGTCAAAAGATACAAACAGCTGCGTTGAGCAGCAATGGGACTGCTTACGGTCAAGCATGTGCAGGTGAGGATTCTGCCCTAGATAAATGTGGCCTAGGAAAGAAGGTGGGCAACACCACCTCTTGATTTAAATGTAAGACCGAGGCAACCTTCGATAAAAATTTTGGGTGAATCCGAAGGACAACCCTGTTCTTTTGGAATCTAGTATAAGGTGTGTGAACCATCAGTGCCTGTAGTTCACTCACCCTTCTGGCAGAGGTGAGCACCACCAGAAACACGAAAAGATAGTAGATCAGGAGCACTTCCCAGTAGTAATGGGTCCCTCTGGGACAGCTGCATTAGTAGGGGGAACCATGGAGTTATGTGGCAGCGGCAATTTCTGGAAACCAGGGCTCCAGCCGACTTGATAATGTAATTCAAGTCATGATTCACAATAGGCACTGTCACTGGGGTCTCCCACATCCTGAAAAGCAACTGCTCTAGGATGGGGGGCATGGGCACTCTCAATGCCTCCCAAGGGGAAGCCTCGTACTGGAGGATCTCCAGATTCTCGGTACGCGGCTCATCTTTGGGCACTGCCATGAAGGCGAGTGCCTGGGACAGCTCCCGGACAAACTCCAATACAGTTAAGTCCTCTGGAGGCGACACTCGCCAATGGTGTGGCGGGGACGGGTCAGAGGGGATGTCCTGTGAAGAACGGTGTCAGGATGCTCTTCATCCATCTCCCACACTGACTCTGAACCAGAGAAGTCAGCTAGTGCTCCATGGTCATTGGACCAACTTGGTGTCAATGACGTCTGGCATTGGGGCTCCAGCGCAGGTGTGCCTGACGATGTGCCAGCCTGTGAATCGGAAGCCGATGGGGTCTAAACTGAACAGGCCAACCCTTCCAGGATAGGAGGGGCAATCTCCAGGGACATCCTAAAGGAGGATAGCCCGGTCAAGGGCACTGATGACCCAGAATGACCAGGAGTCAGGCCTCTGTGAGCCTCGAGAGGGCCAGCATCCTGGCCTTGATGTCCGATGGCATTGCTAGAGTGGGTGCCGACCTTGAGGGCTCCAAAGCCGGAGCTGGGTCCCGAGAGGGTGAGTCCCAGATGGTGATGGTCTCGGGGGAACTGGTGTGATCCCCTGACTCTGCTGTCGACATGTCCCTCCGAAGTAGCTTGGGGTGCCACTCTCTATCATGAACACAAACCCCTAGACTCTCACCAGTTTGGCTTCCGCCCCTATCACGGTGTAGAAACCCTTCTAATTACACTGATAGATTTCCTCATCAAAGGCACAGATGATAGCAGTCAAGGCTTCCTACTCCTTTTCATAGACATTTCTGCCGCCTTTGACAACATCAACCACATTACTTTGATCAATAGACTAGAAAATCTAGGAATAGGTGGGACAGTACTCAATTGGTTTAAGTCTTACAATCAAAAACAGACTAATACGTGTTCAAATAGACCAGGAAGTGTCAGAAACCTTCCCCCAAGGACAAGGAATACCCCAGGGATCCACCCTTTCTGCCCTCCTTTTCAACCTGTACCTCCAACCCATTACAAAAATATTCAGAAAACACAAAATTAGTCACTTTATCTATGCTGATGACATCATGCTTGCTCTCCCCATATCCACCAAAAACCCTACCTACGATGCCCTATCCAAATGCATGGTGGAGACCACCTCCTGGATGGAATCTAACTACCTTAGCATCAACCTCAAAAAACTGAAGCAATGTTCGTAACAAGATCACCCGTGACTGAGGACACCTATCCAACATCGATCTCAATCATAAATACAACTATACCCGTCAAAAAAGAGGTAAAATACCTAGATGTAATAATAGACCACACACTCACCATGTTACCACATATAAAACAGACAGTAAAACCATATTCTACAAACTCAAAACCATACAACATCTAAGGCCACTTCTTGACACCCATGACTTTAGATCAGTTGTTAACACACTCATCACCCCACACTTTGACTATTTGTAATAGTCTCTTAATTGGCCTACCACAAAAAAGTACATACCTACTTCAAAGAGCCCAGAACATCTGTGCAAAAGTGGTCACTAAAGCCCGCCTAGTAGACCATGTAACCCCAATAATGCTGGAACTGCATTGGCTCCCTATAAACAGCAGAATCAGATATAAAATCCTCCTAACCACATTCAAGCTCCTGAACAACATCGCCCCCTCATATCTATCCACACTATTACATGCCCCATCTGTATCAAAGAACTCGCAGACTAAACGCAACACACTCACTTGAAATACCAAATTCATTCAAGAAAACTAAAAAATCCACCAGCACCAGAGCCTTCACATTCACTGCCCCCATGCTCTGGAATGATCTCCCAATAAACCTTCGGATCATAAAAGACCTCACTCAATTTAGAAAGGAACTCAAGACATACCTTTTCTCCGAACACTTTGAAATCCCATACCCCCAAGTCCAACCACACACCATCCCCAGACACTTAAACACAAAGTCCTAAAATCACACTCAACTACCCACACACATACACACACCACATACACCCACCACAGACACCCCAAAACACTCTCGAGAGAAAAAAAAGGAAATAAATTCCTCCACACACACACACACACACACATGACTAATAAAACCCATTGTAATAACCCTTTGGTAAACAACCATTGCAATACAGTTCAACAGTTCCCCACCTCACTACCTGTAAAAAGGTAGAAAATTCTGAATACCTGTAAAAGGGTAGAAAATTCTGATCAACACTAAGATACAGAAATTTATAAATGTATACAAAATGTAAATAGTTCCGACAATTAATGTACAATTATCTGTATAAAGTTATAAAGTTATAAAACTCTATTCCGTGTAATATATCTGTATAAAGTTAAAAATCTCTGTTCCATGTAATGTATACATTAGTATACAAATTTGTTTACTTGTTCCATGTAAACCGCCCCTGATCTCTGGAAGGGGCGGTATAGAAGAAATAGATAAATAAATAAAATAAAAATAAAAAAATCCCCAGCATCGAGTCGAGAGCTCCATGCCCAGAACCCCCAGGTCTTACCTCCCATGCCAGGGTCAAACCTCGTCTTGGGCTTCGATGAAGTCTTCTGTTGGGGAAGATCCTCTGAGGACGACTCCGACACCAGTCGATCCCGCGGCTCCGACTGGGCTCGGGAGCACGACACTGAGTCACCCCAAGTCAGCATCATAGGCAGGGATTTCATTCCCGATGCCGATCCTGGGGTCAATTTGCTGAACAGCTCTCCCTGCCACCTTTCACGTTCCTTACAGATCTTAGCCAACATCAAAAGGCACAATGGGCAGGAATACATGTCATGGTCCGCCCCGAGGCAATAAATGCAGGAACTGTGGTGGTCCATACGGGACATAGTGTGCTTGCACTTGCCACAAGGCTTGAAGCTGCAGGTCAAAGACATAGAGGAAAAAATGAGCCTCAAGAGGTTAAAGTCTGAAGTCTCAACCAGCTAGGCCGCAAGTGAAAAATCCACGGGCCAAAAAAGAAAAAAAAAAAGAAAAGAAAGGTACCCGAGCGAAAAGCATGACACCAAGGAGTTGGACTCGGGCATGGAAAGGTGATCGATTACCAAAAATATTACCGATATCGGTGGAAAAAAAAATCAACTTTATCCACGTCTGCAGGGCTCTGTGGAAAAAAAGAAGACTGGGGTAAGATGGTACCTTTGGATGGGAAGGTGACCGCGCATGCGAAGTGTAGGTCCCAAAGGCTTTCTTTGAAAGCTGGGGATTGGATCCGCGCGGGATCCATCAGCGCCGACATCACCCATATGTGAGGACCGACTTCCTGCTTGTTCCCGGAGAATGACCATTTTTATTCTTTCAGTTATTTTTATTTGATTAATTTTAGATTTTAGTTTACTTTGTACTGATTTATATTTATTTTATAGTTTAAATGAAAATCAAAATTAAACTTACCTGGTAATTGTTGTTCCTTGAGGAACTCCAGTTCAGTCCTCCACCACTGGGTAGTGCACCTCCTCCTGCAGCATGGAGACTGGGCATGTCAGATTCGTGACATCACTGGATATATCCTGCTGGTCTCCCCATCAGCCTCAGTGAACTATTGACAAAGCAGACTCAAAGGAGCAACAAATAAGTAGCTGAAGTACTAATTACACCTCTAAATTTAACCTTTTAACTTTTAAACTAAAGCCCCCTAAAAATAAGGGGGAAAACAACAACCACCTTCTTGCCCCGTCCTCTTCCCCCCAGATCAGAGTAAGAAAGACAGAAAGAAGGAAGGAAAGAAGACCAAAAGAGGTCAGAGAAAAGGAACCACACCGATTTCCGTCATTACAAAAATATTACACTCTTAGTGACTGGAACCCCCCCCCCCCCCCCAACTGAAGGCCCACTTCTGAACTGATCATCCCCGGGTGGGATTGAGGACTGAACTGGAGTTCCTCAAGGAACAACAATTACCATGTAAGTGTAATTTCCATTTCCTTATCGTTCCTCCAGTTCAGTCCTCCACCACTGGGATGTAACAGAGCAGTAATCATTGGGAAGGACCTTTCCACCCGGATCGCAGTACCGCCGACCCGAAACAGGCATCATTCGCCGCCTGAACATCCAGGCGATAGTGCTTACTGAAGGTATGGAGAGACGACCACGTTGCCGCTCTGCAAATCTCCACCGGCGGAACCAAACTGTGCTCCGCCCAAGACGTCGCTTGCGCTCTGGTTAAATGCACCCGCAATCCCTCTCGTACCAGGCGACCTTGCAAGATATATGCTGACACTATTGCCTCTCGGATCCATCTGGAGATTGAAGCTTTAGCTGCCTCACCCCTACAGAGACCTCCAAAGAGGACAAATAGACGTTCAGATTTACGGAAGGACTTTGAAACTTTCAAGCATTTGCACAGAACTCTCTTTACATTCAGGCAACGTAGACTCCGGTCTGAAATGCCTTCTTCCAAAGCACCCAATACTGATAAGGAGACCGATTGATTCACGTGAAAATGAGAAACCACCTTAGGCAAAAACAACGGCACTGGACACAGCACCACCTTTTCCCTAGAAAAGGACAAAAACGGCTCCCGGCAAGACAATGCCTGCAGCTCCGAAACACGCCGAGCCGAACATATGGCCACTAGAAACACTGTCTTTAGAGTCAAATCTTTGACTGAAGCCTGAGATAAGGGCTGAAAAAGTTCTCTAGTTAATGCTCCTAACACCAAATTGAGATCCCACGGAAGCAACATTATTCTGCGAGAGGGCCGCATCCTCGAGACCGCTTTTTTTTTTTTTTGTAAATATTTTTTATTGAGTTTCAACAGAAAACACACACCAATACCATAATACGATTAATTTGCCCAACTCCCCCAACCCTTCCTCACCCACCCTCCCCCCCCCAGGCCCTTAACCCCCCCCCCCGCCTCCTTGTGGATCCCTGCCACTCAAAAGAGAGATACTAGAACTCAACTAAAACTAGCAATGACCCGCTGTAATCATAGGAGCACCCACCACCACTACCCCACTGGAGCCCTAGAAACATAAGCATCAAGAAACCACCATTTACTTTTACCCGAAGCCAAAGGCAGGCTGTCAGTCCCTCGGCCAAACTGCGGTCTCAGGGTATAGCGCTGGGTACCGACAGACTCGTGCACCCGTTCATATTTAGCAAAAGTGCAAACGAGATTCCACCAGTGATGGCTATCCAGCTGAGAAGAGTCCTTCCAATGAGTCAATATCACTTTCAAGGCCACTGCCATCAAAAAGGTTAAATAAAAAACACTTCTCTTGGTTTATTCCTGGTACATCAGCTTGGGAACGAAGAATCACTGCCCTCCAAGACAACTTAGCCTGCGTTTCCAAAATAGTTTGGATCTTGCCCCAGACCTGTGCCCAGTAATGCAGAACGTGAGGACAATCAAAGAACATATGTTTCAAGGAACCCGGTGACTGACCACAAGACCAACACCTATTACCAACTTTCGGGTCCCACTTAGTGAGCCGAACCGGGGTAATACAAGCCCTGTGGATCAAAAAAAATAGGGATTGAGTCAGCGCTGCAGCACAGGATACCCTGTTGACCCTGAACCATACGTTTTCCCAAACAGCTTGGGGAATCTCAGAGCCTAGCTCCTCTTCCCATTTTGCCTTCACCCCTTCCAATTTAGAAGGAACCCGATCCCGAAGTCCTGCATAGAAATTAGACGCTACCCCCTTTCGGCTCACACAGCTATCCACCGCCCCCTGCAGACCCCAACTCGAATCCAAAGACTGAGCCGTTACCCCAGCTTTGGCAAGACAATACCTCAATTGGATCCATTGAAATTGACAGCACCCTGGCAACTTAAACTCTCGCTGCAAGTCACCAAAAGTTTTCCAAGACTGTGCCGAGACAAGCTGCCCCACTGTCCAAATACCCTCCTCTTGCCATTGTTTCCAAGAAATTACTCTCTTATTAATTTTAAAACGGGGATTATACCACACAGGCATTAAGAACGAGGGGGAATTGTCCGCTCCCAGGGCATGGGCCAACTCCTGAAAAGCCTCCTGAGTAGCTACAATCACACTGCCCGCCGGGCAAGAAGCAGAAAATCTCATACCTGCCGCTAACTCTATTGGAACGGGAGCCACTCTCCGCTTTTCAACCTCCAACCACACAGGGGGGGCATCCCCATCATCCCCTGCCATCCAACGCGCCCCTTGTTTAAGCCGAAACGTCTGATGGTACAATTTGAAATCAGGAAACTGAACGCCACCCCTCTCTTTAGTAGCTTTTAACTTACAAGTGGCAATTCTAGGAGGCTTACCACGCCAGAGAAAATTTATCAACAACCTCTCAATAGAGCTATAAACCTTTGACGGGAACACCACCGGAAGCATCTCCAGCACATAATTCACCTTAGGAACCAGCACCATCTTTATGGATTCCAAGCGCCCCCACCAGGAAAGAAACAAGGGGGACCAGTGCAACGTGAATTCCTGTACTACCTCCTGTAGTATACTGGAGTTTACCCGCACCGTTTCTTCCAAACAGGGGCAGTAGCGAACCCCCAAGTACTTAATCCCGGACGAAACCCATTGAAACGGAAAAGACTCTAACAAATGCGAACCAGTCAGCTTATTCATAGGAAACGCCACCGACTTAGACCAGTTGATTTTATATCCTGACAGTTGGGAATAGCTATCTATTACCTCCAACACCTGACCTACGGATTCGGGAAGAACAAATAGGAGGAGATCATCCGCATAAGCGGAAATTTTAATCTGCAAATCTGCAACTACAATCCCACGCACCCCCTGAGATTGCCGAATTAGCAACGCTAATGGCTCCAATGCCAAGTTAAAAAGCAAGGGGGAAAGCGGGCATCCCTGCCTGGTGCCCCTAAATTTATTTATTTATTTATTTATTTAAAGTCTCTTTTATACCGCGCTATTCAGCATCAGCGCGGTTTACAATAAACAGTGAACATACACATTTCCAATAGTACTTTGTGTTTACATATGAACAGGATAATCAACTTGGCTAACAGGGTAACTATGTACAACCATAAAATATACAATATATACAATTTGTAGGCTAATTTGTAAATAACTGCAATGGCTGAGATAAGACCTGGTTGGCCCAAATTCGCGCCAACGGATTATTATATAAGACCTGCACCATGCCAATAAACCTGTCTCCAAATCCAAACCACTTTAAAACCCGAAATAGAAAAGCCCATTCCAAGCGATCAAAGGCCTTCTCAGCGTCCAATGAGAGGCCAACCACCGGATAATCACAGCGATCCGCAACCCCCTGCAGATTTAACAGGAGACGAGCATTATCAGCCGTTGAACGGCCAGCCATGAAACCACACTGATCAGGATGTATGAGATACGCCATCACCTTTGCAAGCCTACGGGCGAGGACGGAAGAGTAAATCTTGTAGTCCGCGTTCAGTAATGAAATGGGACGGTAATTACCAACCTCTAGGGGGTCTCTCCCAGGCTTCTCTAGCAGAATGATTGTGGCCTCACTAAAAGAACCCACTGTCGCCCCCGGTGCAGATAAGAGGTGGAAGTAGTCCAATAAGTATGGGGCTAGCTCTTTCCGAAACATCTGATAGAATTCGGCGGGAATACCATCAGGCCCGACCGCTTTACCTTTTACTACCCCCTCAAGAGCCTCAAGTACCTCTGAGCAAGTGATCTCTTTTTCCAACTCTGCGAGTTGAGGGGGAGAGAGAGAAGGATGAATTATCTCTCCTAGCAAAGACTGAAAGCCCCCCTCACTGTCCAAAATGTCAGACGAGTATAACTTAGCATAAAAGGCACGAAACTCCGCAGCAATCTCCCCATTATCAACCAAAACTTCCTTCTTACCATTCCTCAACGCTGCGATCCGAGCTTTCGCAACCCGGGGCTTGAGTGTATTTGCTAACAATTTCCCAGCCTTGTTACCCTCTAAATAATAAGCCGACTGCTGCCCCCACAAAAGCTGCACTGCTTCCTCATGCAGTAGCTGATTGTACTGGAACCTCAGCTTTTGTAGGCGCAGGAGCACAGTCGGGTCAGCCCTTGCCGCCAACAGCCTTTCGCCCGCCTTAATCTGAGCACCAAGGGCCTCGACCTTCCTTCTATTTACCCGCTTCAGTTTGATGGAGTAACTCGTGATTCTCGCCCGCATAGACGCCTTAAAGGCTTCCCACCAAGCCCAGACAGGGGTGTCACCCGCTCTATTAAAATCGAAAAAGGCTTTAATTTCTTGCTTTACAAATGCACAAAAATCCTCATCAGCCAGCAAAGCCCTATCAAATAAAAACCGTGGCTTCGCATCTTTTTCCACTGTCCCTGCCAGGGTCAGCGACACAGCTGCATGATCTGAAATATGCATAGGACTTATGTCAGCCCCCTCTACTATTGGAATTAAGGACTTGGAAAGGAGCAAATAGTCAATTCGTGAATGTGACTTGTGAGGGAGAGAAAAGAACGAGTAACCTCTATCCTGGGGATGCAGTAATCTCCAAATATCCACAAGCCCCTCAGCCTCCATCATCGAGGCAACCACTGACGCGGCCCGGTGTGGCCTCCGCCTTCTAAAGGGATGACAATCAATCAATGGATCCAATATGAGGTTAAAATCCCCTCCCAGAATAATGTCCCAAGCAGCACACCCATGGACCACTTCAGCAATTTTATGGAAGAACCCTACATCATCTGTATTAGGAGCATAAATGTTGAGAATCGCTAGCGCCCTACCATTTATTTGCACCAAGGCCAATGCCCACCGGCCATCCAAGCTTGCCTGGGAAGAAACAATGGTCGGCGTCAGCGCCTTCCGAATCAAGGTAATCACCCCATTCTTCTTCTGCCAAGCAGCAGCATGACTAACAACAGCATACCCTTCTGAGCCCAATTTGAGGGCCTCCACCGAGGACAAATGAGATTCTTGCAAAAGAACCACATCCGCCCTTTCCTTTTTACAATAAACCAAGATCTTCTTTCGTTTAATTGGGCTATTAATACCCTTCACGTTCAGCGACAGCACTTTAAGTGTATTCATGAGAAAAACTAAGGACAAGGCACAGGTCTGATCGAGGAAGGCAGTACATTCTCCGAACCCTTAATACAAACACATTTCCCAACATATAAAAACCCCTAGGGACCCAACAAGGAGGCAACCATATAGCCCAACTAGGGACACTTATTGGGTGAGCCAATGCTGGAAGAAGCCCCACCCTCCCACCCCGTCCTCTGATAACAGAATACACCCAACATTACCCACCCGCCCCACTATAGCTCCACAATTGCCCCGCATCCGGTATCTATGCCCACCGGGACAGGATATCAAACCGAAACCCAGCCACCCCCCAGACTTATAAACCCCACAAATCACACCTATACATAATCATATCACACAACATATTACCATTCCAAAGCCTTCTTTCCCCCCCCCCACGCCGCCCCCCAGCAGTACAATCATCCACAGCACACACACTCCCAATCATACTCCCAACAGACAGCCACTGCGACCCCACATAGGGCCTCTATTCAAGGTAACAAACAAAGTTCAGCCTTCCTAAGGCAGGCTCATCTCATCACTGCCGCCTCTTGCTCATCAATGAAGGCCCGCAACAGAGCTGGATCCTAGAAGGACCTGGTCTGGTTGTGTAGAGTGACCCTCAGACGAGCAGGAAAAAACAGGCCATATCTAGCCTGCAGAAGCCGGAGCCGCGGCCGGAACGCCAAAAGCTGTTTCCTCCGATCTACCGTAGCTTTGTGAAAGTCCGGATAAAACCCGATCTGCTGCTCATCCAATTTTACCGGAGCTGCCACCCTTGCCGCAGCTAAGATCTGCGCTGCTTGAGTGTGCCTCAGCACACATATGATAATTGGGCGCGGAACTCTTACATTGGGGCCTGGATGAGATGGAATCCGGTGAGCCCGCTCAATCTCGAAAGGCAGACTGAAAGTTAGCTTCAAAACTTTAGGAATCATCTGTTCCAGGAACAATTTCATATTAGTGCCCTCCGCCCCTTCAGGAACGCCGACGATGCGTACATTATTTCTTCTGGACCTGTTGTTTAGCTCCTCCAGGTTCCTCTCCAAGGCCAGAATTCGTTTACGATTAGCAGAGACTTCTTTGAGACGCTCCTCGTGTATCTCCATCTTAACTTCCAGGCCGGAGAGCTTTTCAGTGAGCCCAGCAATCTGCCCTTTCAATTCTTTAAGCTCACCGAGATCCGCCTGAACACTACAGAGCGAATCCCCGTTGGCTGCCACCATATCTCGCACTGCTCGCAGTTCCGCCAGCAATTCCTGCATAGACGGAGGGGATTCCCGTGAGGCCGCCGTTTTTTGTGGCGAGGGGGGGTCCGGCTTCTGCCTTTTAACGCCAGAATTCGCTCCCGGACCGTATTCCAACCGCGTGGGTTTACCACTGGACATCTCCTACCACGATTAACCCCTCTCAGGCTTGGCTGGCACTCTTAGACAGGATTAAATCACCGGGAAGGACGAGGATAAGATTTAAGCGGCCATCTTCCTTGCTGTTGGCTCCGCCCCCCCCCTCGAGACCACTTTTAGAAAATGCACCACATCAACGTGACAGCCCAAGGCGACACCCTGGACCCTACCTTTATAGCAAGCCAGAGCTGCCAGATGGACTCTTAATGAACTGGCCGCCAATCCCTTATCAAAGCCGTCCTGTAAGAAACTTAATACCAAAGGCACAGAAACTGTGGGAGCACGGACCTGTCGCCGCGAACACCAGTCCTCAAATATACGCCATATTCGCACGTATGCTAGGGATGTGGACCGCTTCCTAGCTCAAAGCAAGGTCGCAATGACGGTCCCGAATAACCTTTTTTCCTTAATCTCGCCCTTTCAATGGCCAAGCCGTAAGCGAGAACCGATGCACCTGAGGCATCCGCAGTGGACCCTGCATCAACAGATTCTCCATTGCCGACAATCTCCAAGGCTCTCCGTCGAGAAGCCGGATCAGATCGGCATACCACGGCCGTCTCGGCCAATCTGGTGCACTAGCAGCACCCTTCCCCGATGAGCTTCGATGCGCTGAACCACCCATCCTATGAGCACCCACGGAGAAAAGACATAGAGAAGACTGGCCAAATGCCAATGTTGAATCAGGGCATCGATCCCTTCCGACATCCTCTCTCGCCTGCGGCTGTAGAAGTGATTCGCCTTCGGCCGAATGAAAGGTCACCATGAGATCCATGATTGGCAGCCCCCATCTGTGGACTATCTGAGCAAATACATCTGGATGGAGCTCCCATTCCCCGGCATCCACCCGGACTCTACTGAGAAAATTTGACATCACATTGTCCGCTCCCGCGATGTGCGCTGCTGAGATCGCCTGGATTTGAGGTTCCACCCAGGTGAACAGTGCCTCTGCTTCCTTTTCTATGGCAGCATTTCCCTTCCGCCCTGCCGATTGATGTAAGCCACCGTTGCGGAATTGTCGGACAGCACTCGCACCGCCCGACCTTTCACCTTGGCTTCGAACGCTTGAAGCACTAGAGCCACTGCCCGTAGCTCCAGACGGTTGATCGACCACTGGATCTCCTGGTCTCTCCAAGTCCCTTAGGTGAAGAGATCCCCGCAATGTGCTCCCCAACCTGTGAGGCTCACATCTGTCAGTACTGGAAGCCATTGTGGTTGTTCCATGGGCAAGCCCGCCTCCAGATTTCCTGGACAAAGCCACCACTGGAGTGATCGCCTGACTCACAGAAGACAGGGGAGATGTTTGCTCAGAGCATTGTTCTGATGAGACCAGCGCCGCAACAGCGACTTCTGCAACGATCGCATGTGGGCTCTGGCCCAAGGAACCACTTCTAGACTCACTGTCATTGTTCCCAGCAGCCGAAGATAGCTCCACGCTGATGGAGCCGGAGTCGACATGAATCTGCGCACTAGTTGACGAAGAGCTTGAACTCGCCGGTCCGGCAAGAACACCGCTTCCTGCCGCGTGTCGAATCGCACTTCCAAGTATTCGAGAACCTGTGACGGGACTAACTGGCTTTTGGCAAAATTGACTACCCAGCCGAGGCTCTGCAGCAAATTCACGACCTTGTCCGTAACCTGCGCGCTCTTGACTTTGGACTTTGCCCGAATCAACCAGTCATCTAGATAAGGGTGGACCAAAATGCCTTCATTCCGCAGCGCCACTGCAACCACCACCATGACCTTGGTGCAGGTGTGCGGGGCCGTCGCTAGACCGAAAGGTAAGGCCTGAAATTGGTAATGTCCCCACAGTAGAGCAAACCTTAAAAACCTTTGATGAGCTGCTCTGATCGGAATGTGTAGATACGCCTCGGTAAGGTCTAGGGTGGTGAGATATTCCCCCTGCCGAACCGCCACTATTGCCGAACCCAAGGTTTCCATTCGGAAGTGAGGTACTCGAAGACAATGATTCACTCCTTTTAGGTCCAAGATAGGCCTGAGAGAGCCTTCTTTCTTTGGAACTACGAAATAAATGGAGTAACGACTGACGCCGAACTCCGCCGGAGGGACTGGCACCACAGTTCCCAGCTGCAAGAGATGATCTAACGTTTGTCGAATTGCCAACGTTTTCTGTCGACCTCTGCAAGGAGAAAGCACGAACGAATCTAGAACAGGACAAGCCAATTCGAGAGCATAACCTTCGCGTATTATTTCCAACACCCACTGGTCGGAAGTTATTTGGACCCAGGCAGGAAGAAACTCCCGAAATCGACCTCCAATCTTCTGACTTCCTACCCGGGCCCCCCTTGCCTCATTGTGACTTTCGAGCCGACGTCGCGGCGGTTGCTGCAAAACCTCTACCTGCTCCCCGAAACACATGAAATCCCTGGGCCCTAGAAGCAAATCTTCCTCTTTGGAAATTTCCTAACTGAGACAAAACCTCCTGAAATCTTGAAACTGGCCTCGCGCTGACAGGAGTGGCTTCCCCTGTTTATGCTTGTCCTCCGGCAGCCTCCTGCCTTTGGATTCTCCCAAGTCCTTAACCAATTTATCCAAATCTTCACCAAACAATAACTTCCCTTTAAAGGGAAGTTTGCTGAGGCGTGCCTTAGAAGAACCATCAGCTGACCAATTTCTTAGCCACAGGTAACGCCAGGCGGCTACCATTGAGGACATACTATTCGCTAATGCTCTAATCAAATCGTAGTGAACATCCACTAAATATGCCAAACCCGATTCTATTCTTGTCACGTCCAACAATTGCTCCTGCTCTGGCTGAATGGACTGCCGTAAGCATTGAGACCACCGGAGAAAAGCTCTCGCTACCCAAGCCCCACAAATGGAGGCTTGCAACGACAGAGCGTTAGCCTCAAAGGCTTGTTTTAACAATCCATCCACTTTCCTGTCTTGTGCATCCTTCAAGGCCGCACTGCCTTCCACAGGGATAATGGTCTTCTTTGTGACCGCTGACACTGCCACATCTATCTGTGGGGACCGAAACCTTTCCTTCCCCTTGTCTGCCAAGGGGTAGAGTCTGTTCATTGTTCTAACCCCTCTTAGCCCCGCTTCTGGGAGATCCCATTCATCTTGGATCATGTGATCCACCACTCGGTGAACAGGGAACCCCACCTGAGACTGCCTCACTGCTTGAATGAGGGGATCATCCACCCCCTCATCCTCCGACGGTTGGATCGAAGCCAGATTGAGTGTCTGAAGAGACTCCGTAATGAGCGCCGTAAGCTCGTCCTTCCGGAAAACCAGGATGATTCTCGCGCCTGATCCTCCGGCTCTGGAATCTCGCCTTCTTCCAGTTCGTCCATCCCCGGTTCCAGATCCAACCCGGCCTCCTCCGTCTCGGGCCACTCTCCATCTGAGAGCGGAGGGTCCATGGGGCCTTGCCCTCTTAATGGGTCTTACGAGCTCACTACCAGTTTATTCTATTCCGGACTGCTGTAGTGGTGCCGGCAATGGCTCAGGTACTTTCCCCTGTCGCCGCAAACAAAAGGCTTGATGCATTATCAAGACAAAATCCGGGAAAAAATCTCCCAACGACGGTTCCGAATACGCCGAAGGCCCCGCACTAGATGGTCCTGCTGGTCCTTCCTGTGAAGACAATGAAGGGCTCTGCAACAGCAGATCCCCCTCGGGCCATGCCAACTGTGGGTCTCTTGTGTGAGCTTATCCTCTAACTGTTGTTCCATAGTGGATGAAGCAGCAGCGCAGCCCCGACAGATTCCTGTGTCCGATACTGTGCCTCTGTGGGAGCCACACACCAGACACTGGGGCCACGAAGGCATTAGCTATGGACTCCAAGACCCCGATGCCTCAAAAAACTAAGAATTTTTTTTTTTTTAAATCCAATTTACTAACCAAAAGGAAAGGTGAGCAGAGCCCCCCAAAATCCAGAACTACGCCAAACGGGGCTTTCCTGGCCAAATAACGCTAGAAAGAGAGGCTCTGAAATACCTCAGCTGCATGTCTGACCAGCTTCTCCCGTCAGCGAGCAGAGTGGTGCTGCCGTTACCACGAGGCTGGGAAGTGCGGGAAGCGACCTGGGATTGAATTCGGGCCCTGCTTCGCGCCAAAATTCTCGCCGGCCGCTCAAGACCCCGCCGACGAACTGTGCGGTAGGGAGGGGGCACTCACCTCCAGCGGTGATGCTTAAAGCCGCGAAGACAACCGCTGCGCCATTCCGATCCGACTCCAAGACCTTCAAATCGCTACGCTGCTCAGCCACGTTGTGAGCAGCGTTCGCGGTGAGGGCTGAGCTCCCAACGTCGCTGGCTTACTCCTACGCCCTGCGGCGAACTGAGGCAACAGCAGGCCGACCGATCTCTCCCCTGCCGGGCTCCCCTCCGTACAGTCTAGGAGGGGAGAGCCGACCAAGAAAGAATGCAGGCAGACAGGCAAGACAGCCAGAATGGCACAGGGTCGAGGCTTAACTTTTTTTTTTTTTTTTAAAGTGATAGCTCCAATAAATGGACAAATAGAAAGAGATCAAATAAAATTTTAAATTCTACTGTCTAACTAATGCTCCTTATTCGTTCCTCAAGTGAGCCAAGCACCTAGGCTCACTAAGTCCTCTTGCTGCATGGAGACTGGACACACTGGGGTTGATGGGGAAATCAGCAGGACATATCCAGTGATGTCACGAATCTGACATGCCCAGTCTCCATGCTGCAGGAGGAGGTGCACTACCCAGTGGTGGAGGACTGATCTGGAGGAACGATAAGGAATATTGTTTGCTTATTTTGTGATTAATGATTTATTTATGTTTCATTTTTGCAATCAATCATACAAAAAAACTCACTCCACTAGAACACTTGTTTCTGAATGAATACACACTGTGCTTGTTTACATGCAAATCTTATAAATACATAACAAGGACAAGAGGCGGCAAGGTCTCAGCAATACGGGCAGAAGCAAATGTGATCGAGGCGCAAGCCAAGATCTTGTTGCTAAACATAAGCCCATTAACATCAAGGACCACAAGCCACCGCCATCCCCGTGTCTTTGTATTTTTTCTTTAAAACAATTTTCAAAAGCAAGCTGCGGACAAACACAACTGGAACCACTTAGCTTAACAAAAGCATAAGAGCGGTCCGCCGCCTGCTGCCCCGACGTCCCTATGGCGCTCACGAACATTTCGCGATAAACATCGCTGCATCAGGGGAAAGACTACAAAAGAAAAACACAAACAAACACAAAACTATGATTTAAGAAAAACCAGAAACAACCACCCCAATGAGTCATAAACTAACTGTTAAAAACAGAAAATGCTGCTTACTTGACAGAACGGCCACAACAGCGCTTCAACATCGCTCACAAAAACGCCGCGCATGTTCACACACAAAAGTGCACTGAACTCCTAAATATGGCCAACCCCTGACGTCACGGGCTTCCCCAAAAGAAAACCCCGCCCAAAATATTAAAGACACACTACCCAATCGATCCGGAGATTTAAACCACCCGGATCCACGGTGTTCAAACGAAAAATATGCCGCTGTTCACAAACCAATAAGGACTGTTCCCTGCTCTTACCTTCCCTACCAGACAATACTCGATCCAAGCAAAAACACTGAAGATCAGAAAACTGATGACAAAACTCTAAACAATGCGGAACCAAAGGTGCCTCACGGACGGAGCACTTGAGCCTGCTCTTATGCTCAATAATGCGCTTGCGAAAAGCCCTACAAGTGCTACCCACATCTAAAAGACCGCAAGGACACATTATCCCATAAACAACGTAAGTAGAATCACAGGTGGTCCGGTGACGGAACCGATGCTTTACGCCATGGTATTCAAACTGCAAAAGCTCACTAGAAACCGCACATATAGAACAATGCCCACAAGGGCTGTGTCCGTATACCGTATCAGTGTCCTCAGACACCGAACGTAGAGCAGAGGGACTCAATATCTCCCGCAGATTGCGCTGACGCCGCCAAACACAACGCACCCGCTTACCAGCCAATCCCGGGAGAGTGCCCAACACCTCCGAATGTCTCCGTAGAATTCGCTGTATAGAGAAACTATAGGGGGAATACTTAGAAATAAAATTAATATGATCCCCGTCAACTAAAGAGTGCCCCTTGTGCTTAGGGACTAACAGGAGGGAACGATTATTAAACAGAGCCCGCCGATAAGCATTACGGACAATCATACGAGGATAACCCTGGGCTATCAATCCACTTGCTAACGATTGAGATTGCTGTTTAAAATCCAATATGTTGGAACAATTCCGGCGAAAACGGACAAACTGTGAGAAGGGTAAGCTGTTACGTAAGCCATAGTGTAATAAAGCATTCTTATCAGTGTGTTTTTTGTGGACACTAGTCGCCCACCCAGCCGCATCCCGCATCACCACAACATCAAGAAACACAATCTGGGTGTAGCTAGACACACTAGTGAATTGAATATTACTTTCACAACCATTCAACCAACTCACAAAAGCCTGAAACTCCACCGCCGAACCACTCCACAAAACAAACACGTCGTCAATGTACCGACACCAAAATCTCAGTTGCGCGGAAAAAGGGGAAGAAAACACCCATTGCTCTTCATATTTGGCCATATACAGATTGGCGACCGAAGGGGCACACGTGGCGCCCATGGCAACCCCAGATAACTGATGATAGAAAAGATCCTCAAACACAAAATAATTCTCACATATGGCTAATTGGGCTAAACGTTTTACAAACGTGACCATTTCGGAAGACAAATCCCCTCTACGAGACAGACAATCCCCCACCACCTCAACAGCAGCCCTCTGGGGGATTGACGTGTACAAAGAAGCCACGTCTAAGGTGGCTAACAAAATCTCTGAAGAACTCAACAAAGGCGAACGTTCCTCCAACATGTTTAAAAAATGCATAGTATCTCTAACATAGGTCGGCAGCTCTATTAATAAAGGTCGCAAAAAAGAATCCACAAATGTGGAAAGAGGTTCAAGAACTGTCCCCCGCGTAGAAACTATAGGGCTCCCCGGTGGATACTGTAAACTTTTATGAATTTTGGGCAAAAGATAAAACCGGGCCAAGGAAGGACTACGAACATTCAAAAACGAGTATTCCTTTTTTGAAATCAATTTAACAGATGAGGCAACCAGGGTCAGTTCTTTAATGACAGCCTGCAAACGAGAAGTGGGATCTTGAATTAAAACCTCATAAGTAGTCAAATCGCTTAACTGACGCTGCACTTCCTGTAAATAATCCACCCGGGGCCACACCACTATGGCTCCACCCTTATCTGCATTTCTAATCACCAGGTCTGGCCTGGAAATTAACTCATGCATGGCCTTTTTTTCTCCCAAAGACAAGGCAGAAAACACTGGATGTATGGCAGTTTCCAATCGTTGTATATCTTTTAACACCAATTGTTTAAAAATTGACAAAGCAGATGGCAACTGACCAGGCGGACTCCAAACAGACTTCATAGGTAAAGGTATCCGTCGCCGCAAAACTGGATCCTCTGATACATTCTCAGGGCAGGAAGAAAAAAATACTTTCAAATGTAGCTTTCTAATAAGATCTTCCAAATCTATCCTAAATTGAAACGGATCAAAGAAGGTGGTTGGCACAAACGATAAGCCTTTATTGAGCACACTCAGTTGATGGTCAGATAGACTCACCGTGGAGAGATTAACTACTAAGGAAGAAGCAACGGGGTCAAATACAGAAGATTGGTGAGAGCCCCCCTGAATCATCGGGTGGGACCCCGACCCTTGGAACACCCCCGAGTCCCTCCTTTCTTCTCTGGACCGGCACCCCCATCTAAAAAAGCACTCTGGCCAGACCTGATGGAACCCCCAGAAGAATAATCATCCGTAGATAAATCAAATTCCACACGTCTCCTGGGTCTTCTTTGGAATTTGCGATTGGGGTTCATCCAGGGATATACATATCCACTGGTGTAGTCCTCATAATCACGTTTCAATTTATTGGCCTTAGCCAATTTTACTTCCTGCCGAAGTTGATCAAGTTGCTTTGACATATCTTCGCTGCGAGATTTAAAATTCGCTTCTGAATCTTTGAGCTTTAGATCGTCCAACAGACCCTGGGCTTCTTTCATAAGTTCTTCTAAAGTTACTTTGGCTGTATCAACAATCAGAACCATTAGGTCCAAAGAACATTTGTTAAGGATACAATTCCATTTGGACAAAAAGGCAGAGTCAGAGGCAAACAAACGAGGCTCCTTGTAAACGCGCAAACCACGCGGTATGTGTTGACGCCGCAGATATTCAATTAAGGAAAGTCGATGGAGCTCAGAACGAACAATGCGCTTCTGAATGGCAGCCAGCTTATCCCAAGTAGCAGCCTCTCCCGATACCCCTGGCTCATCCAAGCCAAAAGGGGTTGATTCAACACACAAACTGGAGATGTGATCGCTGGAAAAACTAAAAATCTCCTTCCAGGATGAATGACCTTCCATCTTTGGTAATCCAAAACTGCTTGGTCAAAATATTGGAGTGTGGAAAACAATCATACAAAAAAACTCACTCCACTAGAACACTTGTTTCTGAATGAATACACACTGTGCTTGTTTACATGCAAATCTTATAAATACATAACAAGGACAAGAGGCGGCAAGAGTTTTGTCATCAGTTTTCTGATCTTCAGTGTTTTTGCTTGGATCGAGTATTGTCTGGTAGGGAAGGTAAGAGCAGGGAACAGTCCTTATTGGTTTGTGAACAGCGGCATATTTTTCGTTTGAACACCGTGGATCCGGGTGGTTTAAATCTCCGGATCGATTGGGTAGTGTGTCTTTAATATTTTGGGCGGGGTTTTCTTTTGGGGAAGCCCGTGACGTCAGGGGTTGGCCATATTTAGGAGTTCAGTGCACTTTTGTGTGTGAGCATGCGCGGCGTTTTTGTGAGCGATGTTGAAGCGCTGTTGTGGCCGTTCTGTCAAGTAAGCAGCATTTTCTGTTTTTAACAGTTAGTTTGTGACTCGTTGGGGTGGTTGTTTCTGGTTTTTCTTAAATCATAGTTTTGTGTTTGTTTGTGTTTTTCTTTTGTAGTCTTTCCCCTGATGCAGCGATGTTTATCGCGAAACGTTCGTGAGCGCCATAGGGACGTCGGGGCAGCAGGCAGCGGACCACTCTTATGCTTTTGTTAAGCTAAGTGGTTCCAGTTGTGTTTGTCCGCAGCTCGCTTTTGAAAATTGTTTTAAAGAAAAAATACAAAGACACGGGGACGGCGGTGGCTTGTGGTCCTTGATGTTAATGGGCTTATGTTTAGCAACAAGATCTTGGCTTGCGCCTCGATCACATTTGCTTCTGCCCGTATTGCTGAGACCTTGCCGTCTCTTGTCCTTGTTATGTATTTATAAGATTTGCATGTAAACAAGCACAGTGTGTATTCATTCAGAGACAAGTGTTCTAGTGGAGTGAGTTTTTTTGTATGATTGTTTTCCACACTCCAATATTTTGACCAATCATTTTTGTAATCTGCTTTAAGTCCAGTATTGGGATATAGATGGACTAAGAATATGCAATTAAATTATATTAAATTTGATTGGACAACTCAATGTAGGGACAAAAGTTCACAGCCTAACTGGGAGATATGCTGGGAGGAATGGCTCAATTTTAACTGGGGATCGTAAGCCACTGTCCAGTTAACTTTATACATTTATCCTGACCACAAAGATAGAAGATCTAACATAATTGGATATCTTTATTGCCTAATCTTTAAATCACTCTATTCAGCAGTGTCAAGATACTCACTGAATATCGGCCGGACAGTTACTACTGTAGTGAATTTACATCAAAACAAAGCTGCCATTTTGTAGGAGATGCATACATTAGTGATAGACAAAATGCAGTCTACATGTGCTCTGATTCTTAATTATTTAGCAGCAATTTGATTTTGGAGATATGTATTGGGAGGAGGGGGGTATTTTTACTTTTTGTATTGTAATTCACTTCTCAATCTGTCCATACTGTTTGTCTTTACCTTACAGTGTGATAAAGAGAACCATCTAACTGAGAATCTGTTATATGTTCCAAAATCCCTTGCTATGGCCCTTAATGACAGTGGCAAAGAAAGATGAAGACCGGTGACATATGTATGCAAAGCAAGGGACTGTATTGTTGGAGTGGGCAGGACTTTAATGTGTACAACTGTAGCTTCAGCTTGTCCTCCTTCATGCAAAATTTGCCCCTCTCCCCAAATACACCTGTGTAGAGACAACATTTACCTACTTTCAATAGGATGTCTTAGTTAATATTCTTCATGTACCCAGATTGACTTTCTTTTTAAAAGTGCATGTTATTTTTGTTTTAAATCTTTATTGTCACTATTTAGATAATTCATCCCTTTTAACTGTACTCTTTATCCTGTTCATCTTCACTCTTATAAAGCAACATCAATAAAATCAGGACTTATCAGTCAGGGGTGGCCCAAGGGTCCTCATTTGCATATCCACTAGTGCCACCATGCCAATAGAAATAAATAGGTGTTCCTGAACTTAACGCTCATTAAAAATTAATGCGCAGTCACAAATGTTAAACATGCCTCTTAATGAGTGTCTGAATACCATTTGCATGGACAGTAACGATAAAGCGTAGCTACTCACCTGTAACAGGTGTTCTCCAGGGACAGCAGGAATCAGTCCTCACTTATGGTTGACGTCGCCACTGACAGAGCCTGCGCGGAGCAATTCCCCAGCTTTCAAAGAAAGCCTTTGGGATTGCTGCCACGCATGCTCTTGGTCCTCTTCCCACCCAAGGGTGCCATCTTGCTCAGTCAGATCCCTTAGGTCGAGCCCTACCAAGCAGATGGCAAGGGAAGGACAAAAATCCAGCAACTCGTCAGGGGAGGTGGGAGGGTAGTGAGAACTGATTCCTGTTGTCCCTGGAGTACACCTGTTACAGGTGAGTAACTACGTTTTCTCCAGGAACAAGCAGGAAGTAAGTCCTGGGACTCCCCAGCTACAGGCTACCGAAACGGTAACCAAAAAATGCCTCCGTGAGGTTGTGAGCAGAAGCCGATGCTCGAAGGAGCCCGAGCCCTCAGGTCCTCAGGGTGAAGCCCTTGATAGCTGTGAAGAAGGGTCGGAGGGCAGGAGTTGCTTATACCCGGAACAGATAATGGAGTACAACCTGGACGAAGGCGCTATCCTGATGGACTCCCTCTCCAGGCAGTAGTGTGCAGCGAAGGTGTTCGCTGAAGACCAGGTCGCCACTCGGCAGATGTCCATTAGAGGCACGGAGCGCAGCGAGGCCACCGAGGCCACTTTGGCGTGGACCCTGTGTGCAGTGACTCGACGATCTAACGGGACGTGCAAAGGTGATACAGTCCGCCACCCAAATGGAGAAGGTGTGTTTAGTGACTGCCTTCCCCAGTCGATTGGGATTGTAGGTCACAAAGAGTTGGCCAGACTTGCGATGAGCCTGGGAGTGCTGCAGATAGAAGGCAAGAGCCCTCTTGCTGTCGAGAGTAAGCAAAGCCG
This sequence comes from Ichthyophis bannanicus, assembly GCA_033557465.1. Classification (NCBI taxonomy): domain Eukaryota; kingdom Metazoa; phylum Chordata; class Amphibia; order Gymnophiona; family Ichthyophiidae; genus Ichthyophis; species Ichthyophis bannanicus. Next base: position 496,728,670 of record CM066035.1, read on the forward strand.
CCGATGTCTAATCAGCATGAGGTCTCAGGAAGAAAGTCAGTAAGACTATCTCCTGATTGAGATAGAAATCTGAGACAACTTTCGGCAGGAATTTGGGGGGGGGTACGGAGGACCACCCTATTCTTATAGAATCTAGTGTAAGGGGCATCAGCCATGAGAGCCTTGAGCTCACTGACTTGGCGGGCTGAGGTCAGCACTACCAGGAAGACCACCTTCCAGGATAGATGCCGAAGCGAGCACGTCGTCATCGGCTCGAAAGGTAGGTGTGTAAGCTGCATGAGCACTACGTTCAGGTCCCATTCTGCCGTGGGAGGCCGGATGGGTGGTTTGGACAGCAAGAGACACTACATAAAGTGGGAGACCAAGGGCTGCCCCGAGAGGGGCTTTCCCTCGACGGGGAGGTGATTCGCCAAGATGGCACTCAAATGCACCCTGACGGAGTTTGACTTCAGACCCTCCCTCGAGAGATGGAGGAGGTACTGAAGGACCCATCGAGTGGGCAAGAGAATGGGTCGATCTGGAGCCCGGAGCACCAGATCGAGAAGCGCCACCACTTGAAGGCGTAAGCTCGTCTAGTTGAGATCTTCCTCGACCTCCTTCGGGAGATTCAGCGGGGCTAGGGAAACCCGTTCAGCCGCTAGGCTGTGAGGGATAACGAGGCCAGGTTCGGGTGTAGTACCCGTCCCTCCTCATTCATTAGTAGGCCCATGGCACAGCCCAGGGGAACTGGAAGCTCCATCGCTAGTCGGAGCAGGAGTGGAAACCAGGGCTGTCAAGGCCACGAGGGAGCTACGAGGATCATCGACGCCCAGTCCCGCTGAGCTTTGTGGAGGGTCCTCGCAATAAGAGGAGTGGGAGGGAATGCATAGAGCAGGCCGGAGGACCAGCTCAGAAGGAACGCGTCCAGGCCCTCCTTGCTCAGGTGCAGCATTGGGCCACAGAAGCGGGGGAGTTGTGTGTTCAACGGGCTGGCAAATAGGTCCATGGCCAGAGTTCCCCACTGATGGAACAGCCAATTGGCCACCCCTGGATCCAGTCGTCATTCGTAAGGGCGAAGGATTCTGCTGAGTTTCTCCACTAGAACATTCTCCTGGCCCGGGAGGTAGACCGCCCTGAGGGTCATCCCCCAATGGAAGGCAAAGGAGCAGAGGAGGACCACTTCCTGGCAGAGGAAGCATGATCTGGTACCCCCCTCCTTGTTGATATAGAACATCACCATGCGGTTGTCGGTTTGCACGAGGGCCGACCTCCCACCGAGGTGATCCCTGAAGGCTCTCAGGGCCCACAGAACCGCCCGGAGCTCGAGCAAGTTTATTTGCTATTGAGACTCTTCAGGCGACCATTGCCCCTGCGTGCACAGTGCACCGCAGTGGGCTCCCCACCCCAGCAAGGAGGCATCCATTGTCAGCACAATCTCGTGCTGTGGGGTCTGGAAGGGCAACCTCCAGAGGAGGTTGTGGGGGTTTTGTCACCAGCCCAGGGACAGGCGAAGGCTGTGGGAGACCTTTACGGGATCCCTGAGGTGACCAATGGACAGGTTCCACTGTGCGCTGAGGCACCACTGAGCTGTCCGCATGTGCAGGTGGGCATGGGGAACCACATGGACAATAGAGGCCATGTGCCCAGGAGGCGCAGCATAGTTCGGGCTGTGACCCGAGGGGTGCTCTGAACCTGAACTGCCAGGGCTCGGAGGCAGTCGGCGCGATTTACTGGCAGAAAAGCGGTCGCCTGCTGAGTATCGAGGAGAGCGCCAATGAATTCTAGGGTGTGCACCGGTTCGAGGTGGAACTTGTGATAGTTGACCAAGAATCCCAGGCGCTCGAGCAGGAGGATTGTGCACGACAACACCAAGCAGGTTTCCTCGATCGTGACGAGCCAGTTGTTGAGGTAGGGGAAGACTGGTACATCCTGACGGAGGTGGCGACCGCGGAGAGGCACTTCGTGAAGACCTGCGGGGCGGACGTGAAGCCGAAGGGGAGCACCCTGTATTGGAAGTGCTCCCCTGCACCCTGAAGTGCAGGTTCTGCCTGTGCTGGGGGTGCATCAAAATGTGGGTGTAAGTGTCTTTTAGATCCAAGGAACACAGCCAGTCGCCCTGCTGGAGGAAGGGCAGCGGAACGCCAAGGGATATAATCTTGAATTTCTCCCGCACCAAGAACTTGTTTAGCTTTTGAAGGTCGAAGATGGGCCGCAGACCCACCGTCTTCTTCGGGACAAGGAAGTAACGGGAATAGAATCCCCGACCTCGGAGGTGCAACGGGAACCTCTCGACCGCCCGCTGGGTGAGAAGGTTGATTACTTCCCGCTGCCCGACGACCAGATGCGTGGGGAGTCGAGGAGGCTCCGCCGGGGAGAAGGGAAGGGGAAGCCTGTCCAGGCAGAGGCAATAGCCATCCTGGATTACCCGGAGGACCCAGGTGTCCGAAGTGATGGAAGCCCACTGAGAGGCAAAGAAGGACAGGCGTCCCCCCACCAGCTGCTAAGATGCCAGGGGGTGAGAGGCTATGCAGCTGGCATCAAAACTCCTGTGAAGGTTGAGGCGGTACCGGGGTTTGGGCTTTGGGCCCTTTCAGCTTGTGGTGACTCTGGCCGGACCTCTCTTGCGCCACAGTGGTCGGCGTGGGAGTAGGTGGTTACGGTGGGTAGCCACGGTAGGGTAGGCCCTTCCTTGGAAAGAAAGGCTTTTTGGTTTCTTGTTTCTTTCAAGGGACAGTAGAGTTCTTGCGCGAGAGACAGGTTCAGGTGACGAACTCCGTCTCTATCTCTGCGGCCTTGTCCTCCACTGGCTTCCAAACAGCTGCTTGCCGAGACAGGGTACGTCCAGGAGTTTCTCCTGCACTCACTGCTCCAAATCTGAGGATTGGAGCCATGCCTGGCAACAGGCTTCGATGTCTGCGGTCGCCACTCGAACCGAGGACTCAAAACCATCATAAGCGGCATGGGAGAGGTAATTTTGAGTAGTCTGCGACAGACTTCAGCAGGACACTGAACCTATTGAGGGGCTCATCCTCGAGGCCTGCAGAGAAACCTCTGAGCTCCTTGGCCAAGTTGCGCAAGAACATGCCCATGTATAATTGGTATACCTGAATACAGCAGGAGAGCATGGACCCCTGGTAGGCCTTGCGGCCTAGGGCATCAAGGGATCTCGGCTCCCGGCCCGGGGGAACTGAACAGTACAACTTCGGGCTCTTTTGCTTTCTCATGGCCGACTCCACCACCATGGAAGTGTGGGGGAGCTGGGTTTTTCTGAACCCAGGGCCACGCTGTACCTTGTACATAGTGTTGAGGCACTTGCTCACGATGGGCACCGAGGCTGGTGCCTCCCACATGCGGAGCAGCAGGCTGGACAGGATGGGGGGACTGGGACAATAAGAGACTCCTTAGGTGAGGATTCATATTGAAGGATGTCGAGTTCTTTAGCTCAAGGGTCCTCCTCAACCTGGGTGGCTAGGTTAAGAGTCCATGCCATATCCCGAACGAACACCAGGAAGGAGGTGTCTTTGGGTGGCGAGCGCTGCTGAAACGCGGGCGGAGAGGGGTCCGACGGAAGGACCCGATGGGCCCGGGTTTCCGGGGAGGTATCCCCATCAGACTCCCAGTCCGAGAAATCAGATGAGGAATCTGAGCTGGACTGGTCGCCCTGTTCAATGGCCGAGGTCCACTTGGAGCCAGAGGCCCTGAATGATCTCACCCCCGAGGAACGGAAAGGCAAGCGAGACCGACGTCGAGGACCCTCACGAGGCCCTCGGCTCTCGGGGGTTTCCTGGAAGGTTTTTGGTGTCCCACACAAGAGAACCTCGGTCTCTGGGCGCAAGTCAGCGAAGCTGGCTGTGAGCGCCTGCTGGGAAGCAATGAACGCAGAAATGCTGCATTCTAGTGCCGGTATGCAGGACTCCCACGCGGGCGTGGGGCCCTGCGACGCCGACCCTGGGGTTACCGGGTCGGGCGTTGAGGAGAAGAGGGGGTCCTCGCAGGGATGGCTCTCATGAGACCAGGTATCATTGACGGAGGCCTCCGTATCTGTACGAAGTACCTTGTGGGGCCGCTCCTTGTCCGACTGTCAGGAACACCGAAGGGGGCTAAGCGACCAAGCGCAGGAGCGCTCGCGCTTGTCGGGAGCCCCAGACAGCGACTTTGAGGCCTTCTTCTTCTTGCACTGTTCCACTTCAGGGGACCCCTGGTCGGAGTGCCACCGAGAGCGCGGGGCCAAGTAGGAGATCCCACCGGAGGAGAGACGACCGAGGGCACCACCGGGGACTCCGAGGCGGCCTTCCTGAAAATGTCTTCGCACTTCTGCTTACGACTGAACAGGGCTTTGGAGGACATTTTCTTACAAAGCGAACAGAGCTCTGGATCATGGTCAGCCCCAAGACACCACAGGCAACAGTCATGGGTGTCCGTAAGCGACATGTTCTTAAAGCATCTATCGCATTTTTTGAATCTGGTGGCCATGGGGCAAAAATGGCCCCGTGAGGTTGAAGACCCACGCGGCCAGCAGTTGGAGGAAAAAAGGGCGCAAAGCCCATTAAAGGCAAAAAAGACGAAGAAAAACATCATCTAAAGGCTCTAAAAGATACAGCAGAAGAAGGATGGGTAGAGGACTGGTGCAACCGGAAAAACAGAGGGTCAGCAGGCCAGAAACGAAACACTTTTTCCAAGGGACGAGGACATGCGTCCGAAGGGCTCCACAGAAAAAGGGAGACTGAGCAAGATGGCACCCTTGGGCAGGAAAAGGACCACACATGCGAGGCAGCAATCCCAAAGGCTTTCTTTGAAAGCTGGGGAAATGCTCCGCGCGTGCTCCGTCGGTGCCGATGTCACCCATAAGTGAGGAATGAGTTCCTGCTTGTTCCTGGAGAAAGAAAGATTACCAGATTTCTATTTTACTATACTCCAGTGCCAGCTGCCAGGAAGTACCATAAACCCTGCTCATTTAGAACCCATAACAAACCCGCCGTATCATAATAGCACTACCAGGGCTCACAAAGCACAAAATCCTACCTATCAAAAGGCAACGGTGCAAATATCAAACCAATACATCTCAGAGAATACCAATATATCTCCTACTGGGGAAAGAGAAGAAGTGGGATTGTCACAAAGAAACTATACGAACAAAATACTGCAGCTCGGTTATACATGCAAAACGTAGACATTCAGCAAACATAGAACAAGGGATCACAATTTAGAAATAGGAAGACAATAATTAAACTGGGAACCCCAAAAGCCAAACTTGGAATGTACAACTGGAGAAATAAAACTATAAATTAATGTCCTCTTGTACTAAACAAAACGCAAAGAAATTAGCGATGCACATTTCCCAGAGCTAAGATATTCCAGTTAATAAATTAAAAATAAAATAGTATTTTTCTATCTTTTTGCTGTTTGGGCATTTTATTTTTCCATCGCAACTGCCCCAGTCGGTTTCTTCAGTTTTCTTAGTGCCTTCTGCTAACTCTCCATTGTCTGCTATCCATTTGTCCTTTCTTCTCTCTTTTGTTTTTTTTCCATTCTCTCTCTATATCTGCTCCAACATACTGATCTTTCCCCTTTTGCTTTTTCCTCCATTTCTTTCTTTATTCCTTTTTCATCCACTCAAATTTCACCCCTCCATCCTCAATCCCCACTTACTCTCCCAATATCCAGCCAATTGTAGATTTTTCTTTCCTCCCAAACAAAACTTCTTTTACCCTCCCTATCCTCACTCCCCCAGCCCCATCCCCTTCTAGTCCTCCCCCAACATCAGCTCCCTTCTAGTTCCAGCCCCACCCAGCATCCGCTTCCTTCTAGTCCCATTCTCCCATCCCCCCGCATCAGCCATTTCCAGTCCAAGCCCGCCCATCAGCCCATTTCCAATCCTAGCCCACCATCAGCCATTTCCAGTCCTATACTAGCACCTCCAACAGCCTACTCACAGTCCTATCTTAGCCCCCCATCAGCCATTTCCAGTCCTATCCTAGCCCCCTCATCATCCCATTTACAGTCCTAGCCCCCATCAGCCCATTTCAAGTCTTAGCCCCCCCATCAGCCCAGTTCCAGTCCAAGCCCTCTATCATCAACCCATTTCCAGTCCAAGCCCCCCATCAGCCCATTTCCAGTCCAAGCCCCCCCAATCAGCCCATTTCCAGTCCTATCCTATCCCCCTCATCAGCCCATTTCCAGTCCAAGCCCCCCATCAGCCCTTTCCAGTCCTATCATAGCACCCCATCAGCCCATTTCAAGTCTTAGCCCCCCATCAGCCCAGTTTGTCTAAGCCCTCCACCATCAGCCCATTTCCAGTCTTATCCTAGCCCCCAATCAGCCCATTTCCAGTCCTATCCTAGCCCCCCCATCAGCCATTTCCAGTCCTATCCTAGCCCCATCAAGATCGTTGGCAACAAGTTCGCATCGACTCCAACATATCTGAACCATTCCGTCAAACTCAAGGAGTTCCCCAAGGCTCTTCGCTTTCTGCGCTGCTCTTCAATATATACATGCAGCCAATTTGCCAAATCACCAAAGCTTTTAATATATCCTGCCTCATTTATGCAGATGACGTGCTGATCTTCACCCCGATTGACATCACAAGTCCAGACTATACAGCATTAACCAACTGTTTCAACGCAATAGCAGACCTGCTTCTAGGTCAGAACATGCGAATAAACTTTAAAAAAACTGAAGTGCTAGTGATCACAAGAAACAAATAGTTTTCTCCCCCAGCAGCCCTCAAAGTAAGAGACGCAGAGCTGCCAATCAAGAACACAATTCGATACCTTGGTGTGATACTCGACCAGAGACTTGACTTTACAGAACACATAAAAAGTACAGTAAAAACCATTTACTTCAAGATAAAAACCTTGCATCACCTAAGACCCTTGTTAGAGCCTAAAGACTTCCAATCAATTTTCCAAGCTATAGTCACTCTGCACTTTGACTATGCGAATATCGTGCTACATGGCCTCCCCAAGAATACCCTTAACCCACTGCAGCTAGCGATGAACGCTGCAGCCCGCATCTTAGTGGGAGCATCTAGGAGAGACCATATCACGCCGATCCTAAGGGATCTCCACTGGCTTCCAATAGGCTGCAGAATTTCCTATAAAGCTCTCCTCATCACATTCAAGGCCTTCAACAAAATATTACCATCATCGATCTCAGACCTTCTCAGTCATGCACCAAACAATAGATCCAGGAGGATACTTACTGAAAACACTCTAGTCATTCCTCGTGAATCCACAAATTTGTCCCAATCAGCTAACAACAGGGCATTTATGTCTTTTGCCCCTAGATGTTGGAACAGTCTCCCCCCTAATATCAGAGCAATACAAGACATTAGTCAATTCAGAAAAGCCATCAAGTACCATTTATTTACTAAGTATTTCCAGTTACTGTAACATGGCCTTCTACCCACTTGCAATCAAAGCTAAATGTCTCCTATAAGTTAAACGCCTAGAGAACCAAGATATTTGCGATGTTGATATATGTACATTACTGTAGATACCAGATTATATGTTAATAGTTTACCCAGTTCTTCCATGTTAAGTTCCCTGTTATCTGTAAACTATCTTATGACTATGTTGTCTAGATAGGTTTGTTTAATGTAAACCGCACTGATGACGAATAGCACGGTATATAAAAGATGTTAAATAAATAAATCATCAGCCCATTTCCAGACCAAGCCCCCTCCTTCAGCCCTTTCCAGTCCTATCATAGCACCCCATCAGCCCAGTTTCAGCCCAGGCCCTCCACCATCAGCCCATTTCCAGTCCTATCCTAGCCCATCAGCCCATTTCAAGTCCAAGCCCCTCCCAATCAGCCCATTTCCAGTCCTATCCTAGCCCCCCATCACCCATTTCCAGTCCTATCCTAGCCCTCTCAACAGCCCATTTCCAGTCCAAGCCCCCAAACAGCCAATTTCAAGTCCTAGCCCCCCATCAGCTTCTTCAAGTCCTATCCTAGCCCCTCCATCAGCCATTTCCAGTCCTATCCTAGCCCCTCCATCAGCCCATTTGCAATCCTATCCTAGCCCCCGCATCAGCCCATTTCCAGTCCAAGTCCCCCATCAGCTCATTTCAAGTCCAAGCCCCTCCCAATCAGCCCATTTCCAGTCCTATCCTAGCTCCCCATCAGCCCATTTCCAATCCTAGCCCCCCCAGCAGCCATTTCCAGTCCTATCCTAGTCTCCCTATTACCCCTAGTCCCCCATTTCCAGTCCTAGGAACCCCCTCCCCCCTGAAGTGTCCCACAACTGTCTGACCGGCTTCAGAGGGAGCCAGGGAGGTCCGAGGCCCCGGCTCACCTCTGTACAGCTGCTGGAGTGGGGGTTTTCCTTCACTGAGTCTGGCGGCTATGTTCTCATGGAGCCCGCTGAGTGCCGGGAAACAGGAATGCCCTTTAACCTCCGGTGCACCAGCGGGCTCCACGAGAACACAGCCACCGAACTCAATGAAGGAAAACCCTGCTCTTCAGTCAGGCAACTGTACAGAGGTGAGCCGGAGCCTCGGCCCTCCCTGGCTCCCTCTGAAGCTGGCCCTGCAAACGATCGGGACTCGGGAGCCAAACACCATGTGCGGCAAGTTGGCACAGGGCCCCCTGAAGCATAGGGCCCTGTGCGAACAACATACCCGTACAATGGACGAGCCGGCCCTGTTATCAGTACTAGAAGTGCGGTCCCTACTCAGTGATGATTAAATTTGTATGGAAAAAATGTGAATAACCATCTCTGCTTTTTCTCACAGCATCATTTCTAAACAACCCCTACAATGCTTTATCCGCTGAGTTTTTTTTACAGATGGTAACTAAAAATAAAGAAGTGACTTTACAGATCTCCAGTTGAAAATGGACCACTCAGCCTCAATTCATCTACCTTCTTCTTCTTCTCTGTAATCCTCCAGCAAAAGCGTAGTCATACATTTCCAGTCCTTCATCAAACAGGATGCGCAGTCCCAAAGACTGTCCACTAGATATGTCACATGATCATGAAGCTGATGATTAAAAATAAAATTCTGTGATTTAAGCTGCCCCATATGTTTAACCAAAAACACAAATCTGAGAAAAAAATACTTAAATTCCCCAATTCTTTGGCAGCTAATTTTACTTTAAACATTCAAAAAGGCTTTAAAGTCATTTTGATCACAAATTGCAAAGTTTCTCTACATTTTCTGAGAACAGAATTGTGGTTGCCATATTAGTCCATTTGGATATGTGAAAATAAGGGTAAAAAAACAAGTTGTAGGTCATACCTTTTTACTGGACTAAATAGCAATGTTTTGGACAAGCTTTTGAGAGTTATCCTCCCTTCGTCAGGTCTGCAGAAACTATGCAGTTACAGTGAGTTTAAAAAGTACAAACTCATTTAGGTCTTAGGCTATCTGTATATCTCATTAAGCTCAGTGAAAGGGAATGGCAGATAGACAGAGGTGATAAGACGGTGACACATTACATTTCAAAAGCTTTATATCTGACAATGGGTGAGAAAGCCATTCTCTAAATTGAGTCCTTCTGAATCAGTTTCAAAGTGTTTGATCCTTTTTAGGCCAATATTCAGCCTGCAGAGATTGATGTTTTTTTTAACAAGATGGTTGCTATGGGCAAAAAATACATATATTCAGTGCAGTATCCAGATAGTGACAGGCGCTGAATATCTGGATTTGATACTGGCTGCCTAGTGCTTTTCAGCTCGCTATCAGGATAGCTATTCGCATTGCAATTAGGACAGCATTTATGCTAGCCTAAATTAGGTGGATAGCTATCTGGGTATCAGATGAAGAGGTTGCTTACCTGTAACCATAGTTACAGTTAAACAACCTCTCTTTCTCCATGAACAAACAGGATATAATCAGCCACACAGATGGATGAATCCTGAGCTGAGGGTGCAAAGGTAATGAATGTTAGGATTTATTTTTATATTTTACAGACCACTTTTCCTAAGATCAAAGCTGTTTACATTTAACCTAATGCTGTTCAAAGCTCCACTTGCACCCAAGAAATTTGGCTGGGGTAGGCTGAAGCTAGTCCACATGTAGTAGTTAGATCCCATGGGCTCAACGGTAGCACGATGGGAGGACAGTAGGATCAAGTCTCTCAATAGAATGCCTCTGTATCGTTCCATGGTGCGACTGCACCTTGAATATTGTATGCAATTCTTTTTGCCATATCTTAAAAAGGATATAGCAAAATTAGAAAAGGTACAAAAAAGGAAAGGTTTAAAATGTTAGGGCTCTTAATCTTGGAAAAGAGATGGCTGAAAATAATGAATGGAATGGAACAGGTAAACATAGATCGGTTGTTTACGCCTTCAAAAGTAGAAAGACTAGGGGACGCACAATATAGCTTAATTTAAGACTAATAGGAGAAAATATTTTTTTCACTCAATGTGTAATTAAACTGAAATTTGTTACCATAGGTGGGTTTAAAAAATGTTTGGACAAGTTCCTGGAGGAAAAGTCCATAACCCATTATAAAAAAAGGACCAAGAATCCACTGCTTACTCTGCTTACTCTGGGATAAGCAACGTGGAATCTGTATCTTTTTGGGAAATGGACAGGTATTTGTGACCTGGATTAGCTGCTGTTGGACCTTGGTCCGACCCAGTATGGCATTATCCTATGTTCTTAATGACACTGCCCCTCCCCTGCATGAATTGTAGGCAGCATGGGGGAATTAATGGAGGTACATATAGAAATGATACAGACACTGGCAGCTGTCCAAGAAGCCAAGGGGACTGGCATATGCTATTGGTCTGCCCCTTCACCCCCCCCCCTTTTTTTTTATATAGTACAGTTGGTTTGGGCCTGGCAGGGTCCCAATCCAAATTTAGATTCAGAAGACTCTGCCAGGAGGCTTGAAGGGACAGCAGGCACTTATATAGGTGGTTAGGAATTTATACAGCGTGTTTGGGAATCATAGAACACCTACTTCCTAGGTGTTCTGTTTTTCTGTTTTTGCTTTTTTTGAATCATATGTTTCAGCAGGATAGAGTCTAACGGTAGTACGGAGTTCATTGGAAGAGCATGTGGGTGCATGGACCGAAGATGGTACAAGCAGGAGAATGCAGAATGAGTGGAGATGGGCGGAGTTGGGCGAGCAGCTGGGAGGGGATTTATATGCTACTGAAGGTAGAAGAAGTGACTAGCCTCAATGGGGACAAAGTGGGTTTGAAATCCTGTTGACAGAGAGATGTGATATGTCAGAGGAAGCTGAACTGTCAGGGACTAATGTTATGTGGGATATGTCCTCCATAAGTAGGTGGACTGTATCTTCTGATAGACAGTATAGCAGTACACAATGACTCGCACCCATCTGCCTAAGCCCACAGAAACAGCAGACAGAGTTCATTCTCCCTGCCCATTCTGTCCCTCAGGGGACCTCCGGAGGGTTGCTTGACTCTGGACAGATAGGATCTTGCAAACTGGGACCCATGCTCCTGGGTAGCTTTGCATGTGGCCCAGAGTAGTTCTGCACATGGTCCATGTTGGTCATGTGTGGTGCCCACAAGCTGTGAGTTGTAGCCTATGGCCATTCTGCACATGAAGCCATTGTTTCCTGGGATGGTGGTATAGCAGCACAATGTCAGGTCAGGTCCACCTGCCTGATGTCATCAGACATGCACCTGCATCAGCCGACACCAAGGCTGCCCCAAAGGCACTGCACTGGCAGAAAAAAGCAGCCACATGCTGGGGAGAGGCCTAAGAATGGGTGTAGGAACCACGACTGCAGCAAAGCACAGACCATAGAAGTGTGAGAACTGCATGGAGTCAGCAAGGCCCAAATGCTGAGACGGTCGGTCGTATCTGGGTGGTGGTAAGAATGGCAGACTGTGATGAGCCCTCCCTTTTTCTTTTTTAAATGGATGTCAGGACCATGATAGCCGAAGTGCTGAGACTGCTACAGCCATCTATTGGTGTGTGTGTTTGTTTTTTAAAACAGGAAGTTGGCATCGGGTGTCGGAGGGGGTGGAAGGACACAGCTCAGTGGCACCAAAGTTTAATGGTGAACGCCATGGGGCTGATTGTGGCCACTGAATATTCTGAGAGCAGCATCAGTGACAGTAATGGCACCTTGGAGAGTCGGCACTCTAGACAACTGCCTAGTTTGCCTAATGGTACAAACAGAAGAAGAATAAGGGAGGGAATTGTACCCTTTCCCCTGGAGGAAGAGCTGCAGCCTTAGCCTAGCCCAGCTGACTGTACTCTGAACTGGAACAGTCTACTTATGGCAATCTGTGAGAAAGTAAACAGAGGATTAGATGTACTCTATTACCTATGATACTAAATGGATGGGAAGAGATGACAGCAGAAATGTAAGGGTATAGAACTGGTACCGTTTTCACCATATTTTAACATGTCAGTATTTTCCTGTGCTAATAATTAACTGTTACTGCTGTCTTTGGAGCTTCAGTGTTTAGTTTCTGGACCTATGCATGAAATCCATGTGGTCTTCAAGGACTAGAAAAAGAGACCGCTACTTCTGGAGAGAGATCTGCAAATGTAAGTATTTACTTCTGGGAATTTTTCTAAATCTTGGAGAAAAAGGTGTTTTTTAGATTAAAGCTGATTAATCTGTGTAAAATGGAATTCCAGTATATTTGTTAAATCAGTCAGGGCCTAATATCAGCAAAGAGCTTTTAGTTAAATTAAAAACTCATCAGGTACCTTTCAGTTTAAGTTTAAAACCCAGCAAAGGGATTTCAGTTTAAATTCAGAACTCAGCAGAGAGTTTTCAGTTAAATTTAAAACCCAGTAGAGAGCTTCTAGTTTAAATTTAATACTCAGTCAGGGCCTAGTATCAGCAAAGAAATGTTAGTTTACATTAAAAAAAAAACCAGCAGGTAGCTTTCAGTTTAAGTTTAAGATCCAACAGAGAGCTTTCAGTTTAAAGTCAGGGCCTAGCATCAGCAAAGAGCTTTAATTTAATCAAATCAGAGTATAACTTAGCATAAAAGGAAAAATAGGATCAGTATAGTCCTCACTTAGTCAGTCTCACTTATGGGTGACATCGACGTCGATGGAGTCCCCGTGCGGAGCAATTCCCCAGCTTTCTAAGAAAGCCTTTGGGAATAGTGCACGCATGCGCGGTCCCTTTCCCGCCTAAAGGTGCCATCTTGCTCAGTCCAATGACATAGCTAAAAGAGAGCACACAAAAATGTAAAAATAAACTATGTACAACTGCAACTCCCAGGGGAGGAGGGAGGGTTGTGAGGATTGATTCCTGCTGCTCCTGGAGAACACCTGTTACAGGTGAGTAACTACTCTTTCTCCAGGACCAAGCAGGAAGTCAGTCCTCCCCAGCTTCAGGCTACCGGGGACCCAGAGCTGAAAAATGAGCTCCCTCTAGCCGCAGCATCAGAAAAAGGATTTCACTGAAACATACCCCCACCGGTAGCCCAACCAGAGGGCTGGAGGGTAGGAGTTGCCTAAACCTCAAAGAGATTCCGGAGCACTGCCTGACCGAAAGCACTGTCCCTACGGGACTCCCTTTCCAGGCAGTAATGGGCCGCAAAAGTCTGGTTTGAGGACCAAGTTGCAGCTCTGCAGATGTCTGCCAACGGTACAGCACACATAAACCAAAAATAACTTTTTTTGTTGGAATAGCCAGCACAGTTAACAGGACTTTACCTGCTACCACAGTGGCCCGTCCATTTTAATTAAAATGATTAAAATGGACGGGCCACTGTGGTAGCAGGTAAAGTCCTGTTAACTGTGCTGGCTATTCCAACAAAAAAAGTTATTTTTGGTTTATGTGTGCTGGTTTTTTTAGGGTTTTTCATATTTTTTAGACTCAGTTTAGAAGGTTTTGGTGTGTTCTTTGCCAACGGTACAGAGCAGAGATGAGCTACTGAGGCAGCCATTGCCCTGACACGGTGGGCCGTGACCCGACCCTGCAAGGGAAGGTCAGATGCCCTGTAAGCCCAGGTGATACAGTCAGCCACCCAGATGGACAAGGTATGCTTGGAGACAGGTAACCCCAAGTTATTAGGGTCAAAAGATACGAAGAGCTGAGTAGCCTTCCTATGCCCCTGCGTACGCTCAATGTAGAAGGATATGGCCCTCCTACAGTCCAGGGTATGCAGGACTGTCTCAGCCCGGCTGGCATGGGGCCTAGGGAAGAACGTTGGAAGAACCACCTCCTGGTTGAGATGGAAAGAGGAGACAACCTTGGGGAGGAACTTAGGATGAGTCCAAAGGACTACCCTGTTCCTATAGAAGCGAGTGTATGGCCTGTCACAGACCAGGGCTTGAAGCTCACTCACTCGCCTGGCCAAGGTCAGGGCCACAAGGAATAGAGACTTCCAAGAAAGGAAGCAGAGAGGACATGTAGCCATCGGCTCAAAAGGTGGGCGAGTCAGCTGCTGCAAGACCACATTCAACTCCCACTCGGGGGCCGGTGGACGGAGAAGAGACTTGAGCAACAGCAACAGCAAGCCTCTGAGAAACCTGGACACCAAGGGGTGAACCGACAGAGAGTGTCCCTCCACCAGTGAGTGGTGAGCTGCTAGAGTAGAGAGGTGAACCCAAACCGAATTGGACTTAAGGCCTTGATTGGACAAGTGCAGTAGATACTGAAGCACTACTGGTACAGTGCAGGCGAAAGGACCCTCCTTGCGCTGCTGACACCACATGGAGAACCTTCTCCACTTCAGGGCATAGGTTTTCCTGGTGGATTGCTTTCTAGAGGACAAGACCACCTCTTCCACTTCTCGGGGTAGGCCCCAGGGAGCCAACACTACCCTTGCAGCCTCCAGGTCATCAAATTGAGAGATTTGAGATTGGGGTGCAGAAGGGAACCCTGATCCTGAGAGAAAAGATCGGGCTGCAACCCCAGAGGTAGTGGTGTGTCCACGGCTAGCTGGAGCAGAAGTGGAAACCAGGGCTGCCTTGGCCACCTGGGAGCTATCAGAAGTACCGAGGCCTTCTCCCTTAGAATCTTGAACAAGGTTCGGGCCACCACAGGCGTGGGAGTTAACGCATACAGGAGGCCCTGGGACCAAGAAATCAGGAAGGCATCCGCTGCTAACCTCAGGGGATGCAGTTGCCGGGAACAGAACCTGGGCAGCTGCCGGTTCAGGGGACTGGCAAAAAGATCTATGGACGGAAGTTCCCATCTCAGGAAAATTTTCTGAATCACCAAGGGGTGTAGTTGCCACTGGTGGGGTTGCAGAATCCTGCTCAACCTGTCTACCAGGAAGTTTTCCTGGCCAGGGAGATAAACAGCCTTGAGAAACATGTTGTGTTTGAGAGCAAAAGAGCACAGGGCCTGTGCCTCTCGACACAGGAGCCTGGACCCCGTGCCTCCCTGCTTGTTAGAACATAAGAACATAAGATATGCCATACTGGGTCAGACCAAGGTCCATCAAGCCCAGTATCCTGTTTCCAACAGTGGCCAATCTAGGTCATACGTACCTAGCAGTTTCCCCAAAAGACACAGGTTCCGCAATGCTTGTACTGGGTCAAGCATTGATATCCTGGGTCCTTTCTTAATAATGATTTATGGACCTTTCCTCCAGGAACTTGTCCAGACCTTTTTTAAACCCAGCTACACTAACAGCCTTTACTACATCCTCCGGTAACAAATTCCAGAGTTTGATTACACATTGAGTGAAAAAATATTTTCTTTTATTAGTCTTAAATAGTTTACCCTATTGCTTCATTGCATATCCTCTAGTCTTTCTATATTCTGATAACGTAAACAATCGATCTACGTTTACCCATTCCACTCCGTTCATTAATTTACAGACTTCTATCGTATCTCCCCTCAGCCGTCTCTTTTCCAGGTTAAAGAGCCCTAACCTTTTTAGCCTTTTTCATAGGGGTATCCTTCCATCCCCTTTACCATTTTGGTGGCTCTTCTCTGAACCTTTTCTAGTAACACTATATCCTTTTTAAGATACGGCGACCAGAATTGCACACAATATTCAAGGTGTGGTCTCACCATGGAACGATATAGAGGCATTATAATATCTTTTGTTTTATTTTCCATTCCTTTCCTTATCATACCTAGCATTCTATTTGCTCTCTTGGCCGCCGCTGCACACTGGGCCGAGGGTTTTAACATGCTATCTACAATGACGCCTAAATCTTTTTCCTGGGTGGTGGTTGCTAATGTGGAACCTTGCATCGTGTAGCCATAGTTTGGGTTGTTCTTCCCTAGGTGCATAACTTTGCACTTACCCACATTAAATTTCATCTGCCATTTTGATGCCCAGTCTTCCAATTTATCAAGATCCTCTTGCAATTTTCCACAATCCTCTTGGGTTTTAACAACTTTAAATAGTTTTGTGTCATCTGCAAATTTGATAACCTCACTCGTTATTCCACTTTCCAGGTCATTTATGAATATGTCAAAAATCAGCGGACCCAGCACACATCCCTGGGGTACACCACTATTCACTTTTCTCCATTGGGAAAATTGGCCATTTAGCCCAACCCTCTGCTTTCTATCTTTTAACCAGTTCTTGATCCACAGTAGTACACTGTCTCCTATCCCATGACTCTTTAGTTTTGCCAAAAGTCTCTGATGAGGGACCTTGTCAAAGGCTTTTTGAAAGTCCAGATACACTATATCAACCGACTCACCTTTGTCCACCTGTTTATTCACACTTTCAAAAAAACATAATAGATTAGTAAAACAAGATCTTCCTTGTCTAAAACCATGTTGGCTGTCTCCCATTAGGCCATGACTATCTACATGCTGAGTAATTTTATTCTTTATGATGGTTTCTACCATTTTTCCCGGTACTGACATGAGGCTCACCAGTCTGTAGTTTCCCGGATCACCCCTGGAACCCTTTTTAAAAATTGGCGTTACATTGGCGATCCTCCAATCTTCAGGTATTACAGATGATTTTAATGATAGTTCACAGATTACTAATAGCAGGTCTGCAATCTCATATTTCAGTTCTTTCAACACCCTTGGATATATACCATCAGGCCCAGGTGATTTGCTACTCTTCAGTTTATCTAACAGTTGTAATACATATTCCCGATGTATTGATATTTCCTTCAATTCTTCAGCACCTTTAAATACCACTTCAGTCATGGGTAACATCCCTACATCTTCCTCAGTAAAGACCGAAGCAAAGAATTCATTTAGTCACTCCGCTATCGCCTTGTCGCCTGTTAGTGCCCCTTTAACTCCTCTATCATCTAATGGACCAACTGACTCTCTCACAGGTTTTTTGCTACGAATGTACTTGAAAAAATCTTTATTTCGTGTTTTTGCTTCCGCAGCAAGCTTCTTCTCAAATTCTCCCTTTGCCTGCTTTATCAATGCCTTGCATTTGACTTGCCAGTACTTGTGCTGTTTCCAGGTTTTGTCGTTTGGCTCTTTTTTTCCATTTCCTGAAAGATGTTTTTTTGGCAACAACAGCCTCTCTGACCTCCCCTTCATATAGAACATGGCCACTTGATTGTCCGTCTGTACCAGAACAGACTGGTGAGCCAAGGTGTGAGAGAAGGTTTTGAGGGCTAAGCGAATAGCCCGGAGTTCCAGGAGGTTGATTTGCTGTGCGGCCTCCCATGGAGACCACAGGCCCTGGGTGCACCTGTCCAAGCAATGTGCACCCCAGCCCTGCAAGGAGGCATCGGTGGTCAGCACCACCTTGGAAACAGGCACCTGAAAAGGCACCCCCTGCAATAAATTGGGGGGGTGTAGCCACCACTGCAGGGAGTCGAGGAATGGTTTGGACACCCGCACTTTGTCTGCAAGGCTCCCTGTGGCTTGTTTCCACTGAGTTTGAAGACACCATTGTGCAGACCTCATGTGGAGGCGGGCATTGGGAGTCACATGCACTGTCAATGCCATGTGGCCCAGGAGCTTTAGAAAGAGTCTGGCGGAGACTTGTGGCCTGCTCAGAAACTGGTTTGCCAAGTCTATGTGTCTTTGAGCCCTGTCTCTTGGCAAATAAGCCTTTGCTTGCAAGGAGTCCAACCTTGCCCCTATGAACTCTAGGTTCTGGGAGGGGAGCAAAGTGGACTTTGTGGAGGTTATGACAAACCCTAAGTGTTGAAGGAGGGAGACAGTTCTGAGAGTGGCTTGCCGGGCCTCCTGGGAAGTCTGACCCCTGATGAGCCAGTTGTCCAGGTAGGGGAAGACAAAAATCCCCTGATTCCTTAAGTAGGTCACCACCACCGCCAGGCACTTTGTAAAGACCCTTGGGGCGGAGGTCAGGCGAAAGGGTAGTACTCTGTACCAGTAATGGTTTCCTCCCACAATGAACCTGAGGTACTTTCTGTGGTCTGGATGAATGAGGATGTGAGTGTATGCATCCTTTAGATCTAAGGAGCATAGCCAATCTCCCTGCTGGAGGTAGGGCAGAAGTGTTCCAAGAGTAAGCATCTTAAACCTTTCTTTCTCCAAGAACTTGTTGAGATTCCTGAGGTCGAGAATGGGCCTGAGGCCCCCGGTTCTCTCTGGTACGAGGAAGTACCTGGAGTAGAACCTGTGACCTTGCAGGTGGGGAGGTACCGGCTCCACCGCCTGGTCCAGAAGCAGACCTTGAAGTTCTTGAAGGAGGAGGTCTGTGTGCAGAGGAGGTCTTGGAGGCTCTCCTGGGAAGTAGGTTGGAGGCAACTGCTGGAAATGGAGCATATAGCCCTTGTGGACTATGCTCAATACCCAAGCATCTCCTGTAATGGGTGGCCACCTGTGGGAAAACAGGATTAGGCGACCTCCTGTGCAGAGATGGGACAGCAGACGTGGAAAGGTTATGCTGTGGGAGTCAAAAACACCCTCCCTGCTGAGTGGGAGCAGGAGCCGGAGGCTTGGGGGTCTTCTGCCTATGGGGCCCATGTCCCTGCCCCTTAGCCTGCTGACCCTGCTGGGGAGCTGGGGAGGCCTGGTACTGAGGGAAAGGTTTGTAGGCAGCCGCCTTCCTCAGGTAAAAGGACTTCTTACCCGAGCCCTTCTTCCTCTAAGAAGGGGCAGAGGTTTTTCTGGACAGCCTTGTCCTAGTCAGGTGCTCGGTTTCGAGCTCAGCCGCCTTCTCGGTTTTCACCTCGGCAAAGGACATCAAACAACTTGTCCTGCACCCAGGGCTCGAGGTCCGATGACTACAACCATGCCTGGCATCGGGCCCCGATGCCGGGCGCCGCTACATGGGCCGAAGCCTCGAAGCCATTGTAGGCCGCTCGGACATGAACTTTGAGCATTCCCGGATTCCCGAGGACAAGGTCTTGAACCTCTGCAAAGGCTCCCCGGAAAGGCCAGCAGAGAACCTGGCAAGTTCCTTTGCCAGGTCCCATAGGTACATGCCCATGTACAGCTGGTAAGACTGGACACGGCAAGCAAGCATCGAGCCCTGGAAGCACTTTCTGACGAAAGCATCCAGGTTCCGGGCCTCCCTGCCGGGAGGCACCACAGAGTGCATCTTCTGGCTTTTCAGACGATGCATGGCCGATTCCACCACCATGGAATGGTGCGGCAGCTGTGCCTTCTGGAAACCAGGGCTCTTACGGAGTCGATAAATGGAATCGACCCGCTTGCTCAAAACCGGCGCCGAGGCCGGTGCCTCCCACATCCGGAAGAGGAGCCGTTCCAGCATTAGAGGAACAGGCACAGTAAAGGACTCCTTCGGAGGAGAGTCATACTGGAGGGCCTCGAGCTCTTCAGCTCGCAGCTCCTCCTCAGGGTCAGCGGGAATTGCCAAAGCCTTGGCCATGTCCCTGACGAACTCCGAGAACCTGGTGTCCTCCGGAGGGGACCTACTCCGGGGCTCGGACTGTGGTGAGTCTGAAGGGATGCACCGAGTCCGAAGAGGAGTCGGGGGGCTCCAACCGCACGGGCTTCGGTGGCACCCGCCCCGACGCCGAAGGCACCGGCGTTGACGCCCTCGATTCCGAGCGGGAGGTCGAGGGTGACCATGACCGAGGACGACCTCGAACCTTCATGGTCTTGAGTATTGGCTTGGTCTCCGGGGTCGACTTAGACGTTGATGTCCCAGTGGTCGGGGCAGATGCACCAGCGAGGCTGGCCATCAGTACCCGCTGCTGATCCATGAAGGCAGACAATCTGCACTCCAAGGCTGTCAGCCTGAGTCCAAGCTCAGGAGACTCAGCAGCCACTGACTCGGGCCCCAGCGGCGCCGGGCCCGACGTCGGCTCCCTAGGAGGAGAGTCCACGAGGACAACAGGACTTACGTGTCTGGCGGGCTCCATCTCCTCTCGAGGCATTTTGGATGGCTTCTCCTGATCCAAGGGCCCGGGACGGTGGTCGGGGGTCCGAGACCTGGCCCTCGAGGAACCAGGGACCTCCTCCGACGCCGCCCTCACGAGCCGTTTCTTCCTCTTATGTTCCCGATTGGGGGACCCCCTGTCCGAGGAACCCCAGCGATGCTCGGGGTCAGACTCCCGAGACGTCGAGGCCTCAGACGAGGTCCGGACCCGGCCAGAGGCAGAGACAGAAAAAATCCGTTCTGATGCTGGCGGCTTCGCAGTGCCTTGGTGGACATTTTGCCACACGGGACAAAGACCTTAGGATCATGATCCGGTCCGAGGCATCGAAGGCAGCAGTCGTGTGTGTCAATGAGAGACATCAGTTTCTTGCACCGATCACACTTTTTGAAACCACTGGAAGCCATCGGGGAAAAAAGGGCCCCCGCGAGGTCAAAGGACTGGCCTTCCAGGGAAAAGACAAAAAGGGCGCGAACGCCAGCCACGAAGGGCAAAAACCGAAAAATAGAAGACGGGCTTGATACCGGTGTACTGAACCCGGCGGGAAGGGGAACCGGCATCGAACCGGAGAAAAAACACGATGAATTCACAAGAAAAAACGTCAATTTTTCCGGGTGACACGGACAGACGTCCGGTGGGCTCCACGGAAAAAGAAAGACTGAGCAAGATGGCACCTTTAGGCGGGAAGGGGACCGCGCATGCATGCACTATTCCCAAAGGCTTTCTTAGAAAGATGGGGAATTGCTCCGCACGGGGGCTCCATCGACGTCGATGTCACCCATAAGTGAGACTGACTGAGGACTGACTTCCTGCTTGGTCCTGGAGAATAAATTGTTTCTAGAGACCTTTACAAAGAGGCCTTCTAGATAGGGGGCAAGAGACCTGTGAAATTGTTTTAAATAGGTATTAAACCAAGTGACAGATCAAAAGGGCATTTTGAAAGACTTCCTCCATCAAAGCAAGGGCTGTGTGAATCACCCAAAACATTGATCACAGATTACCTTAGAAACAAAGGACAGGGTACTGTGTAGCAGTCAGCATTTAATAAGTCTTTTTTCCCTCCCTCCCTCCCTCCCAGACTCCCACCCACCCCTGGGATAATCGTAGCTTTATAGGTGTATAAACCTCTTAAAGGGAAGGAGATGCCATATTAATTCTCAGGTACAGCTGTTTATCCTCATCAGGCATACATTAAGGATCTTAGTTTAATTAATCTTGAGGTTAACAAAGTTCATTAAATGTATTAGTTATAGCTAGTTAGTTTTTTTAGTGTAAGTATCCCCAGCAAACCTAAGTAAACAACTTAAATATCTAAACACCTTAAAACTAAGATACAGATAACAGTCCAGCAGTGAGATGGGGTCTTTCAGGTCTTTTGCACTGAGGTCACATGTGTGATTTTCTCCCAGTTGGTGAGGGGTCTTACGTGTGCCCTTGGTGCAAAAGCTCTTTCCTCTCAGGGAATGAGTTCGATCTCTGGAGTCTAGCATAGCAGACTTGGAGGACATAAGGAAGACAGAGAGGTACATAGACGAGACCTACAGGGATGTAGTACTAAAGTCCCTCCTCCAGTCTGGCAGCATCACTAGTGCCATGGAGGAGAAAGGTTACGTGACAGGAAAGAATCACCCAGGTGTGGCAGGAAATGATCCTGTAGCTGGGACCTGTCCTCCAGGTGATGTAATACCTCTCGCACCAAGGAGGTTTCTTCAGGGCCATGTGCCCATGGGGGAAGGGTTAGGACACCCGTTACAGTTGGTGATTCGATCATTAGACATGTAGATAGCTGGGTGGCTGGTGGACATGAGCATTGCCTGGTAACATGCCTGCCTAGTGCGAAGGTAGTGGACCTCACGTGCCACCTAGAAAAGGTCTTAGATAGTGCTGGGGAGAAGTCTGCTGTTTTGTTATACGCTGATACCAATGACATAGGAAAGTGTGGTAGGGAGGTTCTGGAGGCCAAATTTAGGCTTTTAGATAAGAAGCTGAAATCCAGAACTTCCAGGGTAGCATTCTTTGAAATGCTTCCCATTCCACGCGCAGGACCTAAAAGGCAGGCAGAGCTCCGGAGTCTCAATGCGTGGATGAGACGATGGTGCAAGGAAGATGGTTTTGGATTTGTTAGGAACTCAACAACATTCTGGGAAAAAGAGGGGCTTTTCCAAAGGGATAGGCTCCATCTTAACTGGGATGAAACCAGGCTGCTGGCATTAATCTTTATATAGCAGCTTTTAAACTAGATAATAGGGGAAAGCCGACAGTCGCCCAAGAGTGTATGGTTTGGAACAATGTATCCTTGAAGGATACTAGCAAAAGACTGAAGTTAGGGCATATCGACAGAGAGGATCCAACAAAGAAAAAAGTAACCCAAATGCCCTTGAGTACGGAGCAGACAGAGCTTAAAGATTCCAAACTACCCCTGCCTACAGATAAAGCGTAGTTACTCATCTGTAACAGGAGTTCTCCGGGGACAGCAGGAATCAATCCTTACATATGGGTGACTTTGGCACCGACGGAGCCCCCGCGCTAAGCATCCCCCCAGCTTTCAAAGAAAGTCTTTGGGAGATGACACCCTGCACCCTGCATGCATGATCCCCTTGCCGCTCAAGGGTGCCACCTTGCTCAGTCAGATGACATAGCTAGAAACGGCAAAAATAAAAGATGGCAAAGGAGCAACTCCAATGAGAGAAGGGAGGGTTGTGAGGACTGATTCCTGCTGTCCCCGGAGAATACCTGTTAAAGGTGAGCAACTACGCTTTCTCCGGGAACAAGCAGGAAGTCAGTCCTCACTATGGGACTCCCTAGCTACAGGCTACCGAAAACCCATAGCAAAAATAGAGGCTCCCTCATGGGGAGCCGCAAGCAGCAGCAATTTATTCTGTGTCCACAGACCACAGTAGGACCCCTGTGTCTGATGAAACCAGCACTCCGGTAGCCTGAACAAAGAAGGGTCGGAGGGTAGGAGTTGCCTAAAACCCGAAGAAGTTACGAAGCACAGCCTGGCCAAAGACACTGTCCCGTCGGGACTCTCTTTCTTGACTGCGACGGTATGGACTGAAGACCAGGTGGCAGCCCGGCAGCGGGAGGCTCGCCTGCTCATAAGCGAGGGAGATAGAGTACGCAACCCATATGGACAGCGTATGCTTGGTCACCGCCTCCACCAGCCTACTGGGGTTGTAGAAGATGAAAAGCTGAGAAGCAGGGAGTGGCTAATTCCAAGATGGCGACAGAGCAGTAGTGAGCCGAAAATGCCTAAATGAAAGGGCAAGCAGAAGGTTCCTCCCGCGGATCCCATGCCTGCCAGTGTGGGACCCATGGATCGTTTTGTTCGGCTAACTGAGCAACAAGTTGGGGAGATACGAGTGGGCTTGGTTTTGCCGGCTGAGGAGGTTCCGGCGTTTCCTGCCCTTGATGTGTCTCTCTCCCCTAATGGGCATGTACCGCCTCCTGCCGCAAGAGGAACCGAAGCTCTCTCCAAAGAAGTGGGAGCGGTGACTCATGAGCGGGGCTTGCTCGGGGTAGATTCCGGTGAGCAATCGAATACTTCTGGGGCTACAGGTTCAGTGGAGTTTCAATCTTTGGAGGCAGCTGTTTTCACTCACGGAGGGAGTGGGGCTGGTGAAGGAAACACTCCTCTTTCTACAACTGCAGCGTCTGAGCCGCCAAAGGTTTTTACTTTGGTGCGTCCAACTGTGATCTCCCTGGAGAACATTTGGTAGGCGATTTCTCAGCTTTCCAATGTTGTAAGTTAGCAGTTAGCTACTTTTCGGGTTGATAAGCTTGAGAATTTCTGCTCTGAACTTAAGCTTGATATTGTGGATATTAAAGCAAAGGCAGAAATTTTGGATCAGAAGCTGTTGCAGGGTTCTGAGATAACTGGATCCTCAGTTAAAGATAATGTGGCCATAAAGTTAAAGCTCGAATCCTTAGAAAATACTTCCAGGGCTTCCAACATTCGTTTACTTAATTTTCCTATGGTTCCTGCGGTTGCTCCTTTGGATTTATTTAAGAAATATGTTCAAGAAGTTTTGATGGTGCCACCTGATTTAATTCCCCCAGTATCTAAATCCTACTTTTTGCCATCTGGTAAGAAAGAGGGAAAGACGGCAGTTGGGATGTTGGATATGGATTTCTTGGATGTTTCGGTGCTCCTTCAAACTCCCAAGGAAGATGAATTAACTGTTTCCACTATGATAGTAACTTTTGCTATTCCATCGGACAGAGATTGGATTCTGAAATTATACTTTAAAAAGCGTGCCAACTTGTTTATGGGTAAGAGAATTTCGATCTTCCCAGATGTGGCCAGAGAGACTCAAAAAAGACGTAAAGCTTTTCTGTTACTTCGTCCTGGGGTGACTCAGATGGGTGCTTCTTTTGTCCTTAGATTTCCTTGCAAATGTATTGTGGCATTCCAGTCACATAAATGTTTTCTTTCAGCCTGAGGATCTATCTTCCTTTATCAGTACCCATATTATTGTTACGTCTTCTCCTTCTTGAATGTTTCCCCATTAATAAGTAGAATGCTCTGTTCTCTGTCCTCTCTTGGTTTTTCTTTTTTGGTGTACCTTTTCCTGTGTAATTCATACTTGGGAAGTTCCTCTCCCTTGTATGTTTGTTTTGCTGCTCTCCCCTTTATAGAGGACTATTAATACTTTGATAATGGTTGTACCTGTACCTTTTTTCTTTGTATATATAAGTTGTATTTTTTCTGTACAAGCGTTTGCTTGAATATACTTGTAAAATTGCATAAATAAATAAATAAAAGAAAAGCTGAGAAGCTTTGCGGTGGCCATGAGTGCATTGGATATAGAAGGTCAAAGTCCTCTTACAGTCCAAGGTCCGCCCGACTGGAGTAAGGTCTTGGAAAGAAGGTAGGGAGAACCACTTCCTAGTTGAGATGGAAGGGCGATATTACCTTTGGCAGGAATTTGGGGTGCGTGCGAACCACCACTCTGTTCTTGTAGAACCCGGTATAAGGGGCCTCCGTCAAAAGGGTCTGAAGCTCGCTAACTCTGCGAGAGGAGGTGAGTGCAACCAGGAAAACTGCCAAGAGAGGTAGTGAAAGTGGCAGATAGCCAGAAGCTCAAAGGGTGGGTGAGGGAGCTGCCCCAACACTATGTTGAGGTCCCATTTGATTGCGAGAGGGCAAACCGGGGGCTTCGATAAGAGTAGGCCCCGAAGAAAATGGGTCAACAAAGGTTGGACCGAGAGGGGCTTACCATCCACCGGGTGGTGGTGCACCGCCAGGGCACTAAGGTGCATTCGCACAGAGTTAGACTTGAGCCCGGATAGGGAGAGGTGGAGAAGGTACTGTAATACCAATGCCACCGGGCAAGAGAAAGGGTCAGACCTATGCTCGGCACACCACACCTAGAACCTGCACCATTTAAGGGCGTAAGCCTTCCTAGTAGAGGCCTTGCAAGAGGCCAGCAGAATGTCCTCCACCTCAACCAAAAGGTTGAAAGGGGCCAGAGTCACCCTCTCAGCAGCCATGCTGTCAGCGACAGGGATGCCAGGTTAGGGTACATAAGAGAAATCCCCTCCTGAGACAGGAGTCCTGGGGCGGTCCCCAAGGGAATGGAGGTCTCCACCATCAATTAGAGGAGTAGCGGGAATCACGGTTTCCTGGGTCACCGAGGAGCTATCAGGATGAGCGAGGCTCTGTCATGGAGGGTCCTGAACAAGCTCTTGGTGATCAGTGGCGTGGGAGGGAAGGCGTACATGAGGCCTTCCGACCATGAGGCAAGGAACACATCCACTGCCACCCTGGAGGGGTGGGCCTGCCAGGAACAGAAGCGGGGTAATTGGAAGTTGTCCAGGCTGACGAACAGGTCCATCACGTGTTCCCCCCAGAGCTGGAAAAGCCGACTGCCTACCCTGGAGTCCAGCTGCCAATCGTGCAGCTGGAGGACTCTGCTCAGCCTGTCGGCCAGAAGGTTGTCCTGGCCTAACAGGTACACTGTCCACAGGAGGATACCCT
Source organism: Ichthyophis bannanicus (assembly GCA_033557465.1). Taxonomy (NCBI): domain Eukaryota; kingdom Metazoa; phylum Chordata; class Amphibia; order Gymnophiona; family Ichthyophiidae; genus Ichthyophis; species Ichthyophis bannanicus. Next base: position 496,754,794 of record CM066035.1, read on the forward strand.
GTTGTATTGCGTACGAACAGAGGGCCAGTGCCTCCCAACAAAGGGCATGAGACCCGTGCCTCCCAGTTTGTTCACGGCCACCTGGTTGTCCGTCTGGATCAGCACCAGTTGGTGATGCAGGTGGTGACAGAAGACTCGCAGGGCTAAGCCTATGGCTCAGAGCTCCAGGAAGTTTATCTGATGGGTGTTCTCGTCTGGTGACCAATTGCGCCTGGTGCATAACTCTCCGCTGTGGGCTCCCCAGCTGAGCAGGGAGGCGTCCGTTGTGAGGATCCTTGAGGGACTTGGGGCCTGAAAAGGCATGCCTACTTCGAGATGCTAGAGGGACTGCCACCAGACCACGGAGTTTGTCAGTTGGCGGGTTACAGAGACTTCTCGGAGATGACCTGTGGCCTGAGACCACGGGTTCCGGAGACACCACTGCGCTGTCCTCATGTGGAGGTGAGCATCTGGGGTGACGTGGACCATGGAGGCCATGTGCCCAAGGAGGTGCAGAAGAAGCCGAGCGGGCACTGAGGGACGGCACTGTATGTCCTGTGCCAGAGTCCTGAGACAGTCAGCTCGGTCTCTGGTTCAAGAAGGCCTTTGACTGGAGAGTGTCGAGCTTTGCCCCAATGAACTCCAGGCATTGTGCCGGGAGGAGGTGAGACTTGGGGTAGTTTATGACAAATCCCAAGTGTTGCAGGACCTGAATGGTACGTGCGGTGGCCTGCTGCACCTCTGAGGCCGTGCCTCTCCTTATGAGCCAGACGTTCAGGTAAGGGAAAACAGAGACCCCCTGGAGGCGAAGGAAGGCGGCCACGACTGCCAGGCATTTTGTGAAGACTCTTGGGGCCAAGGCCAAGCTGAAGGGGAGCACCCTGTGCTGAAAATGTCTGCCCCCCTCTACAAATTGCAGGAACTGCCTGTGGGGGTGGATGAGGATGTGAGTATAAGCATCCTTGAGGTTTAAGGAGCATGGCTAGTCTCCCTGCTGGAGGTATGGCAGCAATGTTCCAAGGGAGAGCATCTTGAACTTCTCCCTCACCAGGAATTTGTTGAGGTTGCGCACGTCGAGGATGGGCCTTAGGCCCCCTGTCCTTTTTGGGACGAGGAAGTACCTTTTTGGGACGAGGAAGTACCTTTTTGGGACGAGGAAGTACCCTTGCCCTTGAAATGGTGGGGCACTGGTTCCACCGCTTTGACCTCGAGAAGACCCGCCAACTCCTTTGGTAGAAGGTCCCAATGAAGGGGAGACCAGAGGGGCTCTCCAGGGAAATAAGGGGGAGGTGTCTGAGTCAGGTGGAGGAGGTAATCCTACCTGACTACCCTAAGTTCCCAGGAGTCGGTGGTGATCGTTAACTGGGCATAGTGGGTTAGACGTCCCTCTGTGGGCTGCTATCTCCTTGGGGTAGATAGGCTATGCTCAATGAGTCAACCCGTCATAGGCTGCCCGAGACAAACTTCGATCACTCACAGTCGGCCTTGGCCAGGTTCTTAAACCACTGCAGGGGTTCCTCAGAGAGATCAGCTGAGAACTCGGCGAGTTCCTTCGCCACGTCTCTCAGGTACATGCCCATGTACAGCTGGTACACCTGGATGTGGCTGATGAGCATCGAGCCCTGGAAGCACTGTCTGCCGAAAGCGTCCAAGGTGAGAGCCTTCCTGCTGGGGGGCACCAACGATGGCCGACTCCACTACCATGGAGTTATGCAGCAGCTGTGATTTTTGGAAGTCCAGGCTCTGGCGGATTCGATACATTGAGTGGAGCCGCTTGCTCATCACCTGCACTAGCACCGACGCCAGCGTCTCCCACATACGGAGCATCAGTCATTCCAGGATGGGAGGGATGGGCACTGTGAGCAATTCCTTCGGAGGAGCCTCGTACTTGAGGATTTCCAACTCATCTGCCCGAGAGTCCTCCTCTGACTCCATAGGGAACACCGGGGCCTTAGACATATCCTTGACGAAATCAAGGAAACCCATGTCCTCTGGCAGTGATCACCACTGAGGCTCCAAGATGGGAGAGTCCGAGAGAATGTCGCGGTGGCATCGGGTATCGGGGGATTCTTCATCCTCCATCTCCCACTCGGAGTAGTCCATTGAGAACTCGTATGAGGGATGGTCCGCAGGCCTCGGGGCTGACCCTGGGCCATATCCTCCTGATGCCCCGCAGCCAGTGCTGAGCACATTTGTCAGGGATGATTGCGGTCCCGTCGAGCGGAAATCGGATCAAGACCTCGGTCGAGGACTGACTCAAGGCTGAAGGACCTCGAGGATCGACTTGGCCTCTGTTGGGGCAGATGAACCAGTCATACCGGATAACAGCGCCCACTGCTAGTCCATCAAGGCAAACTGCGCTCCAGGGCTTCCATTCTGGATTCCAGGCCAGAAGGCTCCGCAGCCTTTGGCACGGGCACCGAGGGACTCCGGCCTGATCCCGGCTCCCCCAAAGGGGAATCCTCAAAGAGGGTGGTGTCTGGGGACCGAGGCTGGTCCGAGGTCGAGTTCTTCCGGGGGACCTTTGGAGGCCGCTCCTTCTCTGATCCCTTGGATGAGTGTCTCGGACTGCGGGACCTGGCTCAGGGAGCACCTGGTCAGTCGGATCCGTTCAAGGACTCCGCCTTCGAGGCTTTCTTTATCTTTATTCACCAATTTGATATACCGCTTAGCCGATGCAACAAGCGGTGTACAATAAATACAGTGACTGCTCAGAAAAAAAGGAAAAGAATGCCAATAAAATGACAGGAGAGAGGAAACGACAGAAGAAGCAAGGCAAAGGAGGATACACAGAGTATCATAACCACAGTCAAAGGATAGGAGGAATAGGGTCAAAAACCAGGTGAAAGATGTGAGTTTTTAGAGCCACCTTAAACTTAACATAGGAAGGCTCAGAGTGAAGGGAGAGAGGTAGTGAGTTCCAGAGAAAGGGACCTAGGAAGAAAAAAGCAAAAGAGTGGGTGCGTTCAAGATAAGCTTGAGTGGCGGAGGGAAGTACTAAATGGAAATTGTGAATAGAACGGAGGAGACGATGAGGGGATGGTGGTGGAAGAGATCGGCAAGATATTGAGGTGTGGCAGAATGAACAACACGGTGGACAAAAATGAGTTTTTTAAACTGAAACATACAGGTAACCAGTGAAGGGAAGCTAGGAGAGGAGAGACATGATCACAACAGAAAGAAGAGGTTAACAGACAGGCGGCTGTGTTTTGCATGAGCTGGAGTCTGTGGAGTTGATACTGTGGGAGCCCAGCAAAGCAGACATTACAATAGTCCAACCTGGAAATGACAAAGGAGAGAAGAAGGGTAGTCAGTGAGCCCGGGGAAAGAAAAGGATGGAGTGCACAAACCTGACAAAGATGATAGAAGGTCTGACGGGAAACTGAGGAGATGTGTTCAGAGAATGAAAGAACGGAATCAAGTGTGACCCCGAGGTATTTAATGGAAGACACCACGGGGATAGGAGTGGAAGCACAGGAAGGTACCAGAGAAGGGGAAGGAGCTCCAAAAGTGATCCATGTAGCTGTGGACTTGGAGGGATTCAGATGAAGAAAGTTAGAAGACATCCAATTGTGTATGAGTGCTAGACAAGCATTAAGAGGAGCAATATCAGGGGAAGAAGGGCTAGTGCGGTATACAAGGATGATGTTGTCCACACAATAATAAACGGAAATACCAGATTGCTCTACTAGGAGTGCATGTGGGGCCAGGAAGACACTGAAAAGAAGAGGGGATAGCACAGAGCCTTGAGGGACACTGCAGGTCAAGGGAAAGGTAGAAGTGGTGGAAGTAGAGGACAGGGCAGAGAAGGTGCGACCAGTGAGGTAAAGGGAGGTAATGGGGAAAAGGCTGGCAGAGGGAGGAGGGAGGTGGGGAGGGGAAGAGAGGTGCAGGGCAGGACGGGAAGCCTGAGCAGATGGATAGGACCTTGTCAGACAAGAACCTGGCCATACTGGTGGGGGAAGGGCAAAGAACGGGGGGGGGGGGGAAGAGGAGGTGGAGGGGGCAGTCAGGGACCGAAAAACAAAATAGAGTTGTCTAGAGGAGTTGGAAGACCTCAGGATCAGGTTCGAACAGTAATCCCGCTTACCAGAGTGAAGCAGGGATCGGTATTCCTGATGGCGTTGGTAACAGATATGTAGAATCAGGAGGAAGGGATGGGAGCACCAGCAATGCGTGGCATGACGGAGATATGAGCAATGGATGCACAGCACTGGAGCAAACCAGGGGTGGCAAGCGGGCCGGCGCAGCTGGGGAGCAAGAAGGGGAGGGGCCACACGATCTAGAGCTGCAGACAGTACTCTGTTCCAGGTACGTATCTGGGAATCAGGGGAAAGCAAGGGAAAGCTGGCAGGCAGGATCTGATCGGCCGAGGGAAGACTCTGAAGAGTAAGTGGTGAGAGACGGCGACGAGAAGGGAGAGATACAGGAACGACTGGGGAGAGACGAGAGAGCAGGGGAAGCAGAAGGGAGAAAAGAATATAAAAATGATCAGTCCAGGGTAGTTGAATGGAGGAAATATACAAGGGAAAGGCAGAAGAGAAGGCAGGAGTGATGAGAAGATCAAAGGTATATCCAGCAGAATGCATAGGAATGAAGGGGAGGGTCAAGGTGGAGATTAAAATCCCCTTGGAGAGACATTAGGGTAGGAAAAGGAGACCTCCGAGATAGTCAAGAGGAGGTTGTCCCAGTCCGGGGTCGAGAGGGAGGGAGGGGCATAGATTAGGAGACAGTGAAGTGGAAGGGAGGAATCCAGTAGGAGAAGGGATTCCCGCTAGTGGAGAGCAGGGGACTGAAGTACCTGGCAATGACGTGAAGAGCGGTGGAGGACTGCCACACTGCCCCCTGAACGACCAAGGCGGGGGACAGAGAGTGACGAAAAGCCAGGAGGCAGACACCGTATGAGAAGAGGCTCTTCTCCCTCACGGAGCCAAGTTTCTGTTAAAAATAAAGCATCCAATGAATGCTCTTGGACCAACTCATGAACTAAGATGGACTTTGACCGGAGAGAACGACAGTTGAGGAGGGCTAAACTGAGAAAAGGTTGAGAGGGTAACAAAGGCGGTGTAAGAGGTCCAGAGCATGTAGGCCGGGGGTATCAGATTAGAGGTAACTTGGGACGAAAGAGGTGGAACCGGGGAAGAGGGAGGACTGGGGCACCATCCCCAATGGACTGGGATTGCTGCTATGGGTGGGACCCCAGGTAGAGGAGAGGATAATGATCCTATGAAAATGAATAACAATGAAAAAGAACCCACCTTGGAGGCGGACATTCTGCACAGGCCAAAGGAGACCTGGAGGAAAAGTCACACGACCAGAGGTTGATAAAGGGGCCACAGGAAGGACTCCACATGCCCCAAGGCATCGCCCGAAGGAGCTCGCCGCACCCTTCTTTCTGGGTTCCCTCAAGGGAGACCCCATTTCTGAAGACCAACAGCAGGGTTCAGATTTTGATGGGACCGGCCAAGGTGTCGAGGCTTCAGATGAGCCCTGGCCTTCGAAAGCATCGGGGACTCAGGGAAAAGCTTATCGTGTTGCTGCTGGCGGCTCGTGAGGGCCTTGCTGGACATCCTTTTGCAGAGACTGCATGCTGCCGGGTCGTGGTCTGGCCCAAGGCAGTGGAGACAGCAATCGTGTGTGTTGGTTAAAGACATGAGTTTCGAGCACAGATCAACACTTCTTAAAGCCACTGGTAGCCATGCGGGAAAAAAATACCCCCGCAAGGTCGAAGACTCACCAGGCTGCCAGTTGGAAGAAAAAGGCGCAAGGACGACAGAAAATTAAAGACCAAGAAAACTGCAAAAAAAGACCCGAACTCGTCGCCAAGGCATCGACGTCGGTTGGCGGGAAGAGTACCGATGCAACACCGGAGGCGAGTATGAAACTCAGAGAAGAAAAATCAACTTTTTCTGGGGACAAGCTGGACGAACATCTGAAGGGTTCCACAGAAAAAAGGAGACTGAGCAAGATAGCACCCTTGGGTGGGAAGGGGACCACGCATGCGTGGTAGCATCTGCCAAAGGCTTTCTTTGAAAGTTGGAGGGATGCTTCTGCAAGGGCGCCTTTGGTGCCGACGTCACCCATATGTGAGGACTGACTTCCTGCTTGTTCCCGGAGAATGTGGGGATGTGTACATAAGAACATAAGATATGCCATATTGGGTCAGACCAAGGTCCATCAAGCCCAGTATCCTGTTTCCAACAGTGGCCAATCTAGGTCATACGTACCTAGCAGTTTCCTCAAAAGACACAGGTTCCACAATGCTTGTACTGGGCCAAGCATTGATATCCTGGGTCCCTTCTTAATAATGGTTTATGGACCTTCCCTCCAGGAACTTGTCCAAACCTTTTTTAAACCCAGCTACACTAACAACCTTTACTACATCCTCCGGTAACAAATTCCAGAGTTTGATTACATGTTGAGTGAAAAAATATTTTCTTTTATTAGTCTTAAATAGTTTACCCTGTAGCTTCATTGCATGTCCCCTAGTCTTTCTATATTCTGATAATGTAAACAATCGATCTTCGTTTACCCATGCGGCTCCGTTCATTAATTTATAGACTTCTATCATATCTCCCCTCAGCCGTCTCTTTTCCAGGTTAAAGAGCCCTAACCTTTTTAGCCTTTCTTCAAAGGAGTATCCTTCCATCCCCTTTACCATTTTGGTGGTTCTTCTCTGAACCTTTTCTAATAACGCTATATCCTTTTTAAGATACGGCGACCAGAATTGCACACAATATTCAAGGTGCGGTCTCACCATGGAACGATATAGAGGCATTATAATATCTTTTGTTTTATTTTCCATTCCTTTCCTTATGATACCTAGGATTCTATTTGCTCTCTTGGCCACCGCTGCACAATGGTCCGAGGGTTTTAACATGTTATCCACAATGACGCCTTAAAGATAAAGATATTTTATTTATTTATTTTATTTAGCTGCATTTATATCCCGCTTTTCACCGGGTCAAAGCGGTTGGGGGATACATTTAACACGAGGGGATATGACACACATACACTAATACTTACAGGGAACATGAGCAATGGAGGGTTAAGTGGCTTGCCCAAGACCACAAGGAGCACCTGTGGGACTAGAAACCCCAGTCCTTCCGGCCCAAGGTTGCTGTCCTCTAGTGGGATTTGAACCACCTACCTTCCGGCCCGTGGTACCTTGCCCCAACCACTAGGCTACGCCTCCCTATATGCCTCTTTATTTACAACATTTGATATACCGTCCATTACCGAGGCGTTAAGGCGGTGTACAATAAAAGTTGAGGCTGCGAGAAAGAAAAGGAAGGAAAGGAATGCCATAAATTGACAGGAAAGTAAATAGAAAAAGAGAGAGAGAAAGGCAGGTAAGGACAGAGGACAACAGGGTGAACACACCGGGGGAAGGACACAATGGGGAGATGAGTAAGTTGCTTAAAGTTACATGTATTTTTGATAGTTTATTGTTTCTCTGTATTTCCCATTGTTCTCTGTATTTTGACTTATGTTCAAGGTAAACCGCCACTGATCTTAGGAAATGGCGGTATATAAAAATGTTGCCAATAAAATAAATAAATAAATAAATAAATAAAAATCGGGAGGGAGGAAAGGATTATGGAGGGTAATAGGATATTTTGGTTGTTGAGTGGGCGCTAGTTCAGGTAGCTAGCTGTGGGTAGTTGGGGAAACAGGAAGATCGAAAGCCTGACAGAAAAGGTAAGTTTTAAGAAGAGCTTTGAACTGGGGGAAAGATGCTTCGATACGGAGAGGGTATGGGAGGGAATTCCAAAGGGCGGGACCGACGAAGAAGAAAGCGGCGTGATGGGTGGACTCGAGGTGGGCCTGAGTGGGGGATGGTAGAAAAAGATGATTGCCATGTGCGGAACGAAGCAGGTGGGGAGTAGGTTGGAGATAGACAAGGTCAGCCAGATACTGGGGGGTGTTAGTGTGAAGGACCTTGTGAGTGATGGTAAGAATCTTGTAAAGATATCGAGCCTTGATAGGGAGCCTAAATCTTTTTCCTGGGTGGTGGTTCCTAATGTGGAACCTTGCATCGTGTAACCATAGTTTGGGTTGTTCTTCCCTAGGTGCATAACTTTGCACTTATCCACATTAAATTTCATCTGCCATTTTGATGCCCAGTCTTCCAATTTATCAAGATCCTCTTGTAATTTTCCACAATCCTCTTGGGTTTTAACAACTATAAATAGTTTTGTGTCATCTGCAAATTTGATAACCTCACTTGTTAATCCACTTTCCAGGTCATTTATGAATATGTCAAAAAGCAGCGGACCAGCACAGATCCCTGGGGTACACCACTATTCACCTTTCTCCATTGGGAAAATTGGCCATTTAGCCTTACCCTCTGCTTTCTATCTTTTTTTACCAGTTCCTGATCCACAATAGTATACTGCCTCCTATCCCATGACTCTTTAGTTTTGCCAAAAGTCTCTGATGAGGGACCTTGTCAAAGGCTTTCTGAAAGTCCAGTTACACTATATCAACCGACTCACTTTTGTCCACCTGTTTATTCACACCTTCAAAAAAACATAACAGATTAGTAAGACAAGATCTTCCTTGTCTAAAGCCATGTTGGCTGTCTCCCATTAGGCCATGACTATCTACATGCTGAGTAATTTTATTCTTTATGATGGTTTCTACCATTTTTCCCGGTACTGACGTCAGGCTCACCGGTCTGTACTTTCCCGGATCACCCCTGGAACCCTTTTTAAAAACTGATGTTACATTGGCGATCCTCCAATCTTCAGGTATTACAGATGATTTTAATGAAAGTTCACAGATTACTAATAGCAGGTCTGCAATCTCCTATTTCAATTCTTTCAAAACCCTTGGATGTAGAGCATCCGGCCCAGGTGATTTGCTACTCTTCAGTTTATCTAACAGTTGTAATACATCTTCCCGATGTATCGATATTTCTTTCAATTCTTCCGCACCTTTAAATACCACTTCAGTCATGGGTAACATCCCTACATCTTCCTCTGTAAAGACCGAAGCAAAGAATTCATTCAGTCTCTCCGCTATCTCCTTGTCGCCTCTTAGTGCCCCTTTAACCCCTCTATCATCTAATGGACCAACTAACTCTCTCACAGGTTTTTTGCTACAAATGTACTTGAAAAAGCCTTTATTTCGCGTTTTTGCTTCCGCAGCAAGCTTCTTCTCAAATTCTCCCTTTGCCTGTCTTATCAATGCCATGCATTTGACTTGCCAGTGCTTGTGCTGTTTCCAGGTTTCGTCGTTTGGCTCTTTTTTCCATTTCCTAAAAGATGCTTTTTTAGCAACAACAGCCTCTCTGATCTCACCTTTAAACCATGCTGGCAATTTATTGGACTTCCTTCCACGTTTCTTAAAGCATGGAATACAGCTGATCTGGGCTTCCAAGATAGTCGTTTTCAACAACACCCAAGCTTGATGTAAGTCTTTAACCTTTGCAACTGCTCCTTTTAGTTTTTTCTTAACTCTTTTCCTCATTTTATCATAGTCTCCCTTTTGAAAGTTAAAAGGAAGTACTGTGGATTTCCTTACTATCCCTCCTCCACTAATTAAATCAAACGCGATCATGCTATGATCACTATTGCCAAGTGGCCCCAACACCCTTATCTCTTGCACTAGATCTGGTGTTCCACTAAGCCGGACTAGGTCTAATATGGCTTCTCCTGTGGTCGGTTCATGAACCAGCTGCTCCAAGAAGCAGTCATTTATTTCATCTAGGAACTTTATCTCCCTAGCATGTCCTGCCGTGACACTGACCCAGTCGATACCGGGGTAATTGAAATCACCCATTATTATTACTGCGCTGTAACTTTTGTTAGCTGCCTTGATTTCTTTGAGCATTTCATCCATTTGTTCATTCTGGCCAGGCGGTCAATAGTACACCCCCACTACCATCGCCTTCCCCTTTTTACATGGAATTTCAATCCATAGAGATTCTACAGAAAATTTTGTTTCCTGCAAAACTTTAATCCTTTCTGACTCAATGCCCTCTCTAACATAAAGCGCAACCCCTCCACCAATTTGATCAGCTCTATCATTATGATATAGTTTGTACCCAGGTATCAAAGTGTTCCACTGGTTGTCCTCCTTCCACCATGTCTCTGATATTCCAATCATATCTAACCTCGCATTTAGTGCTATATATTCTAACTCTCCCATTTTTTGGCTTATAACTCTAAGAGGGATAGCAATTTTAAAGTATTAAAATTCTCGTTTATTTGTTATGAAAAGGGGCGAGATTCTCAGGGGCAGGTGGTTTGGGTAGGGGCAGGGCAGATGAGTCTAAAGTTTCCACTATAAACATTTATGTCCCTAATGGTCCTAAAGGGGATTTTTTTAAAGAAACCTACTGGATTTTGAGCTACAGCCAAGGGGGTGAGAACTGTAGGAGGGGATATGAATTGAGGTTTAGGGCTGGGGAATCACTCTGTCCCTTGGTATATAAAGCTTATCTTGGAAGGTAAGGAACTTAAGACAGGTGTCTGCAGAATTTTGGCTGGGTGGATGTTTGGAGGCAGTGTAACCCTGGGGTGAAGGACTGCACTTTTTATGTGGGTAAGACAGGATCATACTCTCGGAAGGATATGTTTTTTTTTTTCAGATACCTGTATAACTGAATAGAGTCTATTTCGATCTTAAATCATACCATGATTCTTCTTGGTGTAAGGGTGAAGAGGAGATGTAATGGCATATGTGCGAGACAATTGAGATTCAATGTGAGTCTGCTGAAGAATATGGACATTCAGATTAAGTTGGCTCAAAATTGGGAAGAATTTCAGAGCTGAATGATATGGAAGGCACTGGAACTGGGATGCTGTGGGACACTGGAAAACCTGTTGCAAGAGGTAAGCCGCTGCAGTTGGCATACCAAGCAAAGGAAAAGAGAGAAGCAGAGTCAAAACCATTGAATGGGGAACCTGGAGAGCTGCAGGTATTATATAAGCACTTTGGCAGCTCTCACATTTATCAGACATTGATGGGGGCACAAGGACAAATGCATGTTATTGAGATAAAGAGGACAGAATTCTTGATGTGAATGGTGGTTAAGTGAGTAAGCTGTTAGCCTGGCAGCTGAAAAAGCAGATAAGCACTAGAATATCAAGGATATTATAATGCGTCTATATCTCTCCATGATGCGACCGCACCTTGAATATTGTGTGTAATTCTGGTCACCATATCTTAAAAAGGATATAGCAGAAAAGGTACAGAGAAGAGTGACCAAAATGGTAAAGGGGGTGGAAGGGTATCCCAGTGAGGAAAGGCTTAAATGGTTAGGGCTCAGGGGGGTGGTCTAATCAAGATGGCTGTTGGATACGTTACCTGTTATGCCTAAGAGTAAAGGTAAGGCAAGGGCATATCCTGCAGAATCCTTGCCTGCCATCTCGGGTACCATGGACCGCATTGCGGTCATCCCGGAGGCTGCTAGGAGGGAGATTCATGCAGGTGTTGCAGCAGAGACTGAGGAGGGCTCTCCGTGTGCTTTAGACCCTGATACCACCTTGTCTCCCGAGATGGAGTGGCAATCGCCACAGCCCGTTGGAGGAACTGCTTCCTGTTTGTCTCCTCAGATGCCGTGAGCATCAGAAGTCGGCGGCCCGGAGATGTCGGAGCGGAGTGAGGCAGCGACGGTTGGAAGCAGCAAAGATGTTTCTGTTAACTTTACAGTTTGTATGGTGGGGCAGTTGTGAGCAAAGTATCCCAGGCCAGTGGCCCTGACATGGGTAAGGCTTTTCGGGCTACCTCGGCTGTTTTATTTATTTAACAGATTTTTTATATCGCTTTATAATTTCAGTCAAAGTGGTTTACATTGTAACTTAAACTTGGTAATATACATTAAACAGGGAAATTGATAACTTGGATTTTTCTGAGGCAATGGAAGGTTAAGTGACTTGCCCAAGGCCACAAGGAGTGCTAGTAGGAATCGAACCCTGGTCTCTTGTCACCAGTTCCTTATCAGCTTTCCCATTCGCCTTGAATCATCTTAGACAGCATATAGGAAGCAATTACTAACTTGGCTGCTGCCGTCTCTCAGCAAACGGCAGCAATATCTTCTAAAGTGGAAGAGAATACTGTGAAATTGGATTCCTATGTATCTATTACTGAAACATTAAAGTCTAAAAGGGAGGAGTATGCTCAACAGTTGGCCTCCATATCTGATTTAACTGTGGCTTTAACTAAAGATAATGTGGCTCTTCGTGCGAAGATTGAAACGTCGGAGAATTCTGCCCGTGCCTCAAATTTGAGGTTAATGAATTTTCCTATAAGCGTAGGGACCTTTCCAGCTGAAATGTTTAGATGTTATTTGACTGAAGTTTTCTCTGTATAAAATGATTTGATTCCACCTATATCTAAGGCGTTCAATTTGCCCCAGGGGAAAAAGGAGCCTGGTTTGGCTGGTTTAGATTCTAACATGGATGTCTTAAATGTATCTGATTTATTGGCCTCACCCACTTTAGACTCTTCGGTACAGATTTCCACACATTACTAGTTTCTTGTGCTTTGCCATCTGATAGACTGGGTTCTTAAAATGTATTATAAAATGCATTCTCTTTTGTTTATGGGTGTTAGGATTGCTATGATCCCTGATGTTGCCCGGGAGACTCAGAAGCAGCAGAGACAATTCTTACTTCTAAAATCTGGTGTAATTCAGCTAGGTGCATCATTTTATTTACGTTTTCCATGTAAATGTTTGGTAGTGTATAAAATGCAAAGGTTTATTTTTTTTCAGGCAAGTGATTTGTCAGCCTTTGTCAAAGTCAGAGTCTATATTGTAACATCTTTGGTTGACCAGGGTGGGGATACTTGACCGCTTTTGGGATGTTGTCAGCCTACCAGACGTCCTATTTGTCACCCGGAATCCAACATTCATACCCCCTGCCTCATTACAGGTGAACAACATTGAGCTGAAGGCACAACCCACAATCCGATACTTAGGGATTACTTTAGACCAGCGGCTTGATATGTCAGCACACATCAAGAAAGTAACAAACGCAATTTACCACAAGATTAGATCCCTATGTAATCTCCGACCTCTACTTGACTACTCCGACTTCCGCACTATCTTCCAAGCCTTGGTATTACCACACCTGGATTTTGCCAATATCATTCTACACGGTCTCCCTCAATCTACTCTAAACCCCCTCCGTCTGGCCATGAATGCAGCCGCGAGAATTCTCGTAGGTGCTCCACGCTCAGAGCACATAACCCCAATACTGAAGAGTTTACATTGGTTACCCCTCCAGGCCAGAACCCTATATAAAACCCTGGTCATGACTTTTAAAGCCTCAAAGAGCCCATCTCTATCACCTATCAGCAATATGATACATGTCACTCCAGCTAACAGATCCAGGAGATCTGTGACATTGAACTCCATTGACCTTCCGAAACTCCTTACGAAATGCTCTAAATCGACAGCCTCTAGAGCCTTCTCACTGTTTGCGCCCAGAGCCTGGAATGCCCTTCCACCCGAAATCAGAGCCATCACAAGCCTAATGACATTCAGAAAGGCCTTAAAATATCATCTGTTCCTAATATACTACCCGGAAGCTTCTCCGAATGAACATAGCCCTCATGCTGGTCTTTCCCACTTGACCCCGATAGAAAATGGCTAATCATGACGGTTCATACTTGCACACTCTATCCATACCGTATTTATATTGTACTTGTGATTTATTTATTTAGCACTTCCATGTAATTAACCATATAATTATACCATGTATATAGTCAACCTTGTTTACCGCCATGTTCTTGTATATAGTTAACCCTGTTTACTGCCAGGTTTTTGTACCCTGTTCATTGTAAAAAACCAATGCTGACCATGCCATTGTGTTTAAATTTGCTCATATGTAAACCGCACTGATTAAAAGAGCGCGGTATATAAGAAATAAAAATAAATAAATAAATAAAATAAATACCACCTCCACAGCCTCTTCATTTCTAATTATTAGGTTTCTAATTATTATTATATTGTAGGATTATCCTCTACCCCATTGTTTTTGCTTTTTCCGCTCACCCTTATAATTGTGGACTTTAGGAGTTTCCATTGGGAATTTTCTTGTAATTATAAATTTGTTTGTGTAGTGTATTTTTTGATGGATCTTCCTTTTCTGTACAAGTATGCCTTGACAATTTTGGAAAAAAATTGATAAATATATAAATAAATAAATAAATAAAAAGGTTAGGACTCTTCAACTTGGAAAAGAGACAGCTGAGAGGAGATATGTTAGAAGTCTATAAGATAATGAACAGAGTAGAATAATCAGCAGGTGTGGCACCGGGAGTCTGTTGGGTACCAACAATGTCTGTCGGTTCCAAAGGAGGCATCGGCGGGAGAAGATCCCCCAATGCAGGTTTGAGGTCTGGTATCGCCCCTGGAGGTTTCAGCTGTAAGCTGACATCTGCACCACTGGAGCTGTCAATACTGTCAGTACCGAGGCTGCCAGGAGTGCTGCCAAACTCCTCTCAATTGCCAGTATGTTTTGGTCGAGGGAGGAGGCTGATGCCTGGGTGGAATCATTCACGAGGCTCTGAGCCATCGTCCCAGAGCATGGAACCAGTAGCTCTCCATAGGTCGAGGCCTTGGGAGCGTCCTGGAGCCCCTGTTGTGTTTTGGAGGGCTGGTCCTCCCACTGGGGCTGTTTGGCAGGCTAGTCTGCATCAAATGCACCTTTTGGTGAATTCCGATGATGATGAAGGGACTTACCTTGAGGATCGGTATTGATTTTTTATGCCAATGACTTAGACTTAGTCTTATGTTTGGACTTTGAGGAGACCTGAGAACCAAGAGAGAAGGCTGACACCCTCGATGCTATGAAAGCCACTGAAATCGAGTCCAGGGCAGAGAGAGAACCATACTGTCTGGTTCTATTCTTTAGGCCTCGTTTAGTCACTTGTTGGCACAAAGTACAATCAGTTGGTAAATGATCTGGGCCCAAACATTTTAAACACCTGTCATGTTTATCGGTGACTGATATTGCACCTGAACACTTGGTACATTTTTTGAAGTTTTTCCATCGTGGCAGAAAAGAGTATGCCAAAGCATAATTTGGCAGTAGAAATCACCAAAACTGGAAAAAATGGAAGAAAAAAATATAGAAAAGGAATATCAGGGCCAGTTTCAGGGAAAGTAATGGCGTCGACGGAAAAGTAGAGCACAGATTTAAACCAAAAAATGACGTTTTTTGGCAGTGACAGGAAAGAAACAACCTGCTGGCTCTGCAGAAAATGAAGAACTGAGGAGAGGACCTGGGAAGGCAGGAAGGCAGATGCACAGGTGCAGTAGATTGTTCCCAAAGGTTTTTTGATTGGACACTGGGGAGCATTTCCGTGCAGGCTCTGTCGGTACCGACAATATCCATATGTGAAGACTGCATTCCTGCTTGCTTCTGGAGATCCCCTGTTATGGGTAAGAAATTCCTTCTTCTTCAAAGACAGGAATAAAGCATCCCCACTTACTAGTGATTCCAGAGTTTTGGGATATGGTTCTGGTATCTGTCTGTGACAATCCAGTGGTTATTAGGCTGGAGGCTTAAGTTAAGCAGCAAAAAGATTCTTCAGGACTGCAGCTCAAAAGCAGTTATCTTGATAGGAAGTTTGGTCCAAACAGCAGTATTTTGCGAAGGTGTGGCCAGGGTTTCCTGCATCTGGCTTTTCCCATATATCACTAACTGGGTAGCAGCTTAATATCGCTGCCTCCACTCCACCCCGGAATGCTCTTGACACGCCCCGATGCTAACCGGTTAGCATTGGACATGTAGTGTCAGCAATAGCGAATATCCCCTTCACCACGATGATCATGGTTAGCAGCTCTGCTAACAGCGTTAATTGCTTTGAATATCGGGCCCATAATATTCTGCAGTGGCACAAGTGCTAGTTTTTCTTTGTTTATCAGATATCCCAGGTTTTCAAGAAGGTAAAAGATATCTTGGATGGTGAACTCTAATGCCATCTTGGACAATGCTGCTATGAGCCAGTTATCTAGGTACCGGAAAGTGTAGTTACTAATCTGTAACAGGTGATCTCTGGGAACAGCAGGAATTTAGTCTTCACATATGGGTATTGTCTGTACCGACGGAGCCCACGCGGGAACGCTCCCCAGCATCCAATAGGAAAGCTTTTGGGAGCATCCCACAGCGCCTGTGTGCTGCCTTTCCGCCTCTGTACCTCTCTCCCATTGAGTTTATAGCTGAGATCAAAGGAGAGAAGTAGAGAAAGAGAGATAGATAGAGACAACTCCTAGGGGAGGTGGGTGGGTTGTGAAGACTAAATTCCTGCTGTTCCCGGAGATCACCTGTTACAGGTGAGTAACTATGCTATCTCCAGGAACAAGCAGGAATGTAGTCTTCACATATGGGGACTCCCCAGCTGAAAGATGCCAGGGGAATGACCCCAGCAAGCTGCAAACCCAGGTAAGATGGGTCATGCTTCCTCCTATGGACCTCTGGCATCTAACCCGTGGATGGTGGGTAGGAATTGTATTAAGTATGGAAGAGATGCTGGAGAACAGCCTGGCCAAACAAGGCACCACGACAGGAGTCCTTGTCTAAGCAGTAGTGGGCTGTGAAAGTGTGTACCAAAGCCCAAGTGGCTGCTCTGCAGATGTCATCAATAGACACAGAACGAAGATTAGCCATTGAGGCTGCCATTGCTCTCACATTGTGAGCTGTGACATGGCCCTCGAGAGAAAGTCCTTTACTATCATATGTAAAGGATATACAATCTGCAATCCATTTTGATAGAGTTCTTTTGGAAACTGGAAGTCCCAAATGACTAGAGTCAAAAGCCACAAAAAGCGGAGAAGATTTTCTATGTGGTTTAGTTCTTTGAAGATAAAAGGCTAAGGCTCTTTTGCAATCCAAAGTATGAAGATTCCTTTCAGCACTGGAGGCATGAGGCCTAGGGAAGAATATAGGAAGATAACCCGACTGGTTTAAATGGAAAGGCGAAACCACCTTTGGCATAAAGCGAGGATGAGTCCTGAGGACTACTTTATCATGGTGGAATCGGGTATAGGGAGGGTCAGCCACTAAAGCAAGTAGTTTGCTAATGCATCTTGCAGAAGTGATAGCAATTAGGAAAATGACTTTCCATGAAAGAAACTTTAGATCTGGCGTTGCTAAAGGTTCAAAGGGTGGTTTCATGAGCTGGCTGAGAACAAGATTCAGATCCCATGCCACTGGCGGTGGTTTAATGGGAGGTTTTGTTAAGAGTAGGCCTCTCATGAATCTTGATACAAGTGGATGAGAAGAAATAGGTTGTCCATCAAAAGGTTTGTGAAAAGCAGCAATAGCACTAAGATGGACTCTCACTGAATTTGTTTTAAGACCAGAAGTTGATAATTGGAGGAGGTACTCTAGTAGCGACTCTACAGGTACCAAAAGGGAAGTCCCTTCTGCAAACACTAGACAGAGAACCTCTTCCACTTAAAAGCATAGGAATGCCTTGTGGAAGGTTTTCTAGAAGCCAAAAGGATATCTTTTACCTTTTGAGAAAGGTTGGTATCCTGAAACTCTAGGCTTTCAGTAACCAGGCCCTGAGATGCAGGGACTGGGGATTTGGGTGCAATAAGGATCCGTTCTCCTGGGACAGAAGATCTGGAGCATTCCCCAACTCCAAAGGAGTGGTTTGAGAGAGATGCAGAAGAAAAGGATGCCACGTTTGCCGTGGCCAACGTGGAGCTATGAGTATCATACGAACTCTGTCTCTCTGAAGCTTGAGTAAAGTTTTGGGAGTGAGGGGAATGGGTGGGAAGGCATAGGGGAAGTCCTGACCTCAGTGGAGTAGGAAAGCATCTCTTGCCTGGCACTTGCGTTCGGGATTCTGGAACAGAATCGGGGAAGTTTGGCATTCTGTGGACTTGCAAAGAGGTCTATATCTGGTGTTCCCCAGATTTGAAACACTCGAGCAAGGTGGTGTGAGTGAAGAGACCACTCGTGTGGCAACAGTATTCGACTGAGTTTGTCTGCCCATGAGTTTTGAATGCCTGGAAGGTATACCGCAAACAGGTGAATTTGAAGCTCTCTGGCGAGGACCCATAGTCGCAAAGCTTTGTTGCATAGCAACAGAGAGCCTGTTCCGCCTTGCTTGTTGACACAGAACATGGCTACCTGATTGTCGGTTTGGACCAGAACTGTCTTGTTGCTGAGATGGGCCTGAAATACTTGAATAACATTGAAAATGGCTCTGAGCTCTAGGAGGTTTATGTGAAGAGAAACCTCCTGTGGGGTCCAGAGACCCTGAGTCGCGAGATCGTGCAAGTGGGCCCCCCATCCCAACTTGGACGCATTTGTCGTTAGGGTGGCTTGATATAGACGCTGCTGGAAAGGAGCACCTACGAGGAGGTTTTCCAGAGATTGCCACAATTGTAAGGACGAAATCAGACGTGTGGTATTTCTGATTTTGTGTGATAGGCGACCTGAGGCTTGTGACTAGGGAACCACATGGACAGTGGATGCCATATGCCCCAGAAGTTGAAGCATCTCCCGAGCTGTGAGGAAAACCCTCATAGCTGCTTGGGATGCAAGTTGCATTATTCGTAGACAGCATGGCTGTGGCAGGAAAGCCTTTGACTGTCGTGTGTCTAGACGAGCTCCTATGAACTCGAGAGACTGAGAGAGGGTGAGATAAGACTTTGGGAGGTTTATGACCAGTCCCAAGTATTGAAGAATTTTTATTGCTCGAGACAGAGCGAAGCTGGCTTCTGGAGCTGTTGGTGCTCGAATGAGCCAATCGTCTAAGTAAGGGAAGACGAATATTCCTAGAATCCTCATAAATGCTGCTACTACTGCCCTGCATTTTGTGAAGACTCTTGGAGCAGAGGCTAGTCCGAAAGGAAGAACTCTGTATTGGAAGTGTCTTCCCTGGACCAGGAATCAAAGGAATTTCCTTTGATCTGCAAGAATGAAAATATGTGTGTACGCATGTCTTAGATCTAGAGAACATAGCCAGTCTTGACTCTGAAGGTATGGTAGGAGTGTTCCAAGGGAGATCATTTTGAACTTCTCTCGGAACAAATATTTGTTTAATTTTCTGAGGTCTAATATAGGCCTGTGTCCCCCTGTTTTCTTTGGAACGAGAAAATAGGGGGAGTAGAACCCCGTACCCTGTCGAGATATGGGTACTTCTTCTATTGATTCTTGAGTGAGAAGTATTGTGACCTCCTGCCACAACAGGTCAGTGGCAGGGACCTGAGAATTGAACTGTCTGGTCATTGTAGGTTGGGGCAAGTTGAGAAAGTGAACCTTGTACCCAGCTGTACAATGGACAGGGTCCAATTTTCTGATGTTATTTGTTGCCATCTTTTGGCAAAATATACAGGAAAAAGAAAATCATTTCACTGCTAAACCATTTAAATTGCGTATGGCTGAGCATAAAAGCCGGTTGAAGGATAAAGTCATTTCGGCCCCAATGGTTCAACATTGTCTGAATCATTCTCATGTTTTTGAGGAGTTGCAATGTTTTTGTATCGACCAGATAATGTCGGGTCTTAGTGGTAAAACGCGAGAACAAACACTATTAATAAAGGAACAACGGTGGATATTTATGTTGAGGACTTTAGATCCGACAGGTCTCAATACTTTCATTGATTGGGGAGCGTGCCATTGAAGTGTTTAGACCTGTTTTCTGAACACCTGACTGAGGATGTGACGTCACCTTTTGAACTAGTATAATAGGGTAACCATAAGTGCTTGTCCGCATGCGCAGCGTTTTTTTGAAGGTTTTGTGATATCTAGTTTGAGAATGGAGAAACCGTCTGCAGCATCTGTCTGAAAACTTATCCAGTGGTATGTGGTTTACAATGGAATGTACACAAAGATTTTTTATTGGGCATATAGTTTTTTGTGAAGCTAAAACACATGGAAATTTTGATGATGGTTTTGTTTGTTTGTTTTCAGCTTTGATCAGAGTCCCCTGAAGAAACTCCAGTTTGGAGTGAAATGAAAAAAAGGCGCCGTGAGCTGGCACTGGGACGCATTGAAAAGCTAAGCAACAAAAATTTTCTTTGAACATTATAAGAGTATTTCACCTATGGTGTCATTTTCATATAAGAAAAATTTGCATATTGGCCATTGATGCTATCAGGCACTGTTGGAATTTTCTGATCAACTGTCATGCCAACAAGTCTGAGACCAAGATCATATGATATTTATGACTATAAGGTTTTGACCTTAGGTGAATCAGTATGTGTGAAATGGCAGTGAAGTGATTTTCTTTTTCCTGTAAATGTAGTTCTTTTTCCTGTATATGTAGTTTTTATCACTTTGGACGACGGCCTACGGAGTTTTGTATCTTTTGGCAAAATGGCATAATCTGCCTGGAATGGTTAAGGGTTCTGGCTTTTTAGGGGAAGAATGACTAAGTTCTCTATGTAAAAGTCAAAGACCCTGAGGAGGCTGGGTCTGTTGAGCAGGTTGAGCTCTTTGAGCTTGTGTCTTTCTTTGCTGTCTGCTCTGCTGTTGTCCCTTTTGGGGAACCTGGAGTGGGCAGTGGCTTTGATGGGTGTAAGATGGGTAAAGCCTCTTTTTCTTGTTGAAAAAGGGCTTTTTGAATGACTTTTTCTTTGCTGGGTTGGTTGTAGACTTTGACAATCTGTTCAAAGTAGTATTCTCAGACTCAAGTTGATTAGCTTTGTCTTGCCAGTCCTTGCCAAAGAGATTTTCTCCTGTACAAGGAATGTTTCCCAGCTTATCTTGCACCCATTGTTCTAAGTCTGATGCCTGGAGCTAGGCAATCCGACGTGCACCTATAGATATAGCAGAGGTTCTGCTAATGCATTCAAAGCAATCAAAGGTAGCATGGTTCGTGAATTTAGAGACATTCTCGGTGTGCTTGACCAGGGTAAGGAAATCTCCCCTTTTTTCCTCAGGGAGACAAGGGCTCATGAGCTCTAAGTCTCGTTCAACTTCTTCCAGGAGCATTCCCATGTAAAGAATGTAGGAACTGATCCTGGCTGATAACATAGAGGACTGGAAGCATCGACGCCCAAAGGATTCACGGATTCACGGCCTGGAGGACTGGAAGAGTGTGTTTTAGCACTCTTGATTCTTTGCATGGCCAATTACACTACCATAGAATGGTGTGGTAACTGAGTTTTTTGAAAACTAGGACAACTTGGCACTCGGTACATGGTATCGAGGTGTCTGGAATGTGAAGACACCGTTAAAGGAGTTTCCCACATCCTCAACATAAGATCATGCAAGATCTTGTGAATAGGTAGCATAGCTGCTTCCTTAGGTGCCATAGGGTATTGCAGAATTCTTAATTCTTCTGCCCTAGGTTCTTTTTCTGGAATCACCGTGATTGAAAGTCCTTTGGCTAAATCACGTATGAAATCCTGAAAGGACATGTCCTCTGGAGGAGACATCCTGTGTTGAGGAGGAGGAGTTGAATCCTCTGGTAGGATCACTCTAGTACCGGTAGAGTCATCAGAGTCATCAGAATCTGAAGACTCAAAGTCACTCTGTATCGGTTGCTCCCGTAACGCATGGTACCGGTATCGCTCAAAGTTGGTACCGGAGTGTCTCGGTTCCTGTACCCCGATACCCGAGATAGACTCAAGACTCAGCATGGGGGGAAGTATACCCGTTTGAAGCAGGTGCTGTTGGTATCGGTGCCGATACCGATACCTGTGGAACCATCTATAGCGGTCTTAGAGGTACTGAAGCTGCTATGAGGGATGCTAGACTGCGTTCGATAGCGAGGATTCTTTGATCCAACGCTCCTGCCGATGCTTGGGTGTCGGTACCGGTGGAAGCAGCCATGGCCCCAGAACATGGCACCAGTAGTTCTGCAGAGGTGGAAGCCTTTGGAACATCCTGGAGCCCCGTTAATGCTTTGGAGCCCGAAGACTCCCGCCGGGGTTGTTTTAACGGTGAACTATCCTCGAGGGCAACGCCAGTGGCATCTCGATACTTAGAAGGAGATCTACCCTTTGAGGTCCGGCCAGTCTTGGAAGACTTAAGTTTAGTTACCTGAGATCCCTGGGAGGAAGATGAGGCTCTGGAAGACGTTGATGCAACTGACATCGTGCCCGCGGCAAAGAGGGTACCAAATTTTGCAGCTCTATTCTTCAGGCCCTTCTTGGTCATCTTTCTCCAGGAGAGACACTCTGTTGGACAATGTTCAGGACTTAAACATTTTAGACACCAGTCATGGGTGTTGGTGACGGATATGGTACTGCCAGAGTTAGAGCATTTTTTGAAACCACTATCTGGTTTCTCCATGACTGAAGAAAAAATGGGCCTAGTGCCCAAAATGGCGCCTAGCACCAAAATATAAAAGTAGTTTTGTTTTTTTTGTTTTTTAAAGAGAAAAGAGAAAAGAAGAACCAGCGGTACCGGTAGGCGTCGAAGGAAGGCAGACGCGACCACAAAAAACAAAGAATAAAACAAAAGTTTTCTGCGGTGACAGGGAACACGTCCTGTCGGCTCCACGGAAAATGAAGAACTGAAGTGAGAGAGGTACAGAGGCGGGAAGAGAGCATGCAGGCACTGTGGGATACTCCCAAAATCTTTCCTATTGGACGCTGGGGAGCGTTCCCGCGCGGACTCCGTCGGTACCGACGATACCCATATGTGAAGACTACATTCCTGCTTGTTCCTGGAGATCACATTTTGTGCAGTTGTGCTGCTGCTACTGTGAGACATTTCATGAAATCTCTGGGAGCTGATGAAGAGCTGAAAAGGAAACAACTTGTACTGAAAATGCTGGTCATGGTAAATGAACCAAAGATACTGTTTGTGACTGGTATGCAAGGCCGGCCGGGTTAAGTGCCCACCTAGGGCGGCAGGCCATGTGTTTCAGCACAATGTCTGACCCCCCCCCCCCCGACACAACTTCCTGTCAGAGGGGATTTAGAAGCAGCAGGCCATGTGAGTCAAAGCACATGGCCTGCCGCAGGCCACTGCACCAAGCCAAGCAATCCCCCTCACCCTGCTGACAGAATCGACAGCAGCGGGAGCGGTGGCTCGGCATGAGCGGCACGGCCCAGCATGTGGGGGAGGGGCAGCAAACTCAGTCTGATAGCAGAAACTTTATTAAAGTTAGAATAACAGTATATCAAAATCCTGTCAAAAAAATAAATAAACACATATTTTTCTATAAAACAAAATTACTGCCTTAACAAACCAATACTCACATTCCTTCAAGTAGGCAACACATTCCACCCTCCCTCCATACACACAACTCCAACCCAGCATTATTCTTCCCACAATCCCACTTTCACCACATTCTCTCACACTACCACCCTTTCCTCTACTTTCTCCCTACCTCTGACCCTATCATCCCCAAAACTCTCCACACCTCCTCAATTCGTCTTCATGCCACCAGTTCCGATTCTCACTATTGGGAGCAGTAAGAGAGCTCTAAGAGCAGTGAAGTTTTTTTTAATGTTTATCCAATAAACTTTAAGATGAAAAGTTACTCATCTGTGGTAAAATGTGTTACTTTACCACATGAAAATTTACTGTGCCAGTCACTTATCTGGCATGATGTTTCTTTCTGCATTCCTAACTGCATCAGTGCAAATAGTGGACCCCAAATCAGGCCCCCTATCTTTTTAAGATCCTTTCCAAGATAAAATTACCATCCGAGTTCTCATTCCATTGATCCATCAAACCCCTCACCCATATGATCCCCTCAGCATCTACCAGGAATTTCCTTGGAAGCTAGTAGGGTGCAGGAGTGATCCCTGTGCAAAAAGAAAGTCGGCATCGAGAGTCAGAGAGGGGCGGAAGCAAACAGCCCTGTGGCGCCGATGCTTGAAAGTAAGTGCCACGGGGCTGTTTGTGGCTATTGCCACCACTGTTTGTCTCAAAAAGGGGTGACAGCAGCAGCAATGGTCGCCACCTGACAGCCAGAGCTCTAGGCAACCACCTAGTTCACCTAATGGTATCACTGACCCTGAATATATATATTTATTTTAATATATTAAATACATATTTTTTAAATTGTATACATATTTTATATAATATATAATTATATCAAGTTCAATAAACATAAACATATACAGTAACTAGCATTTCCAATGCTGTGAAATATTTCCCTGTACTGGATAGCTAACCTATTTCACTGTATGTATTCTCGATATTGTACCTCATTTTCCAGGAAGAAAATCAGCAGCCTCTTGATGTATCTAGCATTCTGACCAAACTTCTCTTTCTTTTCATACCTCAGTTCCTCTTCTGCTCCTTGATGGTTGAAAAGCCTGTTAATAATACAAAAGCCTGTTAACAAAGTTTGTGCGGCGACCCCAAATATTCAATGCCGGGCCGCATATGGCCCCAGCATTGAATATCCAGGGTTAAAGTTCGGTGGCAATGGCTATGTGTCATAGAGGTGCATAGCCGTCACAAATGAATATCGGGCCCGAGGTGCTTTGCATGCATTTGCATGCTTTATATTTCATTGGGAGACCCTGCCATTAGCTTAGCTCTCAGCATCACTGATGCACACAAGCTCTCAGCACGACAAGCTGTAAATGCAAAAGAGGAAGGCCGGCAATAAGATGGTTCAATACAACAACAGCAGTGATGGGTGCTACTCTACCAACAATGAGCTGTCTGACTGATGACCGAACACAGTTTAGATCAACTATTCAGAGGGTCGCCATGAGTCGACACTGACTCGAAGGCACTTAACAACAACAACAACAATATATTTCATTACTTACTAATGTACATTGTGACAAACTACCATGTATTACAATAAAATAATGAACAATTTTGCGATTTAACATGTGGTAAGAAGCAAAAATTGTGTTATTCTCTTGATGTATATTAGTAACCAGCCCCCTAAGTCTCACAATGCCACCACTTTATGTCCTCTTTTCTTGGATATACCTGATCAAAGTTTTCACCTGACTTCACTTCTCTAACTCTATTTTCTTCATATCTTGTCTCTGACTTCCTGACTACTTTCCAGCTTCATTCAGTTTTATCTTATATTCTTCCCTGTACTCATCTTTCTGCAATCCTGTGTAATTTTTGAATGCCAATTTTTTTTTTCTGCTCTCTTTTAAAAACCATATTGGTCTCTGTTAGCTTACTTTTATTTACTTCCCATGAGTTTCCCTTACTATGGCTCCTTTTAGTTTAGCCCATTGGTGTCTTTCACAAAGAACTTCCTACCCTGTCAATCCATCCTTAAGGTACTTCCCCATTTTAAGAACACTAGAACTCTTGAAGTTCAAGACTTAGACTTCTGTATTTGCGCTTTCTGATTTGGGTCTCTTACTAATCCACCCTTGTGGATTTTTCACTTCTACCTCTCGTTGATGAGGCTTCCTCTTGGAATTCTGACCTTGATAATGTAGCCCCTATGCGGCCTCTGCATCTACATCTCAACCATCGCCACCAAAGGTAACTTAATAAGGCAGAATGTAGATGGTTTAAAATGTGCACTCCAGCCAATTTGTCCCACTATATGCGGTTGGGGAATTGTTACAAGCATCATACCAGTAAGTGAAGAGAAATTTCTTTTCCTCTTCGATAAAACGTAGTTACTCACCTGTAACAGGTGATCTCCGGGAACAGCAGGAATTTAGTCTTCACATATGGGTATCGTCGGTACCGACGGAGCCTGCGCGGGAACGCTCCCCAGCATCTAATAGGAACGCTTTTGGGAGCATCCCTCAGCACATGCGTGCTGCATTCCCGCCTTTCCAACTGTCCCTCTTCAGTTAAGTTTGTAGCTGAGTGAAAGGATAGAGGGAGAGAGGAAAGAGACAAAGAGATAGAGAGACAACTCCTAGGGGAGGTGGGTGGGTTGTGAAGACTAAATTCCTGCTGTTCCCGGAGATGCGCTCGATAGCGAGGAACCTCTGGTCTATCGACACTGCCGATGCCTGGATGTCGGTATTGGTAAAAGCGGCCGGAACCCCTGATCATGACACAGGTAGTTCTTGCGAGGTTGAGGCCTCAAGAACATCCTGAAGCCCCATCGATGCTTTGGAAGCCGAAGCCTCCCGCCGGGGCTGTTTTGCCGGTGTGGTTCCCTCAAGGGCAACGCCAATGGCCTCTCGATGCTTAGCAGGAGAGCTACCCTTTGAGGACCGGCTTTTATGTTTAGTTACCTGAGATCCATGGGAGGAAGAAGAGGCCCTTGACGATATCGATGCAATGGATCTGGCATCCGAACAAAAGAGGGTACCAAGCTTTGCAGCCCGGTTCTGTCTTCCTCTTTTAGTCATCCCCATATAGGAGAGACATTCAATTGGGGAATGTTCAGGTCGTAAAAATTTAAGACACCAATCATGGGTGCCAGTGATGGAGATGGTACCGTCACACTTAGTACATTTTTTAAAACCACTAATTGGCTTTTCCATGTTTTAGGAATATGGGGCCTAGTGCCCAAAATGGCGCCTGGCACTAAACAGAAAAGTTTCTGAAGAGAAACAGTCTAAGTCTAAGTTTTTGGTTTGTTTTTTTTTTGAAAAGAAAGAAAAGAACCGGCGGTACCGGTAAATGTCATGCGGTAGGCAAACACAACCACAAGAAAAGAAGTTTAAAGACGGAATTTTCTGCGGTGACAGGGAATAGATCCTGTCGGCTCCGCGGAAAACGAAGAACTGAAGAGGGACAGTTGGAAAGGCGGGAAGGCAGCGCGCATGTGCTGAGGGATGCTCCCAAAAGCGTTCCTATTGGACGCTGGGGAGCGTTCTCGCACAGGCTCCGTCGGTACCGACGAAACCCATATGTGAAGACTACATTCCTGCTTGTTCCTGGAGATAGAGATGCACCAACAAAACTAAGGCTCTGTTCAAGCTCTTTTTCACTTCTATCACTTTTTACATAGCTACACACAGCACAGTCTTTCCCCTCCCCTAATGCTCTGGCCAACTTTCTTCATTTGAAAGTCTGCTTGATCTATCACGGCTTCCCATTAATAGATAGTACATCTATCTTCATCCATTCCACCATCAGCCTCAACCTGGTCTGCTTTCAATGAGCTATTGCTCTTTGTTGTTGAAAAGTCAGTCGTTTCGTACAAGCCAACTTTCTGTTAGCTAGATCCTATTCCCTCATGCTGGCTTAAACTTCCCAACCCAGAGGTTTTTTCACTATTACAGTCTATTATTAATCAGAATCTCTCATCAAGAGCATTTCCATCCTCGATAAAGCATGGTTACTCACCTGTAACAGATGATCTCCAGGAACAGCAGGGATTTAGTCCTCACATATGGGTATCATCGGTACCGACGGAGCCTGTGCAGGAACGCTCCCCAGCGTCCAATTAGAAAACTTTTGGGAGCATCCCACAGCACCTGCGTACTGCCTTCACGCCTTTCCCAACTGCCTCTCTCCAGCTGAGGTTTAAAGCTGACACAAAGAGAGAGAGAGGGAAAGGGAAAGAGATAGATAGAGAGATACAACTCCTAGGGGAGGTGGGTGGGTTGTGAGGACTAAATTCCTGCTGTTCCCGGAGATCACCTGTTACAGGTGAGTAACCATGCTATCTCCAAGAACAAGCAGGAATGTAGTCATCACATATGGGGACTCCCTAGCTTTAGATGCCAGGGAGAGACCCCAGAAGTTGTGCGTCCCTGAGAAGGGCTCCACTTCCTCCCATGGATCTCCGGCATCCTACCAGAGATTGTGGGCAGGAGTTGATTAGGTATGGAACAGGTGCTGGAGAACAGTCTGACCAAACAAGGCATCCCGGCGGGAGTCCTTGTCCAAGCAGTAATGGGCTGTGAAGGTATGAACCGAGGCCCAGGTGGCTGCTTGACAGATGTCGCCGATAGACACAGAGTGCAGATGAGCCATTGAAGCTGCCATGGCTCTCACATTGTGAGCTGTGACATGGCCCTCCAGAGGAAGATTCTTACTCTGATAGGCAAAGGAAATACACTGAGCAATCCAGTTAGATAAAGTTCTCTTGGAGACTGGAAGTCCCAAATGAGAAGGATCAAAAGCAACAAAGAGTTGAGAGGACTTTCTATGCTGCTGTGTTCTTTGTAAGCAAAAGGCTAAAGCTCTTTTACAGTCCAAAGTATGAAGGTTCCTTTCTGCATTTGATGCATGAGGCCTTGGAAAGAACACATGTAGGTAGACCGCTTGGTTTAGATGAAAGGGCGAAACCACCTTTGGCATAAAGCGTGGATGAGTCCTAAGGACTACCTTGTCATGATGGAACCTTGTATAAGGTGGATCTGCTACTAGTGCTTGCAACTCACTGATGCGGCGTGCTGATGTGATTGCAATGAGAAAGAAAACCTTCCAAGAAAGGAATTTCAAGGAGGTAGTAGCTAAGGGTTCGAAAGGTGGCTTCATGAGCTGACCAAGAACCAAATTTAAGTCCCATGCTACAGGAGATGGCTTAATGGGAGGCTTAGTTAGCAGAAGGCCTCTCATAAATCTTGCTATAAGAGGATGGGAGGAAATAGGTTGTCCATTTAGGGGCTTGAAGGAAGCTGCAATAGCACTCAAATGGACCCTCACTGAGTTAGTCTTAAGTCCTGCATTGGATAAATGAAGGAGATACTCCAGTAATGATTCCAGAGGTATGGCAATAGGGTTAAGACCCTTCCGTGAACACCATATGGTAAACCTTTTCCACTTGAAAGCATAAGAGCGTCTTGTGGAAGGCTTCCTGGAAGCATAAAGGATATCCTTTATTTGCTGAGGGAGGTTAAGATCATGGAGATCTAGGTCTTCAGCAACCAAGCCCTCAGATGCAGAGACTGGGGAATGGGATGCCATAACATTCCGTCCTTCTGAGATAGGAGATCTGGAGCAGACCCTAACTCCAGGGAGGGAGCTTGAGAGAGATGTAGAAGCAGAGGGTACTAAACTTGCCGTGGCCAATGTGGAGCTATGAGAATCATATGGCCTCTGTCTCTCTGAAGCTTGAACAGGGTTTTGGGAATTAGGGGAATGAGTGGAAAGGCATACAGGAAGTCTTGACCCCAGTAAAGATGGAAAGCATCACTGGCCTGAGCCCCCTGAGCCAGAATTCTGGAACAGAACAGGGGAAGTTTGGCATTTCACGGACTTGCAAAGAGGTCTATGTCCGGGGTTCCCCAAATTTGAAAAATCTTGGCCACCTGGTCTGCATGCAGAGACCACTTGTGTGGAAGCAGAACTTGACTCGTCTGTCCAAGAGTTTTGTATGCCTGGAAGATACACTGCCAGGAGATGAATCTGATGCTCTCTGGCGAGGGTCCATAGTCGCAAAGCTTCGTTGCAAAGCGACAGAGAGCCTGTTCCCCCCTGCTTGTTCATGTAGAACATGGCTACTTCATTGTCCGTATGAATGAGGACTGTCTTATAGCTGAGCAGGGTGTGGAACACTCGAAGAACAAGGAAGATTGCTCTGAGCTCCAAGAGAATGATATGTAGATGAGTCTCCTGTGGAGACCAGGTGCCTTGGGTGGAAAGGTCTTGCAGATGAGCTCCCCAACACATCGGAGAAGCATCTGTTGTGAGAGTTGCTTGGGGTAAGGGTTGTTGAAAAGGGGACCCCAGCAACAGGTTTTGAGTGAACTTCCACCACTGGAGGAAACATAAGATATGCCATACTGGGTCAGACCAAGGTCCATCAAGCCCTGTATCCTGTTTCCAAAAGTGGCCAATCTAGGTCATACGTACCTAGCAGTTTCCCCAAATGACACAGGTTCCACAATGCTTGTACTGGGTCAAGCATTGATATCCTGGGTCCCTTCTTAATAATGGTTTATGGACCTTTCCTCCAGGAACTTGTTCAAACCTTTTTTAAACCCAGCTACACTAACAGCCTTTACTACATCCTCCGGTAACAAATTCCAGAGTTTGATTACACGTTGAGTGAAAAAATATTTTCTTTTATTAGTCTTAAATAGTTTACCCTGTAGCTTCATTGTATGTCCCCTAGTCTTTCTATATTCTGATAAGGGACAAAATAAGGCGACCTGTGTTTGCTAATTTGTCTGACAGGCATCCTGATGCCTGGGTCCATTGAGTGGATAAAGTCCACTGGGCTGCCCTCATATGGAGACGAGCATAGGGAACCACATGCACAGTAGATGCCATGTGGCCTAGTAGTTGTAGCATTTCTCGGGCAGTGAGATGAGGCTTCAACGTGCCTGGGGGAGATAGGCCCTTGCCTTTCTGGTATCCAGCAAAGCTCCTATGAACTCTAAAGACTGAGTGGGAGTTAGACTGGATTTTGGGATGTTTATTACCAGACCCAAATACTGAAGGATACGCATTGTGCAGGATAGAGAAGTCCTGGCCTCTGACTCTGTTGGGGCTCGAATGAGCCAGTCATCTAAGTAGGGGAAGATGAATATCCCTAGAGTGCGGAGAAATGCTGCTACCACAGCCATGCATTTCGTGAACACCCTTGGTGCTGAGACCAGGCCAAAAGGAAGCACCCTGTATTGGTAGTGCTTTCCTTGAAAAAGGAACCGAAGGAATCTTCTGTGAGTTGGATGGATGAGAACATGGGTGTATGCATCCTTGAGATCTAGAGAACAAAGCCAATCCTGATCCTGAAGGTATGGCAGCAGAGTTCTGAGAGAAATCATCTTGAATTTCTCTTTGAGAAGGAATTTGTTCAATTCTCTGAGGTCCAAGATAGATCTGTATCCCCCTGTTTTCTTTGGGATAAGGAAATAGGGGGAGTAAAACCCTGTACCCTGTTGATGGATGGGTACTTCTTCTATTGCCCCTTGGGCAAGAAGCATAGCGACCTCCTGACCTAACAGGTTGATGAGAGAGGTCGGAGAATTGAACTGCCTTATCATTGTGGGAGGGGGCATGCTCGAAAAATGAAGCTTGTACTCCTCTTTTATGATGGAGAGTGTCCAATACTCTGCTGTTATCTGCCCCCATCTGCGGGCAAAGTGACACAACCTTCCTGGAATGGTGAAAGGCTCTGGTGCAATGAGAGCCAGGAAGGCTAAGTTCTCTAGCTGAAAGTCAAAGGCTTGTGGAGGCTGAGACTGCTGGGACGACTGAGGCTTAGCAGTCTTTGCTTTTCTTTGTTTGGGTGGTTGCTGACCTTTCCTGACAAGCTGACCTGCAGAACGTCCCTGCTGAGAATAAGCAGGATAATATCTTTTCTTTTTAGAAAAGAATGGTTTCTTGAAAGATTTCTTTCTAGCAGGATCAGCTGTGGACTTGGATAATCTATCCAAGGTGGAGTTGTCAGCATCCAACTCATTGGCTTTTTCCTGCCAATCTTTACCAAACAGGTTCTCACCAGTACAAGGGATATTTCCCAGTTTGTCTTGTACCCAGAGTTCCAGATCAGATGCCTGGAGCCAAGCAATTCTACATGCACCTATGGCAATGGCAGAGGTTCTGCTTATGCACTCAAAACAGTCAAAAGCTGCACGGTTGACAAATTTAGAAACATCTTGGGCATGTTTGACCAATGTGAGAAAATCCTGCCTTCTATCCTCAGGAAGAAGACTCAAAGCCTCTAAATCACCTGTGACTTCCTTTAGGAACATTCCCATCTATAGACTATAGGAACTGATCCTGGCAGAAAGCATGGAAGCTTGGAAGACATGACGTCCAAAAGCATCCAAAGTTCTGCACTCACGTCCTGGAGGATTAGAGGCATGCCTCTTTGCACTCTTGATCCTTCTCATAGCTGATTCCACCACAATAGAGTGGTGAGGAAGCTGAGATTTTTGGAAACCAGGACAAGGAGGGACTCGATACAGAGTATCCAGTCTACGAGAATGAGGCGAGGTGGTAAGAGGTGTCTCCCACATTCTTAACATGAGATCATGCAAGATCTCACGGATGGGCAAGGTAGCTGCCTCCTTAGGAGTTTTGGGATATTGTAAAATTTCCAACTCCTTTGCTCTGGGCTCTGTTTCAGGGGCCACAGTAATGGACAGACCCCGAGCCACCTCCCTGATAAAATCCTGAAAGGAAATATCCTCTGGAGGAGACGTCCTGAGCTTAGGGGAGGAGGGCTCTTCTGGGAGAAGCATTCCTGCATCGACAGAACTATCAGAATCCTCAGATTCTTCTGAGGACTCGAAGTACCGCCTGTCCGGGTGCTCTTGAAGAGTCCGATACCCGTACCGACTGAAGTCGGTACCAGGAATAATCGGTACCCGAGTATCGGTACCGGAAGGCATCGCATGACTGGGTGCCGGCAATGCGGATACCGATGTCGATGCTATCGGTACCGGTACCGATACCAGTGCCGGAGTCGGTGCCGGTACCGGTTGAAATGTCTGATGCGGTTCCGAGGTCGTTGATGCCGCAAGGAGAGCCGCCAGACTGCGCTCAATAGCCAGGACTCTCTGGTCTATCGACGCTGCCGATGCCTGGATGTCGGTACCGGAGAAGATCGCTGGTACCCCAGAGCATGGCACCAGTAGTTCTGCTGAGGTTGAAGCCTCGAGAACGTCCTGGAGCCACGATAATGCTTTGGAAGCCGAAGCCTCCCGCCGGGGCAATTTTGCCGGTGCAGAATCCTCAAGGGCAACGCCAGAAGCATCTCGATGCTTAGAAGGAGATCTACCCTTTGAGGACCGGCTAGACTTGTGTTTAGTTACCTGAGATCCACGGGAGGAAGAGGAGGCCCTGGAAGACGTCGATGCCACCGAAGCTGCATCAGAGGGAAACAGGGTACTGAGCTTGGCAGCTCGGTTCTGTCGACCTCTGTTGGACAGGAACAAAGCGAGGCAAGAGATATGGATGAACACAGGTGCCTTTATTAAGTCCCCTACGCGTTTCGGCCGAAGCCTTCCTCAGGGGGATATACTTAAACAAACAAACATAAAAACATGTAAAAGTAATCATGAATAATAAATAAAAGTAAGTAAAAATGGTAAAATCAAACATGCATGTTACACGTAATCACATCAATATAAATAGCAAAGTGCAAATACGAAAATAAATAATGAAATCATACCTTAAATACATGCAATGGATAAAAAATATATACGGTGTATGCAATAAACCACAACACTCATAAAGTATAAAAATATGAAAATATTAAAAATATTAAAAAAGGGAGGGGAAACATTGGATTTAAACAAAAATCAAGGACGTATGGCAGACAAAAAGAACTATAGTAAACCTATACTAATGAGATCTAAAAATGATACCTATATAAAACATCTACTTACAAGGCTCTATTGGTAAAGAACCAATGAAAATGTTCAAGATAGCGTGTAGATTCGTCACCCTTTAAAATACTGTTATACATAAAAATAAACAATAAAGAAATAATAAATATAAGTATAAAAGGGGTAAAACCAAAACATTAATTTACACTATATGAACATAAAAATGAGAAACAATCAATTAAAATAAAGAAATACCGGAGAGAAATGCGAAGCTGTGCCACTAAAAGGAGATGTGATAATGAATACCATAAAGCTGTGTAAGGTTCATGACATAATAACACAAACTTTAAAGCATGAGGTCAGTGAACTTATTATGAAACATGTGCTTTTTTGGACTAATCTAATAAAGGTTACCTTGACTTGACCAAATCAGATACGGAAAACACTGTATAATAAAAAAAATGCCTATTACTACATGATGAAACTTGCAGTGAAATGCGATGTGGTGTATTTAAACGAAACGAAACTCACACAATATACAATGTGGCCAGTAACCACCCGGAGCTTAATCAGCATGGTTTGAATCAATCCGGGTGTGTGCTTTGAACGTCAGAATTCACGTCATCAATCTAACCACACCCCCTTTTTTCGGTATTTTTAGTTCTCAGTTTCTGACGCCAGTTCCTTTAGCAATGCACTGACACGTTCGTCCTGAAAGTGCAGACTGCTTAATCTAGGTGAGTTTTCATGGATAATCAACTGCTCTAATGTTTTTTACATAGTTCTAGAACAGTTTAGCCCGTGTTGATTTCGGCGCGAAAGTCGGCGTCCCTTTTAGAGTAAAGCTTTCCACATAACGGTATGTTTTAAAAACATTTTTGGCAAGGAAGTTGACGTCCCTTGCATATTAGAAGGGAATTAGAGTAAATATTTTTATGTAGCCCTGCATAAAAACAGTTTTTGGAACAGTGCTCTCACAATTTAGTTTTGTTTAGTAGCTTTCCTGCAGGATTCCGTTTGTATATTGCTGCTCCTCCGACTAACGCTAATGTGTTGTCTAGCATGTAATCGGTGCTGCACTGTAAAGGACGTCAGCCCCTCAGTGGAGCATATTTTATTTGAACAATTTCAGTCTTAAGAGGGTTTCTGACACACGGAAATCCTTCATTGAGCTCCGGGTGGTTACTGGCCCCATTGTATATTGTGTGAGTTGAGTTTCGTTTAAATACACCACATCGCATTTCACTGCAAGTTTCATCATGTAGTAATAGGCATTTTTTTAATATACAGTGTTTTCCGTATCTGATTTAGTCAAGTCAAGGTAACCTTTATTAGATTAGTCCAAAAAAGCACATGTTTCATAATAAGTTCACTGACCTCATGCTTTAAAGTTTGTGTTATTATGTCATGAACCTTACACAGCTTTATGGTATTCATTATTACATCTCCTTTTAGAGGCACAGCTGTGCATTTCTCTCCGGTATTTCTTTATTTTAATTGATTGTTTCTCATTTTTATGTTCATATAGTGTAAATTAATGTTTTGGTTTTACCCCTTTTATACTTATATTTATTATTTTTTTATTGTTTATTTTTATGTATAACAGTATTTTAAAGGGTGACGAATCTACACGCTATCTTGAACATTTTCATTGGTTCTTTACCAATAGAGCCTTGTAAGTAATGTTTTATATAGGTATCGTTTTTAGATCTCATTAGTATAGGTTTACTATAGTTCTTTTTGTCTGCCCTACGTCCTTGATTTTTGTTTAAATCCAATGTTTCCCCTCCCTTTTTTAATATTTTTAATATTTTTATATTTTTATACTTTATGAGTGTTGTGGTTTATTGCATACACCGTATATATTTTTTATCCATTGCATGTATTTAAGGTATGATTTCATTATTTATTTTCGTATTTGCACTTTGCTATTTATATTGATGTGATTACGTGTAACATGCCTGTTTGATTTTACCATTTTTACTTACTTTCATGATTACTTTTACATGTTTTTATGTTTGTTTGTTTAAGTATATCCCCCTGAGGAAGGCTTCGGCCGAAACGCATAGGGGACTTAATAAAGGCACCTGTGTTCATCCATATCTCTTGCCTCGCTTTGTTCCTGTTGGATTAGCAAGAGCATCTTGCTCTTTTTGTGCCTGACCTATTGGTTGGAGCAATGTTTTCCCCATGGAGGGATGTCCTAAGTTACAAAGAAGAGGAATTGAAATCTTTATTACCGGAGGACCCCTTCTTTACGGAAGAGGAAGCCATGCCAGACATTGAAGAAGAATGGGAAAACGTAGTTCGGATGACACAACGCCAAATTAGAGAAGAGTTACATGCAGCATCCATGTTAGAGTACTGTTGAAAGAAAATTATCCCACGTGGTCTGAGAGTACAAAAGGCACCAGGCATGTTTAAGGACGATAATGTGTTTATGTCTAATTGGATCAAGATCTTAAATAAGTGTTCATTGCATTTAATGATTTTGATTATAAATACATCTAGACGTAGGGCAGAGGTTCTTAAACCATTGATTGACACTACAATGGACAAACTTAAAAAATTGGACAACCAATTTGATTCTGAAAAAAGGAAATTTGATAAAAATACCATAGAGTACAAAAAGGAGATTAAGGATATTAAAATTAGCAAATACAAACGTGATGATTATAAGATGAATACAGTTTATTATTGGACCCATGATGGGTCTGCTTTTAGAAGTAGACAAAGAAATGGTTCTTTTAGAAAACCTTTTCAATCTCCTAGACCTAATCTGAGGAACAATTCTAGAAATAAATACAAAACTAGAGATAGGTCACATTCTAGATCTCCCAAACTTAATAGGAGAAATAATTCTAGAAATACATATAGAACTAGAAATAGATCATCTTCCAGATCTCCCAATCCCATATGAGGTCCAAAAAGAAGTAGACATGCCTCAGAAGAACCATCCGATGGTCCAGTAGATCCCTCGGGTTCCCTATTTTCCGCAGCACCATCTCGATCACAGGCCCAGAGCCCCCGTTGGGATTTTCGAATGGACTCTCTCTGGAAAGGAGGTGGGCGAGACTTTTATCAGCATCCCCCAAGATCACCACGCAGGTACAGAGATCACCAAGCGCATCAACATCAGAGCACAGCCAGGGATCTAGGTCTCATGTCCAAGAAAAGGCTGGACTGGGACTTATGAGTAATGTCATTAATCTTTCAGATTACCCTCTCTCCGATATAGAGTTACAAGTATTGGAAAAAGGTTTATCGTTTGTCCCACAAAAGCTCATGATAAATTTAATACACATGTAGAGCTTTATAAATTTTTTCGCAAACTCAATATCATTAATTATTTTGGTAAAAGTGACAAGGATGCTGTAGATCCTTCAGTAGTTAGAAGATCTTCTACGTGGGTTCCTCCTCCTAACACTGATCCTTTAATTATAGCTTATGAAAAAGTAGTATTATCTAAAGTTAATGGTTTATATCAGACTAAGACCAAAGTATTCCACAACATTACTAGGACACAAAAGGAAGCTCTTGAAGGTCTACGCAATAATAATTCCATTATCATCAAACCTGCAGATAAGGGAGGGGCGATAGTTGTTCAGAATCGCAACTCCTATATAAGCGAGGTTTTACGCCAATTGAACAATACTGAGTTTTATGAAAAACTTTATGACGATCCAACATTGAGTTTACAACATAGAATTGACACTCTATTGTATATAGGAAGCCAGGCAGGTTACCTCACACCCAAGGAATTGTCCTTCCTTACAGTGACGCATCCCATCATTCCTACATTCTATGTTATTCCCAAAATACATAAGTCCTTGGAGAACCCTCCGGGCCGTCCCATTGTCTCGGCCATAGGCTCCCTTTTTGAGCCCATTTCCAAGTTTATGGATTTCTTTCTAAGACCATTTGTTTCAGAAGCAGATTCCTATATACAGGACTCCACTAATGTCATTAATATTTTAGATGAATTTGCTGGTTATCATGATCAGTTAGTATTGGTTACTCTAGACATAGTTTCACTTTATACGAACATTCCTCAGAAAGCAGCCATCGAGGTGTTGGCCAATACATTGATCCGCAGGCCGAAGCCGGTACGCATTCCAACTTTTTATCTTACCCAATTAGCCTCCCTGGCTATGATGGAGAATTATTTTTCCTTTAAAGGAATATTCTACAAACAAATCAAAGGAGTGGCCATGGGGTCACCTATGGCCCCGGATGTGGCTAACTTATATGTCACAGATTTTGAGGATAAGTTTTTGAAGTTTCATCCGTTTAAAAAGCACGTTTGCTTATGGAAAAGATATATTGATGACATTTTAATAGTATGGGACGGCACAGAGACTTTGTTACAAGAATTTTTTGAATGGATTAACAGTTTGGACCCCAATCTTAAATTTGAGGGTCACTTTAGTACGGACAGCATCGCGTATTTGGATCTAAAAATTAGGAAAGGTAATGATGGTTTCATCACAGAATTATATCGTAAGCCGACAGATCGCAATACTCTTTTACGATATGATAGTTATCATAATACTTCCTTAAAAAATAATTTACCGATCAGCCAGTTTTTAAGGATAAGAAGGCTATGTACAAATGAGGCTGATTTTGAGAAACATGCAGCTGAAATGCATCAGAGATTCTTAAAACGAGGGTATCCTAAGAGATGTATTAAAAAAGCGTTCTTTAGGGCCTGCACAACAGAGCGTAAAAATCTTCTACAGAAAAAAGAACGTCAGAAGGGGGATAAAATTGTTTGTTCCATGACTTTTTCCCAGTATTCAAAGGAGATCTCTAATATATTAAAACAGGAATGGTATCTCTTGGCTGGTCTGTCTAACTTTGCTTCCAAAAGAATTATGGTGGCCTATAAACGTAATTCAAATTTGGCTAATACATTGGTCCCTTCTGCTCTCACTTATTATAAACCACCACCCAAGATTAAAGGTCATTACCCCTGTGGTAACTGTTCTGTATGCGTACATACCATTACAGTTAAGCAAGTTTTCATTCACCCAGTTACACAGCGGAAGTTTTACATTAATCACTTCTCAAACTGCAAAACAGAAAAGGCTGTTTATTTAATAATGTGTCCATGTAATTTAATATATATAGGAAAAACTAAACGTCAGGTCCGTACACGGATTATAGAGCATAGAAGTTGTTTGCAGAGAAAGGTAGAGGATAGTCCGTTAGTTGCACATTGGTTAGAAAAACAACATACCATTCAGGATTTGAAATATTTGGTTGTCAAAACAGTGGTTCCCAGTTGGAGAGGCGGTGATTTTGATAAAATACTGCTGAGATTGGAACAAAGATTCATTTACGAATTCAACAGCTTGGCACCCAATGGTTTGAACCAAGAAGTTGATTTGGCAGTATTCTTGTGAACTGTTTACTCATTATTTAACTTTTTTAATAGTTTTAAGGGTTGGATAATTAATGACAAGTTCTTTTTCAGATCTGCCTTTTCAGCATGGTTTGAATCAATCCGGGTGTGTGCTTTGAAAGTCAGAATTCACGTCATCAATCTAACCACGCCCCCTTTTTTCGGTATTTTTAGTTCTCAGTTTCTGACGCCAGTTCCTTTAGCAATGCACCGACACGTTCGTCCTGAAAGTGCAGACTGCTTAATCTAGGTGAGTTTTCATGGATAATCAACTGCTCTAATGTTTTTTACATAGTTCTAGAACAGTTTAGCCCGTGTTGATTTCGGCGCGAAAGTCGGCGTCCCTTTTAGAGTAAAGCTTTCCACATAACGGTATGTTTTAAAAACATTTTTGGCAAGGAAGTTGACGTCCCTTGCATATTAGAAGGGAATTAGAGTAAATATTTTTATGTAGCCCTGCATAAAAACAGTTTTTGGAACAGTGCTCTCACAATTTAGTTTTGTTTAGTAGCTTTCCTGCAGGATTCCGTTTGTATATTGCTGCTCCTCCGACTAACGCTAATGTGTTGTCTAGCATGTAATCGGTGCTGCACTGTAAAGGACGTCAGCCCCTCAGTGGAACATATTTTATTTGAACAATTTCAGTCTTAAGAGGGTTTCTGACACACGGGAATCCTTCATTGAGCTCCGGGTGGTTACTGGCCCCATTGTATATTGTGTGAGTTGAGTTTCGTTTAAATACACCACATCGCATTTCACTGCAAGTTTCATCATGTAGTAATAGGCATTTTTTTTATTATACAGTGTTTTCCGTATCTGATTTAGTCAAGTCAAGGTAACCTTTATTAAATTAGTCCAAAAAAGCACATGTTTCATAATAAGTTCACTGACCTCATGCTTTAAAGTTTGTTTTATTATGTCATGAACCTTACACAGCTTTATGGTATTCATTATCACATCTCCTTTTAGTGGCACAGCTTCTCATTTCTCTCTGGTATTTCTTTATTTTAATTGATTGTTTCTCATTTTTATGTTCATATAGTGTAAATTAATGTTTTGGTTTTACCCCTTTTATACTTATATTTATTATTTTTTTATTGTTTATTTTTATGTATAACAGTATTTTAAAGGGTGACGAATCTACACGCTATCTTGAACATTTTCATTGGTTCTTTACCAATAGAGCCTTGTAAGTAGATGTTTTATAGAGGTATCGTTTTTAGATCTCATTAGTATAGGTTTACTATAGTTCTTTTTGTCTGCCCTACGTCCTTGATTTTTGTTTAAATCCAATGTTTCCCCTCCCTTTTTTAATATTTTTAATATTTTCATATTTTTATACTTTATGAGTGCTGTGGTTTATTTCATACACCGTATATATTTTTTATCCATTGCATGTATTTAAGGTATGATTTCATTATTTATTTTCGTATTTGCACTTTTCTATTTATATTGATGTGATTACGTGTAACATGCATGTTTGATTTTACCATTTTTACTTACTTTTATTTATTATTCATGATTACTTTTACATGTTTTTATGTTTGTTTGTTTAAGTATATCCCCCTGAGGAAGGCTTCGGCTGAAACGCGTAGGGGACTTAATAAAGGCACCTGTGTTCATCCATATCTCTTGCCTCGCTTTGTTCCTGTTGGATTAGCAAGAGCATCTTGCTCTTTTTGTGCCTGACCTCTCTTGGACATCATGGCACAGGCCATACATTCCGAGATGGAATGGTCAGGACCTAAACATTTCAGACACCACTCATGGGTGTCGGTGACGGAGATGGTACCGCCACACTTGGTACACTTTTTAAAACCCGAAGAGGGTTTTTCCATTGTAGAAAAAATCTTGGGCCTAAGGCCCAAAATGGCGCGTGCACCTGGAAAAAATGGGAAAAAAGTACTAAGAATTTTTTTTTTTTTTTAAAGAAAAGAAAGAAAAACCGTCGGTACCGGTAAAGCGTCGAGGAAGGCAGACACGACCACAAAAATGAAGGAAAATTTTCTGCGGTGACAGGAACATGACCTGCTGGCTCCGCGGAAAACGAAGAACTGGAGAGAGGCTTTGGGAAAGGCGGGAAGGCAGCACGCAGGCGCTGTGGGATGTTCCCAAAAGCTTTCTAATTGGACGCTGGGGAGCGTTCTCGCGCAGGCTCCGTCGGTACCGACGATACCCATATGTGATGACTACATTCCTGCTTGTTCCTGGAGATAGCAAGCTGTTGTCCACTCTACTTTGAAGGTGGATACTGATCCCTCCTTTATAATTAGTTATCAACATATTTGCAACTTGTCTTTTCTTGCTAAAATTATCCAAAAAAACTGTATTCTTACAGCTTACATATATGGCTACAAAAAAACATCTTCTACACCCCAAACAGTCAGGTATCCACTCCCACCACAGTACGGAAATGGCAATTACTGCTCTGATCAGTGACCTTCCCAGCAAGCTCGACTCCCACTGCATTGCACTCATTTTTTGCTGGGTCTGTCAGCTGCTTTCAATGTCATAAATCAATCCTTGCTTCTCTAACGTTTAGCAGAAGTCGGAATACCAGATAAGGTCCTGTGCTGGTTTACCTCATTTCTTTCTGATTGCTCATTTCGGGTTAAGTCATGCAGCAATGCCAGTTTGCATCCTTTGACCATTCCCTATGGAGTTCTGCAGGGATCTATTCTCTCCCTCCTATCTGTTATTAAACATTTTTCTCACTCCTCTTCTTACAGTTATCCAAGACTTTGGAATTTCCTATTTCTGCTATGCAGATGATATACTTCTCATACAATATACCTCAGCTCAGGCTATTCCCCCAACCTGCTGCCTTTCAAAACTGTCAAGATGTAATGGTGGCTTGGCTTTTTGCCCACTGCCTCAAGCTGAATCTTAATAAATCACAGGCCATTTGGATAACCAAGAGCCCTCTTGTGCCGACAACTGCTCCCATGATCGTGGGGACACCAATACCTTTTGTCCCTTCACTCTCTCACCTTGGGGTCATCATTGATCCTCCTCTATCCTTCGATTTGTAGATTGCCTCCTCTGTTTACTCAACATTCCTCTCTTTATGCAGGATTAGTTTGATAAAACCATACTTCTTTCCTCAGTCCCTGCACAGTCTTCTTCATGCTCTAGTAATCTCGCACCTCGATTATTGTAATTTGGTTTACTGCGGCCTCCGTTCCAGAAATTTCAAAAAGTTACAGTTTATTCGGAACACAGTCATCTGGTTATTGACAAATGCAACCAAGTATGATCACACAACTCCTCTGCTTTACAGGCATCATTGGTTTCCCCATTCCTATTGCTGTCAATTCAAGATCCTCATTATAACTCATTATAAAGTTTATTACTCGGGTCTGCTGAGCTTGTCCGCCTGCAGGTTGTTCTGACCTGGAATGTAGATTACTCTGAGCAGTATGTGATGCTGAAGGGCCAGGTCCCAGATCTGGCACGTCTCTGTGCAGAGGGGAAGAGAGCCCGTACCCCCTTGTTTGTTCATATAGAACATGGCCACTTGATTGTCCGTTCTTACAAGGACAGAATGTTGGCGAGAAGATGCTCGAAGACCTGGAGAGTCTTCGACACACCTCAAATTTCCAAGAGGTTTATCTGTTGTGTGGACTCGAGGGTAGTCCAGTGGCCCTGCGTTGAGAGAGCTTCCAAGTGAGCTCCCCAGCCGAGTTTGGACGCATCCATTGTTAGGGTATATTGAGGTTGGGGGGACGGAATAGTGATCCTTTGAGGAGATTTTTGGGGTCCTGGTGTCGGTGCCGATATAGCCTGCACTGACATTGTGGCCGAGGATGGTAGGTGCACCAAGGCTGCTAGTAGGACTGCTAGATGCGTTCCAGAGTTAGCATGCATTGATGCAACAACATCTCCGGTGCCTGTTTATCGGATGGAACGGGGTCAGCCGCCACTGGACCTGGGCATGGTGTCGGATGTTCCGCAGAGGTGGAAGCTCCAGGTACCTCACGACTCCCCACTGAGGCTTTCGAGGAGTCCTCCCGCTGGAGACGCCTTGACCTGTTAATGGAATCAGATGATGTCTGAGACGATTCCCGGTGAGCGCAGGAACGCTCCCAGGACCTGTCCCTTGATATCTTTGACCTACCTGAGTGGTTCTTTTGGTTTCTTCCCCTGCTCCTTCCGAGTCTCCGAGGGCTCCAGGGGCAGTGATTTCTCCTTGGAGGTATGGGAAGGAGAGGGCCCTTTCTCACCGTGTCTGGAGTCTTTTGAATACTTGGAGCCAGAGGAAGCCCTCGAGGAAGTGGAGGTCAGGGAGAGGGTGTCTGCTGGGAAGAGCTCTTCAAATGTCTTGGCTCGATTCCCAAGACCTCGTTTAGTCATTTGCTTGCAGAGTGCGCAGTCTGTTGGGACATGAGTGGGGCCGAGGCACCAGTCATGTTTGTCGGTTATCGATATTGTGCCAGAGCACTTCGTATATTTTTTAAAACCACTGGCTGGTTTTTCTATGGTGGGCCTGGTGAGACTCAGAGGAAAAGGAGAGCTCAGAGGAAAGTGAGTGAAAGCTTTTTTTTTAATTTTATCAAGATAGAAGAAGTAGAAATAAAAATTAGAAGAATAGTGATAAGAAAGAGGTATCGATGCTGTGGGTGAAGGCAGCAGTTCTTCAGTGGGTACAGGAGTGATCCTGTCAGCTCCGCGGAAAAAAGAGAACTGAGGAGAGTCAGTTAGAAGAGCAGGAAGGCAGCAGCGCAGGCACAGTGGACTACTCCCAAAGGCTTTCCTATTGGTAGCTGAGGAGCTTCCCGCGCGGGCTCCGTCGGTAACCAATGTCACCCATATGTGAGGACTACATTCCTGCTTGTTCTTGGAGATCAGGTGTTCTCTGGGGACAGCAGGAATCAGTCCTCACATAGGGATGACGTGGTGCCCTTCCCGCCCAAGGGTGCCATCTTGTTCAATCAGATGACATAGCTAAAAGATGGCAAAAATAAATATGGTAAAGAAGCAACTTCAAGGAGAGGAGGAAGGGTTGTGAGGACTGATTCCTGCTATCCCCGGAGAACACCTGTTACAGGTGAGTAACTACGCTTTCTCTGGGAACAAACAAGAAGTCAGTTATCACATATGGGACTCCTTAGTTACAGGCTACATAAAGCCCATAAAGAAAAAACACAGTCGCCCTCAAGGGGAGCCGTGAGCAGCAGCAATTGAGTTTGCAGAACCAGACTGTAGTAGGACCCGTGTGTCCGATGGAACGAATGCTCCAGTAGCCTGAACACAGGAGGGTCGGAGGGTAGGCGTTGCCTAGACCCCGAAGAGATTACGGAACATGGACTGGCCAAAGGCGCTGTCCCGTTGGGACTCCCTCTCTAGGCAGTAGTGAGCTGCAAAGGTATGGACTAAAGACCAGGTGGCAGCCCGGCAGATGCCCAACATCGGGACGGAGCATAGGTTTTACATAAGAGTGGCCTAGTGGTTGGGGCAAGGTTCTTCAGGCCGGAAGGTCGGGGTTCAAATCCCACTAGAGGACAGCAACCTTGGGCCAGAAGGACTGGGGTTTCTAGTCCCACAGGTGCTCCTTGTGGTCTTGGGCAAGCCACTTAACCCTCCATAGCCCATGTTCCCTGTAAAATAAGAGGATGCCATGGCCCTGACACTGTGTGCCATGACCCAGTCATCCAGCGTGAGCCCAGCCTGCTCACAGGCGAAGGTGCTGCAGTCTGCCGCCCAGGTGGACAGTGTTCGCTTGATCACCGCTTCTCCCAAGTTACTGGGGTCATACGAAACAAAAAGCGGAGAAGCCTTGTGGTGGCCTGCATACATTGAATGTAGAAAGACAGTGCCCTCTTAGAGTCCTAGGTATGAAGGATGGTCTCTGCCCTGCTGAAGTGAGGCCTTGGGAAGAAGATGGGTAAGCACTACCTCCTAGTTGAGGTGAAAGGAAGATACCACCTTCGGAAGGAATTTGGGGTGTGTGCGGAGCACAACCCTGCTCTTGTAGAATCTGGTATATGGCGCACCTCTGCTACTAGAACTTGGAGCTCGCTGACCCTGCAAGCGGAGGTGAGCGCCACCAGGAACACAACCTTCCATGAGAGGTACCTCAGGTGGCAGGTAACCAGGGGCTCAAATGGCAGGCGGGTGAACTGCGCCAACACTACACTGAGGTCCCACTCTGTCGCCAGAGGGCAGACGGGGGGTTTGGACAACAGGAATCCTCTTAGGAAGTGGGTTGCCAGAGGATAGAACGAGAGGGACTTGCCCTCAAACAACTGGTGGTGTGCCGCTAGGGCACTGAGGTGTACCCTGATGGAGTTTGATTTTAGCCCGGATTGTGAGAGATGAAGA
The DNA here is from genome assembly GCA_033557465.1 of Ichthyophis bannanicus. Classification (NCBI taxonomy): domain Eukaryota; kingdom Metazoa; phylum Chordata; class Amphibia; order Gymnophiona; family Ichthyophiidae; genus Ichthyophis; species Ichthyophis bannanicus. Next base: position 496,799,508 of record CM066035.1, read on the forward strand.
AGGTACTGCAGCACCATCTGCACCGGGCAGGAGAACAGGTTTACCCATTGCTCCATGCACCACACCGAGAATCTGTGCCATTTGAAGGCATAAGCCCTCCTGGTGGAGGTCTTGCGGGAGGCCAGCAGGATCTCTTCCACTTCTCCTAAGAGGCTGAAAGGGGTTAAGATTACCCTTTCGGTAGCCACGCCGTCAGTGATAGGGACCCCAGGTTGGGGTGCAGGAGAAAGCCCTCCTGAGACAAGAACCATGGGAAACTCACCAGGGGGATCGGAGCCTTCACTGACAATCGGAGGAGCAGCGGGAACCATGGTTGCCTGTGCCACCTTGGAGCCACCAGGATCAGTGACACTTTGTCATGAAGAGCCTTGAAGAAGGTCTTGGCTATCAACGGTGTGGGTGGGAAGGTGCACATGAGGTCTTCCGACCACGGAATGAGAAACGCATCTGCCGCCACCCGGGTTGGGGGGGGGCTGATGGGAGCAGAAACATGGCAAATGGTGTTTGTCTAGGCTGACGAAAAGGTCCACCCATGGGGTTCCCCAGTCGGAAGAGCCGAGTGGCTACTCTGGGGTCCAGCTGCCACTCGTGCGGTTGGAGGACCCTGCTCAGTTTTTCTGCCAGTGTGTTGTCCTGGTCTGGTAGGTATACAGCCCAGAGGAGTATTCCCTGATGAACTGCATAGGAGCAAAGTGTCATCGCTTTGCAGAAGAGAGTGTGAGACCCTGTGTCCCCCTAATTGTTCACGTAGAACACTGCCACTTGATTATCAGTTTGGATCAGCACTGACTGGTGCCTTAGGTAGTGGCAAAATGTTCAGAAGACTAGATATATTGCCCGAAAATCCAGGTTGATCTGCTGGTTGCCTTCGGCTTGTGACCAGCTGCCCTGGGTGAGAAGTTCCTCGCAGTGGGCTCCCCATCCCAGCAGGGAGGCATCCGTTGTAAGGACTCTTCGGGGACTTGCGGTTTGGAAGGGCATCTCTGCTTGAAGGTGTTGCAGATTTTGCCACAAAGTCAGAGATTCCGCCAACTGGTGGGACACTGAGACTCTGTCTTGGAGTCGGCCTGTGTCCACTGGTCTCGGAGGCACCACTGTTCAACCCTCAAGTGCAGACGGGCATCTGGGGTGGCATAGACCATGGAGGCCATGTGCCCGAGTAGGCGCAGCAGGAGCCGAGCCCACACTGAGGGATGGTGTTGTACGTCTGTGGCTAGTATCCTGAGATAGTCGGACCAGTCCAGGGGGAGGAAGGCCTTTGCCTGAATGGTGTCCAGCTTTGCCCTTATAAACTCCAGACATTGTGTCGGGAGAAGATGGGACTTGGGGTGGTTTATCATGAACCCATGATTTTTAAGATATGGATGGTGCATGCCATAGCCTGCTGCACCTCTGTGGCTGTGCCTTATTTTATGAGACAGTCATCCAGGTAGGGGAAGATGAGTACCCCCTGGAGGCATAAGTAGGTAGCCACTAGTGCCAGGCATTTGGTAAAGACCTTAGGAGCAGATGCCAGGCCGAAGGGTAGTACCTTGTACTGGTAGTGGCCTCCCCCCACCATGAAGAGGAGGTACTGCCTCTGGCTGGGGTGAGTGAGGATGTGGGTATAAGCATCCTTCAGATCCAAGGAGCACAGCCAAACTCCCTGCTGGAGGTAAGGCAGCAATGTTCCAAGGGAGAGCATCTTGAACTTCTCCCTCACCAGGAACTTGTTCAGGTTCTGCAGGTCCAGGATGGACCTTAGGTCCCCTGTCCTTTTTCGTATGAGGAAATACCTGGAGTAGAACCCTTTGCCCTTGAGATGTTGGGGTACTGGTTCCACCACCTTGTCCTTGAGAAGGCCTGTGAGTTCCTGCAGTAGAAGGTCCCAGTAAAGGGGAGACCTGGGGAGCTCTCCTGGAAAGAAAGGGGGCAATGCCTGTGCCAGGGGGAGATGTCTGTGCCAGGTGGAGAAAGTAGCCCTCCTTGATCACCTGAAGTGCCAAGGAATCGGTGGTGAAGACCGGCCACCTGTGGGCTGCTGTCCTCCTTGGGGTAGAGAGGCTATGCCCAAGGAGTCAAAAACTTCCCCCAGACTGGGCAGGAACCAATGCTTGGGGTTTGGGAGCCTTCTGCTTATGAGAACCTTGCCCATGTCCCTTGGCCTGCTGACTCTGCTGGGGAGGCCTGAAATTGTGGGTAGTTTTTGTGAGCAGCCCCTTTTCTCGGTGTAAAAAAGCTTCTTACCCTAGCCCTTCCATCAGGGAGGGCCAGCGGCCTTTTTGGAGAGCCTGGTCCTTGTCACGAATGCGGTGGCCTTTTCCGTCATGAGTTTGCCAAAGAGGTTCTCACTTGGTATGGGGCATTGGCCAATTTGTCTTGAACCCATTGCTCAAGATCAGAAGACTGTAGCCAAGCCTGGCATCAGGCCCCGATGCCCGCCGTGGATACTCTAGTTGCCAACTCAGAGCCGTCATAGGCTGCTCAAGTCATGAATTTGGAGCACTCATGGACGGCTTTGGCCAGGTTCTTGAACCACTGCAGGGGTTTCTCGAAGACACTAGCTGAGAACCCAGTGAGCTGCTTCGCCAGGTTTCTCAGGTTCATGCCCATGTACAGCTGGTAGGCCTGGATCCGGCTGAGGAGCATTGAGCCCTTGTACCACTTTCTGCCAAGGGCATCCAAGGTGCAGGCCTCCCTACCCGGAGACACCGAGGAGTGCATCTTCAAGCTCTTCAGCCGATACATGGCAGACTCCACCACCATGGAGTTATGCGGCAGCTGTGCCTTCTGGAAGCCAGAGCTCCTGCGGACCCAATACATCGAGTTGAGCTGCTTGCTCATTATGGGCATCGACACCGGTGTTTCGCACAGACAGAGCATTAGCCATTCCAGGATGGGTGGAATGGTTACCGTGAGCGATTCCCTTGGTGGGGCCTAATATTGGAGGATTTCTAATTCTTCTGTCTGAGGTTCATCCTCTGATTCCATTGGGCCTTTGACATCTCCTGCATGAAGTCAAGGAATGCCATGTTCTTGGGTGGGGACCGAAGCCAAGGCTCGGAAAGTGGCGAGTCCGAGGGGGCATCTCAGTGGCAATGGGTGTCTGGAGATTCTTTGTCCTCGGTTTCCCACTGTGAGAAGTCAGTTGAAGATTCGAGGGAGAGGCGACTCGCGGGCTCTAGGCCTGAGCCCTGCCCGCATCCCTCAGAGGCCATGCAGCTGGTGCCATGTGCGCTAGCCAGGGAAGACCTCTGTCCCATCAAATGGGACTTGGATCTAGACCTCGGCCAAGGATCATCTCAAGGCCGCATGATCTCGAGGATCGGCTCGGCCTCCAGAGATGTCCTCGAAATGGAGGGCCCGGTTGTCTAGGCGGAGGAGTTGGCTGTGCCAGACAGCAACGCCTGCTGCTAGTCCATGAAGGCAGACAGGCTTCACTCCAGGGCCACCATTCTGGTTTCCAGTCCAGAAGGTTCCGCAGCTATCGGTGCGGGCACTGAGGAACTGGGGCACGACACTGGCCTCCCCAAAGGGGAATCCTCAACAAGGTGGCCTCGGAGGTCTGAGACCAATCTCCAGGCGATTCCTTCGGGCGACCTTGGTGGGCCACTCCCACGCCGAACCCTCGTACAAGCGTCGTGGACTGCGGTACCTGGCCTGGGGCTTACCAGGCCTGCCGGAACTATTCAGGGACACTGCCTTTTAGGGTTTCTTCTTCTTCTTGTGTTCCCTCGAGGAAGACATGCTTTCTGAAGAACCAAGGCATTGACTGGGGTCCGCAAGGGCGCCACGGGAGTCTGTGGCTTTAGAAGGGGCCATGGCTTTCGGATGCACCGGGGACTCCGTGAAGAACTTATGCTGCTGCTGGCGGCTCTTGAGGGCCTTGGTAGACATCTTCTTACAGAGACCATAGGCTGCGGGGTCGTGGCCCACCCTAGGCAGCATAGGCAGCAGTCGTGTGTATCGGTAAGGGACATGATTTTTGCACACCAATCACACTTCTTAAAGCCACTGGTAGCAATGCCAGTTGGAAAAAAGGCGCAGAGACATTGAGAGAAAAAATTTCTATGGACCCAAGACTCGATGCGGGGCAGCGAGCTTAGGTGGCGGGAAGAGTACCAGTGCACAACCGGAGGAGAGATGAAACTCAGGCACAAAGAAATCAACTTTTTCTGGGGAAAAGCAGACAGACATCTAAAGGGCTCCATGGAACAAAGGAGACTGAGCAAGATGGCACCTTTGGGTGGGAATGGCACCACGCATGCATGGTAGCATCTCCAAAAAGCTTTCTTTGAAAACTGGGGAGACGCTTCTGCAAGGGTTCCATCGGCGCCGATGTCACTCATATGCAAGAACTCACTTGCTGCTTGTTCCCGGAGAATGACAACAGAACTGGGTACTAGGATATAGCTAGGGGAATGGTAAGTAAACAAACATAAACAGCATTAAATATACAAATCAATTGGATGTTCGTACATGAATTCATATCAGAGATGTTGCAGGCATCTTACTTGTACATATGCAGTATAAATACTGCATGTGCATATGAGGAGTGGATTTGGAAAAATAAAAGCAAAATTGAAAATGTGATGTGTGGCCATAATAAAACGCGTTTTTATTCCTTAACAGTATAATAATATCAGTAACAAAGTAGACCGTTATGACTAAAACGAAGGAACTTCATGAACTACGGAATGAAATCAAGAAGCATATAAGGTGATATTTTGTATGATCTATATAGTGTAGCCATTTTAAAGATTTAGGGGGGATATTCCAAGGCCGCTGATCTGGATATTCAGCAGAAATAACATGGTTAGTGCCACTGAATATCCGTGGGTGCCGCTGCTACATGCCCCGATGCTAACCGCTTAGCTTCGGGGTGTGTTGGGGCGATCTTGGGCAGCACTTGTCGCTAACCAGGTAGCGGTGATATTGAGCCACTGCTCAGTTAGTGACATGCAGGTAAAGTAAGGCACAGCAAATGTTGACCTTACTTTATCCGCAGAAGCTAACCAGGCAGTGGCTCAATATTGTTGATGCCTGGTTAGCTTCTGGGCACTGAGGAGAACCCGGATATTCAATGATGGTGACTGGATATGGCCCCGGCATTGAATATCCAGGGTTAGATTTCAGCTGCAGCGGCTGAATATTCCCCCGCCCTTACGTTTTTTAAGGCAGTGGTTCTCTACCTGAGGCAGCACAAAATAGGGGTGTGAGAGGAGCCACCATAGTCAGAGCTGCCCTAGTGCCTTCACTATCAAAAGCAACCCACTGTGTTTCTCCTCTTCACCCACCTGATTGTTGAAAGAACGTGGTGTCAATTACAAGTATGACCATCTATCTCATTCCTACCTCCTCAACAAGGAAGTGAAAAGCTGGAAAGGAGAAGAGCTATCAGCTTCTATCCCTTATTCTTTCATGTTAAAATAGGGTGGCAGCAAAAAGGAGGTGAGTCATCTGCCCCAACACTGCCAAAGGTTGTTATATAATAATAAAATGAGAAATTTTGTATTCTTTTAGAAATCATCTTCACTGAAACAGTTACTTTCTATTCAAACTAAACAAGCTAAAAAAAGATAAAGTATAGCCATACAGTTACCTTTTATAAAGAAATTCTCCAGCTGCTGCTGCCAGTGGTCTATGTGCTGCATACACAAACTGGTATAAGATTTCACAGTCTTCACTCATAAATACATCCTCACAGTTCCTATAAAATGAAAGAAAGAAGGTAATTTTATTAAGTCCCATGTAGCTAATATGTGTTGCTCTGCACATATTTCATGTCTATTTTATAAAGTAAAACACAAGTAACCTATAATATAGGTGCAGTAAGGGGACCATTTTAAAAGCCTTAGTCATGATTTGAACGTCTGAAGATGTCTATGTGGATGTCCAAATCACAGAGGTTTCACCAGAGCCATTTTACAAATGGTTTTTAAAGATGTCTCTGGTGTAGGGACATCCAAGTATTCAGGCGGCATGGTGGAGGTGTGTTTGGGGAGTGCAATGGATTTAGAAATCCCACTCAAATTCAGAAACATCGGAGACATCTTTGTCCCCATCCAAGTTTAGACCTTCTCAAGGCAAGAATAGGCATCAGGAAAGTGCTTATTTTCGTTGTAAAACATCCAGAGGGTGTAGAGAAGATAAAGAGTTCAGTAACTTGTCCAAGATCAGAAGGAGCAGCAGTGGGATTTGAACCCTGTTCTCCCTGGTCCTAGCCCACTGCTCCAACCATTAGGGTATTAGACATCTCCATTCTGAAATACTATTCCATGGACATCTATGTAGATGTTGTTGTTGTTAAGTGCCGTCGAGTCGAAGTCGACTTATGGCGACCCTCTGGATAGCTATTCTAAATTGTGTTCGGTCTTCAGTCAGGCGGCTCATTGTTGACAGACTGGTACCCGTAGCTGCTGTTATTGTATCGATCCATCTCATAGCTGGCCTTTCTCTTTTGCGTTGACCTTCTATCTTGCCAAGCATGATGTCTTTCTCTAATGATCTCTCTCTCCGCATGATGTGTCCAAAGTATGAAAGTCGAAGTCTTGTCATCTGAGCTTCTAAAGAAAGCTTAGGTTTGATCATCTCTAGTACAGACTGGTTTGTTCTTCGGGCAATCCATGGTATACAAAGTATTCGCCGCCAGCACCATAATTCAAAGGCATCAATTTTCTTCCTGTCTATCTTTGTCACTGTCCAGCTTTCACATCCATATGATGTTATTGAAAATACCATGGCTTGAACAAGTCGAATCTTTGTATGGAGAGAGACATCTCTGCTCTTGAGAATCTAATCTAGGTCTTTCATAGCCATTCTGCCAAGAGCAATGCGTCGTCTGATTTCTTGACTGCTTGTTGCTTCTTTATTGATAGTTGATCCAAGTAGGTTAAAGTTATTCACGATTTCAATTTCTTCTCCTTCGACGATGAACCTGTTGATTATGCCAGTTGTCATGATCTTTGTCTTCTTTACATTAAGGTGCAGGCCCATTTTGAGACTATGTTCTTTGATTGTGAGAAGCAAATGTTTCAGATCATCTTCACTTCCCGCCAGTAATGTGGTATCTTCAGCATAGCGAAGGTTGTTGATGAGTCTTCCACCAATCTTCACACCTCTGTTGTCTTCATACAATCCTGCTTCTCTGATGATTTGTTCTGCATATAAATTAAACAGGTAGGGGGAAAGTATGCAGCCTTCTCTTACACCTTTGCTTATTTTAAACCATTCTGTTTCTCCTTGTTCCGTTCGAACTTTTGCTTCTTGATCAATGTACAGATTGTGCAAGAGAACGATCAGGTGTTCTGGTATACCCATGCTTCTTAATGTGGCCCAGAGTTTCTCATGGTTTACACAGTCAAAAGCTTTGCTATAGTCGATAAAGCACAAATAGATATCCTTTTGGTATTCTTTAGTCTTTTCAAGGATCCATCTCACATCCGCAATGATGCCTCTCGTTCCTCGCCCTTTTCTGAACCCTGCTTGCACTTCAGGTAGTTCTTGTTCCAGGTATGATTGTAGTCTCTTTTGAATAATCTTCAGTAGAATCTTGCTGGCATGTGGGATCAGAGCGATTGTGTGATAATTTCCACAGTCAGTTGGATCACCTTTCTTTAGTACTGGTATAAACACAGATCTTTTCCAGTCAGTTGGCCATGATGCTGTCTTCCATATTTCTTGGCAGAGCCTTGTAAGTACGGTAACAGCTGCATCAGATTGCTGTAATACCTCTATGGGAATGCAATAAATGCCTGGTGCTTTGTTCTTTGATAAGGCTTTCAATGCTGCTTCAACTTCTTCTCTCATCACCAATGGTTCCCGATCATAAGGTACAGGTTGAAACGGCTGTTGGTCCACTTGATCTTTATCATATAAAAACTCTGTATATTCCTTCCATCTTTTCTTGATCTTCTCAGCATCATTCAACATAGAACCTTGAGCATCTTGTAACATTCCAATTCGAGGCTGGGGGTTTTTCTTTAACTCTCGTAGCTTTAGGAAAGCTGATCTTGTTCTTCCTCTAATAGTTTCTGCTTCTATTTCCTTGCATGCGTCATTGTAGTACTTTTCCTTGTCTTGTCTTGCTGCACGTTGGAAATCTCTGTTGAGTTCTGTGATTGTCTTTCTTTCTCCTCTGGCTTTAGCTTCTCTGCGTTTCTGGGCAATTTTCAGAGTTTCTTCCGTCATCCATTTTAGCCGTTTTTTCTTTTCTACCTTTTGTAGAGACTTCTCGCTTTCTTCCAACACAACCTTCTTGATGTCATTCCATAACTCTTCTGGAACTCTATCATTTGTATCTAAAGCAGCAAATCGATTTTGCAGGCAGTCTTTAAATTCCAGTGGTATATTCTCAAGGTCATATTTTGCTGCATTCATGAGTGGTTTGCTCTTTTTTAGCTTTAGCTTGAGTTTGCATACTAGTAGTTGATGATCTGTACCACAGTCAGCTCCAGGTTTTGTCTTTGTTGATGTTATAGAGCTTTTCCATCGTTGACTTCCACAGATGTAGTCAATTTGATTTTTATACAATCCATTGGGTGAAGTCCATCTGTACAGTCGCCGCTTGTGTTGCTGGAAGAAGGTGTTCGAGATGAATAGATCGTTGGTCTTGCAGAATTCTATCAGTCTTTCTCCAGCTTCATTTCTGTTGCCAAGCCCATATTTTCCAACTACTTTGTCTTCTTCTTTGTTGCCAACCTTTGCGTTCCAATCACCCATGACTATCAGGATATCCTGTTTGCATGTTCTGTCAATTTCAGCTTGTACTTGTTCATAGAACTCTTCAATTTCATTCTCTTCTGCAGCTGTTGTTGGGGCATATACTTGAATTATAGTTGTGTTGATAGGCATTCCTCGTAGACAAATAGAGATTAAGCGTTCGCTGACTGCATTGTATTTCATTACAGTTCTTGCAAGTTTCTTCTGTATTATAAATGCAACACCATTTCTTCTTTGTCTTTCATTTCCAGCATAGTAGACCATGTGATCTTCTGATGCAAAGTGCCCGATGCCAGTCCATTTCAGTTCGCTGACACCCAACAGATCAAGTTGTACACGTTCCATTTCATTCTTGACCACCTCCAACTTCCCTTGGTTCATGCTTTGTACGTTCCATGTTCCAATGTGTAAGACATCTTTACAGCTTCTGACTCTCATTTCATGCGCAGCTACATCAGCAGTCAGACGTCCCGAGGGCTTTGATCCAACCACATCATAAATGCTGGCTTTACTCTGAAACGTCTTCAGCTCTTCCCCAGTAGCTAGTTGAGTGCCTTCCAACCTGGGGGTCTCATCTTCCAGCACTACAGCATAATTTGTTTTGTTGTAACCATCCATTGGGTTTTCATGGCAAGATACAGAAGTAGATTGCCGGGCCTTTCTTCCGCGCAGTTTAAGTTTGGTGTTGTTGCCGTTGTCACAGAAATGTGATCCTCCGCCATCAACACTATCCCATTCTGATGCTGCCCAGATGGGTGGTTTGTCTTGGTCTGGCATCTCAGCGGAGACCTGTCCATCTTGGGAGACCCTGCCAGTAGTTAAACTACCGATAGTTTAGCTCTCAGCATCACTGATGCACACAAGCCCTCATAGCACGACAAGCTGCAAACCAAGTGAGGGCTCTATGTAGATATCCCCATATATTTCCATATCGTGCACATCCATGTTTGTGAAATCATGCCTTAACTTGGACGTGTCTGCTTTTTTTTCAGATGTCCCGACTTGGACGTCCCAGATGGCAGTTGGACATCCTTTGAAAAATGTGCCTTCACATGTAGAGATGATCATTTACACAAGAACATGTGTAAATTATGGTATTTCATAATTTACATGCATACTTGTGCCCTCTACCCACATTCTGCCCAAACGCCACCCATTCGCAAGCCTACAGTTTGGAAGCTCAGACCAGATGTATTCCATGCTTTAAAAAAGTGGAAGGAAGGTTGAACGACTGCTGGCATGGTTTAAGGGTGAAGTCAGAGAGGTTGTTATAACCAAAAAATACTCTTTTAGGAAATGGAAAAAGGAGCCAAATGACAAAAACAGGAAACAAATAAGCACTAGCAAGTTAAATGCAAGACGTTGATAAGGCAGGCAAAGAGAAAATTTGAGGCTGCTGTGGAAGCAAAAACAGATAATAAAGACTTTTTCAAGTACATTCGTAGCAAAAAAACTTGTGAGTCAGTTAGACCATTAGATGATAGAGGGGTAAAGAGGTACTAAAAGAGGACAAGGCCATAGCGGAGAGACTGAATCAATACTTTGCTTCAATCTTCACTGAGGAAGATGTAGGGATGTTACCCATGACTGTAATAGTATTTAAAGGTGATGCCGCAGAAGAATTGAAAGAAATATCGATACACCGGGAAGATGTATTACAACTAAAGAGTAGCAAATCCCCTGGACTGGATGGTATACATCCAAGAGTTTTGAAAGAATTGAAATATGAAATTGCAGACGTACTATTAGCAATCTGTGAACTATCATTAAAATCATCTGTAATACCTGAAGATAGAAGAATGGCCAATGTAACACCAATTTTTAAAAAGGGTTCCAGGGGTGATCCAGGGAACTACAGACCGGTGAGCCTGATGTCAGTACCAGGAAAAATGATAGAAACTATTATAAAGAACAAAATTACTGAACATGTAGATAATGGCTTAATAGGAGACAGCCAACATGACTTTAGCCAAGGAAGGACTTGTCTTACTAATCTGTTATGTTTTTTTTAAGGTGTGCATAAACAGGTAGACAAAGGTGAGTTGGTTGATATAGTGTATCTGGATTTTCAGAAAGCCTTTGACAAGGTCCCTCATGAGAGACTCTTGGCAAAATTAAAAAGTCATGGGATAGGAGGCAGTGTACTATTGTGTATCAAGAACTGGTTAAAAGATAGAAAGCAGAGGATAGGTCTAAAAGGCCAATCTTCCCAATGGAGAAAGGTGAATAGTGGAGTATCCCAGGGATCTGTGCTGGGTCCGCTGCTTTTTAACATATTCATAAATGACCTGGAAATGGGAACAACAAGTAAGGTAATCAAATTTACAGATGACATAAAATTATTCAAAGTTGTTAAAACCCAAGAGGACTGTAAAAAATTGCAAGAGGACCTTGAAATACTGGAAGACTTGTCATCCAAATGGCAGATGAAATTTATTGTGGATAAGTGCAAAGTTATGCACCTAGGAAAGAACAACCGAAACTATGGTTACACGATGCAATGTTCCATATTAGGAACCACCACCCAGGAAAAAGATTAGAGTAGTTACTCACCTGTAACAGGTGTTCTCCAGGAGCAACAGGAATCAGTCCTCACATATGGGTGATGTCAGCGCCGACGGAGCCCCCATGCGGAGCATTTCCCCAGCTTTCAAAGAAAGCCTTTGGGAATGCAGGCACGCATGCACTGTCCCCTTCCCGCCCAAAGGTGCCATCTTGCTCAGTCTGATGACATAGCTAAAAGACAGCACAAAAAAGAACATGAACTATATACAACTGCAACTCCAAGGGGAGGAGGGAGGGTCGTGAGGACTGATTCCTGCTGCTCCTGGAGAACACCTGCTACAGGTGAGTAACTACTCTTTCTCCAGGACCAAGCAGGAAGTCAGTCCTCACATATGGGTGACTCCCTAGCTCTGGGCTACCAGGAACCCAGGCTGAAAAATAGAGCTCCCTCTAGAGCCTCAGCAACAGTGAGAGAATCTTCTCTGAGACCACACCTGAACGGTAGCCCAACACCAGGGCCGGAGGGTAGGAGTTGCCTAAACCTCAAAGAGATTACGGAGTACCGCTTGCCCGAAAGCACTGTCCCTACGGGACTCCCTCTCGAGGCAGTAGTGGTCCGCAAAAGTCTGGCTTGAAGACCAAGTAGCGGCCTGGCAGATGTCTGCCAATGGAACAGAGCGGAAGTGAGCTACTGATGCGGCCTTCGCCCTGACTCGGTGGGCCGTGACTCGACCCTCCAGGGAGAGGCCGGCTGCCCTGTACGCCCAGGCGATACAGTCCACCATCCAGATGGACAAAATATGCTTAGTGACAGGCAACCCCAATTTATTAGGGTCAAAGGAAACGAAGAGCTGAGAAGCCCTTCTATGGCCCTGCGTACGTTCTAGATAAAAGGACAGCGCCCTTCTACAATCCAGGGTATGCAAGACAGTTTCGGCCCTACTGGCGTGCGGCCTGGGAAAAAACGTCGGAAGTACCACCACCTGGTTGAGGTGGAAGGAGGACACTACCTTTGGAAGGAATTTAGGATGAGTCCTCAAGACTACCCTGTTCTTATAAAACCTGGTATACAGTCTATCCGAGACCAGGGCCTGATGCTCACTCACACGCCTAGCTGAGGTGAGTGCTACGATAAACAACACTTTCCAGGAAAGGAAACGCAAGTGGCAGGTAGCCATCGGCTCAAAAGGTGGGCGAGTCAGTTGTTGCAAGACCACGTTGAGATCCCACGGTGGCCGGTGGACGAATAGGAGGCTTGAGCAGAAGGCCTCTGAGGAAGCGGGACACCAGAGGCTGGCCCGAGAGGGATTGTCCATCCACCGACGAGTGGTGAGCAGAGAGGGCACTGAGGTGGACCCGGACAGAGTTGGACTGAAGTCCCAGGTCAGACAGGTGGAGCAGGTACTGCAGCACCACCGGGACCGAGCAGGAGAAGGGATCCTCCTGCTGTTGAGAACACCAAGTAGAAAACCTACACCACTTCAGAGCATAGGCCTTCCGAGTGGAATGCTTTCTGGAGGCCAACACCACCTCTTCAACCTCCTTTGGTAGGAGCAAGGGAGCAAGGACTACTCTTTCAGCAGCCAGGCCATCAAATTGAGGGATTTGAGGTTGGGATGCAAGAGGGACCCCTGATCCTGAGTCAGAAGGTCGGGTTGCAGCCCCAGAGGAAGTGGAGCATCCACTGCCAACTGCAGAAGAAGAGGGAACCACGGCTGCCTGGGCCACCTGGGGGCTATCAGGATCACCATGGCTCGGACCTGCTGGGTTTTGAATAGAGTCCGGGCCACCAGAGGTGTGGGAGGAAACGCATAAAGCAGGCCCTCTGACCAAGGGATCAGGAAAGCATCTGCCGCTGCCCTCAGAGGATGCGGTTGTCTGGAACAGAACTTGGATAGTTGCCTGTTCAGCAGACTGGCAAAAAGATCCATGGTTGGAAGTCCCCACTTCAGAAAGATCTGTTAGACTACCCGAGGATCCAACTGCCACTCGTGAGGCTGCAGGAGTCTGCTTAGCCTGTCCGCCAGGTAGTTTTCCTGGCCAGGGAGGTAGACTGCCTTGAGGGTCATGTCCCGATTTATTTATTTATTTACATTCTCTTATATACCGCGCTATTCAGCATCAGTGCGGTTTACATTGAACAAACTGAAATTACATTGAACAGGGAATTATAACTTGGATAACTCTTTTACAGGGAACATGGGCTATGGAGGGTTAAGTGGCTTGCCCAAGACCACAAGGAGCACCTGTGGGACTAGAAACCCAGTCCTTCCGGCCCAAGGTTGCTGTCCTCTAGTGGGATTTGAATCCCTGACCTTTCGGCCTGAAGTACCTTGCCCCAACCACTAGGCCACTCCTCCACTCCAGGATTGATAGCCCAGGAGCAGAGAGCTTGTGCTTCCAGGCACAGGAGTTGGGATCCTGTGCCTTCCTGCTTGTTCACGTACAACATAGCCACCTGGTTGTCCGTCTGAATTAGGACAGACTGGTGAGAGAGGACCAGAGAGAAAGTCCGTAAGGCTAGTCGAATGGCTCTCAATTCCAACAGGTTGATCTGCTGGGCGGCCTCCCACGGAGACCACAGGCCTTGGGTACAGGTCCCCTGGCAATGTGCCCCCCAGCCTTGCAGGGAAGCATCGGTTGTCAGTACCTGAGTGTGCGGGGAGGCCCGAAAGGGAACTCCCCCGACCAGGTTTGGGAGATGCCTCCACCAGCGTAAGGAGTCCACCAAGAGTTTGGACACCTTTATCCTGTCTGACAGCTTCCCTGTGGCCTGTACCCACTGTGTCGGCCTCATGTACAGACGGGCATTCGGGGTGACATGCACTGTGGAAGCCATGTGACCTAAGAGCTGGAGGAAGTGTCTGGCAGAGACCAGTGAGTTCATCTGAAACTGGCTGGCCAACTTCATTAGCCTGTGAGCTCTGTCCACAGGCAAATAGGCCTTTGCATGGATGGTATCCAACCTTGCCCCTATGAACTCCACGTCCTGTGAGGGGACTAAAGTGGACTTTGGGAAGTTTATAATGAACAGCAAGTGCTGAAGCAGGGATATGGTTCGGAAGGTGGCCTGTCTGGCCTCTTGTAGAGACTGGCCCCTGATAAGCCAGTCGTCTAGGTAAGGGAACACAAAGATTCCTTGGTTCCTGAGGTAGGCCGCAACCACCGCCAGGCATTTTGTAAAAATCCTGGGGGCGGAGGTGAGGCCAAAAGGAAGCACTCTGTACTGGAAGTGGTTCCCTCCCACCACAAATCTGAGGTATTGCCTGTGACTTGGATGGATGAGGATGTGAGTATAAGCATCCTTCAGGTCTAAGGAGCATAGCCAATCTCCCTACTGGAGGTAGGGCAGTAAGATTCCAAGGGTAAACATCTTGAACTTTTCCCTCTCCAGAAACTTGTTGAGATTTCTCAGGTCTAGGATGGGTCTGAGGCCTCCTGTTCTCTTTAGTACCAGGAAGTACCTTGAGTAGAAGCCTTGCCCTTCCAGGTGGTGAGGCACCGGTTCCACCGCCTGGTCCTGTAGCAGACCTTCCAATTACTGGAGGAGTAAGTTTCTGTGCAGAGGGGGTCTTGAAGGCTCCCCTGGAAAGTAGGAGGGGGGTATCTGGGTGAAGTGGAGCAGATAGTCCCTCTCGATGATGTTTAACACCCAAGTATCCCCTGTGATGGGTGGCCACCTGTCTGCGTACAGGGTCAGACGACCTCCTGTGCCCTGGAGAGGAGGAGAGGCTATGCTGGCATAGTCAAAAACCCCCTCCCTGCTGAGCAGGAACCGAAGTAGGAGGCTTGGGGGCCTTCTGCCTATGGGGCCCATGACCCTGCCCCTTGGCCTGCTGGCCCTGTTGGGGAGCTGCAGAGGCCTGGTAGTGAGGGTAGGTTTTGTAGGCAGTGGTCTTCCTCAGGTAAAAGGTCTTTTTCCCCGAGCCCTTCTTCTTCTGAGAAGGGGCAGAGGTTTTCCTGGACAGCCTTGTCTGGTAAGAGTCTCAGTCTCGAGTTCTGCAGCCTTTTCAGCCATGGGCTTGCCAAAGAGGCTTTCACCTTGACAAGGGACATCGACCAACTTGTCCTGTACCCAAGGCTCGAGGTCTGAGGATTGTAGCCAGGCCTGGCGGTGTGCACCGATGCCGGCCCCTGCTACTCGGGCCGAAACCCCGAATCCATCATAGGCTGCTCGAGAGATAAACTTCGAGCACTCTCGAATACCAGAAGACAAAGCCTTGAACCTCTGCAAAGGTTCCTCAGACAGACCAGCAGAGAACCCGGCAATCTCCTTGGCCAGGTCTTGAAGGTACATGCCCATGTACAGCTGGTAGGTCTGGACACGGCAAGCAATCATAGAGTCCTGAAAGCACTTTCTACCGAGAGCATCCAGGTTCCAGGTTTCCCTGCCGGGAGGCACCGAAGAGTGCATCTTCTGACTCTTCAGGTAATGCATGGCCGATTCCACAACCATGGAGTGGTGCGGTAGCTGTGCCTTTTGGAACCCGGGGCTCTTGCCGACTCGATACATGGAATCGACCCGCTTGATTAAAACCAGCATCGAGGCCGGCGTCTCCCACATGCGGAAGAGCAACCGCTCCAGCATCGGAGGAACCGATACAGTAAAGGCCTCCTTGGGAAGAGAGTCATACTGTAGAGCCTCGAGCTCTTCGGCTAGAGGCTCCTCCTAGGGGTCCGCAGGGAAGGCCAAGGCTTTGGCCATATCCCGTACGAAATCCGAGAACTGGGTATCCTCTGGGGGGGACCGTGTCCGAGGCTCAGAACCCGGTGAGTCCAAAGGGATGCACCAGGTCCGGAAGGTGTCCGGGGACTCCTCTTCCTCGGTTTCCCACACCGATTCCTCCAAGGAGGAATCGAACGGCTCTGAGTGAGCGGGCACCAACGCCATCCGCCCCGACGCCGAGGGTACCAGCGTCGCGACCTCGATCCCGAACGGGAGGCCGAGGGTGACCTTGGCCGAGGATCGACTCGAGTTCGAATGGTCTCGAGGATCGGCTCGGCCTCCGTGGTCGACTTGGACATCGAGGTCCCGGTGGTCGGGGCAGATGTGCCGGTGAGATTGGCGATCAGCACCCGCTGCTGCTCCATGAAGGCAGACAATCTGCTCTCCAAGGCCGTCAACCTGAGTCCAAGCTCAGGAGACCCAGCAGCCTCTGACTCGGGCCCCGACGGTGTTGGGCCCACCGTCGGCTCCCCCGGAGGAGAGTCCACGAGGACTACAGTACTCATGTGACTCAGGGCCTCCGACTCTACACAAGGATGCTTTGCAGTCCTCTCCGACTCTGAAGACCCGGGACGGCGCTCGGGGCTATGCGACCTGGCCCTCGAGGAGCCAAGAGCGTCCACCGATGCCGCCCTCGCGGGTTTCTTCTTCCTTCGGTGCTCCCTCGAGGGGGACTCCCTCTCAGAGGAGCCCCCGACGATGCTCGGAGTCAGACTCTCGAGACGTCGAGGCCTCTGACGAAGTCCGGACCCATCCAGACGCAGAATCGGAGAAGATCCTCTCACACTGGTGCTGATGGTTCCACAATGCCTTCGAAGACATTTTGCCACAGGGACTACAGACCTTAGGATCATGGTCAGGCCCTAGGCACCGGAGGCAGCAGTCGTGTGTGTCGGTGAGAGACATTAGTTTCTTGCACCGATCACACTTCTTAAAGCTACTGGCAGCCATCGTGGGAAAAAGGACCCCTGCAAGATCAAAAACTCGGGCTGCCAGGGAAAAGAAAAATTGACGCGAATGCAGTCTCTAAGGACAAAAACTGAAAAAAGAGATCCGGGCTCAGCACCGGTGTACCGAGTCCAGGCGGGAAAGGGAACCGACGTAGAACCGAAGAAAAAACTCGACTCAACGCAAGAAAATCCACTTTTTCCATGGGTGACAAGGACACACGTCCATAGGGCTCCACGGAAAAAAGAAGACTGAGCAAGATGGCACCTTTGGGCGGGAAGGGGACCGCACATGCGTGCCTGCATTCCCAAAGGCTTTCTTTGAAAGCTGGGGAAATGCTCCGCATGGGGGCTCCGTCGGCGCCAATGTCACCCATATGTGAGGACTGACTTCCTGCTTGGTCTTGGAGAATAGGCGATATCGTGGATAACATGTTGAAACCCTCCACCCAGTGTGCAGCGGCAGCCAAGAAAGCATATAGAATGCTAGGAATCATAAGGAAAGGAATGGAGAATAAAACAAAGGATATTATAATGCCTCTGTATCGTTTCATGGTGCGACCACACCTTGAATACTGTGTGCAATTCTGGTCGCCGTATCTTAAAAAGAATATAGCATTATTAGAAAAAGTATAGAGAAGAGCCACCAAAATTGTAAATATGGAAGGATACCCCTATGAGGAGAGGCTAAGAAAAGAGACGGCTGAGGGGAGGCATGATAGAGGTCTATAAATTAATGATTGGAGTGGAAGGGGTAAACGTAGATTGATTGTTTACGCTATCAGAATATAGAAAGAGTAGGGGACATGCAATGAAGCTACAGTGTAAACTATTTAAGACTAATAAGAGAAAGCATAGTTACTCACCTGTAACAGGTGATCTCCGGGAACAGCAGGAATTGAGTCTGCACATATGGGTATCATCGGCACCGACGGAGTCTGCGTGGGAACGCTCCCCAGCATCCAATAAGAAAGCTTTTGGGAGCATCCCACTGCGCCTGCGCCACTGCCTTCCCGCCTTTCCAACTCTCCCTCTTCAGTTGAGTTTATAGCTGAGACAAAAGAGAGAAAGAGAGAGAAAGATAGAGATAGAGATACAACTCCTAGGGGAGGTGGGTGGGTTGTGAAGACTCAATTCCTGCTGTTCCCGGAGATCGCCTGTTACAGGTGAGTAACTACGCTATCTCCAGGAACAAGCAGGAATGTAGTCTTCACATATGGGGACTCCCAAGCTGAGAGATGCCAGGGAAATGACCCCAGAAATCTGAAAAACCTAGGTTGAGATGGGTCATGCTTCTTCCCATGGATCTCTAGCATCGAAACCCGGGATGGCGGGTAGGAGTTGTTCTAAGTCTGAAAGAGATGCCGGAGAACAGCCTGGCCAAATGAGGCATCCCAACGTGAGTCCTTGTCTAAGCAGTAGTGGGCTGCAAAGGTGTGGACCGAAGCCCAAGTGGCTGCTCTGCAAATGTCGTCAATGGACACTGAGCGAAGGTTGGCCATAGAGGCCGCCATTACTTTTACATTGTGAGCTGTGACATGACCTTCGAGAGAAAATCCCTTGCTCTCATAGGCAAAGGATATGCAATCTTCAATCCAGTTAGAAAGAGTTTGCTTGGAAACTGGCAATCCAAGATGACTGGAGTCAAAGGCAACAAAAAGCTGAGAAGCCTTTCTATGTTGCTTAGTTCTCTGAAGGTAAAAAGCTAAACCTCTTTTACAATCCAGAGTATGAAGATTCCTTTCTGCATTGGAGGCATGAGGCCTAGGGAAGAATGCAAGAAGGTAAACCGACTGGTTTAACACTAGAAGCTCCAAAGTGCGTCAATTGACGCAAATGCATCTTCAAAGCTGTATACCAGCGCCACTGCTAGAACCATTTTATTTTATTTATTATTTTATTTATTAACAATTCTTATATACCGCACTATTAGACATCAGCGCGGTTTACATTGAACAGAAAACATCCGACAGTTTACACATGTCTGGTCGTTACATTTAACAGGAAGTATAACTTGGCGAAATAGGGGAAACTAAATACAATGCAGGGTTATCTGATGAAGGATATCCTGGTTAACTATATACAACAGTGGTACAATAGTATATGGAACAACTTGTTATTTACATTGTGAAGTTGGTCTGTTGCGGGGTCTATCTGTTTGACCACTTCTGCTATTCACCTGGGGGTTATGTTCGGAGTTGTCATTGAGATATTTAAGGAAGAGGAAATGCTTTAAAGCCTTTCTGAACTGACTTAGATTAGGTATTGCTCTGATTTGAGCTGGTAAGGTGTTCCATAGAGATGGGGCGCAGAATTGGAAGGCTCTGTTGGCTGTTGATCCATGTCAGTCATGTTCCATGACTTTGTTAGCAAGGTCAAGATGTTCAAATATGTACATCGAAAATTAATGACAAACGCACCACCTAGCGGGAAAATTAATTTATACCTAGAAGTCCCAAAGTACGTCAACTGACGCACTCAATTGTCTTGGATGCGTCAATTGACGTACTTTGGTGCTTCTAGGTATAAATTCATGTTCCCACTAGGTGGTGCATCTCAATCACTGTTTACAGTTTTACTCCGACATTACAAACAATAAACACACGATGACGTCATGTAATGACATCACATATTGCACATATTTAAAAAATAAGTAACTTCACATTAATTCACATCTGCATTTCATACTAAACGCAGTCGTCATGATAATGCGTCAATTGACGCACTTTGAGTTTTCTAGGTAAAATTCCTTTTGGGGCTTCTAGTGTTAAATGAAAAGACAAAACTACCTTTGGCATAAAGTGAGGGTGAGTCCTAAGAACTACTTTATCATGGTGGAAACTTGTATAAGGAGGATCAGTCACTAAAGCTTGTAGCTCACTGATGCATCTTGCAGAAGTGAACATAAGAACATAAGATATGCCATACTGGGTCAGACCAAGGTCCATCAAGCCCAGTATCCTGTTTCCAACAGTGGCCAATCTAGGTCATACGTACCTAGCAGTTTCCCCAAAAGGACACAGGTTCCGCAATGCTTGTACTGGGTCAAGCATTGACATCCTGGGTACCTTCTTAATAATGGTTTATGGACCTTTCGTCCAGGAACTTGTCCAAACCTTTTTTAAACCCAGCTATACTAACAGCCTTTACAACATCCTCCGGTAACAAATTCCAGAGTTTGATTACACGTTGAGTGAAAAAATATTTTCTTTTATTAGTCTTAAATAGTTTACCCTGTAGCTTCATTGCATATCCCCTGTTGTTGTTGTTAAGTGCCGTCGAGTCGAAGTCGACTCATGGCAACCCTCTGGATAGCTATCCTAAATTGTGTTCGGTCTTCAGTCAGGTGGCTCATTGTTGACAGACTGGTAACCGTAGCTGCTGTTATTGTATAGATCCATCTCATTGCTGGCCTTCCTCTTTTGCGTTGACCTTCTATCTTGCCAAGCATGATGTCTTTATCTAGCGATCTCTCTCTTCGCATGATGTGTCCAAAGTATGAAAGTCGAAGTCTTGCCATATGAGCTTCTAAAGAAAGCTTAGGTTTGATCTCCTCTAGTACCGACTGGTTTGTTCTTCGGACAGTCCATGGTATACACAGTATTCGGCGCCAGCACCATAATTTAAAGGCATCAATTTTCTTCCTGTCTGTCTTTTTCACTGTCCAGCTTTCACATCCATATGATGTTATTGAAAATACCACGGCTTGAACAAGTCGAATATTTGTATGGAGAGAGACATCTCTGCTCTTGAGAATCTTATCTAGGTCTTTCATAGCCATTCTGCCAAGAGCAATGCGTAGTTTGATTTCTTGACTGCTTGTTGCTTCTTTATTGATAGTTGATCCAAGTAGGTTAAAGTTGTTCACAATTTCAATTTCTTCTCCTTCAACGATGAACCTGTTGATTATGCCAGTTGTCATGAGCTTTGTCTTCTTTACATTAAGGTGCAGGCCCATTTTGAGACTATGTTCTTTGATTGTGAGAAGCAAATGTTTCAGATCATCTTCACTTTCAGCCACTAATGTGGTATCATCAGCATAGCGAAGGTTGTTGATGAGTCTTCCACCAATCTTCACATCTCTGTTGTCTTCATACAATCCTGCTTCTCTGATGATTTGTTCTGCATATAAATTAAACAGGTAGGGGGAAAGTATGCAGCCTTGTCTTACACCTTTGCTTATTTTAAACCATTCTGTTTCTCCTTGTTCTGTTCGAACTGTTGCTTCTTGATCAATGTACAGATTGCGCAAGAGAACGATCAGGTATTCTGGTATTCCCATGCTTCTTAATGTGGCCCAGAGTTTCTCATGGTTTACACAGTCAAAAGCCTTGCTATAGTCAATAAAGCACAAATAGATATTCTTTTGGTATTCTTTAGTCTTTTCAAGGATCCATCTCACATCAGCAATGATGTCTCTCGTTCCTCGCCCTTTCCTGAACCCTGCTTGCACTTCAGGTAGTTCTTGTTCCAGGTATGGTTGTAGTCTCTTTTGAATAATCTTCAGTAGAATCTTGCTGGCATGTGGGATCAGAGCGATTGTTCGATAATTTCCACAGTCAGTTGGATCACCTTTCTTTAGTATTAGTATAAACACAGATCTTTTCCAGTCAGTTGGCCATGATGTTGTCTTCCATATTTCTTGGCAGAGCCTTGTAAGTATGGTAACAGCTGTATCAGATTGCTGCAATACTTCTATAGGAATGATATCAATGCCTGGTGCTTTGTTCTTTGATAAGGCTTTCAATGCTACTTCAACTTCTTCTTTCATCACCAATGGTTCCCGATCATAAGGTACAGATTGAAACGGCTGTTGGTCCACTTGATCTTTATCATATAAAAACTCTGTATATTCCTTCCACCTTTTCTTGATCTTCTCAGCATCATTCAACATAGAACCTTGAGCATCTTGTAACATTCCAATTCGAGGCTGGAACTTTTTCTTTAACTCTCGTAATTTTAGGAAAGCTGATCTTGTTCTTCCTCTAATAGTTTCTGCTTCTATTTCCTTGCAAGTGTCATTGTAGTACTTTTCCTTGTCCTGTCTTGCTGCACGTTGGAAATCTCTGTTTAGTTCTGGGATTATCTTTCTTTCTCCTCTGGCTTTAGCTTCTCTGCGTTTCTGGGCAATTTTCAGAGTTTCTTCCGTTATCCATTTTGGCCATTTTTGCTTTTTCACCTTTTGTAGAGACTTCTCGCTTTCTTCCAACACAACCTTCTTGATGTCATTTGATAACTCTTCCGGAGCTCTGTCATTTGTATCTAAAGCAGCAAATCGATTTTGCAGGCAGTCTTTAAATTCCAGTGGTATATTCTCAAGGTCATATTTTGCTGCATTCATGAGTGGTTTGCTCTTTTTCAACTTTAGCTTGAGTTTGCATACTAGTAGTTGATGATCTGTACCACAGTCAGCTCCAGGTTTTGTCTTTGTTGATGTTATAGAACTTTTCCATCGTTGACTTCCACAGATGTAGTCAATTTGATTTTTATACAATCCATTGGGTGAAGTCCATGTGTACAGTCGCCGCTTGTGTTGCTGGAAGAAGGTGTTTGAGATGAATAGATCATTGGTCTTGCAGAATTCTATCAGTCTTTCTCCAGCTTCATTTCTGTTGCCAAGCCCATATTTTCCAACTACTTTGCCTTCTTCTTTGTTGCCAACTTTTGCGTTCCAGTCACCCATGACTATCAGGATATCCTGTTTGCATGTTCTGTCAATTTCAGCTTGTACTTGTTCATAGAACTCTTCAATTTCATTCTCTTCTGCAGCTGTTGTTGGGGCATATACTTGAATTATAGTTGTGTTGATAGGCAATCTTCGTAGACGAATAGAGATTAAGCGTTCGCTGACTGCATTGTATTTCATTACAGTTCTTGCAAGTTTCTTCTTTATTATAAATGCAACACCATTTCTTCTTTGTCTTTCATTTCCAGCATAGTAGACCATGTGATCATTTGATGCAAAGTGCCCGATGCCAGTCCATTTCAGTTCGCTGACACCCAACAGATCAAGTTGTACACGTTCCATTTCATTCTTGACCACCTCCAACTTTTCTTGCTTCATGCTTCGTATGTTCCATGTTCCAATGTGTAAGACATCTTTACAGCTTCTGACTCAAATTTCATGCGCAGCTACATCAGCAGTCAGACTTCCCGAGGGCTTTGATCCAACCACATCATAAATGCTGGCTTTACTCTGAAAAGTCTTCCGCTCTTCCCCAGTAGCTAGTTGAGTGCCTTCTGACCTGGGGGTCTCATCTTCCAGCACCATAGCACAATTTGTTTTATTGTAACTATCCATTGGGTTTTCATGGCAAGATACAGAAGTAGATTGCTGGGCTTTTCTTCCGCGCAGTTTAAGTTTGGTGTTGTTGCCGTTGTCACAAAAATGTGATCCTCCGCCGTCAACACTATCCCATTCTGCTGCTGCCCAGATGGGTGGTTTGCATGTCCCCTAGTCTTTCTATATTCTGATAACGTAAACAATCGATCTACGTTTACCCGTTCCACTCCGTTCATTAATTTATAGACTTCTATCATATCTCCCCTCAGCCGTCTCTTTTCCAGGTTAAAGAGCCCTAACCTTTTTAGTCTTTCTTCATAGGAGTATCCTTCCATCCCCTTTACCATTTTGGTGGCTCTTCTCTGAACTTTTTCTAATAACTCTATATCCTTTTTAAGATACAGCGACCAGAATTGCACACAATATTCAAGGTGCGGTCTCACCATGGAATGATATAGAGGCATTATAATATCTTTTGTTTTATTTTCCATTCCTTTCCTTATGATACCTAGCATTCTATTTGCTCTCTTGGCTGCCGCTGCACACTGGGCCGAGGGTTTTAACATGTTATCCACAATGACGCCTAAATCTTTTTCCTCTGTGGTGGTTCCTAATGTGGAACCTTGCATTGTATAACCATAGTTTGGGTTGCTCTTCCCTAGGTGCATAACTTTGTACTTGTCCACATTAAAATTCATCTGCCATTTTGATGCCCAGTCTTCTAATTTATCAAGATCCTCTTGCAATTTTCCACTATCCTCTTGGGTTTTAACAACTTTAAATAGTTTTGTGTGATCTGCAAATTTGATAACCTCACTCGTTATTCCACCTTCCAGGTCATTTATGAATATGTCAAAAAGCAGCGGACCCAGCACAGATCCCTGGGGTACACCACTATTCACCTTTCTCCATTGGGAAAATTGTCCATTTAGCCCAACCCTCTGCTTTCTATCTCTTAACCAGTTCTTGATCCACAGTAGTACACTGCCTCCTATCCCATGACTCTTTAGTTTTGCCAAAAGTCTCTGATGAGGGACCTTGTCAAAGGCTTTCTGAAAGTCCAGATACACCATATTGTGATAATGACAGCAATGCTGAGCAGATGGAATGGGAAAATAATGAGCATTGTACCTTTAAGAGTAAGGACAAGTCAGGTTCCCATAGAAACCGAAAGCTTCTAACTAGAACTGAGCCCAGCCATAGCAGTGACGTAGGAGCTGAGTGGAACTCTAATGAGTTGCACCTGAGTGGCCAGAGGGGTGTGGCTGCTGAAGGAAGCCGTTTTAAACCTGCTTCAGAGCTAGAGTTCAGGAAGAGAGGTGGAGAGAGAGAGAGCACACAGAAGCCACGAGGCGAGCAACGACAGCAGACAGAGCAACGTAGGCAAGGAAGGCAAAGAGGAGAGCAGCAAAGAGGGAAACTTTGGAACCCAGAACTAGCAAAGGAGGATTCTGGAGGGTCCATTTCCTTTACCTCGAGAGCACTAGAAGCAAAGCCAAAACCTCGGTGGAAACTACCCGAAGAAAAGGTAGAAGAGTTTACCTATACGAGGGAGGAAAGCTCTGATTACAGAAAAGGCATTGCGAGTGAGAAAGGTACGTCTGCCATAATTCCTAGCCAGAGACTTGCTGAGGAGATTGTACAGCAGTTAAAGAACAGTGCTAATAAGAGTAGAGATAGCACTGCTGCGAAAACAGTTCCAGTCAGAAACATTCTTAGTAAGTGTTTTGAAACAGACGTAAAGGCTGTTGCTAAGAGCTTACGTAAGAATCAGTTTCCTGCACTAGAGAAAGTTACTGCCAATCAGAGGGACAACTTTATTGAACAGCTGCAAGAAGTTCTCAGGGACCTGCAGTCTAAAAGTTCCCCTAAGCAGAGTTATAATGATTATAGCGAGGAGATGATTGTTGACGTAGAAAGCACTCCTGATACAACTGATATCTGTGAGATGGATTGTTCTTTATGTGAGATTGATCACTTGGACCTACGTTAGACAACCTTTGCATGAAGGTAATGCAAAGTTGTTTTCTCCTGAATGTTTGCTGTGAAGAAACAGTTTGCCATATGCTTTATTTTCTAACTTTGAATTGCTCCTGTTTCCTATTGTTTTGGAAAGTAATCCGTGTCATGTTTTGAGCCAAGAATCTATGTGTGAAAGGGAAAACCCCAAATAAAAATTTATCTGTTCAAATGACCCTCGTGCCACAACACCTTTGTTTGATAGTAAACCTAGACTACAACTCCCAGCGTCCCTTTCTGCTACCTTAGTCAAAAAGGACACTTGAAGACAAAGTAGAGGTCACCCTTGCTCTAGAGTCACCGGCCCTAGGCGGGGGCAGGACAATATCAACCGACTCACCTTTGTCTACCTGTTTATTCACACTTTCAAAAAAACATAACAGATTAGTAAGACAAGATCTTCCTTGTCTAAAGCCATGTTCTTTATCTTTATCTTTATTTGCACAATTTGATGAATCACCCAGGTCGAAGCATCAGGGCGGTGTACAATACAAACAGAGGCTACTGGAAACAAAACCAGAAAGGAACGCCAAAAACCGATAGGACAGGAGAGTGCAGAGAAAAGATAGAAAGGGGAAAGAGCCCAAGAGGGGCGAGAGGGACAATAGGGCGGGAGGGGGAAAAAGAAAAAAAGGAAGGGAGAAGAGGAACGGACAGGCAGAGGGATAATCATGGGGGGTGGGGGGGGCGAGCAGGGGATAAGGCACCATCGTCGGGAGGTCAAAGGCCTGGCAAAAGAGATGTGTTTTGAGGAGAGTTTTAAAGCGGGGGTAGGAGAGTTCCAAACGAAGACATAAAGGGAGTGAATTCCAGAGAGCCGGACCTAAGAAGAAGAAAGCAGAATGACGGGTGAGTTCTAAGTGGGCCTGAGCGGGGAAGGGAGAAAAAGACGGTTACCAAAAGCGGAACGGAGAAGACGAGGGGAGGGCTGAAGGCGAATGATGTCCGACAAGTATTGAGGGGTGCTGGAGTGGAGGGCCTTGTGTGTGAGGACGAGAACCTTAAAGATGAAACGGAACTTAACCAGAAGCCAGTGTAAGGCAAGGAGGCAGGGAGACACGTGGGAGCGAGCTGGGGAACCGGTGATAAGGCGAGCGGCTGCACTCTGTACTAATTGAAGACGGCGAAGCTGAAAAGAAGGAAGGCCTGCATAGATGACATTACAATAGTCTAACCGGGTCATGACTAGGGGGACAGGACAAGGGTGACAACAGCAGAAGGGGGGAGTGATGATTGAACGGCCCGAATCCTGTGTAAATGAAAAAAAGAGGTACGTATGACGGAAGAAATGTGTTGGTGAAAGGAGAGGGATGAGTCCAGAGTAACACCCAAATACCGAAGAGTTGGAACCAGGGGAATTGAGTGGGAAGACATAACAGGTGACAGGCAAGGAGAGGAGAGACCGAAGGAAAACCAAATTGCAGAGGACTTGGCAGGGTTAGCGTGTAGAAAGTTAGAGTCAAACCATGATGCAATGGAGGACAGACAACAGTTGAGTGGAGCAAGGTCGGGAGTGGAGGAGGAAGTATGGTGAACCAGCAGGATGTCATCGGCGTAAATGTAAAAAGAAATGCCAGATTGTTGAATGAGTAGGGCTAGTGGAGCGAGGAAGACATTGAAAAGTAAGGGGGCGAGAATAGATCCCTGAGGAACACCACAAATAGAAGGGAATGGGGTGGAGGCGGAGTGGTGGGAGTGCACGGAGAAGGTGCGTGAAGACAGAAAGGAACGAAACCACTGCAGGACAGTCCCATTAGGCCATGACTATCTACATGCTGAGTAATTTTATTCTTTATGATGGTTTCTACCATTTTTCCCGGTACTGACGTGAGGCTCACCGGTCTGTAGTTTCCCGGATCACCCCTGGAACCCTTTTTAAAAATTGGTGTTACATTGGCGATCCTCCAATCTTCAGGTATTAGAGATGATTTTAATGATAGTTCACAGATTACTAATAGCAGGCCTGCAATCTCATATTTCAGTTCTTTCAACACCCTTGGATGTATACCATCCGGCCCAGGTGATTTGCTACTCTTCAGTTTATCTAATAGTTGTAATACATCTTCCCGATGTATCGATATTTCCTTCAATTCTCCCGCACCTTTAAATACCACTTCAGTCATGGGTAACATCCCTACATCTTCCTCAGTAAAGACTGAAGCAAAGAATTCATTCAGTCTCTCTGCTATCGCCTTGTCGCCTCTTAGTGCCCCTTCAACTCCTCTATCATCTAATGGACCAACTGACTCTCTCACAGGTTTTTTGCTGCAAATGTACTTGAAAAAATCTTTATTTCGCGTTTTTGCTTCCACAGCAAGCTTCTTCTCAAATTCTCTCTTTGACTGCTTTATCAATGCCTTGCATTTGATTTGCCAGTGCTTGTGCTGTTTCCAGGTTTTGTCGTTTGGCTCTTTTTTCCATTTCCTGAAAGATGCTTTTTTGGCAACAACAGCCTCTCTGACCTCATCTTTAAACCATGCTGGCAGTTTTTTGGACTTCCTTCCACTTTTCTTAAAACGTGGAATACAACTGGTCTGGGCTGCCAAGATAGTATTTTTCAACAACACCCAAGCTTGATGTAAGTCTTTAACCTTTGCAACTGCTCCTTTCAGTTTTTTCTTAACTATTTTCCTCATTTTATCATAGTCTCCCTTTCAAAAGTTAAAAGGTAGTACTGTGGATTTCCGTACTATCCCTCCTCCACTAATTAAATCAAAGGCGATCATGCTATGATCACTATTGCCAAGTGGCCCCAACACCCCTATCTCTTGCACTAGATCTGGTGTTCCACTAAGGACCAGGTCTAATATGGCTTCCCCTCTGGTCGGTTCATGAACCAGCTGCTCCAAGAAGCAGTCATTTATGTCATCTAGGAACTTTATCTCCCTAGCATGTCCTGCCGTGACACTGACCCAGTCGATACCGGGGTAACTGAAATCACCCATTATTATTACTGCGCTGTAACATTTGTTAGCTTCCTTGATTTCTTTGAGCATTTCATCATCCATTTGTTCATTCTGGCCCGGTGGTCGATAGTACACCCCCACTGCCATCGCCTTCCCCTTTTTACATGGAATTTCAATCCATGTGAGGGCAATTAGGAAGATTACCTTCCAAGAAAGAAACTTCAGAGATGTAGTGGCTAAGGGTTCGAAGGGCGGTTTCATAAGCTGCCCAAGGACAAGATTCAAATCCCATGCCACAGGTGGTGGATATCCTTAACCTGTTGAGAAAGGTTGATATCCTGGAATTCTAAGCTCTCTGCAGCCACGCCCTGAGGTGTAGAGACTGAGGATTTGGGTGCAATAGCATCCCATTCTCCTGGGAAAGAAGATCTGGAGCACATCCCAACTTCAGAGGCTTGGCTTGAGAGAGACATAGAAGCAGTGGCCAGTGTCAGGGTATGAGGATCATATGGCCCCTGTCTCTCTGAAGCTTGAATAGAGTTTTGGGAATGAGGGGAATGGGTGGGTAGGCATAGAGGAAGTCCTGACCCCAATGGAGATGGAAGGCATCCCTTGCCTGACAGTTCTGAGCCGGAATTCTAGAACAGAACCGGGGAAGTCTGGCATTCTGAGGTCTTGCAAATCGGTTTATATCTGGAGTGCCCCAGATCTGAAATATTTGAGCAATTTTCTCTAGATGAAGAGACCACTCATGTGGCAGCAGTACTCGACTGAGTTTGTCTGCCAAAAGATTTTGTGTGCCTGGAAGATACACTGCTAGTAGGTGGATTTGAAGATCTCTGGCGAAAGCCCAGAGGCATAGAGCTTCGTTGCACAGCGCCTGAGAACCCGTCCCACCCTGCTTGTTCACATAGAACATGGCTACTTGATTGTCGGTCTGGCAAGAACCGTCTTGTAGCTCAGGCGGTCCTGAAATACTTGGAGAGCATAGAAGATGGCTCTGAGTTCCTGGATGTTTATGTGAAGACAAGCCTCCTGCTCGGTCCATAGACCCTGAGTGGAGAGATTGTCCAAGTGAGCCCCCCAACCTAACTTGGACGCATCTGTAATCAATGTGGCTTGGTGTAGTGGCTGCTGAAAGGGAGACCCTACAAGGTTTTTCAGCGATTGCCACCACTGTAGAGACAAAATGAGTTGTGTAGAGTTTCTGATTTTGTCCCCTAGGCAACCCGACACCTGTGTCCACTGAGAGGCTAGGGTCCATTGGGCTGCTTGCATGTGTAGGCGAGCATAGGGAACCACATGGACAGTGGATGCCATATGACCCAGCAGCTGAAGCATTTCTCGAGCAGTTAGAAAAGTTTTCATAGCTGCTTGAGAGGCCAGCTGGAGTATTTGAAGACAACGTGGTTGTGGCAGGAAAGCCTTTGACTGCCTTGTGTCTAGAAGAGCCCCTATGAACTCTAGGGACTGAGAAGGGGTGAGATGAGATTTTGGGAGGTTTATGACCAGTCCCAGGTACTGCAGGATTTGCATTGTACAGGAGAGAGTGGAGCTGGCTTCTGGACCTGTTGATGCTCGGATGAGCCAGTCGTCTAAGTAGGGGAAGACAAATATCCCCAGAGTTCTCAGGAATGCTGCTACTACTGCCATGCATTTTGTGAAGACTCTTGGGGCAGAAGCCAGTCCAAAGGATAGAACCCTATACTGGTAATGTCTTCCTTGAAAGAGGAATTGAAGAAACCTCCTGTGATCTGTATGAATGAGGATATGTGAATATGCATCCTTTAGATCTAGAGAACATAGCCAATCCTGACTCTGAATGTGAAGTGTTCGGAGAGAGATCATCTTGACTTTTTCTTGAAACAAATACAGTCAAACCTCGGTTTTCATGATTAATCCGTTCAAAAAGGTCTGACTAAAACCAAATGTATGAAAACTGAAGCAATATTTCCCATAAGAAATAATGTAAATCCAATCCAAAGCTGGCAATGAGCTCTCCTCCTCCTCTCTATCTGACCTCATCCAACCACTTGCACCTAACAGACCAAGAAGATCTGCAGAGTCCAACATGCTAGTAATTCCAAAAGAAGCAACTAAATGCACCAAAACAACAGTTAATAGAGCCTTCCAACTCTGTGCCCCAAGTCTATGGAATACCTTACCAGCACATATCAGAGCAATCCCCAACTTGAGCTAATTTAGAAAGGCCCATAAACATTTCCTCTTCACCAAATATCTCACTGACATCTCTGATCCTCAGTCCCACTCGAATAACGAGCACCTCAACAATAATAGTAGTCAACTAGGCAAGCCCTCGCAACAGGCGTCCCCTACAATGTAAACACCAAACATTATCCTTTCTCAGTACACCTCATATGTATATAGTATACCCTTTTTCCAAGTTGCATTTCCTGTTTAATGTAATGACCAGACATATTTAAGTTGTCGGATGTTTCTGTTCCATGTGAACCGCGCTGATTGCAAATAGTGCGGTATATAAGAAATATAAATAAATAGATAAATAAAATAAATAAATCCATTCCAGACACCCAAAAATATTTACAAAAAATACATTTTATAGAGAATAACTATATTTTTACACACAGAAAACAATGAGAAATAAATATAAATGACTAATGAAATGGATAAATGAACATTTAACATCACTTTTACCTTTATTGAAGACTCTTGTTGGGATATGGAAGACGGTGAGGAGGGGAGAGGAAGGAGGAGAGGTTATTATTTGGAAGGGGAATCCCCCTCCATAAGGACCTCAGGTATCAAGGCCCTATCCGGGGTTACTTCCCTTCTTTGTCTTTTACTGGCACTAGGACCAGCTTTAGAGTCACTGGACCCCTGTCGTACAAAAAATCTGTCCAGAGAGGTCTGTTTCTGGCGTCTCTTTAAGATTTGCCTAAAATGGAACAAGGCATTGTCATTGAACATGTTGCAGACACGGCTTGCAACAGCTTTGGTAGGGTGATATTTCTCCACAAAACTTTGCAACTCACTCCACTTTGCACACATGTCCTTAATCAATGAAGAAGGCACCTTCTCTCCTCTCTCTTCTTCCTCCTCCTCTGAAGCAATTTCCTCAGCTGCCGTCTGTTGCTGTTCCAGTTGAAGGTCTTGCAGCTCTTCAGTTGTTAGATCTTCCCTGTGGTCCTCCACCAACTCTTCCACATCCTGGCCACTCACATCCAACCCCATGGACTTCGCCAAAGACACAATAGATTGCACAACAGGTGTAGGGTCGTCAGGGTCAGCCTCAGACCCTTCAAAATTCTTCTCGAGGACACATTGTGGCCACAATTTTCTCCAAGCAGAGTTCAACGTCCTGGAAGTTACTCCCTGCCAAGCCTTATCTATAAGGCTTATGCAATTAAGGATATTGAAGTGATTCCTCCAGAACTCTCTTAGGGTCAATTCAGTGTCCGAGGTCACTTCAAAGCACCTTTGAAACTGTGCTTTGGTGTAGAGTTTTTTGAAGTTTGAAATGACCTGCTGGTCCATGGGCTGGATGAGAGGAGTGGTATTAGGGGGCAAGAACTTCACTGTGATGAAACTAAACTCCTCCAACAATTGGTCTTCCAAGCCTGGAGGATGAGCAGGAGCATTGTCCTTTATCAGGAGGCACTTGAGTGGCAATTTATTTTCCAGGAGGTATTTCTTCACACTTGGGCCAAACACGTCATTGACCCACTCAATGAAAATTTGCCTCGTGACCCATGCCTTATTGTTAGCCTTCCACATCACACACAATTTACTCTTGATGACATTGTTTTTCTTGAACACTCAGGGATTTTCAGAGTCATACACCAGTAAAGGCTTCACTTTGAAATCCCCACTAGCGTTACCACACAACAAAAGAGTTAGCCTATCCTTCATAGGCTTGTATCCTGGCAGTGCCTTTTCCTCCTGCATGATGTAGGTCCTCTTTGGCATTTTCTTCCAAAAGAGGCCTGTTTCATCACAATTGATGACTTGTTGGGGGAGGAATCCTTCAGCCTCTACATACTCCTTGAATTCATCAACAAATTCTTCGGCCCCAAGTTTGTCCGAACTTGCTGCCTCGCCATGCCTTACCACACTGTGTATGCCAGTTCGCTTCTTAAATTTGTCGAACCAGCCTCTGCTGGCCTTAAATCCACTAACAGTAGCACTCATTCCAGGCATTTTCTTTGTGAGATCCACATGCAACAGCCTTGTCTTTTCACAAATTATCGCCTCCGAAACACTATCTCCTGCTAACTGTTTTTCGTTGATCCACACCAACAACAACTTCTCAACATCTTCGATTGCTTGCGATCTCTGTTTCATTAGCACATTTACCCCTTTCGCAACATCAGCTTCCTTGATTTCGTTTTTCTTCACCAGGATGGAACTGATCGTTGTTGCGGACTTCCTGTACATCCTGACGAGATCGGCCACGCGTACGCCACTTTCGTACTTTGCTACGAGTTCTTTCTTGAATTCTATCGTGTTTCTCGCCTTCTTTATCATCAAAGGGCTGGCACTCGGAACTTTCTTTGGCCCCATGATGGCTTATTTAGCAGTCGCACTCAATGAATGCGCGGGGTGATGCTCACTCAATGAGAAACAACGGCAGACTGAGTCACGAACGCATGGGATGCTTTGTGTGGGCGCTGGAAATGAGTGGCTGAGTCACACGGGCAGGCGGACGAGTTTGGTACGGACCATTTTGAGATCACCGCTCCCCTCAAAGTCTGTGTCAAGGCACAATGAGAACTTTTAGCAATTTGTAGTCAATCAGGAAGAGAATCAAAATACAATCCCACTTCTGGCCACAAGATGGTGCTCCAGACGTATTTTTGGCAGACAGATCGGTTAAACTGCTTAGGAGAAGGGAGAAAGATCAGCCGCACGGCACAATGATCAAGATGCAGATCTTCAGCCAGACACCCAGAGAGATCGGGCACAGGAATTTAAAAAAAACCAAGAAAAAAACCCAAGAAGGATCCACAAAAAAAAAAAGCCTCCAGTAAAGGCGCCAGCCACAGCCACCGGAAACACCACTCTCCTGCTCAGGCAACCTGGAACATAGAGCTGAACATGCGTTCCAGAGCCATGTGGCAATGGCTGCAGAAGCACGGGCCCCCGAAGTCTCAGCCAGGCAGCAGAATAGCTCCTGTCACTTCTCTCACCTGCCCGATCATCACAGGACAGCACACACACAGATACTGTACTGTAATCTGATCGCCGACTCTCTCCCCACTTCCGATTCCATCCCAAAAGCAAATTGCAAGCTGGAAAAAATACTCAGCAGCAGTAGGACTGGCAAGTTTGGAAGACCACTCAAAGTTTCGCCATCAGCAGGGAGTCCTCTAATTGAGTGTCGGAAGCATCAGACCAGCCACACTCTCACTCCTTGATTCTTGCTATAGTACAGTACAGTACTGTATTTTTCAAGCTCAGGATCACTGAAAGCAAAGAGGTCTGGATCGCAAAAAGAAGTTAAGTATTGTACTGTACTGAGCGCCCCCCAGTACGGACCATTTTAAATTGTATGAAAACCGAGCGGATGTACGAGAACTGGGACAAAATCGCAACGAAAAAAGTAGTTGAAAACCGAAGCTTACAAAAACTGGGGCATACGAAAACCGAGGTTTGACTGTACTTGTTTAATTCTCTGAGGTCCAGTATGGGTCTGAATCCCCCTGTCTTCTTTGGAATGAGGAAGTAGCGGGAGTAGAAATCCATGCCCTGTTGGGACATAAGTACCTCTTCTATTGCTCCTTGAGCAAGTAGTAAGGTGACCTCTTGACACAAGAGAGTGGTGAAGGGGCCCCGAGAATTGAATTGTCTTGTGATGGTGGGAGGGGGCATATTGTGGAAATGGAGTTTGTACCCCTCTGTTACAATGGAGAGAGTCCACTGCTCTGATGTTATCTGTTGCCATCTTTCGGCAAAATGACAGTCTGCCTGGAATGGTGAGAGGCTCTGGACCCTTTAGGGGTAGGATGACTAAGTTCTCTAAGAAGGAGTCAAAGCCCCTGAGGAGGCTGTGTCTGCTGAGCTGGTTGAGCTCTGGGGACTTGGGCCTTCCTCTGTTGTCTGGGTTGCTGCTGCCCCTTTTGGGGAGCATGAACTGGGCAGTGGACAGCCTGGGTGTAAGATGGATAGAATTTCTTTTTCTTGTTGAAAAAGGGTTTCTTAGCTGTCTTTTTCTTAGCTGGGTTGGCTGTGGTCCTTGATAGTTTATTCAAGGTGGTGTTTTTGGACTCAAGCTGAGAAGCTTTGTCCTGCCAATCCTTGCCAAAGAGGTTTCTTCCTGTGCAAGGAATATTTCCCAGTTTGTATTGCACCCATTGTTCTAAATCAGATGCTTGTAACCAGACAATGTGACGTGCACCGATGGAGATAGCAGAGGTTCTGCTAATGCATTCAAAGCAATCAAAGGTTGCACGGTTCATGAACTTAGAAACATTCTGGGCATGTTTGACCAGAGTGAGGAAGTCGGCCTTCTTGCCATCGGGAAGAAGTGGAGCCATGAGTTCCAAATCTCTTGTAACCTCCAGAAGAAACATACCCATATAAAGTATGTAAGAGCTTATTCTAGCCGATAGCATCGAGGACTGAAAGCACTGATGCCCAAAGGCATCGAGCGTTCTTGATTCACGACCTGGAGGGTTGGATGAATGTGTCTTGGCACTCTTGATTCTCCGCATTACATATTCCACCACCATGGAATGGTGTGGTAATTGTGTTTTTTGGAAACTGGGAAATTGAGGTACCCGGTACATTGTATCGAGTCTCCTAGAATGTGGAGACACCGTCAGGGGTGTTTCCCACATCATAAGCATGAGTTCATGCAAAATTCAGTGAATGGGAAGGGTAGCTGCCTCCTTATGAGCTGACTGATACCAAAGGATTTCTAACTCTTCAGCTATATTCCCCAACAATAGCTTCAAAAAGGAAGAAGTTAATAGGTTCTATGAACAATTACAAGCTGAAATTGACAGAAGATACAAAACAGATATCCTGATTGTCATGGGTGACTGGAACGCAAAGGTTGGCAACAAAGAAGGCAAAGTGGTTGGAAAATATGTACTTGGCAAAAGAAATGAAACTGGAGAAAGACACAGAATTCTGCAAGACCAACAATCTATTCATCTCAAACACCTTTTTCCCGCAACGCAAACAGCAACTGTACACATGGACTTCACCAAATGGATCGTGTAAAAATCAAATTGACTACATCTGTGGAAGACAACGATAGAAAAGCTCAATAATATCAACAAAGACAAAACCTGGAGCTGACTGTGGAATAGGTCGCCTACTACAAGTATGCAAACTCAAGCTAAAGCTGAAAAAAGAGCAAATCGCTCATGAACGTAGCAAAATATGACCTTAAGAAGATAACCACCATTATTTAAAGACTGCCTATGAAATTGATTCACTGCTTTGGATATAAATGGCAGAGCAACAGAAGAGTTATTAGATGACTCAAGAAAGTTGTGTTCGAAGAAAATGAAAAGTCTCTACAAAGGTGAAAAAACAAAAATGGCCAAAATGGATGACCAAAGAAACTCTAAAAATTGCCCAGAAAAGCAGAGACACTAAAGCCAGAGAAGAAAAGAGATGTAATCACAGAATTTAACAGAGATTTTCAATGTGTATCACGACAAGACAAAGAGAAGAATTACAATGATGAATGCAAAGAAACAGAATAAAAAACTATTAGAGGAACAGCAAATCAGCTTTCCTAAAGCTACAAGAGTTGGAGAGAAAATTACAGCCTCACATTGGAATGCAAAAAGATGCTCAAGGATCCATGTTGAATGATGCTGAGAAGATCAATATAAGATGGAAAGAATACACTGAGTTATTATACCACAAAGATCAAGTGGATCAACAGTCATTTCAACCTATACCTTATGATCAGGAACCATTGGTGATGAAAGAAGACATCAGAGCAGCACTGAAAACATTATCAAAGAACAAAGCATCAGGCACGAATGGCATTCCCCCTGAAGTATTACAGCAATTAGATGTGGCTATTTCCATACTTACAAGGCTCTGCCAGGAAATTTGGAAGACAACATGATAGCCAACTGACTGGTAAAGATCTGTGTTCATACCAATACTTGAAAAAGTTGATATGACTGATTGTGGAAATTATTGTACAATTGCTCTGATTCCACATGCCAGTGAGATTCTACTCATGATTATTCAATGGAGACTACAACCATATCTAGAACAAGAACTGCTTAAAGTACAAGCAGGGTTCAGGAAAGGCCAAGGAATGAGAGACATCACTGCGGATGTGAGATGGATCTTTGAAAAGACAAAAGAATACCAAAAGGATATCTATATGTGTTTTATCGACTACAGCAAGGCCTTTGACTATATAAATCATGAGAAACTCTGGGCCATATTAAGAAGCGCTGGCATACCAAAAAACCTTATGGTTCTTATCCACAACCTTTACATTGATCAAGAACTAACAGTTTGAATGGAACAAGGAGAAACAGAATGGTTTAAAATCAGCAAAGGCTGCATACGAAAGAAAATTCTGGAGAAGGATCACGTATGATTGACAAATATACAAATGGGAATGGAGTAGATGACATTTTTGAATAGCTTGTAAAATGGTGAGTGGACAAGGTCATGGAACTGGATGGAATACATCCCAGGACACTGAAAGAGCTCAGAGAGGTTCTGGCAAAGCCTATAAAGGAAGTGTTTAATAGATCCTTGGAGATGGAGGAGGTTCTGCAGGATTGGCTAATGTAATACCACAAAAGTGGTAATAAGGAAGAGGTGACAAGCTATAGGCCGGTATAGCTCAGTGGCAGGAAAATAGAGGTGCTACAAAAAAAAAAGAATAGTGGATTTTCTATAAACCAATGGGTTGCATGATCCGAGGCAACATGGATCATGCTAAATAAATTAGATTGTGTTTTTTGACTGGGTGATCAGAGAACTAGATCAAGGGCATGCGATGGATGTGATCTACCTAAATTTCAGCAAAGCCTTTGATACTCTTCCTCATAAGAGTCTTATCAATAAACCGAGCAGCCAGGGGACGGGTCCCAAAGTGGTAAACTGGATCAGAAATTGGTTGACTGGCAGATGACAGAATGTGGTGGTATATGGAATTCACTCAGAAGAAAAAAAGGTGAGTAGTGGAGTGCCCCAGAAATCAGTCCTGGGACTAGAACTGTTCATTGTATTTGTGAGTGATATTACTGAAGGACTGAAGGGAAAATTTTGCCTTTTTGCAGATGACACAAAGATTTGCAAGAGAGTGGACTCCTCTGAGGGAGTGGTCAACATGAGGATAGATCTACAAAAACTGGAAGAATGGTCTAATGTTTGACAGTTAAGATTTATTTATTTATTTATTATTTATTTATTACAATTTCTTATATACCGCACTATTTATCAGCGCGGTTTACATACAACAAAATGACCATAACAGACTGTTTGGCTTCACATAGAACAGGAGTAACAACTTGGATAACATGTTTGGCTTTACAGAGAACAGGGGTAAGAACTTGGATAACACGGGGGATACAAACTGAACTAATTACATATGTACAATGAGATCGAGTGCTAAGAATTTAGGGTGTTACATGTGTACAGTGAGGTTGTGTGCTAATATTGAGATGTTATCTCGAGGAAGTAAGAGGAGAGGCAATTAGGTAGGGGTTGGGTTAATCTGGTATTTAATGTGAAGAAGTGCAGAGCCATGCACTTGAGATGCAGAAATCCAAAGGAACTGTATGAGATAGGAGGAGAGAGGTTGATGTGCACAGACCAGGAGATAGACCTTGGAGTGATAGTGTCTGAGGATCTCAAGGTAGCGAAACAATGTGCCAAAGCCAGAAGGATGCTGGGCTGCATACAGAGAGGAATAACCAACAAAAAGGAGGAGGTATTAATGTTCCTGTACAAGTCGTTGGGGAGTTCTCACTTGGATTATTGTGTTCAGTTTTGGAGACTATATTTCACAAAGGATATAAAAAGATTTGAAACAGTTCAGAGGAAGGTGACCAAAATGATTTGGAGCCTATGCCATGAAGAGACTTGAATACCTAAATATGTATACCCTAGAGGAGAGGAGGGACAGGGGAGATATCATACAGACCTTTAAATACCTAAAGGGTATTAATGAACAAACAAACCCTTTTCAAAGAAGGGGAAGCTGTAAAACTAGACGGTATACAATAAAGCTGCAAGGTGGTAAACTTAAAGCAACATTAGGAAATACTTTTTCACTGAAAGGTTGGTGGATGCTTGGAATGCCCTCCTGATGGAGGTAGTGGGGCAAATACAGTGACAGAAATCGAAATGACATGGAACAGACACAGTGGATCCCTTTATAGCAAGAGGATGAAATCAAAGCAAACTTAAATATCTCTTATTCTTCAATGGATAGAGGGGGCTGACCTGCATGGAGCAACAAGCCCAACCCTAAATAGATGCATAGAGGGGAGTGACCTGCACAGAGTGGCACTTATAACCACTTTAGCCACCTTACTGGACAGATTAGATGGACCAAACTGGCTTTTATCTGCTGTCATATACTATGTTACTATCCTGTTGGCGGCAGATTGGCCACAGACATCGTAGTTCTAGGACCTGATGAAGCACCTGCAGTAACCTCTTCTGCTACTGCCCCCACCCTGAGGGTTGTTGTGGCAAGAACCGGTTCTTCTGGACAACAAGGCTCCCTTCTTGCTTACAGCTTGGCTCTTCAGCAGTGTCATTTACTGCGTAAGGGCTATTCTCCTGTCATGGTTTCCACATACCTCATGGCAAGGAGAGGATCTACCACTCTGGCCTATGTGCGCGTCTGGTGTCTTTTTGAGCACTGCTACTATGAGCATCAGGCTAGACCTGATACAACAGATTGGCCGTTCTTGCTTGCCTTTCTTCCAGATGGCCTGGACAAAAGTCTTTCCCTTAGTTCCCTGAAGGTTCAGGTAGCTGTTTTATCCTGCTTCAGGGGGCCGGTGGCAGGATAGTCCATTGCTTTACCCTCAGATGTCTCCTGTTTCCTTCAGGGGGTATGACACCTGCATCCTCCCCTACACTCAGCTATTCCCTCGTGGGATTTCTGCCTGGTGCTCCGGACCTTGATATTGGAGCCCTATGAGCCCTGGAAGCAGGTTACACTTAAAGATCTGACATTAAGATCATCTGCCTGGACACAGTCTGTTCAGCAAGATGTATCTTTGAGCTGCAAACCTTAACATGCAGAGATCCTTACATATCCTTCTCCTCGGAGGTGAGTGCATTCAGCTTATTCCTGCCTTCTTACCCAAGGAGGTACTGTATCTTCCTTCCACATGAATCACGTAGTCTGTCTGCCCTCCTTTTCTAAGGAGCAGTGACAAGGGAAGGACAAGGACCTTTGTCTGGTGAATGTCCGGAGAATGCTTCTCCAGTGATTGAAGGTTACTAATTCCTTTTGCAAGTCATACCACCTATTTGTGCTGGCTGGGGATCCGTGTAAGGGTGGTGCGGCAGCTAAGTTGGAGCTATATTAAAGAGGTCATTGCCTCTGTGTATCTGTTGCGGAATCGGACAATTCTGGAGGGTTTGTGTGCGCATTCCACTCGGGTGCAAGTATCCTTGTGGGCATAGCATAGCTTGGTCGCTCCTTCATATATCTGTTGGGTGGCAATGTGAGCACCACTTTCCACTTTTGTCAAGTACTACCACTTAGATGTCCACACTCGAGCAAACACAGCCTTTGGTTCAGAGGTCTTAAAAGTTGCCATGTTTCCTTCCCACTCAGTGGAATCATAGCTTTGGCACATCCTACCTCTCTGGCCTAGCAGAATGATGTGGAAGGTGACATTTTACTTACCAAATAATGTCATTTCTTAGAATCCTGCTAGACTAGTTCAGGATCTGCCCTGGAACCTGTTATGGTCTGCTCTACTATTGGTGGTTGGCCCTGCAGGCTCATAACCTTCTGACAAACCTTCTGTTGAAGCTGATCCTGTACATAGTTATGTTCCTATTCTTCTGAACCTTGTTATCTTCACTAAGGTTGTGGATTATAGCTCTAGAGGCACAGGCTGCTAATGGCATGATGATGTCATAAGAAGCTTCTGGAAGCTTTCTCTATCTACTGTGATGCAGCGGACCCTCCTTTGGAGAGAAAAACAGTTCTGGATTCTGAAAGAAAAAGAAGTTGCCTGCAATATCCAGAGGATCCACCTAGAGGGAGCGGGAGAGTCAGGACAGAGACCACAGAACCATGCCTCTGTGGGCAGGACTTATGTTCCAAAAGCTCACATTTAAGGGGAGGCA
This sequence comes from Ichthyophis bannanicus, assembly GCA_033557465.1. Taxonomy (NCBI): domain Eukaryota; kingdom Metazoa; phylum Chordata; class Amphibia; order Gymnophiona; family Ichthyophiidae; genus Ichthyophis; species Ichthyophis bannanicus. Next base: position 496,839,888 of record CM066035.1, read on the forward strand.
AGCAAGAGTCAGGAGGAAGCTCATACGCTGGGAGCTTACCTGCAAAAAGCTCAGCTGCTAGAATCTCATCTGCCTGGAGATCCACTACTGGGGAAGCAGTGGAAGGATTACCTTCCTCAGCTGGGAGAGAACAAGCGGGAGCCTGTTCCAGAGAGAGATTGAGGACATGCTATGAAGGTACCAGAGCAAGATTGGGATCTAGTCCAAAAGCAAACCTGAGTAAAAAGACAGGCTGGGAGAGGAGAACCAGTCCTGTAAGCCAAAGGCTAGGCCGAGAAAGCCAAAGCCAAACCAGACCGGGCCCTGAAATCCACAAGAGGGCAGGCCTCAAAAGCCTGAGGAGGAAAGACTGGGAGAGCCGAAGGAGAATACCTGAGAGCACTGATACGGAAGGCAGCAGCCAAGGTAGGCCTCCTGTCTCGCCCCAGAGAACCAAAAGAAAATCCAGAGGTAAAGCTTTTAATCTTTGCTACTGTTTTCCTAAAGCCAAGTTAAGAGAAGAACCTTGGGAGGGAGAGTCTCCTTACCTAAAGCACAAGCCAAAGCCAAAGTTAAAAGACAGTTTGAGCAAGGACAGAACTTTTAGAGGAAAGCATTATAAAGAAAATGTTTTTATACCTCTAGAGGAAGAGATGCCATCATGGTATTCCACCACACAGAACCGTAGGCCCAAACAAACTGCTAAGTCCTGGGGAGCAGTGAGCCAAACCCACATAAAGGACACCTATCTTGACTCTTCAGAACAGTCAGAAGAGGCCATGCAAGTGGAATCCGTACATGAAGATCTTGATAGCCCTATGGAATGTGCATATTGTGCCGTGAGTGATATAGAGTCACTCCAGAGCCCTTTGGAGTGAATGAAGCAATATTGTTTTGGTAGCTTTTATGCTGTGAAGTTAACAGTTTCTGGTTGTTTTTCTTGTGCTTACAAAAAGCTGCTGTAAGGACTTGTTTTGCTACGTCTACCAATGTGTTTATCCTATGTTCTGAACCCTTAGTGCAAAAAGGGAAAATAAAGCCTTTTTCTTTTTCCCTCCACTTTTGTGCAAGACTGTATTCTCTTTGGGAGTTGGCAACGAGGCCGGCACAAGGCACTGGCCCTTGACCCTCGCACCTGGCCAATCCCAATCACAAACATCTTAGTGGCCCCGGGCCCAGCCCTTCGGTGGAAAAACTACGCCGCCACCAGGGGGGGGGCTGGTGCCGCGGCAGGGCGACACTACACACCTGCTGGTAGAACATAACCCACTTGTCTGAACTGGTGTAGTGGGACTCAAGGAAAGGACATTATCTGGTAAGTAAAATATCACTTTCCTCTACCATGAAACTGCAGTTGGCACATGCCCTTGGAGGTTAATGCACTCATTTTTCTTTTTTCACTGATTGTTCTCTGGAGCTCTATGATGTTGGATGGTTATGGTGAAACAACAATCCCAGTCCAAATAGGACACCCACTTCCCACTGGCTATCATGGAATGACATCAGATAGACATTCCACTTTACTTCCTAGGCAACTTCTTTACTCCAAATGGTACTGCTACTCGCCCTTTTTGTTTAAGATGCCATTCAAAGCACTGTTGTTGAAAGTGAGCCTTCTTAATTCCCACTCATTAAAAAGCAAACATGTTTTAGTCAATGATCTCTCTTCACTCTTCACTGATTAGATGTAATGGCCATTACTGAAGCATGATTAAAAGATGAGAGGAATATCACTATCTTACTCAAATTTTCAAGTGTTTGCCAAAAATCGACATAAAAATCTATGGCGGTGTTCCCCTATGCAGCTCCAATAAATACCCAGCTAAATAGCTATTCCTTCCTGATCTTAAATTTTCTAATGCTTTCTCAATTGTCTTCCAATCCCCCATTAAACTGTCTGATAGTCTATCAACAACCACCCCTTTCCCAAGCTTCTATAAATGAGTTTAAAACAGTGCTAACAGATTTTAGCTTGCTCTCAGGAACATTAATGCTCCTGGGGATATGAACATTCATTTAAGAACATAAGATATGCCATACTGGGTCAGACCAAGGTCCATCAAGCCCTGTATCCTGTTTCCAACAGTGGCCAATCTAGTCACAAGTACCTAGTAGTTTCCCCGAAAGACACAGGTTCCACAATGCCTGAATTGGGGCAAGCAGTGGATATCCCCGGGTCCCCTTTATTAATGGTTTATGGACCTTTCCTCCAGAAACTTGTCCAAACCTTTTTTAAATCTGGCTACACTAACAGCTTTTACTACATCCTCCGGTAATGAATTTCAGAGTTTGATTACACGTTGAGTGAAAAAAATGTTTTCTCTTATTAGTCTTAAATAGGTTACCCTGTAGCTTCATTGCATGTCCCCTAGTCTTTCTATATTTTGATGCAGATCTATCTCATGCATATTCATTGTGGATAACCTGAAAACATGACTGGCCTGGAGGTCCCAGAGGACTGGTTTGAGAATCACTGGTCTAGAGAAACCTCAAACCATCGAGTGCTGACCGCCTCCCCTCTTTATACTTAAAGAGATTCTCCCTTCTATTTCAAAAAGACTGTGGCTGCGATTAAGCCTTGCTTAAAAGATATGAAATCTGACCCCATGATTTGCACCAATTAGCAGTCAATCCCAAACTTGCCATTCTTTAGCAAAACTGGCAGAAAAATCAGTGTTTTAACATCATAATACCCTTCTGGAGGCAAATAATTCTTTCCATCTGAAACAATCGGGATTTCAGAAATTACAGCATACAGAAACTACTAATTTCCCTTCATGATGAAATCTTGGCCTGCCTTGACAAAGGTAAAATGGTCCTTTTATTATAGTTAGATGTCTCAGTCACCTTTGATTTAGTAAACCATACTTTATTACTCCATTGATTAGAAAGCTGCAGAATCAAGGATACTGCCCTTGATTGGTTCAAATCATTTCTTTCTTCTCGGTCTTTTACAGGCAACCTAAACAATTTGTATTCTAAACATTATCCTCTGGACGGTGGAGTTCCCCAGTGATCAATTCTTTCCCCAACTTTATTTAACCTCTTCATTTTTGCTCTAGCCATTTTAATTCAATCCCTGGCTCTTAATACTCAATTCTAATACCAACAATATTCAAATTCTCATCTCTCAGCACATGGGACTCAGCTTTCCAATTTGATATCTCTCAAGATCTGAACCGGATAGCGGATTGGCTTTCAGTTCATAAACTTATTCTATTTGATTTTCAGTCCGTCATCGGAACCTTGCAGCTTTTAAACACAAATGGCCAGGAGTTCCATATCCATAAAAGATAAAATTGCCTCTCTGGGAATCATTGTTGACAATCAACTGACTTTCTCGCCTCATATTTCAAACTCACGCAGAATTCTTTGTATGCATTCCAACTGATAAGATCACTCCTCCATTACAGACCTCTAAAATTTCTTATGATTATTAATGATTGCATTAGATTACTGTAATGATTTATGGTTTATTCGGTCTTGATAGACTGCCCTTTGCAAAGCAGACAAGGTAGTTTACAATAAAATAAAAATAACTGCAAATCACAAATAGAAACAGAAGAAGGAACTCCAAAGCAGTACAGTAAAGAAAAGAACAGGATAGTAGAGAGAGGGGCACACTCTAAGTGTCAACAGACGTTGCTACTTTCTGGTCTGAAGTTCAGGGGTGAGGGGGTCAACCTCGAAGACTTGGGTAAAGAGGTAGGTTTTCAAAAGTCATTTCTATTGAGGGAAGGAGGATTCAAGCCGGAGTTGAGTGGGGAGAAAGTTCCAGAGGGTGTGGGCCAGATAGAAAAAGGCAGAATGACGCATAGACTCGTATTTAACCTCAGATGCTGATGGAAGAACTAGGCGGTTGTCTTGTAAAGATCTTAAGCAATGATGCGGTACATATGGAATAATGGAAGTAGAGCGGAGCACAGTTATGCAAAGCTTTGTGTGTAAGAATCAGGATTTTGAATTGAATCCTTTGAGCAATGATGTTGGAACAAGAGTAGTGATACATGGTCATACTTTCTGGCTTGGTTGAGGGAGCGTATAGTGACATTTTGGATGGTTTGGAGGCATTTTAACTGATGCTGTGGAAGGCCAGCGAAACAGACATTACAATAGTCTATACTAGAAATCTTTCAGACTCTCTACTATACTATGCCCCATATCATGCACTCCACAGCATCATTGCCAACCGTTTGAACTTGGTCTGTTTCCCAAGCATCAGATGTCCTGTCGCTCCTCTGCTTTTTACCTCATAGCTCCTGCCACATGGAATGCGCTCCCTCCTGGCCTACGCCTAGAACCATCTTACACAAAATTCAAAGCCCTCCTAAAGACTCATCTCTTCAATATTGCCCACAATCTGTCCTCCCCCTCGTTGAGATCCCCCCTAAAGCTGTCAGTTCCTCTCTCTCCCCTTCTCCATCTTACTCTCCTTAGTATGAGTGTCTTTAATCCTGTCATATCACAAAATGCCATTCCTTTCTATCTTTTAATTCCTTTTAATTTTTAACTTATTGTTTTAATTTGTTGTACATTGCTCTTTTGTCCAAGAAGGACAGTTAATCAAGTCCTAATAAATAAATGGTGCTGAGAAGAAGAGTGGTCATGACTGATTGGTCAAGAAGGGGACAAAGGGCCCTGCATCTCCGTAGGGGAGCAAAGATAGAATGGGATAGATAATGGGATAGAACACATAAAAAGTACAGTAAAAGCCATCTATCACAAGATCAGGACTCTACGACTTCTCAGACCCATGCTCGAACCAAATGACTTCCGCACAACCTTCCAAGCATTAGTCACCCCGCACTTCGACTACGCAAACATTGTGCTGCATGGCCTTCCCAAGAGCACGCTGAACCCACTACAGTTGGCCATAAATATAGCAGCCAGAGTTCTATATGAGGCTTCAAGGAGTCAACATATTACTCACATTCTGTTTGAACTTCATTGGCTCCCAATAACATGTAGGATCTTATACAAAACCCTTCTCTTGACCTTCAAAGCGTTCCACCAAATCTCACCATCCTCGCTTTCTGACATCCTTCACCACTCTCAAAACACCAGATCTAGAAGATCTGTAACAGAAAACACACTAATGGTCCCAAAAGACCTAGCAAAACTCACGCAGACGACTATCATGAGAGCATTCTCATCCTTCGCCCCCAGATGCTGGAACATGCTGCCACCTAACATCAGATCACAAAAAGACCTGTCCCAATTCAGAAAATCTCTAAAAACACACCTCTTCCTTCAACACTTCTCCCAAGGCATTAGCTCCCCACCTCCTCCCCTTCCAACCCAAACCAATGACTATGGTTAGTCAAGTAAGTTCTCTAAACTCCATTGCTCGCCCCAGATTAAAATCTCGTGCATCCCTAATCTATGAAGCTCAAAACTTATGCTAATTTGCTGTAAATAGTTGTGAACATTTGTTATTATCTTATCTTATCTTATCTTATCTTTAACCCCATTTATCCCTGTTTCACTCCCTGTTATCTGTAAACTTGACATATGTTTTATGCTTAAGTACAAGGTTGTTAAAATGTAAACCACGCTGATGATGAATAGCGCGGTATATAAAAACTGTTAAATAAATAAAATAAAATAAATAAATAAGAAATGTGTGTGGAAACAAAGAACATAAGATATGCCATATTGGGTCAGACCAAGGTCCATCAAGCCCAGTATCCTGTTTCCAACAGTGGCCAATCTAGGTCACAAGTACCTAGCAGTTTCCCCAGAAGACACAGGTTCCACAATGCTTGTATTGGGACAAGCAGTGGATTTCGCGGGTCCCCTTTAAAAATGGTTTCCTCCAGGAACTTGTCTGAACCTTTTTTAAAACCAGCTACACTAACAGCTTTTACTACATCCTCTGGTAACGAATTCCAGAGTTTGGATTACGTGTTGATTACGCACCATGGGACAATACAGAGACATTATAATATCCTTTGTTTTATTCTCCATTCCTTTCCTTATGATTCCTAGCATTCTATTTGCTTTCTAGGCTGCCACTGCACACTGGGTGGAGGGTTTCAACATGTTATCCACGATGATGCCTAAATCTTTTTCCTGGGTGGTAGTTCCTATTGTGGAACCTTGCATCGTGTAACCATAGTTTGGGCTGTTCTTTCCTAGAACTTTGCACTTGTCCACATTAAATTTCATCTGCCATTTGAACGTCCAGTCTTCCGGAAGTTTATCAATTTGTCCTCTTGCAATTTTTCACAATCCTCTTGGGTTTTAACAACTTTGAATAATTTTGTGTCATCTGCAAATTTGATTACCTCACTCATAATTCCCATTTCCAGGTCATTTATGGATATGTTAAAAAGCAGCAGACCCAGCACAGATCCCTGGGGTACTCCACTATTAACCTTTCTCTATTGGGAAAATTGGCCATTTAGCACTACCCTCTGCTTTCTATCTTTTAACCAGTTCTTGATCCACAATAGTACACTGTCTCATATCCCATGACGTTTTAATTTCGCCAAGGGTTTATCATGACGGACCTTCTCAAAGGCTTTCAGAAAATCCACATACACTACATCGACTGACCCACCTTTGTCTACCTGCTTATTTATACCTTCAAAAAAATATAATAGATTAGTAAGACAAAACCTTCGCTGGCTAAAGCCATGTTGGCTGTCTCCCATTAAACCATGACTATCTACATGTTCAGAAATTTTGTTCTTAATAATAGTTTCTACCATTTGTCCCGGATCATCCCTGGAACCCTTTTTAAAAATTGGCATTACATTGGCCATTCTTCAATCTTCAGGTATTATTGATGATTTTAATGATAGTTCACAGATTACTAATAGTAGGTCTGCAATCTCATATATCTCATCTTTGGTTGTATACCATCCGGTCCAGGTGATTTGCACTCTTCGGTTTATCAAATAGTTTTAATACATCTTCCCGGTTAGCATAGTTACTCACCTGTAAGAGGTGTTCTCCCGGGGACAGCAGGAATCAGTCCTTACATATGGGTGATGTCGGCGCCGATGGAGCCCTCGTGTGGAGCAAATCTTCAGCTTTCTAAGAAAGCCTTTGGGAATTGCATCACGCCTGCGCGGTCCCCTTCCCGCCCGAGGGTGCCATCTTGCTCAGTCAAATGATAAAAAGACAGCCAAAAGAACAAAATATAATAATAGGACTGCAACTCCAAGGGGAGGAGGGAGGGTCGGGAGGACTGATTCCTGCTGTCCCCGGAGAACACCTGTTACAGGTGAGTAACTACGCTTTCTCCGGGAGCAAGCAGGAAGTCAGTCCTCACATATGGGACTCCCCAGCTATAGGCTACCGAGAACCCACAGCTGAAAAATAGGCTCCCTCTACGAGAGCCGCAAGTAGCCACAATAAGAATCTGAGAGAGTAGCACTCCGGTAGCCTGACACAGAAGGGTTGGAGGGCAGGAGTTGCCTAGACCTCGAAAAGTTACAGAGTACAGCCTGGCCAAAAGCACTGTCCCATTGGGACTCCCTATCCAGGCAGTAATGGGTTGTGAAAGTCTGACCCGAAGACCAGGTGGCGGCCCAGCAGATGTCTGCCAGCGGAACAGAGCGGAAATGAGCCACCGATGCCGCCATAGCCCTGACCCGGTGGGCCGTAACACGACCCTGCAACAGAAGCTTGGCCGCCCTATATGCCCAGGCAATACAGTCCACTACCCAGGTGGACAGCGTATGCTTGGAGACGGCCATTCCCAGCTTACTGGGGTCATAGGATACAAAGAGCCAAGAAGCCCTTCTATGGCCTTGCGTACGCTGAGTGTAGAAGGCTAACATCCTCTTACAATCCAGGGTATACAGAACTGTCTCTGCCCGACTGGCATGCGGCCTGGGAAAGAAGGTAGGTAGTACTACCTCCTGGTTGAGGTGGAACGAAGAGACCACTTTTGGAAGGAACTTGGGGTGTGTGTGGAGCACCACCCGGTTCCTATAGAACCTTGTATAAAGCCTGAAGCTCACTCACTCGCTGAGCTGATGTGAGTGCCACCAAGAAAACTACCTTCCAAGAAAGGTAGCGTAGATGGTAGGTTGCCATCGGCTCAAATGGCAGACGAGTAAGCTGCCCTGAGACCACATTCAAATCCCACTCGGTTGCCAGAGGGCGAACTGGGGGCTTCAACAGAAGTAGGCCTCTCAGGAACCTGGACACCAAAGGGTGTGCAGAAAGAGGCTTTCCTTCTACTGGGAAGTGGTGTACTAAAAGGTGGCTTGCTTTTAAGGGAAAGGCTTACCAACTTCCTGGGTGACTCACACAGCCCTTGGTTTGATAGAAGAGGCCTTTTAAGTTGCCCCTTTGATGTGTCACTTGCCTTTAACACCTATTAAAGACAACTTCACAGATCTTTTGCTTCCTAACTGGAAGGCCTCCTTGTAAAGGTCACTAGAAACAAGTTTATTTCTACCTACTCAGAACTATTCTACCTGTATGCTAAGCTATACTCTGATTTGATTGAAATGAAAAGCTCTCTAGAAACAAATTTCAGATTCTATTTACTCTTAATTTATTTTCTATGCTAAGCTGTACTCTGCTTTAACCTAAATACAAAGCTCTCTGGTGGTACTGACCTGACTGACTCAGCAAAAACACTGAATTCTAAAATACACAGATCAGTTCCAACCCAAAGAATTCCCTTATTCCCCAAGATTTAGAATTTATTTCAGAAGATTAATACTCACAGGTTTAGATTTATTTATTTAACAGGTAGAGTAGTTATTCACCTGTAACAGGTGTTCTCCAGGAGCAGCAGGAATCAGTCCTCACATATGGGTGGCGTCGGCGCCGACAGAGCCCCCATGAGGAGCATTTCCCCAGCTTTCAAAGAAAGCCTTTGGGAATGCAGCACGCATGCGCGGTCCCCTTCCCGCCCAAGGGTGCCATCTTGCTCAGTCTGATGACATAGCTAAAAGACAGCAAAAAACAAAATGAATGATATGACTGCAACTCCCAGGGGAGGAGGGAGGGTTGTGAGGACTGATTCCTGCTGCTCCTGGAGAACACCTGTTACAGGTGAGTAACTACTCTTTCTCCAGGACCAAGCAGGAAGTCAGTCCTCACATATGGGACTCCACAGCTTCAGGCTACCGGTGACCAAAAGCTGAACAATGAGCTCCCTCTAGAGCCCCAGCATGCGTGATAGAATGTTCTCTGAGAACGCCCCCGTACGGTAGCCCAACACCAGGGCCGGAGGGTAGGAGTTGCCTATACCTCAAAGAGATTACGGAGTACCGCCTGTCCGAAAGCACTGTCCCTGCGGGACTCCCTCTCGAGGCAGTAGTGGGCCGCAAAAGTCTGGCTTGAAGACCAAGTAGCGGCCCGGCAGATGTCTGCCAACGGAACAGAGCGGAGATGAGCTACTTACACAGCCTTCGCCCTGACACGGTGGGCCGTGACTCGATCCTGCAAGGAGAGGCCGGCTGCTCTGTACGCCCAGGTGATACAGTCTGCCACCCAGATGGACAAGGTACGCTTGGAGACAGGTAACCCCAGCTTATTAGGGTCAAAAGATACGAAGAGCTGAACAGCCCTTCGATGTCCCTGCATACGGTCAAGGTAGAAGGACAACGCCCTCCTACAGTCCAGGGTATGCAAGACCATTTCAGCCCGGCTGGCATGCGGCCTGGGAAAGAAAGTCGGAAGAACCACCTCCTGATTGAGATGGAAGGAGGAGACAACCTTAGGAAGGAACTTTGGGTGAGTCCGTAAGACCACCCTGTTCCTATAGAACCTTGTGTATGGTGGCTCTGAGACCAGAGCTTGCAGCTCACTGACTCGCCTGGCTGAGGTAAGAGCTACCAAAAACAACGCCTTCCAGGAAAGAAAGCGTAAAGGACAAGTAGCCATAGGCTCAAATGGTGGGCAAGTAAGTTGTTGCAAGACCACATTCAAATCCCACTCAGGTGCTAGTGGACGAATCGGAGGCTTGAGCAAAAGGAGGCCTCTGAGGAAGCGGGCCACTAAAGGGTGGCCTGACAGAGACTGACCTTCCACCAGTGAGTGGTGTGCTGACAGAGCACTGAGGTGGACCCAAACAGAGTTGGATTTAAGGCCCAGGTCGGACAGGTGAAGCAAATATTGCAGCACCACTGGCACCAGGCACGAAAACAGATCCTCCTTGTGCTGAGCACACCAGGTGGAGAACCTACGCCACTTGAGGGCATAAGATTTTCTAGTGGAGTGCCTCCTAGAGGCCAAGACCACCTCCTCCACTTCCCTAGGTAGCAGTAAGGGAGCTAGAACTACCCTTTCAGCATCCAGGCCATCAAATTGAGGGACTGCAGGTTGGGGTGCAGGAGAGATCCCTGATCCTGAGATAGGAGATCGGGTTGCACCCCCAGAGGAAGTGGAGTGTCCACAGCCAACTGCAGGAGTGGAAACCACGGTTGCCTCGGCTATCTGGGGGCTACTAGGATCACTGAGGCCTTGTCCCGAAGCACCTTGAAAAGGGTTCGGGCCACCAGAGGCGTGGGAGGAAATGCATACAGTAGGCTCGTAGACCAAGAGATTAGAAACGCATCTGCTGCTATTCTCAGAGGATGCAGTTGTCTGGAGCAGAACCTGGGTAGCTGACGGTTGAGCGGACTGGCAAAGAAATCGATGGTTGGAAGACCCCATCTTAGGAAGACCTTCTGGAGCACCAGAGGATTCAACTGCCACTCGTGTGGCTGCAGAATCCTGCTTAACCTGTCTGCCAGGTAATTCTCTTGGCCGGGCAGATAAATCACATTGAGAAGTATGCCCTGTTGGACTGCCCATGAGCACAGGGCTTGAGCCTCCTGACTCAGAAGTCGAGATCCTGTGCCTCCTTGTTTGTTCACATAGAACATGGCAACTTGATTGTCTGTCTGAACCAGAACAGACTGGTGAGAGAGGGCATAAGAGAAAGTTTGGAGAGCCAAGCGGATAGCTCTAAGCTCCAAGAGGTTGATCTGCTGTGCGACCTCCCAAGGAGACCAGAGGCCTTGGGTGCATGCCCCCTGGCAATGTGCACCACAACTCTGAAGAGAAGCATATGTTGTCAGTACTTGTGTTTGTGGTGGTGGCTGAAAAGGCACTCCGCGCACTAGATTCGGGAGATGCAGCCACCATTGCAGGGAGGCCACCAGCAGTTTGGACACCCTTACTTTGTCGCTCAAGTGTCCTGTGGCTTGTAGCCACTGAGTTCTGAAGCCCCACTGAGCAGGCCTCATGTGCAGATGGCATTTGGAGTAACATGGACCATGGATGCCATGTGGCCCAATAGTCTCAGGAATTGCCTGGCGGAAACCAGAGAATTGCTGAGGAACTGTCTGGCCAAGTCCATCAGTCTGTGGGCCCTGTCTACAGGCAGATAAGCCTTCGCCTGAAGGGTATCCACTCTTGCTCCTATGAACTCTGTGTTCTGTGAGGGGTGCAAAGTGGACTTTGCGAAGTTTATGACAAACCCCAGATGCTGTAGAAGGCAGACAGTGCGGAGGGTGACCTGTCTGGTTTCCTGTGGAGACTGGCCCCTGATGAGCCAGTCATCCAGGTATGGAAAGACAAATACGCCCTGGACTCTGAGATAGGCCGCTACCACCGCCAGGCATTTGGTGAAAACCCTGGGTGCGGAGGTTAGGCCAAAGGGAAGTACTCTGTACTGAAAATGATTTCCTCCCACTACAAATCTGAGATATTGTCTGTGGTCTGGATGAATGAGGATGTGAGTATAAGCATCCTTTAGGTCTAAGGAGCATAGCCAATCTCCCTGCTGGAGGTAGGGCAGCAGTATTCCAAGGGTAAGCATCTTGAACTTTTCCCTCACCAGGAACTTGAGATTTCGCAAGTCGAGGATGGGCCTGAGGCCTCCTGTCCTTTTTGGTACCAGAAAGTACCTGGAATAGAAGCCTTGCCCTCTCAGGTGGTGGGGCACCGGTTCCACCGCCTGCTCCTTTAGAAGACTTGTCAACTCCTGAAGGAGTAAGTCCCTGTGCAGAGGGAGTCTTGGAGGCTCCCCTGGAAGTAGGAGAAGGGTAACTGGTCGAAGTGGAGCAAATAGCCTTTTTGGACTATGCTGAGCACCCAGGTATCCTCGGTTATGGCTGACCACATGTGGGCGTACAGGGTCAGCCAGCCTCCTGTGCTGAGAGGGGCCAGATGAGGAGGAGAGGCTATGCCACTGGAGTCAAAACCCCGCTCCCTGCTGTGCAGGAGCCGGAGCTGGTGGCATGGGGGTTTTCTGCCTACGGGGTTCATGTCCCTGCCCCTTGGCCTGCTGACCCTGTTGGGGAGCCGTGGAGGCCTAGTATTGAGAGTAAGATTTGTAGGCAGATGACTTCCTCGGGTAAAAGGACTTTTTCCCCGAGCCCTTCTTCTTTTGAGAAGGGGCAGAGGTCTTTCTGGACAACCTTGTCCTGGTGAGAGTCTCAGACTTGAGTTCTGCAGCCTTTTCAGCCATGGGCTTGCCAAAGAGGTTTTCACCTCGGCAAGGGACATCGACCAACCTGTCCTGTACCCATGGCTCGAGGTCTGATGACTGTAGCCAGGCCTGACGGCGTGAACCGATGCCGGCCGCGGCTACTCGGGCTGAAGCCTCGAAGCCATCATAAGCTGCTCAAGACATAAATTTCGAGCACTCTCGGATCCCAGCTGACAAGGCTGTGAACCTCTGCAAAGGTTCCTTGGAGAGACCAGCAGAGAACCTGGCAATCTCCTTTGCCAGGTCTTGAAGGTACATGCCCATGTACAGCTGGTAAGTCTGGACATGGCAAGCAAGCATAGAGCCCTGGAAGCACTTTCTACTGAGGGCATCCAGGTTCCAGGCCTCCCTGCCTGGAGGCACCGAGGAGTGCATCTTCTGACTCTTCAGACGATGCATGGCCGATTCCACAACCATGGAGTGGTGCGGCAGCTGTGCCTTCTGGAGCCCAGGGCTCTTGCTGACTTGATAAATGGAATCGGCCAGCTTGCTAAGAACCGGCGTCAAGGCCGGCACCTCCCATATGTGGAAGAGCAACCGTTCCAGCATCGGAGGAACTGGTACAGTAAAGGCCTCCTTGGGGGAGAGTCATACTGCAGGATCTCGAGCTCCTCGGCTCGAGGCTCCTCCTCGGGGTCCACGGGGAAGGGGAAGGCCAAGGCCTTGGCCATGTCTCTCACAAAATCCGAGAACCGGGTATCCTCCGGGGGGACCTTCTCCGAGGTTCAGACTCCGGTGAGTCCGAAGGGACACACCGGGTCCAAAACGTGCCCGGGGACTCCTCATCCTCCGTTTCCCATCCCGACCCCTCCGAGGAGGAGTCGAGCGGCTCCGGTCGGGCGGGCACCGATGCCATCCGCCCCGACGCCAAGGGCACTGGCGTCAACGACCTCGGTCCTGCACGGGAGATCGAGGGTGACCTCGGCCGAGGATCGACTCGAGATCTCATGGACTCAAGGATAGGCTCGGCCTTCGGGGTCGACTTGGACGTCGAGGTCCCAGTGGTCGGGGCAGATGCACCGGTGAGACCGGTGATCAGTACCTGCTGCTGTTCCATGAAGGCAGCCAAACTGCTCTCCAAGGCCGTCAACCTGAGTCCGAGCTCAGGAGACCCAGTAGCCTCCGACTCGGGCCCCGACGGCATCGAGCCCGAAGTCGGCTCCCCCGGAGGAGAGTCCACGAGGACTACAGTACTCACGTGACCCGGGGCCTCCGTCTCTACACGAGGTTGTTTAGCAGGCCTCTCTGACTCCGAAGACCCGGGACGGCGGTCGGGGCTATGCAACCTGTCCCTCGAGGAGCCAAGAGCATCCACCGACGCTGCCCTCATGGGTTTCTTCTTCCTGCGGTGCTCCCGCGAAGGAGACCCCCTCTCAGAGGAGCCCGGACAACGCTCGGGGTCGGACTCCCGAGACGTCGAGGCCTCTGACAAAGTCCGGGCTCGGCCGGACGCGGAATCAGAGAATATCCTTTCGTGTTGATGCTGCCGGCTCCTCAATGCCTTGGAGGACATTTTGCCACACGAGACACAGACCAGCGGGTCATGGTCGGGCCCGAGGCACCGGAGGCATTAGTCGTGTGTGTCAGTGAGAGACATCAGTTTCTTACACCGATCACACTTCTTAAACCTGCTGGCCGCCATCGGGGGAAAAAGAGCCCCTGCAAGGTCAAAAGACTGGGCTGCCAGGGAAAAATGAAAAAATGGCGCGAACGCTAGTCTCTAAGGACAAAAAACGAAAAATGAAATCCGAGCTCGCTACCGGTGTACCGGGCCCAGGCGGGAAAGGGAACCGGCGTCGAACCGAGAAAAACCACGGATCCACACCGAAAAAAATCAACTTTTTCACGGGTGACCACGACACACTTGCATTGGGCTCCGCGGAAAAAAGAAGACTAAGCAAGATGGCACCCTTGGGCGGGAAGGGGACCGCGCATGCGCGCTGCATTCCCAAAGGCTTTCTTAAAAGCTGGGGAAATGCTCCCAATGGGGGCTCCGTCGGTGCCGACATCACCCATATGTGAGGACTGACTTCCTGCTTGGTCCTGGAGAATTTATATACCGCCTTATCTTTTAATCTATTTCCTTGTAGTAAGTTCCTTTTGGTAGTCCTTCAAGAGATCCAAATCTATGTGTACTCACAGGTAATTGAAGGAGGAATGGAACAAAATGGGATGGGAGCCCAAGACGGGCACTAATGAGGGAGCACAGGAGGAACTAGTAATCCATGTAGCAGTTGTTTACTAGGGTTGAGTTTGTAGCATTGTCATGTAACCAAACCGAGATGGAGGCTAATGCAGAATTAAATGGAGAGAGATCAGGGGACACACTGTCCAAGTGAGCTAGAAAGAGAATATCATCAGCATAAAAGTAAAACGTGATCCTGAGCGTTTGAATGAGAGTGGCCAAGAGTGAAAGGAAAATATTGAAAAGGAGAGGGGACAGAGCAGACCCTTGTGGTACCCCGTGTAGGGGTTAAGGACGGGTTTAAGGACTAATTTGGCTTACTTAATTTGGCTCACTTTGATAATGATGTTGAAAGTTATGATCCTATCCCAAAGAGCTGACTAACTTCTAAATGGCACAGAAGAACTGCATGTGGGCTGTGATTGACAACATGTATAATCCCTGCTGAAACATGTAGGATACCAGACTCTGGACAGGAGTGTGCAGAGAATGGACTTACAGAATGGAGGCAGATGCCAGCCTAATATAAGGTTGATGAAAAAGTTTGCAGAGCCTTGAAGATTCTAACTTGTGCTTGAAGCGAAAAGAAAATCACCCAAGCGAAACTACAGTGAAACAAAGAAGAAGATGCAGGGCGGGGACCGAGCAGCCCAGCAGGGAACGGCCTACAGCACATTTAGTTATATGATACTGAGTGAAGGGCTTCAAGACAGAAACCTGATAATGGGGAGGGTCCCAGGGTAGAGCCTGCAAATATATGCAGAATGTTCTGGAACTTTTTGCTGCAGAGGAGTATATAACAGAGGTAACGGCCGAGTGTGGGCGGGACAGCCTTCTCTTTCACTATTATTCAGAGCCAGAGAACTCTGTCCGCATCAGGCAGACTGTTTATAGCTTTGCTTGTAACTTCCTTACTTTTGTTTTTGCCCAAATAAATTATTTTATTATGGAATAAGCAGAGTGTCGCCTGATTGATTATTGTATCCACCCCAGGGGAGATTTGTCCGAGCACCCTGGCGGACAATTGGCGCCCGAACAGGGACTTGAGTGTTTAATACTCCAAGTATTTAATACTCCTAAACCTTTTATTCTAAATTGTCCCGTATTCCTCTGATATTGGCTGTACATCAGGGATGAGGATACCCCCTATTGCTTCACTAATTAAATAGAGGAGGGGAGGAACCAGCTGCTTCTTGCACGGAGGTGTGTGGAGCCAGGGCATCGGCTCGGGAGGCTGCTGTTGCCGCTGCAGCTGAGGCCTGTCTTACCAACGCAGGCACTCACTGGACAGCCCTACCTGCAGGGACTTCCCTACGGGGAATAAAGTGGTACCGGGAGGTGAGAATTGTGAACCAGCTGCTTCTTTGCACGGAGGTGTGTGGAGCCAGGGCATCGGCTCGGGAGGCTGCTGTTGCCGCTGCAGCTGAGGCCTGTCTTACCAACGCAGGCACTCACTGGACAGCCCTACCTGCAGGGACTTCCCTTCGGGGAATAAAGTGGTACCGGGAGGTGAGAACTGTGAACCAGCTGCTTCTTTGCACGGAGGTGTGTGGAGCCAGGGCATCGGCTCGGGAGGCTGCTGTTGCCGCTGCAGCTGAGGCCTGTCTTACCAACGCAGGCACTCACTGGACAGCCCTACCTGCAGGGACTTCCCTACGGGGAATAAAGTGGTACCGGGAGGTGAGAACTGTGAACCAGCTGCTTCTTTGCATGGAGGTGTGTGGAGCCAGGGCATCGGCTCGGGAGGCTGCTGTTGCCGCTGCAGCTGAGGCCTGTCTTACCAACCCAGGCACTCACTGGACAGCTCTATTATTGAGGTCTTATTTTGTTCTATAATTTTGGAGTTATTCTCTTGACGCGGAGCGTGTGCGCGGGGCGTGTGTCGAAGGGGCGTGGTCAAAGGGGCCTGTTTGGCCCCTTTGACGCCCCTTCGACGTCACTTCGCAGCACCGCACCGCTGTATACTTCTGTATATTTTTACTTCGTATGTCCGGTGTTGGTATAGGTTGTTTAGGCTCACTTGCTTGGAGTTCTTTTGTTAACATTTTGGAATTGTTTATCAGCATCGGTGGGTTATCCCCCCTCTCCCTTTTATAATGGGGAAACGGAAGGCCAAGCCCGGGAGTAAGGCTTCAGGGACCACAACCGGAGATTCTAAACCGGTTGGGCCCTTAGATAAGCATTTTGCTCCTGTTCCAGTGGCACACTCTTCCCCGGAAGGGCCGTCTTTGAGTTCAGGTGGGAGATCTCCTCCTTTACGCCCTGTTCCCGGTGATATCTCTGGCCATTCTACACAGTCCTCTTCTTTGGTAAGGGATTTACCTTCTCTTAAGTTACCCACTCCTGTTTTGTTTTCAGAAGTGGGAAGCGCTTTAGCGTTTCCTATTGTCTCTTCTGAAGCGGAGATTACTATGCGAGATTTGTGGGGGGCCTTAAAATCTATTGACCATAAAGTATCAACGTCTATAAATTCCCTATGTGTTTTCTCGCAAGAGGCCACAGTAGCTCTGCGGCAACTTGACGATAAAATAACTTCTACAGATTTGGCTATAACAACATTGGAATCCCAGGTTCTTCCTTTACAAACGTCAAGTATTGCTGCTATAAAGGATTCATTATTATTACATAGTAAGGTCGAAGCTCTGGAGAATTCCTTAAGGTCTTGTAATTTGCGTTTTCTTAATTTTCCTTATTCCTCTTTGCTTTCTCATAAAATTCTGTTGGATAAGTACTTTAAAGATGTTTTTGGCCATCTCGGATTTAATTGACATTTCTTCTATATATTATATTCCCTCCTCAGTCAAGCAAGTTAATGCGGTAGAGGGTGAACTTGATAAAATTGTTGCCCCTTTAGAGAATCTTACTGCCTTTTTGGAGGACTCACAGGATAATATTGGTACGCGGGCCACTCTACTGGTCACTTTTACCTCGATTGAAATGAAACAACGTATTCTTCGTGCTTTTTTTAAGGCGAAATTGACCAAGTTTTGTGGCCAACGCATTAATATTTTTCCTGATGTCGCCCGAAGCACTCAACTGCGTAGGAAGCAATTTCTAAAGTTGAAGCCTCAGGTGTTGGCCTTGGGAGCTTCGTTCTTTTTGCGTTTTCCTTGCAAATGTTTAATTGGTTTGGGTGATGCTTCCTATGTGTTTATTGATGTGCTTCATTTAGAAAGATTTCTGGCTGATAAGAAAGTTGTAGTATTGGATCAGTGATTAATAATTGACCTCCTATTTGGGACTTTGTTCCTTTATTTCTGTATTTTGTTATTTTCATTTTTGAATGTAGTTCAGCATGGTTCCATGATGTGGACTGTATCGTGTTTGTTTTTCCTTCTTGTAAATTTGCTGTAAGAGGTAGTTTATCTCTTGCTTTTGTATTCTGATTGACCTTCACTTATTTGGTTATTGTAATTGACTAAAATCTCAATAAATAGAGGAGGGGATACCTCCTGCCGGTTCAGGGGATGAGAATTTTGTTGTGAGAGAAGAGAGAGAGATTTGGATACCGTTCTGAGATGAACGAGAAAAAAAAAAAATGTTTGGATGAGACTCCTAAAAATTTTTCTAAATTGTCTTGGGATACCCCTGATTTTGGCTTTATATCAGGGATGAGTATACCTCCTATATCTATCTATATATATATATATATAATTACATATAGGGGATGAGGATACCGTTCTGAAATGAACGAAGTTGGATGCCGTTCTGGTAGGAATGAGAGAGAGATTTGGATATCGCGCAAAGACTACAAACAAGAACAGAAGATTTACCCAGGTTTGATTGCACATGTATTTTTATGTTATTAATGTTGCTTTGATGTGTAGAAAAAAACTGTTATAGTGTCTCTGTAAATGTTAGAGTGTCTCTGTATTTAGTTGTAACAGACCGCACAGATAACTGACAGTGTTTTATTCTGAACTGCTAGCTATTGTGTGCAGTGATCTGACTGGTAGAAAAACAAGAAAAAATAGTTTATAGTTACAAGTACTCAGAAAAGGCTGCTAAATGTTTTAGTTTACTGTTTTCATTATCTATGCTATCAAGAAAAATTAAAAGTTAATAGGGATTTTATATAAGTAATGCACATAGCAGCAATAATTGAACTTTCCAACTAAAAAAGATCCAAAGAGTTTAATATTTCAGAAAATGATTTGCAGTGCATCTCTTGCTCTAGGACTGCAGGAAGTCACTAATTAGTGATACAGAAGTTTGTTTAACAAAAAAAAGAAAGAAAGAAAGAATGTCTGTCTAGTTCTGTTGTCCATTTGCATTTTTTAAGATAGCATGTCGGTAAGGTGAAGCTAGCCCGAACACTGACTTGAAGTCTCCCTTGACATGTAAAAGTATTAGTGTAATGAAAGACTCAGAATAATTATTTTGCCTTGTTCAGCACTTTCACTGAGAACAGTATATACAATAGATTCTAGTCATACGTGAGAGAGAGACATGTGGCTGTCTTGTTAAAAAACCATACCAATTAAGTTGGTGAGAAAAAAAAAAAAAGACACTGTTTACTCATGTTGTTATATTTATTAAGAAGAATCCAAGTTTATATTTTCTATATACTATTTGTTTACCACAGTACTAAGTTCTTAATAATTGTTTGATGTTCTTAGCATGCCAATTAAGAGGTGGTACTCTGATGGACATTAAACTGATGAAGGTTATTTAAAGTGACATATCTGTCTAATGAACATGTAAACAAATTTTATTCAACTATGCTGTCTCCAGAATCTTTAATTCAGGAAGTCATTTAAGCCCCGACACATATTCAACAATTGGAAATAGACACCTGGAGACAGGCTAGGTGCATTTTGCACCCTGATATGCTTTGGAACATCCACACTGGCCATGTGGTACTTCCAGATGCTTTTTGCCTCATTTTGCCTTTGTATGTACTGGCCAGACATGCAGGGGTAAAAAAAAAAAAAAAAAAAAGAGGGATGATTTGATGACAAATTTTCACAAATAAAAATTGGAGTAATTCTGAAACTTGCCAAACTTGCAGAATATGTGCTTGCAACTTGTCTAATCTATTAATATGTAAAGATCAGTTAAAAGTATGGTGGAGTATTTCCTGCCAGCAAATGAATCTTCAGTGATGGAGAGATAAGAAGTTTATCAAACTGCATTGTAAAATTTAATCTAGAATATTTAGTCTTTTCATTTAATATTGGTGCTGCTCTTCTGAATGGGACTTGGAGCCATGGTCCAGCAGAGGGAATTGGCCGGAGTCCAGATGGAGCAGACCATCCTGAGAAATCCGAACTACACACCGCAGAAATGTGTGAGGGAGTCCCTATCTGCATCAGTGTGTCACATTGAAAAAGGGCCAAGATATCCACCTATGAGAATGAGAGATTCTACTTTTGAGAAAAAACGAACTTACACTTAAACTTCAGTGAAAAGTGAAGACCAAATTATTTGAAAATAGGAAAAGTACTATTAGACTGATTGGGAACTTTTGGGACTGATTGTGTTGTTATCCTTTTGTTATCATCTTCTTAGAAAATAACTGAAATCTACAAGCCATTTGGGCTACAGCAATTGCAATACCCACACCAGCTCAAGTTTTGCTGTAACATTTTCAAAGCTTTCTTCATCACTTTGTTGAATATTTGATGTGTTCAGTATTATTGCATGCTGTATTTTCTGTTTTATTAGGATGCTGTAAGAAAATGATAATGCAAAGCACCAATACCATGTATGTTGTATCTCGAGAACAGTACCAGAAGCTGCCCCTCAATGATCCCTCAGTGGGGAATGAAGATAAGCGGCTCAGATCTGCTTAATATGTTTGCCTTATGAATGCATATATATATATATATATCTGCCTTATAACTGCACTCTTGTGTGTTTGAAGCAAACATAGCAACATATGGTGGGCACAAAACATGTGGTCCAAGGATATAAGCCTAGGGTCAAACAGGTCAAGCCAGGAATTCAACTAATACTCTAGCCCTGAAGGTTTCAATTAGTGCTTGCAGATGGAACAACACAGGAAGAGGCAGGGGGCTATGATTGATTATGATTGATTGCATAGATTGCAATGTGTGCCTTCGAGTCAGTCCTGACTCCTGGCGACCCAGAATAAGCAGATCCAGCTGCATAAACATAGGAGGCCCCTAGAAAGGGCTTTGCAGAAAGCCTGAAAATGACCTAAGAATTTATGCAGAATAACGCAGGCAGAGACAGGAGGGTTATGGTGGCCTCAAGGCTCTTTTCATATCTTTGTTAACCATTGCAATTTTTGCCATTATTGTCTGCTGCGTGCTCTCTCTCTTATTAGCTTGTTGTTAGACAATGCTGCTGCAGTCCACTAAAACCATGTATACCATTTCTAGAGATCAGTATGAGCTGTTGCCTTTTAATGTACCCTCTGTCACAAATCGTAATTCATGCCCCGTAGCCAAATTTCACTGGATGCCCTCCATCTTTCCAACCTGACAGAAAAGAAAAAAGAAAAAGTGGCGAATGTAGGGGTTAAGGACGGGTTTAAGGACTAATTTGGCTTACTTAATTTGGCTCACTTTGATAATGATGTTGAAAGTTATGATCCTATCCCAAAGAGCTGACTAACTTCTAAATGGCACAGAAGAACTGCATGTGGGCTGTGATTGACAACATGTATAATCCCTGCTGAAACATGTAGGATACCAGACTCTGGACAGGAGTGTGCAGAGAATGGACTTACAGAATGGAGCAGATGCCAGCCTAATATAAGGTTGATGAAAAAGTTTGCAGAGCCTTGAAGATTCTAACTTGTGCTTGAAGCGAAAAGAAAATCACCCAAGCGAAACTACAGTGAAACAAAGAAGAAGATGCAGGGCGGGGACCGAGCAGCCCAGCAGGGAACGGCCTACAGCACATTTAGTTATATGATACTGAGTGAAGGGCTTCAAGACAGAAACCTGATAATGGGGAGGGTCCCAGGGTAGAGCCTGCAAATATATGCAGAATGTTCTGGAACTTTTTGCTGCAGAGGAGTATATAACAGAGGTAACGGCCGAGTGTGGGCGGGACAGCCTTCTCTTTCACTATTATTCAGAGCCAGAGAACTCTGTCCGCATCAGGCAGACTGTTTATAGCTTTGCTTGTAACTTCCTTACTTTTGTTTTTGCCCAAATAAATTATTTTATTATGGAATAAGCAGAGTGTCGCCTGATTGATTATTGTATCCACCCCAGGGGAGATTTGTCCGAGCACCCTGGCGGACACCCGCAGGGAAATGAAAAGGGGGAGGATAAGCTACTGTGTCAAAGAACTTGATAGGAACGATCCTGGAGGAAGGAGGAAAACCACAAGAGGACAGAACCCTGAAGACCCACTTCAAAGAGGCGAGAAAGAAGACGACTGTGATTCACGAGGTCAAGGCAGACAGCAAGAGCATACTGTATCATCCTTGATCTAAATAAGAGTGAGCACAGGGCCTAGTAGGGACGGGTGATCACCTCTTCTATTTCCTAGGGTTGTAGTTGTGTAAGGAATGATGAGGCCGAGTGGTTTATAAAGCGCACAGGAATTTATTCAGCTTCCTTGCAGGTAAGTGGATACAATTTCTCCCAAACACATGTACTCTCCAGACAAAAGAAAATAGTGGATACTTCTCCAGTAACAAATGTCCAAAACAAAACAACAGTGAATTCCAATATCAAGTGTTTCTGGCTCGCACTAATTTACCTTAGTGCAGGCATCGCATTCCATCTCTGAGACATTTGAATTTACCTCAGCCTCCTTGGCTTCAATGTCCATACTCTCTGCTGAGCTGTAGCAGGGTTCTGCTAGGTACCGCTCAGGAACTTTCTGCTTTAGACTTTTTAACAGGTTAAACAACCTCTCCCACTTTCTTGCCTTCCCTGCTCTAGGCAGGTCTCCTATGGGTTGCTCTTGCTTAACCTTCCTGGAACAACATTTATTTTTGTGCTGTGTTACCTGTGGCATAACAGTTTCATCAGAGTCAGAAGAATAAACATACTTAGAAGGCCTTGCTGCCTCCCTTCTCCTACCTTGGGCTTCTTGTGCAGTATTCTCCTGGTTAGAGCTTTGGCCAGTCAGGACTCCCTCTGCCTCAGCGTAGGGCAGAGACCTGTGGTAACACTTTCCCACTCTCTTGCTAGGGTAGGTGGTTCTCCCCCTGGAACCTTCCCTATATCCTCGGTGGCTACTGTGCTGAGTATGGCGGCTTCCTTTGTACCTTCTCTGGCTGTCTTTATAGCGGTTCCTTTTTCTGCTGCTCCTTTTGGCTACAGGGCTGTTCCCTCTGTACCTTCTGGAACCAGGACTGGAACCTGAGCTGCAACTCCCACTTAGGCCTGGACTGCAACTCCGACAACAACTGCAACTGCAACTGGAACTGTATCTCCAATCATGCTTCTCACCATGCTTCCAACCAGCACTTGAACCAACTCCTGAACCAGCTCTCCAACCATGCTTTCAACCGCACTCTGAACCACACCTTGAACCAGCCCTCCAACCAACTCTATCTCTAGTGTTTGTTTGCTCCCTTTCAAACACTGAGCAGGGCAACTCCCTTCCTGGCTCCGCCCTTCTGTACCTCCCACTCCTGTCTGTGGCTGACCTGGAGTGTGGGCGTGACTTCCAGCTAGGTCTGCCCTCTAGGTTTCTCTCCACGTTCCTGCTGTGGACTATGTGATCCCGTGTGCCCATCCCCCGCAAAGAGGAAAAATTCTTCCTTTTTTCACCTTTCCCTGGCTGGGCTGCACTCTCCTTATCACAATATGCATTTAGATCCCATCCTCCAGAAAGCGTAGTTACTCACCTGTAACAGGTGATCTCCGGGAACAGCAGGAATTGAGTCTTCACATATGGGCTGTGTCGGTACCGACAGACCCCGCACAGGAACGCTCCCCAGTGTCCAATAGGAAAGCTTTTGGGAGCATCCCACTGCGCCTGCGTACCTGCCTTCCCACCTTTCCAACTCTCCCTCCTCAGCTGAGTTTGTAACTGAGATAAAAGGAGAGAAGGAGAAGAAGAGGAAAAGTACAACGCCTAGAGGAGGAGGGTGGGCTGTGAAGACTCAATTCCTGCTGTTCCCGGAGATCACCTGTTACAAGTGAATAACTACGCTATCTCTAGGAACAAGCAGGAATGTAGTCTTCACATATGGGACTCCCTAGCTTGGAGATGCCAGAGAGATGACCGCAGAGCAAACTGTGGAACACAGGCCTAAGTAGTGGGTCATATATCCTCCAAGGATGTCTTGTATCGAAACCCGGAACGGGGGGTAGGAGTTGATCTAAGTCTGAAAGAGATGCTGGAGAACAGCTTGGCCAAATGAGGCATCCTGGCGGGAGTCCTTGTCCAGGCAATAGTGAGCAGCAAAAGTATGGACAGAGGACCAGGTTGCTGCTTTGCATATCTCATTAATTGCTACAGAGTGCAGATTTGCCATGGAGGTAGCCATTGCCCGAACATTATGTGCAGTGACGTGACCCTCCAGAGAGAGTCCTGCACTGTCGTAAGCAAAAGAGATACAATCTGCTATCCATCTGGAGAGAGTTTGCTTGGATACTGGTAGACCTAGGTGACTGGGGTCAAAAGCGATGAAACGTTGGGAAGCTTTTCTGTGCTCCCAAGTTCTCTGGAGATGAAAGGTCAAAGCACATTTGCAATCCAGAATTGGTTACTTCCACCCTAGAAGAATGAGGTCTAGGGATAAAAACAGGGAGGTACACCGACTGGTTTAAGTGAAAAGGCAAGACCACCTTTGGCATAAAGTGAGGATGAGTCCTAAGGACTACCTTATCATGGTGGAATCGTGTATAAGGAGGATCAGCCACCAAAGCCTGAAGCTCACTGATGAGCCTTGCTGAAGTGAGGGCAATAAGGAAGGAGACCTTCCAGGTAAGAAACTTCAAAGAAGTAGTGGCTAGGGGTTCAACGGGCAGCTTCATAAGCTGTCCTAAGACAACATTAAGGTCCCATGCTACTGGGGGTGGCTTAGTTAATAGATGACCTCTCATGGAGCGTGCTACAAGCGGCTGAGAGGAGATGGTTTGACCATCTAAGGGAATGTGAGAAGCAGCAGTGGCAATTAGGTGGACTCTTACCGAATTGGTTTTGAGTCCAGAAGAGGAGAGGTGGAGAAGATATTCAAGTAATGTTTCCACTGGAGCTGAAAAGGGGTTAAGTTACCTTTTTGAACACCAGAGAGAGAATCTACACCACTTGAAGGTGTAGGAGCGCCTTGTGGAAGGTTTTCTAGAAGCCGAAAGGATAGCTTTCACCTGTTGAGAGAGGCTGATATCCTGGAATGCTATGCCTTCAGCAGCCATGCTGTAAGATGTAGGGATTGCGGATCAGGATGTAGCAGTGTCCCGTCCTCCTATGACAGGAGATCTGGAGCAGACACCAAATCTACTGGTTGAACGAGAGAGAGACATAGAAGCAGAGAATACCACGGTTGTCGTGGCCAACATGGGGCTATAATCATGTAGCCCTTGTCTCTCTGGAGTTTGAAGAGAGTTTTGGGGATGATGGGAATGGGAGGGAAGGCATATAAGAAGCCTTGACCCCAATGAAGGTGAAAGGCATCTACCAATTGGTTGTTTTGAGCAGGCGTTCTGGAGCAGAAGCGGGGAAATTTGGCATTCTGAGGACTTGCAAGAAGGGCCAAATCTGGGGTTCCCCAGATCTGAAAAATGTGAGCAACCTTGTACGCATGGAGAGACCACTCGTGGGGTAGCAGTACTTGACTGAGTTTGTCCGCCAAGAGATTCTGTTTGCCTGGGAGATACACCGCAAGTAGGTGAATCTGATGCTGTATGGTGAAGGACCACAGGTGTAGGGCTTTGTTGCAAAGTGTCAAAGAGCCTGTTCTGCCCTGCTTGTTCAAGTAGAATATGGCTACCTGATTGTCCATCTGGACTAGAACTGTGCGGAAGTGAAGGTGGTCGTGCAACACCTTGAGAGCATTGTGGATGGCTCTGAGTTCTAGCAGATTTATGTGGAGTTGTGACTCCTGATGAGACCAAAGACCCTGAGTGGAGATGTTGTCCAGATGAGCTCTCCAGCCCAATTTGGACGCATCCATCGTCAGCGTACATTGATGTGGAGGTTTCTGAAAAAGTGACCCCACGAGAAGGTGTTCTGGGGATTGCCACCACTGGAGAGATGAGATGAGACATGTAGAGAGTATTATCCTGTCTCCCAAATGACCAGATGCTTGAGACCACTGGGAAGACAGTGTCCCTTGAGTTGCATGCATATGCAGACGAGCGTATGGAACCACATGTACAGTGGATACCATATGGCCCAGTAATTGCAGCATTTCTCGAGCAGTGAGAAAGGTCTTGAGGCATGCTTGGGATGCAAGCTGAATGAGTTGAGCACAGTGGGCTTGCGGCAGAAAAGCCCTTGACTGTTGAATGTCTAGGAGAGCCCCTATAAACTCTAGAGTTTGAGAGGGAACAAGATGTGACTTTGGAAGATTTATTACAAATCCCAAGTGTTGCAGCACTTGCATGGTGTGCGTGATAGAAAATTGGCCTCTAGAGATGTGCTTGTTCGAATGAGCCAGTCGTCTAAGTAGGGGAAGACAAATACCCCTAGAGTCCTTAGGGAATGCAGCTACAACTGCAATGCACTTTGTAAAGACTCTTGGGGTAGAGGCGAGGCCAAAAGGTAGGACTCTGTACTGCTAATGTTTCCCCTGGAACAGGAAACGCAGGAACCTTCTGTGTTCTGCGTGGATAAGAATGTGAGTATATGCATCCTTTAGATCTAGAGAACAGAGCCAATCCTGACTCTGGAGATAGGGGAGAGAGTTCCTAGGGAGATCATCTTGAATGTCTCCGGAAGTAGATACTTGTTCAGTTTTCTGAGCTCTAGGATGGGCCTGTCTTCTTTGGAATGAGGAAGTAAGGAGAATAGAAGCCCAGACCTTGCTGGGAGAGTGACACTTCCTCTATTGCACCCTGTGAGGGAAGGGAGGTGACCTCCTGCAATAAAAGGGTGGTGAGAGGGGGTTGAGAACTGAACATTCTTGGAGGAGACTGGGGAGGTAGACTTTGGAAGTGAAGTTTGTACCCCTCCCTTACTATGGAGAGAGTCCAGCGTTCTGATGTTACAAGATGCCACCTGTGGGCAAAGTGACATAGTCTGCCGGGAATGCGGATGGAATCTGGAATCTCCAGAGGCAGGACGGCTATGTTCTCCAGAAAGGAATCAAAGACCCTGAGGAGGTTGGGTCTGCTGGGTTGGCTGAGACCTGGGAGTCCGAGCTTTCTTTGCTGTTTTGGTTGTTGCTGCCCTTTTTGGGGGTCATGGAAGGGACAGTGCATCGCAGGGGTATAAGAAGGGTAGTACTTCTTTTTCTTATTGAAAAAGGGTTTCTTACCTGGATTAGCAGTAGATCTAGAGAGTCTATTAAGAGTGGTGTTCTCAGATTCTAACTGAGAAGCCTTATCCTGCCAGTCCTTGCCAAAAAGGTTTTCACCTGTGCAAGGTATATTATCCAATGTATCTTGAACCCACTGTTCAAGATCAAAGGCTTGGAGCCAAGCAATCCTGCGTGCATAATGCATATAGCTGAAGTTCTGCTGATGCATTCAAAACAGTCAAAAGTTGCCCTCTTAACTAATTTGGAAACATTTTGGGCATGCTTCACAAGGGTGAGATAATCAGCTCTCTTGTTGTCAAGGAGAAGAGGAGCCATCAACTCCAAATCTCTAGCCACCTCCCTAAAGCACATACCCATGTAGAGTATGTAGGAACTGATTCTGGTCGATATCATGGAGGCCTGAAAACAATGACAACCAAAAGCATCAAAGGTTCTCGATTCCCTGCCCGGAGGGTTCGAGGAATGCATTTTAGTACTTTTAATTTGATGCATTGCCGATTCCACCACGATGGAATGGTGTAGTAATTGCGTCTTCTGGAAGCCGAGGCACTCCGGTACACGGTACATTGTATTGAGAACCCGAGTATGTGGAGAGATGGTTAGGGGCGTCTCCCACATTCGAAGCATAAGTTCATGAAGTATTTGATGAACAGGGAGAGTAGCAGCTTCCTTCGGGGCTGCAGGGTATTGAAGAATTTCAAGCTCCTCAGCCCTAGGTTCCTTCTCCGAAGTCACCGTTATGGACAGGCCCCGAACAACATCGCAGATAAAATCTTGGAAAGACATGTCCTCCGGAGAGGACGGAGATGGATCCTCTGGGAGAATTAGCATTTCCCGTGTACCGGCCAATTCATCATCCGACGAATCGGAGTCAGAAGACTCGAAGTATCGACGGGCAGGGTGCTTGCATTCTGTCCGTACTCGATACTGCTCAAAGCCGGTATCTGAAAGTTTCAGTGTTGGAACCTCGGTACCGGAGAGGGACTCGAGGGCCGGCATGGGTGGTAGCATGATAAGCGGCAAAAAAGTTGAGGCAAGCACTCTTGGTACCACTGTCGGTACCGATGGCTGAGGAATCGACTGTAGAGGCTTTACTGGTATGGAAGCCACTAGTAAGGCCGCTAAGGTCCGCTCAATAGCCAGGATATGTTGATCCATGGAGCTTGCTGATGCCTGGGTATCGGTACTGGAGTTGCGGGCCATGATCCCTGAGCATGGCACCAAGAGCTCTCCGGAGGTAGAGGCCTCTGGAGCATCCTGGGACCCCACTAAGGCTTTGGAGGCAAGGACTTTCCGCTGGGATTGTTTGGCTGGTGTGTCCTCCTCCAGGGCAATGCCTAGAGCATCTCGATGCTTAGAAGGAGATCTACCCTTGGAGGGCTGGCTAGTCTTCGAAGAAGACCAGGGTTTCGATACTTGAGATCCCTGGGAGGAAGATGAAGCTCTCGATGACGTCGATGTTACCGACATTGCATTGGTGGCAAAGAGGGTGCCGAGTTTTGCAGCTCTGTTCTGCAACCCTCTCTTTGTCATCTTCCTACAGAGAGGACAGTCAGACGGTTGATGATCCGGTCCCAAACATTTTAGACACCAGTCATGGGTGTCCGTGGCTGAAATTGTACTGCCACATTTGGAACAATTCTTAAAACCACTAGCTGGTTTGTCCATTTTGGGAAAAAAGGCCTAAGCCTAAGATGGCGTCAACACGCCCTGACGGAAGAGATTCTTCCCTCAGAAAAGTTTTGTTTTTTTATTTTTTAGAAGAAAGAAAGAAAGTGAGTACTGACAAGGTCGGTACTAGCTTTGACGGGAAGGCAGACGCAACCACAAAAAATAAGAAAAAAACCTAATTTTCTGCAGTGACAGGAACTGCTTCTTGTCGGCTCTGCGGAAAACGAAGAACTTAGGAGGGAGAGCTGGAAAGGTGGGAAGGCAGCTACGCAGGTGCAGTGGGGTGCTCCCAAAAGCTTTCCTAATGGACGCTGGGGAACATTCTTGCGCGGGCTCCGTCGGTACCGACTTCACCCATATGTGAAGACTACATTCCTGCTTGTTCCTGGAGATATTAAAAATCGCTCTAAAGACCTACCTCTTTGGGCAGGCTTTTAGAAATGGGAGTTAGCAGCACATTGGCGAAATACTGATATAGGTCGTATTCTTCCTCTGTTTTACCCTGCTCACCCAACCTGCGCCCTGGCTGGGATAAGAAAAGGAGGAAAAGACTACATATGGAGAGCCAAGAGAGTAAAAACAGGAGATGGGGAAAGAGAATAGAAGGTGCAAGAGGTGAGGAATTCCCCATCTGCCACTTTAACTTTGGAGAATAGTATATATTACCCCTTCCAAGTCTCTCTCAGATAATTCGTTATTTGGTCACAATTCATGTTGACAAAAAGAATATAAACAAGAAAGAAAAGAAATAACTTACTCTGACATATGCAGCAAAAGTTTCATGGCTTGAACTGCCACCTCCTGGTCCCTATCCAGAGTCATGGACACAATCCGATCCTATTGGGTATAAAATAGAAATAAAAGAAAATCATTTGGTGGGTCATATTAAAAACATAATAATGGCATTATCATATGCTGTCTACCACAGGGCCTACTGCTTTATCTAGGACTGCACCCATCTTTTACAATGGGCTCAGCAGTACATAACCACTTAACCCTCTATAGCCCATGTTCCCTGTAAAATAGTTATCTCCAAGTTATAATGCCCTGTTCAATGTAATTTCAGTTTGTTCAATGTAAACCGCACTGATGCTGAATAGTGCGGTATATAAGAGAATGTAAATAAAATAAATAAATAACATGCAATAATGATGTGCTCTTGGGTGACACTGACGTCGATGAAGCCCTTGCGGAGCATTTCCCTAGCTTTCCAAGAAAGCCCTTGGGAATGCAGGCATGCATGGGCGGTTCCCTTCCCGCCTAAAGGTGCCATCTTGCTCAGTCAAATGACATAGCTAAAAACAGCACACAAAAATGTAAAAATAAACTATGTACAACTGCAACTCCCAGGGGAGGAGGGAGGGTTGTGAGGACTGATTCCTGCTGCTCCTGGAGAACACCTGTTACAGGTGAGTAACTACTCTTTTTCCAGGACCAAGCAGAAAGTCAGTCCTCACACATGGGTGACTCCCTAGCTCTGGGCTACCAAGGAACCCAGGCTGAACAACAGAAGTCCCTCTAGTCCCAGCATCAAAGAAAGGCTTTTCACTGACAGAACCTCCACCGGTAGCCCAACGGAGGGCTGGAGGGCAGGAGTTGCCTAAACCTCAAAGAGATTCCGGAGTACTGCCTGGCCAAAAGCACTGTCCCTACGGGACTCCCTCTCCAGACAGTAATGGGCCGCAAAAGTCTGGCTTGAGGACCAAGTTGCAGCCCTGCAGATGTCCACCAATGGTACAGAGCGGAGGTGAGCCACTGAGGCAGCCATTGCCCTGACACGATGGGCCATGACCCGACCCTGCAAAGGAAGGTCAGCCGCCCTGTAAGCCCAGGTGATACAGTCAGCCACCCAGGTGGACAAGGTACGCTTAGACATAGCTAACCCCAAATTATTAGGGTCAAAAGATATGAAGAGCTGAGTAGCTCTTCTATGCCCCTGCGTACGGTCAAGGTAGAAGGATAAGGCCCTCCTACAGTCCAGGATATGCAGAACCGCTTCAGCCTGGCTTGCATGAGGCCTAGGGAAGAATGTTGGAAGAACCACCTCTTGGTTAAGGTGGAAGGAGGAGACAACTTTAGGGAGGAACTTTGAATGAGTCCTAAGGACTATCCTGTTCCTATAGAAGTAGGTGTAAGGCCTGTCACAGACCAGGGCCTGAAGCTCACTCACTCGCCTGGCCGAGGTTAGGGCTATCAAGAAGAGTGTCTTCCAGGACAGGAAGTGTAGAGGGCAAGTAGCCATCGGCTCAAAAGGTGGGCGATTCAGTTGCTGCAAGACCACATTCAGCTCCCACTCAGGAGCAGGAGGACGGATTGGAGGCTTGAGCAAAAGCAAGCCTCTGAGAAACCGGGACACCAAGGGGTGAACCGACAGAGAATGTCCTTCCACCAGTGAGTGGTGAGCTGCTAGAGCTGAGAGGTGGACCCGAACAGAATTGGACTTAAGTCCCTGATTTGATAAGTGCAGTAAGTACTGAAGCACTACTGGTATAGTACAGGAGAAAGGATCCTCTGTACATAGCTGACACCACACAGAAAACCTTTTCCATTTGAGAGCATAGGTTTTCCTAGTGGACTGTTTCCTAGAGGCTAGGACAACCTCCTCAACTTCCTGAGGTAGGCCCCAGGGAGCCAAAACTACCCTTGCAGCCTCCAGGCCATCAAATTGAGAGCTTTGAGATTGGGGTGCAGAAGGGAACCCTGATCCTGAGAGAGAAGGTCAGGATGCAACCCCAGAGGCAGTGGGGGATCCACTGCCAGCTGAAGCAGAAGTGGAAACCAAGGCTGTCTCGGCCACCTGGGAGCCACCAGCAGGATCAAGGCCTTGTCCTGAAGAATCTTGAACCGGGTTCAGGCCACCAAGGGCGTGGGGGGAAACGCATACAGGAGGCCCTGAGACCATGGGATCAGAAAAGCATCTGCTGCTATCCGCAGAGGATGCGGTTGTCTGGAGCAGAACTTTGGCAGCTGTCTGTTCTGTGGACTGGCAAACAGATCTATGGATGGAAGTCCCCATTTCAGGAAAATCTTCTGAACCACCGAAGAATGGAGCTGCCACTCGTGGGGCTGCAAAATCCTGCTCAACCTGTCGGCCAGGTAGTTTTCCTGGCCAGGGAGGTACACAGCCTTGAGACGCATGTTATGCTTGAGGGCAAACAAGCAAAGGTCCTGTACTTCCTGGCAAAGGAGCCTGGATCCAGTTCCGCCCTGCTTGTTCACATAAAACATGGCTACCTGGTTGTCTGTTTGAACTAGGACAGACTGATGAGCCAGGGTAGGAGAGAAAGTTTTGAGGGCCAACCGAATAGCGCTGAGTTCCAGTAGATTGATTTGCTGTGCGGCTTCCCAGGGAGACCAGAGGCCCTGGGTGCACTTGCCTAGACAATGAGCTCCCCAGCCCTGCAGGGAGGCGTCCGTGGTCAACACCACTGTGAACCCAGGAATCTGAAAAGGTACCCCTTGCAGCAGATTGGGTGGGTGCAGCCACCAGCTGAGGGAGTTCAGAAATTGTCTGGACACCCTTATCCTGTCTCTGAGGCTCCCTGTGGCCTGTGACCACTGAGTCCGAAGGCACCACTGTGCAGGCCTCATATGGAGCCTGGCATTGGGGGTCACATGTACTGTCGAAGCCATGTGGCCAAGAAGCCTCAGGCAGAGTCTGGCGGAGACCAGTGACCTGCTGAGAAACTGGTTTGCTAAGTTTATTAGTCTTTGGGCTCTGTCTTCTGGCAAGAATGCCTTTGCCAGGAGAGAGTCCAACCTTGCCCCTATGAACTCCAAGTTCTGGGAGGGGAGCAAAGTGGACTTTGCGAAGTTTATTACAAACCCCAAGCTTTGAAGAAGAGCAATAGTTCTGAGGGTGGCCTGTCGGGCCTCCTGGCATGTCTGACCCCTTATGAGCCAGTCGTCCAGATAGGGGAAGACAAAGATTCCCTGCTTTCTCAGGTAGGCCGCCACCACTGCCAGGCATTTGGTAAAGACCCTGGGAGCGGAGGTGAGGCCAAAAGGCAGTACCCTGTACTGATAATGGTTTCCTCCCACAATGAACCTGAGGTACTTTCTGTGGTCTGGATGAATGAGGATGTGAGTGTACGCATCCTTTAGATCTAATGAGCATAGCCAATCTCCCTGCTGGAGGTAGGGCAGAAGTGTTCCAAGAGTAAGCATCTTGAACTTTTCCTTCTCTAGGAATTTGTTGAGATTTCTGAGGTCTAGAATAGGCCGAAGGCCACCGGTTCTTTAGGGTACCAGGAAATACCTGGAGTAGAACCCTTGACCTTGTAAGTGAGGAGGCACAGGCTCCACCGCCTTGTCCGCCAACAGACCTTGGAGCTCCTGAAGGAGAAGATCTGTGTGCAGGGGAGGCCTTGGAGGCTCCCCTGGAAAGTATGGAGGAGGCAGTTGATGGAAGTGTAGCAGATAGCCCTCGTGGACTATACTTAACACCCAACTGTCTCCAGTGATGAGTGGCCACTTGTGGGCAAACAGGGCGAGGCGACCTCCTGTGCAGGGCTGGGAGAGCAGGGACAGAGAGGCTATGCCTGAGGAGTCAAAAACCCCCACCCTGCTGAGTGGGAGCAGGGGCCGTAGGCTTGGGAGTCCTCTGCCTACGGGGCCCATTACCCTGCCCCTTGGCTTGCTGACCCTGAGGGGCAGCTTGGGCGGCCTGGTACTGTGGGTACTGTTTGTAGGCAGTGCCCTTCCTCGGGTAAAAAGGGCTTTTTACCCGAGCCCTTCTTTTTGTGAGAAGGGGCAGAAGTCTTCCTAGACAGCCTTGTCCTCGTGAGGTGCTCGGTTTCGAGCTGTGCAGCCTTCTCGGTCATGGGCTTGCCAAAACGTTTCTCACCTCGGCAAGGGACATCGACCAACTTGTCCTGAACCCATGGCTCGAGGTCCGATGACTGCAGCCATGCCTGGCGTCGAGCCGCGATGCCGGCTGCCGCAACACAGGCCGAAGCCTCGAAGCCATCGTAGGCAGCGCGGGACATAAACTTGGAGCATTCCCAGATCCCCGAGGACAAGGACTTGAACCTCTGCAAGGGTTCCCCGGAGAGACCAGCAGAGAACCCAGCTAACTCCTTGGCCAGGTCTCGCAAGTACATGCCCATGTACAGCTGGTAAGACTGGACACGGCAAGCAAGCATTGAGCCCTGGAAGCACTTTCTACCAAAACCATCGAGGTTCCGGGTCTCCCTGCCAGGGGGCACCGCTGAGTGCATCTTCTGACTTTTCAGGCGATGCATGGTCGATTCCACCACCATGGAATGGTGTGGTAGCTGCGCCTTCTGAAAGCCAGGGCTCTTCCGGAGTCGATAGATAGAATCGACCCACTTGCTTAGAACCGGTGCTGAGGTCGGTGCCTCCCACATCCGAAAGAGGAGCTGTTCCAGCATCGGAGGAACCGGAACAGTAAAGGCCTCCTTCGGAGGAGAGTCGTACTGTAGGGCCTCGAGCTCCTCGGCTCGAGGCTCCTCCTCGGGGTCCGCAGGGATAGCCAACGCAGTGGCCATATCCCAGACGAACTCCGAGAACCGGGTATCCTCTGGGGGGGGGGATCTACTCTGGGGCTCGGACTGCGGTGAGTCCGACGAGACGCACTGAGTCCGGAAGGTGTCGGGGGACTCCTCGTCCTCCGTCTCCGAGGCGGACTCATCCGATGAGGAATCGGGGTCTGACCGCGCGGGGCCTGTGAGCACCCGCCCCGATGCCGAAGGCACCGGCGTCGACGCCCTCGGTCCCGACAGGAGGTCGAGGGAGACCGCGACCGAGGTAGAACTCGAGTCTTTATGGTCTCGAGTATCGGCTCGGTCTCCGGGGTCGACTTCGATATCGATGTCCCGGTGGTCGGGGCAGATGCGCCAGACAGGCTGGCCATCAGTGCCCGCTGCTGTTCCATGAAGGCAGACAGTCTGCTCTCCAAGGCTGTCAGCCTGAGACCCAGCTCAGGAGACTCAGCAGCCTTCGACTCGGGCCCCAGCGGCGCCAGGCCCGACGTCAGCTCTCTGGGAGGAGAGTCCACGAGGACTACAGGACTTACGTGTCCAGCGCACTCTGGTTCCACTCGAGGCACTTTGGGAGGCTTCTCCTGTTCCACGGGCCCGGGGCGACAGTCGGGGGTCTGAGACGTAGCTCTCGAGGAGCCAGGGACCTCTTCCGATGATGCCCTCATGAGCCGCTTCTTCCTCTTTCGTTCCCGGTTGGGGGACCCCCTGTCCGAGGAGCCCCGACGGTGCTCGGGATCTGATTTCCGAGATGTCGAGGCCTCAGACGAGGTTCGGGCCCGGCCGGAGGCCGAGTTGGAGAAAAGCCTTTCCTTTTGGTGCTGACGACTTCGAAGCGCCTTGGAAGACATTTTTCCACATGGTCCACACGTCTTAGGATCGTGGTCAGGACCGAGGCACCGAAGGCAGCAGTCGTGTGTGTCAGTGAGAGACATTAGCTTCTTGCACCGATCACACTTTTTGAACCCACTGGAAGCCATCGGGGAAAAAAGAGCCCCCGCGAGGTCAAAGGACCGGCCTTCCTGGGAAAAAGAAAAAAAGGGCGCGAACGCCAGCCACGAAGGGCAAAAATCGAAAAAAGAAGATCAGGCTCAATACCGGTGTACCGAACCCGGCGGAAGGGGAACCGGCGTCGAACCGGAGAAAAAATTGCGAAGGAATCACGAAAAAATCTAACTATTTTCCGGGAGGACTAGGACACACGTCCGGTGGGCTTCACGGAAAAAGAGAGACTGAGCAAGATGGCACCTTTAGGCGGGAAGGGAACCGCGCATGCGTGCCTGCATTCCCAAGGGCTTTCTTGGAAAGCTGGGGAAATGCTACGCAAGGGCTTCATCGACGTCGATGTCACCCATATGTGAGGACTGACTTCCTGCTTGGTCCTGGAGAACAAAGCCAATCCTGACTCTGAAGGTATGGCAGCAGAGTTCCGAGAGAAATCATCTTGCATTTCTCTTTGACAAGGAATTTGTTCAATTC
This sequence comes from Ichthyophis bannanicus, assembly GCA_033557465.1. Lineage (NCBI taxonomy): Eukaryota > Metazoa > Chordata > Amphibia > Gymnophiona > Ichthyophiidae > Ichthyophis > Ichthyophis bannanicus. Next base: position 496,875,515 of record CM066035.1, read on the forward strand.
TCTGATGTCCAAAATAGGTCTGTATCCCCCTGTTTTCTTTGGGATAAGGAAATAGGGGGAGTAAAACCCGGTACCCTGTTGAGGAGTGGGTACTTCTTCTATTGCTCCTTGGGCAAGAAGGATAGTGACCTCCTGATCTAATAGGTTGATGATCGGAGAATTGAACTGCCTTATCATTGTGGGAGGGGGCATGCTTGAAAAATGAAGCCTGTACCCCTCCTTTATGATGGAGAGTGTCCAATACTCTGCTGTTATCTGCCCCCATCTGGGGGCAAAGTGACATAACCTTCCTGGAATGGTGGAAGGCTCTGGTCCCTCGAGAGCCAGAAAGGTTAAGTTCTCTAGCTGCAAGTCAAAGGCCTTGTGGAGGCTGAGACTGCTGCAACGGTTGAGGCTTAGCAGTCTTTTCTTTCTTCTGTTTGGGTGGTTGCTGACCTTTCCTGGCAAGCTGACCTGCAGAACGTCCCTGCTGAACATAAGCAGGATAATTTCTTTTCTTCTTAGAAAAGAATGGTTTCTTGAACAATTTCTTTCTAGCAGGATCAGCTGTGGACTTAGATAACCTATCCAAGGTGGAGTTGTCAGCATCCATCTCGTTGGCCTTTTCCTGCCAATCTTTACCAAACAGGTTCTCACCAGTACATGGGATATTTTCCAATTTGTCTTGTACCCAGAGCTCCAGATCGGATGCCTGGAGCCAAGCAATTCTACATGCACCTATGGCAATAGCAGAGGTTCTGCTTATGCACTCAAAGCAGTCAAAGGCTGCACGGTTGGCAAATTTAGAAACATCTTGGGCATGTTTGACCAATGTGAGAAAATCCTGTCTTCTATCCTCAGGAAGGATAGGACTTAAAGCTTCTAAATCATCTGTGACCTCCTTCAGGAACATTCCCATGTAAAGACCATAGGAACTGATCCTGGCAGAAAGCATGGAAGCTTGGAAGACACGACTCCAAAAGCATCCAGGGTTCTGCACTCACGTCCTGGAGGATTAGAGGCATGCCTCTTTGCACTCTTGATCTTTCTCATAGCTGATTCCACTACAATAGAGTGGTGAGGAAGCTGAGTCTTTTGGAAACCAGGACAAAGAGGGGACTCGATACATAGTATCTAGTCTGCGAGAATGAGGAGAGGTGGTAAGAGGTGTCTCCCACATTCTTAACATGAGATCATATAAAATCTCATGAATGGGCAAGGTAGCTGCCTCCTTAGGAGTTTTGGGATATTGTAGAATTTCCAACTCCTTGGCTCTTGGCTCTGTTTCAGGGGCCACAGTAATGGACAGACCCCGAGCCACCTCCCTGATAAAATCCTGGAAGGAAATATCCTCTGGAGGAGACATCCTGTGCTTAGGGGAGGAGGGCTCCTCTGGGAGAAGCATTCCTGCATCGACAGAACTGTCAGAATCCTCAGATTCTTCTGAGGACTCGAAGTACCGTCTGTCCGGATGCTTTTGAAGAGCCCGATACCCGTACGACCGAAGTCGGTACCGGGAGTAATCGGTACCGGGGTATCGGTACCGGAGGGCATCGGATGACTGGGTACTGGCAAAGCAGACACCGATGCCGATGTTGATGCTATCGGTACCGGTACCGATGCCGGGGCCGGTACCAGCCGAAATGTCTGTCGTGGTTCCGAGGACGTCGATGCCGCAAGGAGAGCCGCCAGACTGCGCAATAGCCAGGACTCTGGTCTATCGACGCTGCCGATGCCCGGATGTCGGTACCGGAGAAGACCGCCGGTACCCCAGAGCATGGAACCAGTAGTTCTGCTGAGGTCGAGGCCTCGAGAACATCCTGGAGCCCCGATAATGCTTTGGAAGCCGAAGCCTGCCGCTGGGGCAATTTTGCCGGTGCAGAATCCTCAAGGGCAACGCCAGAGGCATCTCGATGCTTAGAAGGAGATCTACCCTTTGAAGACCGGCTGGACTTATGTTTAGTTACCTGAGATCCGCGGGAAGAAGAGGAAGCCCTGGAAGACGTCGATGCCACCGAAGCTGCATCAGAAGGAAACAGGGTACTGAGCTTAGCAGCTCGGTTCTGCCAACCTCTTTTAGACATCATGGCGCAGGACATACAATCCGTGATGGAGTGGTCAGGACCTAAACATTTTAGACACCATTCATGGGTGTCGGTGACGGAAATGGTACCGCCAGACTTGGTGCACTTTTTGAAACCTGAGGCAGGTTTTTCCATTGTAAGAAAACGTTTTGGGGCCTAAGGCCCAAAAAGGCGCGTGCACCTGAAGAAAAATAGGAAAAAACGTAGTATTTTTTTAAGAACAGAAAATAAGAAGAAAAAAAACGTCGGTACCAGTAAAGCGTCGAGGAAGGCAGACGCGACCACAAAAAAGAAATAAATAAAGAAGAATTCTTTTGCGGTGACAGGAACGACGACCTGCTGGCTCCGCGGAAAAAGAAGAACTGGAGAGAGGCAGTTGGGAAAGGCGGGAAGGCAGCACGCAGGCACTGTGGGATGCTCCCAAAAGCTTTCTAATTGGACGCTGGGGAGCGTTCCCACGCAGGCTCCGTCGGTACCGACAATACCCATATGTGATGACTACATTCCTGCTTGTTCCTGGAGATAATATTTTTTCACTCAAAGCCTAATCAAACTCTGGAATTTGTTGCCAGAGGATGTAGTAAAAGCTGTTAGTGTAGCTAAGTTTAAAAAAGGTTTGGACAAATTCCTGGAGGAAAGGTCTATAAACCATTATTAAAGAGGACCCAGTAAATCCATTGCTTACCCTGGGACAAGTATTGTGGAACCTGTGTACCTTTTTGGAGACCTGCCAGGTAATGGTGACTTGGACTGGCCACTGTTGGAAACGGTATACTGGGCTTGATAAACCTTGGTCTGACCCAGTATGGCATTTCTTGTGTTCTGCTTCCTGGGCTACCTGGACCAGAGCATATTGCTTTGAACCATGTGGTGCCCCCTATGGTTCAAAGCATATCACTCTGATCCTGAGCAGCTAAAGAAGAGAAAGCAGCCTGAGGCCCTACATCTGAGGTACTCAAATCCAGTCCTGGAGGGCCGCAAACCAGTCAGGTTTTCGGGATATCCCTAATGAATATGCATGAGATATATTTGCATGCACTGCCTCCATTGTATTTGAATCTATCTCATGCATTTCATTAGGGATATCCCGAAAACCTGACTGGTTTGCGGCCCTCCAGGACTGGATTTGAGTACCTCTGCCCTACATCATCACTGATGTCCTTCAATCAAGCACAGATTGGCAAGAAGGGAAGGGTAGGGAGAGTAGGCAACGGAGTGAAGGGCCGCTTTACTAGCTACAGCACTGTCTCCAGCCTATTAGCACAATTGGAGCCCTTTAAACATCATTGCAGCCTGAGGGGCCTGCCAGAAGGCCCTTTGGCGAGGACCACAATTTTATTTATTTATTTATAAAGCACAGTTACTTACCTGTAACAGGTGATCTCTGGGAACAGCAGGAATAAGTCTTCACAAATGGGTACGTCGGTACCGACAGAGCCTGCGCGGGAACGCTCCCCAGCTTCCCAAAAAGGAAAGCTTTTGGGAGCATCCCACAGTGCCTGCGCACTGCCTTCCCGCCTTTCCTAACCGCCTCTCCCCAGTTCGAGTTTTAAAGCTGAGACAAAGAGAGAGAGGAAAGGAAAATAGATAGAGAGATACAACTCCTAGGGGAGGTGGGTGGGTTGTGAAGACTTATTCCTGCTGTTCCCAGAGATCACCTGTTACAGGTAAGTAACTGTGCTATCTCCAGGAACAAGCAGGAATGAGTCTTCACATATGGGGACTCCCTAGCTAGAGATGCCTGGGAGATCCCCAAGGTTATGAGACCCTGGGAAGGGCTCTATCTCCTCCTATGGATCTCAGGCATCCATTCAGGGAAGGAGGGCAGGAGTTGATTAAGCATGGAACAGGTGTTTGAGAACAGCCTGACCAAACAAGGCATCCCGGCAGGAGTCCTTGTCCAAACAGTAATGGGCTGTGAAGGTATGAACCGAGGCCCAGGTGGCCGCTCGACAGATCTGGTTGATGGACACAGAATGTAGTTGAGCCATAGAGGTGACCATGGCCCTCACATTATGAGCTGTGACATGGCCCTCCAGAGAAAGGTTCTTACTCTGGTAGGCGAAAGAAATACACTGAGCAATCCAATTGGACAGTGTCCTCTTAGAGACTGGAAGTCCTAAATGAGAGGGATCAAAGGCAACAAAGAGAAGACTTTCTATGTTGTTGTGTCCTTTGTAAGTAAAAGGCAAGAGCTCTCTTACAATCCAGGGTATGAAGATTCCTCTCTGCACTTGATGCATGAGGACCTGGAAAAAAGACAGGTAAATATACCTCTTGATTAAGATGAAAAGATGAGACCACTTTAGGCATAAAGTGTGGATTGGTCCTAAGGACTACCTTATCATGATGGAACCTTGTATAAGGTGGATTAGCCACTAAGGCCTGCAGTTCACTGATGCGGTGAGCTGAGGTGACTGCAATGAGGAAAATAACCTTCCAGGAAAGAAATTTCAAGGAGGTAGTGGCTAAGGGTTCAAAAGGTGGCTTCATAAGCTGACCAAGAACCAGATTTAAGTCCCATGCCACCGGAGGAGGCCTAATGGGAGGTTTAGTTAAAGTTAGGCCTCTCATGAATCTTGCAATAAGAGGATGAGAGGAAATAGGCTGTCCATTGATAGGCTTAAGGGATGCTGCAATAGCACTCAAATGGACCCTTACTGAATTCATCTTAAGGCCTGCATTGGAGAGATGCAGGAGATATTCCAATAGATAATTCAAAGGTAGTGCTAGAGGGTCAAGACCCTTCTCAGCACACCAAATGGAAAACCTTTTCCATTTAAAAGCATAGGAACGTCTAGTAGAAGGTTTTCTGGAAGCATGGAGGATATCCTTCACCTGCTGAGAAAGATTCCAACCTTGAAGGTCTAGGCCTTCTTCAACCAAGCTCTGAGGTGAAGGGACTTGGGGTTTGGGTGCCACAAAGTCCCCTCCTCCTGGGACAGAAGGTCTGGAGCAGCTCCCAAGTCTAGGGAGGGAGCTTGAGAGAGATGCAGAAGTAGAGGGTACCACACTTGGCGTGGCCAGCGTGGAGCTATGAGGATCATGGATCCTTGATCCCTCTGGAGCTTGAACAGAGTCTTGGGAATTAAGGAAATGGGTGGAAAAGCATACAGGAAGTCTTGACCCCAGTGAAGGAGGAAGGCATCCTTGGCCTGAACTCCCTGACACGGAATTCTGGAACAGAACCGGGGAAGTTTGGCATTCCACGGACTGGCAAAGAGGTCTATGTCCGGGGCTCCCCAGTTTTGAAAGATTCTGAGTACTTGGTCCATGTGCAGGGACCATTCGTGTGGAAGCAGAACTCAACTGAGTCTGTCTGCCCAAGAGTTTTGGATTCCTGGGAGGTATACGGCCAGGAGATGGATTTGATGCTCTCTGGCGAAGGCCCACAATCTTAAAGCTTCGTTGCAAAGCGACAGAGAGCCAGTTCCTCCTTGCTTGTTTATGTAAAACATGGCTACCTGATTGTCCGTATGAATGAGGACTGTCTTGTTGCTGAGCAGGGTATGGAAGACCTTGAGAGCTAGAAAAACTGCTCGGAGCTCCAAGTGGTTGATATGTAGAGAGGTCTCCTGGGGAGACCAAGTGCCCTGAGTGGAGAGGTCTTGCAGATGAGCTCCCCAACCTGTTTGGGAGGCATCTGTTGTGAGGGTTGCCTGGGGCAACAACTGTTGGAAGGGGGACCCCAGCAACAGATTTTGGGTAGACCTCCACCACTGGAGAGACCAAAAGAGGCGCCTGGAGGTTGCTATTTTGTCTGAGAGAGCCCCTGATGCTGGAGTCCACTGGGTGGACAAAGTCCATTGAGCTGCTCTCATGTGAAGGCGAGCATAGGGTACCACATGCACTGTGGATGCTATGTGGCCTAGCAGTTGTAGCATCTCCCGGGCAGTTTAATGGCTCTTTGACTGAATCTGGGAGGCTAACTGCACTAGGCGTAGGCAACGGGCCTGAGGAAGATAGGCCCTTGCAGTGGTAGTATCTAGCCAGGCCCCTATGAACTCTAGGGACTGAGTAGGGGTGAGTTGGGACTTTGGGAGGTTTAACACAAGTCCCAGATACTGCAGAATGCGCCTTGTGCAGTCCAGGGAAGTCTGGGCCTCTGACTGAGATGGAGCTCGGATGAGCCAGTCGTCCAGGTATGGGAATACAAATATTCCCAGAGTGCGTAGAAATGCAGCTACTACTGCCATGCATTTGGTGAACACTCTTGGAGCAGAGGCCAGACCGAAAGGAAGCACCCTGTATTGGTAATGCTTTCCTTGGAAAAGAAAACGGAGGAACCTTCTGTGAGATGGATGGATGAGGACATGTGTGTACGCATCCTTGAGATCTAGAGAACAAAGCCAATCCTGACTGAAGGTATGGAAGGAGAGTGCCCAGAGAAAGCATCTTGAATTTCTCCTTGCATAGAAATGTGTTCAATTCTCTGAGATCTAATATGGGTCTGTAGCCCCCTGTTTTCTTTGGGATCAGAAAGTAGGGGGAGCAAAACCCTGACCCTTGTTGAAGAAGAGGTACTTCTTCTATTGCTCCTTGGGCAAGAAGGGCAACCACCTCCTGACCTAGAAGGTCGAGGAGAGATGTTGGAGAATTGAAATGTCTCACCATGGTGTGGGGAGGAAGGTTTGAGAAATGAAGTTTGTAGCCCTCCCTTATGATGGAGAGGGTCCACTGCTCTGCTGTAATTTGCTCCCATCTGGGAGCAAAATGAGCTAACCTTCCTGGAATGGTGAGAGGCTCTGGCTGTTTCAGAGCCAGAAAGGCTAAGTTCTCTAGCATCAAGTCAAAAACCCTGAGGAGGCTGGGTCTGCTGAGTTGCAGCAGCCCCTGTAGGCTTAGGCCTGGCCTGTTTAGGTTGCTGACGCTTAGCAACAAAACGACCAGTAGATAATTGTTGGCCAGATGCAGGATGGAATCTGCCTTTCTTGAAAAAAGACTTCTTGAAAGGTTTTTTCTTGGCAGGAATGGAGGTTGACTTTGAAAGTCTGTCCAAAGCAGAATTTTCTGCATCCATTTGAGTGGCTTTTATTTGCCAATCTTTGCCAAATAAGTTTTCTCCTGTACAGGGAAGATATCCCAAGCCATCCTGGACCCAAGATTCTAGATCAGAAGCTTGGAGCCAAGCAATTCTGCGTGCAGCTATGGCAATGGCCGAAGCCCTGCTGGCACCCTCTAAGGAGTCAAAAGCTGCACAGTTGGAAAACTTTGAAATATCTTGAGTATGCTTAAGCCAAATAAGAAATTCTTCCCTTTTGTCCTCTGGAAGAAAAGGGAGGAAAGTGTGCAGCTTATCTGCAACTTCTTTCAGAAACATACCCATATAAAGACTATAGGAGTTGATTCTGGCAATGAGCATACTGGCTTGGAAGATTTTCCTACCAAAAGCATCCAAGGTCCTGCATTCTCTTCCTGGAGGAGCAGAGGAGTGTCTTTTTGCACTCTTTATCTTTTTCATAGCTGACTCCACCACAATATAATGGTGAGGAAGCTGTGTTTTATGAAAACCAGGACAAGGAGGGACACGGTACATAGTGTCCAATCTACGAGAATGAGGAGAGATAGTGAGAGGAGTCTCCCATAAGTCAATCATGTGATCATAAAGAATCTCATGAATTGGCAGGTGACTGCCTCCTTGGGAGCCTTAGAATAACCTAAAATATCCAATTTTTTAGCTCTAGGCTCTAATTCAGAGGTTACTGAAATATAAAGTCCTTTAGCCACTTCTCTTATGAAGTCTTGAAAGGACAAGTCCTCTGGAGGAGACATTCTTCTTTTTGGAGAAGAAGGCTCTTCAGGAAGGGCTATGGATACTTCAGCAGACTCCTCCGATGCATCAGAATCTTTGGAGGAATCGAAGTATCGACTGTCAGATTGCTCTTCCAAAGCTCGATACGCGTATCGAGCGGTATCGACATCGGGCGTCATCGGTACCGGTTCGGTACCGATGGGCATCCCTGGACAGGGAACCGCTGCAGTCGGCATCCTGGTGCCGGTACCGGAGCTGATACTGACAACGGAGTTTGTTGTGGTATCAGCGGCGTCGCAGCTTGAATGAAGGCCGTGATAGCCTGCTGCATGGATAGAACATTCTGATCCATCGACGTCATGAATGCCTGGAATTCGGTACCGGAAGGTTGCGCCGGTACCCCAGAGCATTCTAACAGGTGATCGGTCGAGGCCGTGCCATCTATGTCAACCTGTAACCCCATAGGTGGAGCTTTGGAAGCCGGAGCTTCCCGCCGGGGTTGTTTTGCCGGTGCAGGATCCTCGAGGGCAAGCCCGGAGGCATCTCGATGCTTGGAAGGAGATCTACCCTTCGAGGACTGGCTGGATTTATGTTTGGTTACCTGAGATCCATGAGAGGAAGAAGAAGCCCTGGAAGACGTCAATGCCACTGAAGCTGCATCAGAGGGAAACAGCACATGGAGCTTAGCTGCTCGGTTCTGTAAACCTCGTTTAGACATCAAGGAGCAGGACGAACAATCCAAAATGGAGTGGTCAGGACCCAAACATTTAAGACACCATTCATGGGTGTCGGTGACAGAAATAGTACCGCTGCACTTAGTGCATTTTTTAAACCTGGAGGCTGGTTTTTCCATGAGGAAAATTTCTCGTGAGGCCTAAGGCCCAAAAGAGGAAAAACACACTAAGTGAGGGAAAAATATGTTCTTTTTTTTTTTTTTATAAGAAAAGAAAGAAAGACCGGCGGTACCGGTCCGACGTCGGGGAAGGCAGACGCGCGACCAAAGAAATAAAATAAAACAAAGAACTTCTTCAGCGGTGACAGGAACACGACCTGCTGGCTCCGCGGAAAAGAAGAACTGGGAAGAGGCGGTTAGGAAAGGCGGGAAGGCAGCGCGCAGGCTCTGTGGGATCTCCCAAAAGCTTTCCTTTTTGGGAAGCTGGGGAGTGTTCCCGCGCAGGCTCCGTCGGTACCGACGTACCCATATGTGAAGACTCATTCCTGCTTGTTCCTGGAGATGCTTTTCTATACCACCCCTTCCAGAGATCAAGGGAGGTTTACAATTAACCAACAAACATTACATTAAACTCTTATACTTACATAATATTAGTACATAGTTTTCACACGAATTACAGTAAACCTCTTTGGCAATCCAGTAAACTTCTTTTACAATCAACATATTATACAATCAACTTATTTACAATGGGGATATGGTCTCCAGATTCCTCAGGGGCCTCCTGCTCTCCAAGTCCCCTCTCCACCCTCCGGCAGCAGAATGGGACCTCAATGTGGTGCTCTCCCAGCTCACTAGCTGCCCTTCGAGCTCTTGGCCACCTGCCACTTGAGAGACCTCTCCCGGAAGGTGGCCTTCTTGGTGGCGATAACATCCGCTCGCAGAGTAAGCGAGCTGCAGACCGTGGTGGCACGCACCCCTAATTCCTCCCAAAGGTGGTGTTTGCTTTTTACCTCAATCAGGAGGTAGTTCTCCCCACCTTTTTCCCACAGCCGCATGCCGGCAGGAAGGAGGTCATCTTGCATACCCTGGATTGCAAGAGGGCCCTGTACTTTTATTTACAGAGGACCAAGGCCCATCGAAAAGCTCCTCAGCTTTTTATCTCCTATGACCCCAGCAGACTGGGGCTACCTGTGACTAAGCAAACGCTGTCCACCTGGGTGACGGACTGCATTGCCCTCGTTTATGAGCGAGCTGGACTCTCTCTGGAGTGCCGGATCACTGTTCATCGCGTGAGGGCTATGGCCACATTGGTGGCCAACCTACGCACAGTGCTGGTGCAAGAAATCTGTAAGGCTGCCATGTGGTCTTCAGTCCATACGTTCACAGCCCACTACTGCCTTAAGAGTGAGTCCAGCAGTGACAGTGCCTTTGGACAGGCAGTGATCAGAAGCATTCTTGGTGTATAGGCAACTTCTGCCCTTCAACCCTCCAGTGTTCAGGCTACTGGAGTTATGGTGATGCTGGATGCTTGGGTCTGCAGTCTCTTGGTAGGGACTCATCTTCTGCAACTCACAACCTCCCTTGGGTCACCGCTGCTGCTGTCATGGTTCGGGCCCCAGCAGCCTGCAGCTAGGGAGTCCCATATGTGAGGACTGACTTCCTGCTTGTTCCTGGAGAAAGCGTAGTTACTCACCTGTAACAGGTGTTCTCCAGAGACAGCAGGAATCAATCCTCACAACCCTCCCTCCTCCCCTTGGAGTTGCCTCCTTTACATTTTTGTCTTTTGCCTAAGCTATGTCATCTGACTCAGCAAGATGGCACCCTTGGGCAGGAAGGGGACCACGCATGCGTGGTAGCATTCAAAAAGGCTTTCTTTGAAACCTGGGGAAATGCTCCGTGCTGGCTCAATTGGTGCAGACATCACCTATACGTGAGGACTGATTCCTGCTGTCCCTGGAGAACATCTGTTACAGGTGATTAACTATGCTTTTTGACTGAGTTGCCAAAGTTTTACCAGCTGCTGCTGTTTTACCTACTGTGCTTTGTTTGCTCTGTCTGCTCTTGCTGACATGCACTCCTGCGATCCACCTCTACTGTGTTGTTTCAGGTACTACCTTGCTGCCTGCACCTAGTCCTGCCTACCCGGAAGTGACGCGGCCGCTAGATGACCAAGTTCCCTCTGTGCCACTACCCTACATAAAGCTGCTACCTGCGGTGTTTGTCTGCTGCTACTGTTTTACCCACTGTGCTTTGTTTGCTCTGTCTGCTATTGCTGACCTGCATCCCTGCGATTCACCTCTACTGTGTTGTTTCAGGTACTGCCCTGCTGCCCACACCTAGTCCCGCCAACCCGGAAGTGACACAGCCACTTGACGACCAAGTTCCCTCTGTGCCACTACCCTACATAAAGCTGCTACCTGAGCGTTGCGTGCCGAAGAAGCGTGCCATGGAGCAGGTCGTCCTCCTTGGACAAGGCTCCTTGGGGCGATGGCCCGGGATTTCCTGCTTCTTTCCCCTCTGCTGGCCAGTTGTGCTCCTTCTGTTGTCTGGTTGCTCGGCTCCCCGCGGAAGGTCCCGGGGTAGGATCTCCTTGGCCCCCTGGTTTTGTCCTGGTTACTGTTTGTCTCCTTTTCACTGTCCCTACTTCTGGCTTCCATACCGGTGTACTAGGGCTGGCGCCCTGGTCCATCAGTACCTCCCGCTCCATCTTACCTGTCTCGAGCCCCTGTTAATTTGCTCCCCTGTCTCCCCCGCCTGCCTAGGCCAGCCTCTCCTCGTGGCCCTCAGGCCATCTCCACTCTTCTCTCCCTTGTCCTGTCCCTGGCTCTTCTTAACTGCCGCTCATGTGGTCTGAGACCCTACTTGTCCATGACCTAACCCTCGATCTCTCTCTGGATATTCTCTTTCAAACCAAAACCTGGCTCCGGGATGGGGAGGATCTGCTCCTCACCTAGTGCCTTCCTCCTGGTTACTCTGCCTCCTCCACCCCTCAGCTAGGGTGTGCAGATGGTGGGGTCGCGGCTCTATCGTTCCTTTCTCGGTCTCCAGTCCATTCCCTCCCCAGCACTGCATTACCAGGAGACTCTCCTTCTCCATCTGGCCTCTACTCCTCCACTATACTTCCTTCTGATCTATGTTCCTCCCTCTCTTCCTACTCAAGGCTGGGACGACCTTCTGTTGACTGTCTCAGAGGTTGCCCTGATCTATCCACATTTTCTTCTTCTTGGGGACTTTAATCTCCACCTTGTCCCTCCCCTCCACCCCTGCGATAAGGCCTTCAGCTCACTTTTGGATGATCTCTCTCTCCTCCAGCATGTCCCTTTTCCTACTCACTCCGCTGGCCATACCCTGGATCTCCTTATTTCCCCCATCTCCTCCCCCGTAGCTCTCATGGCCTTGTCACCTCATGTGTCGCCTTGGTTGGACCACTTCTGTGTCTCCTTTTCGCTACAGTTACCTCCATCTCCTCGTTTTTCGTCTTCTCTCTTGCAGCCCCCTTCACTGTCGGCGGCACATCATTCCCGGTACCCTGCAGAATTTCCTGTTTGGCCATCAGCTCCTTCCCTCTGATTTTTCTTCCCTTTCTCCTGACTCTCAGGCCCACACCTGGGACTCTGTCCTTTCTACTGCCTTTGACCTTCTGGCTCCTCCTCTTCCTGCCCCATGTGCTTCCCCTCCCACTCGCCATCCAGGGCTCCGTGTCCAGTGTCAGCATACATGACATAGGAGTCATGGCTTTTTCCCCAGACCTTGGATTTCATGCAGCTGTGTTACTCTGGTGATTTCAGTCTCCAAAGGTAATAGGGCAGTTTAACTCTGACCCCCTGTTGATGTCAGTCTCAGGGCCTGTTGAGAATGGTCTGCAGCCCCTCCCTGCTAAATCAAGAATAGCAGACCTCAAAGGGAGTGGCTAGAAACAATAGCAGACCTCAAAGGGAGTTGCTAGAGAATTCACTATAAAGGACAGAAACACTTCCTCTTGCTCTCTCTCTTCCACTCTTCATCGGACATGAAGGACAGGAGGCTCTGATAATCAATTCTCTTCACCCCTCCCCCTCTCTCTCTCTTGCCATGAGGCTCTGACCCACATGTTCTGGCCTCTCTCTCTCTCACACTTCACACATGCACACACACACACACACACACAGATTCATTGAGGCACACTGAAGCAGCTCTATAACAATCACTATATACCTCTGTTCAATACCTATGTAATAAGCCTATTTCTACATAAAAAACCCTTCTCCAAGCCACCCCGTTTGGTTGTCTTATTACAAGCCCTACTGCCTCTGTGAAGTGAAATGAACCCAGGACCTACAGGAGAGTAACCTGACCACATCTTACATTTTATGGGGGCTCGCCTTCTCGGATTTCACAGCAGATCTCCAGTTGGGTAAGTAATAATTTTGTATAATACTTTAAGTAGATTTCAGACAGGTGAGACAGAATCAAAAGTCCTTGTGACCATTTACAAAAAGTTCCAGTGATAAATTTGTTTTGTGGGTTAGACAAGGTGAGATTTTTATTGTCAAAAGGCTCTGTAAGAATCTAGAATTTTAAGGACATCACACAGAGTGGCTTGCAATTGTCTTATTTTTATGTATAGGCTTGATACAGATGTTTCTATAGTATTTGAGCTGCTAAGAAAATACAGAGTTACACAGTTAAATATTCCCTCATAGAGTACAATATACATCTTTCCTGGTAACACTAATTTACCTCCTGTCTGTTTGACTTTTATTTCTCTCTCCTGTCAGTATATATCTTGGTGAGAGCAGGAATATCTGACAATTCTGTTAATCTCCTAACACCCTTCTTACTATAACTTCACCCTAAACTTCCACCCTGTTAAAAAGGTGATAAGCACTTTTTATTCAGGTATAATTTTACTGAACACCCATAAAAGTTATACCATTCCAACTATAATTCTAAGTCTCACTTCTTCATAAAAGTGAGCATTCCTCCTTCCAAGGTTGCACATTGAGATAGTTCTGCAGTATCAAACATGGAAGCCTTTGATTTTAAAGAACTTAAAGAAATTGTAGTTTCATACTGTAAAAGGAAAGGTGGTCCCTTTGAAGGTGAATTCCCTGAGTCATCATGGTATAATATTCAAAGACAAATGTTAAACCATTATCAAGAATTCAAAAAGAAATCAAATAAAAGAAAATGCCTTTTTATCCAAGGCATGTGCAGGGGGCTCATTAGCATGAAACAGGACAATACTGAACTGACTTCTCAGTGTACCCAATTGAACAAAGACCTTGAGGAGGCACAAATTTGCATCTCTATGCAAAGAACTCAAGTGATACAAGCCACAAATTCTTTTATAACTGTTAGTGAGCAATTAGAAGCACTTAAACTTGAATTGATGCACGTTAAGGATCAATTGGCCTCTGAAAAACAAAAGAATAAAGACACACCCTATCAGCCATGCATACAAGCTCTTGAGAAACAAAAGACTAAATATACGCCCACTCCTCCCTCAACCCCCTATGCCTATGACACACCCTATCAGCCATGCATACAAGCTATTGACAAACAAAAGAATACTAAAGTATGCATAGCTGGACTTAGGACTGACAGTTTATCTCAGTCAGAACAGAGCAATAATCAGGATCTGTGTCAGGAGGATAATTCAGATGACTTAGACATGGCACCCAGTACTGAACTCAGAGCACCAGTTAAAGTAATGCTGCAGGACAATTTAAAAGATAGAGATATAGAAAGAATAATTGAGAAAATTGGCCCTATGCCTTTTAATGTAAATCATTGGTGTAAATGGGCCATTGATATTCTGATTCACTGGGGTCTAGGGAAATACAGAAGAAAACAATCAGACTTTGATAGACTTATGCATCTGGCTCTGGGGCCACACTATTATAAAGTTGGCTCTCTCACTCACCCATACCAGTTGGTTAAAAGGGGCATTGAGAAACTATTTCACTGTTCCCCAATGCAAGTATTTAAAATTATTTCACCTCTACCAAATGATACACTGGAAGAGTTTGCATATAGAGCCTGGATTTTTAAAGCAGTTCTTAATGAGCAGGAGTCCTGGCCCAATGCAGAAGATTATGGGGAGAACAAGCATAAGGCATTTTATTAGAATTGTTATCCCCTCAGATTACAAAACACCTTCTGTTATTTTCTGAAGACCCTGAAGCAACCCCTTTTGATACTTTAATGCTCAGAATTGGGTCTGTTTGGAAGACCCAGCCCTCGCAGGTCATTACAGTATCAGAAGCACAGAAGTGGCAAGCCGAGGGATCCTCTCAGTACATAAGAAACACAGACAGAGGACACACACCTAAGTGGCAAGCCGAGGGATCCTCTCAGTACACAAGAAACACAGACAGAGGACACACACCTTGGAGAGGACAAAGCAGAGGTACTTTTAGAAACTCCTCAGGTTACATCCCCTTTCAAGAGCTCAAAGCACAGAGAGATGGGCTAGAAAAGGAGAAAACTAAATGGGAACAAGACAAACACATACTGCAGATAGAACTAGATAAATTAAAACAGGATTTACAAGCAGCTCAGGACAAACACAAGGCTAGTGCATAGTGGTGTCCTGACCTTCTGGGTTCAGATATCAAAATGTCTCAAGCCTGCCTCCTTTATCTCAGCAGAGGACTCAATTCCAGAGCCTCTGGATGATGAAATGGATACAGGCCCAGGACACAATTTAAGGCTTGTAACACCCTTGATACTGGACTCTTGTGCACGCCCCAATGTTATCAGTAGAATAGGGGGTCAGGATAAACTAGCTTTGATTGACACAGGGGCTGGAATTAGTTTTACTAACAGAGCTTTTCCCACTGCAGATCAGAAAAATATGGAAATTTATGAAATTCAAGGAATTAATGACACAGCTTTCAAATGTGTGGCTATCCCAGTTAAATGGGGTATCCCTGTGCACAGTGAACAAAACAAGGAAATGTTGGAAACCACTGCCTCCACTATAGTGAACACACCAAAAGAAATAATTGGAATTGATGTTCTCAACCAGTTAAATTTGGTGGTGGATATGGCTAATCTTAAATTGTGGCAGTATTCAGGAACTTCAAGTGCTTCTAAAACTTTAGTGCATGAAGTCATTCCCATGCAGTTAGCAACTCAGTGCACCAAGGCAGCTCAGCAGTATGATCTGTGTGTAATTCCCTCAGACAAGTTAGATTGTGGGAAAATGCACACAGAAATACTGTTGGAAGGTGAGGATCCTCCACCACAGAAGCAATACCCAGTACCTCATCAGGCTATAGAACCAGTGACTAAAATTGTGAAGATACTGGAGGAGAGGGGTCTGATTAGGCCTATTTCTCCCACATGTAAATCACCAGCCTGGCCGATAGTTAAACCGGGGGGTTCCTTCAGGCTCACTATGGACTTCCGTGCCCTGAATCAAGTTTCAAAATCTGTAGTGCCTGTGGTAGCCTCATACCCTGAAATGATCTCTAAACTGAACCCCAAATGTAAATTTTTCTCTGTTTTAGACATATCCAATGGGCTTTGGAGTCTGCCCCTGGCCCTTGAGTGCCAGTACAAAACAGCCTTTCAGTGGCTGAATAAACAATATGCATGGACTGTGCTTCCACAGGGATATAAGGATTCCCCATCAATATTTCATGAATACATGAAGGAAGCCCTGTCACTAGTGTCTTGCAGAGATGAGACCTAGACCAAACCTCCCCTTTGGAACTGCACAGTGGGAGGGACCGTACTTAGTTACTGATACCTTAGGCCCAAGCCTATACCAGATCCTAATGCCTGACAACCAGCAGTACTGGAAACACATCACCCAGTTAAAACCATATGGGTAATACGTGTTTTATCAGTCTTTGTTTTCAGATACCACCTGAAGACAGCATAGACAGCTGCTTTCTGAACAAAAGTCGCTTGAGGACAGTAACTAGTTACTCCTGCTGTACATGTGTTTAATAGTTATGTAAATAAGTAGTAGAAATTATTTTTTTTTTGTTGTTGTTGTTACATAGTATAAGTGGGGAGCATTAGTTTACTCCCTAGTAGAGTGAAACAAGTTAGCTTTTATTATGTCTCGGTTTCCTGTTGTTCTTGTATCTGCTCTCTTCTACTCAAGTCTCATTACAGGAACTATCATCCGAATATGCACGATTGGCTGGGCTAACTCCACAGGTGGAGTGTATCGCTACCAAGAAATACCCCCACCTTTCCCGGAAGGAAAGGATCTGGTCATCCTGAGTTTCTGTTCGGTACAGGACAAGCCAGTGTTCTATTCATTAAACATCACTCAAGTACAGTGGGAGCCACCAGTTTCCACTTCTCTAGAAAGGACACAAGAATTGAGGGCACGCCCAGAACATTACTTTCTAGGTCCTCCTGCTTTGATTTTGTACAATATCTCCTGTCAGGACAGAGGTACCTGGAAAATAACTTATACATGGGTTGTGAGTGATCAACAGCACATCACTGAGACTTCATTCCTTTTGGATGTATCTTGTTTACCTACCACCCCTCATCCCACCCCTCCCACCACTTCTGCTCCTCCTGTACTCTACCTTTCTGATATCCACCCATTTCAGGAAGGACATCCCTTTCAGATTAAATATGATGCACCACACGATGTTTTATATGATGTGGAATACCATTTTCTTACTTGGCATCTATTTCCCAAATTGTTTCTAGTTACTCACAAATATCCAAATTGCTCTCAGTTTGTTGCCAACCACATACAGATGCTCAATACTTGGTTTGATATGCAGTCAGTAACACCCCGAGCCAAGCAATTTCGACACAAGCGTGAATTAATTGATACAATTTTAGGTGGCACAGGGACTGCACTGGGTGCCCTTAATATAATTGATATAGAGGTGCTCTGTAATAAAATGGGATCCACTGCTCAGCATGCTGCTGATGGTTTTACCTCACAACATATTATTAATGAAGCTTCCTCTAAACTGTCCAATGTAGTTGTGGATACCTTTGCTCTTATATCTCCCATTATAGAACAGAAAATTGTTACCTTAGCACATGCAGAATATAGATTGGGAAAGAATATTTCCTGGGCTCTTGCCTGTGATCAAGTACAGATCGAGCTTATTACTATACTAAAGGAAATTCTGATCACTGCTAAGTTAGGACACTGGCCACCATCTCTCATCCATATGGCTAGTACCAAAATACCTGAATTTTCTATAGCTCACCTTGATTGGTGGACAGTTAAGTGTTCCCATTTGTTCACCACAAGGCTGCTCTATCTGTACTTTGATCCCATGGTCAGGACAACACACAGTTATTTATCCTATTGTTAATATTGGGGTGCAGTTTGATAATATGCTTATGTATCCTGTGGACCATCTCACATGGGTGCAGCCACTGGACGATACCTGGACTTCATTCAAGCCGATGGACCCCAGTTTGTGTGAGCAGACTACATTTCAGTTCAAGTGTCAACCTCACCAGTTTAAAAGGCTGACACCTCCTGCTGGAACAATTCCTCCTCTTGCTCCCTGACTGTTAAGCTCTCATATTCCCTGACTACCTCACACAGTTTGTATTACCTTGGAGCTGGACACTTTTGTTTTCATCTGTTCTTTCCCCAGAATGTTTCTTTTTCGATTGCTCCCAGAATGCATGACATTCGCCTTCCCAAGAACACTTTGTTGTACAGTTCAAACTATTTACCAAACAATACCTGGTGCAGTCATACACCACTGGTCTCCCTCAACATTAATGGGACAACTTATTCCACACCGCTTGTTACCAATGACTCTATGGACATTCCAGACTTTATCTCATATGCTCTGCATCCCTTACCACTTGGCATGGGAGAAGAGACACTACATAAACTGCTCAACTTTACAGAACTCCATGCCTATATTGATCACCTTAAAACAACATCCACTGAAGTGAATCACACCATCGCTTATGAGAATGGACACATTCAACAAATTGTTGGACACTTGCTACAAGATGCTCATGTGTCTGTGTGGGAATTGTTATTTGGTTACTCACCTACTGCTGATCATGTCTTTAATGTTTTTATTCACCCTATTATTATTTTAACTGCTGTACAAATATTTCTATGCATTATCATAATTTTCCTGTGTTGTAAAATGAAACAAATGTACATATCCTTGCAGCGCATGTCATACAGAACAACAACATTTTAAGGTAGTTACACTGAATTTCTCTAGCATCTACCCCTACATCCAGGCTCACTTGGCCTGCTAATTTGGCATTTCCTATTACACTGAATACCAGAGTCAGCTGCAGTCTAGTATTGCTTCCTATCCTCACTCACAGCATCCTGGTACCTTTTGGCTTTAAC
The DNA here is from genome assembly GCA_033557465.1 of Ichthyophis bannanicus. Lineage (NCBI taxonomy): Eukaryota > Metazoa > Chordata > Amphibia > Gymnophiona > Ichthyophiidae > Ichthyophis > Ichthyophis bannanicus. The sequence continues at coordinate 496,894,315 of CM066035.1, forward strand.
CTCCTCAAAAATTCCTGCAGCCCTTATGCACTGTTCACTCGCTCTAAGACGGGCACAGAGGTAGCATATTGGGTCCCCCCCCCCCCCCCCCAGTAGTGGCTACCCTACCTAAGACACGAGGTTTGGACTCATAAGGAGACTTGTTTATCTCTAGAACACTAGAGACAGTATTGTGCAGGACAGGGGACTTGCTGGACATAGCAAGGTATTTAATACAGGAGGTATTAGACAAGCTGCCTACTATCATGTAATGGCAGCTGGGACAGGTACCACAGGCTTGCTTCCACCATTTCCAGGCACAAATAATAAATAAAAATAAAAAAGGTGTGGGAGATGTCAGCATACATGACATATGAGTCATGGCTTTTTCCCCAGACCTTGGATTTCATGCAGCTGTGTTACTCTGGTGATTTCAGTCTCCAAAGGTAATAGGGCAGTTTAACTCTGAACCCCTGTTGATGTCAGTCTCAGGGCCTGTTGAGAATGGTCTGCAGCCCCTCCCTGCTAAATCAAGAATAGCAGACCTCAAAGGGAGTGGCTAGAAACAATAGCAGACCTCAAAGGGAGTTGCTAGAGAATTCACTATAAAGGACAGAAACACTTCCTCTTGCTCTCTCTCTTCCACTCTTCATCGGACATGAAGGACAGGAGGCTCTGATAATCAATTCTCTTCACTCCTCCCCCCCTCTCTCTCTCTCTTGCCATGAGGCTCTGACCCACATGTTCTGGCATCTCTCTCTCTCACACTTCACACATGCACACACACACAGATTCATTGAGGCACACTGAAGCAGCTCTGTAACAATCACTATATACCTCTGTTCAATGCCTATGTAATAAGCCTATTTCTACATAAAAAACCCTTCTCCAAGCCACCCCTGTTTGGTTGTCTTATTGCAAGCCCTACTGCCTCTGTGAAGTGAAATGAACCCAGGACCTACAGGAGAGTAACCTGACCACATCTTACATCCAGCACTCCCAGCTGTATCACGCACTGCATCTCTGGCATAACCTTCCCTCCCCTGACACCTTATCTGCTTACCGCCAGTGTCATAGGGAATATCGGGAGCTGCTCCACTCTACGAAGAGGGATTATTATACTAACCTTATTCATGATCCTCTAACTCCACTGGTCGACTGTATTCCATTCTCCGGTCTCTCTCTTCCCTTACTACCACCCGCCAAGTGCCCCCCCTCTTTGCCCGGACCCTGTTGACTTGACCAACTTTTTCACCAATAAGGTCCTCTCTCTCTGGGCCTCCTTCACCTCCTGTCCTCCCCCCCTTCCCACTCCTGTCTCTCCCCCTCCTGTTCCCCCCACATCATCCCTCCTTCCTGCCCACGCCTTGTCCTCCTTTGAGCCCATAACAGTGCCCAAACCTTTGGGCATCATTTCCTCCGCCCGGAAGACCTGGTGCTCTCTAGACCCTATCCCTTCTAAACGGTTGCTAAAACCCTCCCTATGTCTCCCTCGCTCAGTTCTTATTGTGCCGAACTCCTCTTTGTCCACTGGTTGTTTTCCCTCTTCCTGGAAGCATGCCCTGGTTCGTCCCCTCCTTAAAAAGACTTTGCTTGATCCTACTGTCCTCTCTTGCTGGTGTCTGGTTTCAAATCTTCCATTCCTTTCTAAAATCCTTGAACGCTTCGTCTTCACTCAGCTCTGTGCCCACCTTGTCTCCAGTAATGCACTTCACCCCCGTCAGTCCGGCTTCCGCCCAGGGCACAGCACTAAAACTATTCTTCTTTCTCTTCTGAACGAGTTGCATGTTGCGCATGACCAGGGTGACATTACTCTTCTTGTATCTCTGCATCTTTCTGCAGCATTTGATCTTGTCGATCACAGTACTCTCCTTTGCCGTCTTGCTGACTTTGAGGTCTCTGGTGTTCCTTGGCTCTGGTTTCATTCTTTTTTCTCGGCTCGCACCTTTTCCGTAGTGTCTCCTTCCACTTCGCCCCCTATGCCTCTTTCCCTCAGGGCTCTGTCTTGTCTCCACTCCTCTTCAACGTATTCCTGGCCCCTCTCGCTCTTTTTGTACAGCAGACTGGTATCTCCGCATACTACTATGTGGATGATATTATTCTCCTCTACTGCACTACTCCAACTGCTCCTGATATTACACCCCTCAACACTTGCCTGTCTTCCATCTCTGACTGGATGTCTGCTAACTTTCTTCAGTTTAATCCCCTCAAGTCCACTGCCACCAGGGTTACTTTTGGGTCCTCGTCTCCTTCTCTGGCCCCCTCCCTTGTTTCCACCGCCAATCCCTTGGTGTCCTCATTCCGCTACCTTGGTGTTGTTCTTGACTCCTCCCTATCCTTCTCAGACCATATCTCTTCTGCCTCTCGTGTGCCTTCTTTTGCCTCCGTCAGTTGCATGTGGTCTGTCCCTTCCTTACATCATCCTCCTTGACCACTATCCTTTTGTCTCTTGTTGTTTCCCATATTGATTATTGTAATGTCTCCCTTGCTGGTCTTCCCCTTTCCCAACTCCATCGTCTACAGCTTCTTCAGAATACCGCCGCCCACATTCTCACCTCCTCGTCCCGTTATGAGCACATCACCCCCCTCCTGGTTCATTTGCACTGGTTACCAGTACGTTTAAGGGTGCAATATAAAATTCTCATCCTTACACACCGTACTATTCACTCCTCCTCACCTCAGTATGTGGCAGATCTCCTACAGTTCCATGTCCCCCCTCGTCTGTTCCGCTCTGTCCATAACTACCAGCTGGTGCTTCCCCCTCCTTCACAGGCACACCTTGAGCGCACTCGCTCCTCTGCTTTCTTCTTCCTGGCCCCCTCCCTCTGGAACTCTCTTCCTCTAAGCCTTCGGTCTGAGTCCTCTTTCCCCCACTTCAAGACTGCCTTGAAGACCCATCTGTTTCAGTGTGCTTTCAATCTCCCTCTCCTCCCTCCTTAGAGTTCCCTGAGCCTTCTCTTTTTTTTGCTCTGCTGTCCCTCCTTTCTTTCCTGTCGATTACTGGCATTCCTTTCTTCCTTTCCTCAGCAGTCTTATTTTGTACTGTACGCTGCTTTTTTTTTTTTTTCTGATATAAGCGGTATAGCAAATTTCGAAATAAAGATAAAGTATTCTTTGAATAAGTATGTTTTAATCTCTTTACAAAAATCTTTAAGATCCATAATGTTTCTTAGATTATCTGGTAGTGCATTCCAGAGCATAGGTGAGAAGTAAGTAAAAGCTCTGTTGCTTGTGGCACGATTTGTGTTTCGATAGTTGGTGGGGACTGCTAGAGTGTTATTGTTACAGCATCTTCTGAATCTAATGTTAGGTGTGCTGTTAATTAGGGTGGATAAGAAAGATGGTGCAATTTCCCTCATAAGTTTAAATGTAGCCACAAGAATTTTGTATTTAATACGGCTCATTATAAGTAACCAGTGTAGTTTGTATAGTGTTGGTGTGATATGTTCTGTGGAGCTTGTCCTGTATATGTTACGGGCAGCTACATTTTGGGCCACTTGTAGGTGATTAATGCTCTGTTTTGGTAGATCTTGTAGAATACCGTTTGAGAAGTCAAAATGCGGAAGAATAATAGCTTGTAGTACTGAACGAAAATCAGAATTATCAAGATATGGTCTAAGTTGCTGCAGCATTCGTAATTTATAGAAGATGGTTTTGTCAATTTGTTTTATATGGGATGACATGGAGAATGCCTGATCTAGTATCACCCCAGGCATCTTTACATTTAGCTCTACATCTTGGAAATGTATCTTCTTGGGGTGAGTGAGATTTAAGTTCCTTGTGATGAATAGGACTTCAGTTTTGTTAAAATTTATATTCAGGTTATGCAGTTTTAGCCATTTTGTCGCTTCAGGGATGCTTGCTGTTAACTGATGATAATTAGGGTTTATCGTGTCTATTGGGAGATACACCATTATATCATCAGCGTAGATGTGATATCCTAATTTTAAGTTCTTAAAGATGTTACATATAGGTTGTACGTAAATGTTAAACAATAACGCTGAAAGTGCGGAACCTTGTGGGATACCTTGCTCTTGGTTGTAATGTTGTGATGTCTGAAGGCCAATTCATACCTGGTGGGTACACTCTGTAAGGTATGATTGGAACCACTTTAAGACATTTGCGTATATCCTTATCTGGTGAAGTCTTGTAAGTAGTATACTATGGCTGATGTTATCAAATGCAGAGGCAATACCAGAACAAAGGCTTGTTTTGATTTGTCTATTCCTCAAATTAGATTATCAAAAAGGGCTAGAAGAAGGGTCTCTACTCCATGATATGGTCTAAAACCATATTGCTGCTCATCCAAAGGTGAGTGCAGCTCAATATAATCTTGGAGTTGAATCTGGACAGTTTTTTCAATCACTTTTGCCAGGAAAGGGAGACTTGAAATTGGTCTATATCATTTTGGATTCTGTTTGTCTAGTGTTTTATGTTTTAATAATGGTCTTATCATGACATGCTTTAGCATTTGAGGCATAATTCCTTGGGTGAGAGAAAGGTTAACCATGTTAAGTATAAATGGGGTTAATTCAGCGTGTAATGCTTTTAGCCAGTTTGCTGGGCAGGAATCTAAAACAGAAGTTGTTGTATTAATTTTGGAGATTATGTTCTTAATGTGTTTTAAATCAATACTGTGGAAAGTTTTGGGTCCGTATTATCATCATGTTTTATTTGGTTTTCTGCAGATTCCTGTGATTTTAGTATGTTTATTTAGTGATCTGCTAGAGTTTGTGGATCTATTGTTAACAAGTTCGTTTCTGGAGTTGGCATCTGAGTTAGGGTTTTGACTATCTCAAATAGTTCCCTCAGTCAGTTGAGGGAGTTTGTTAGTATCTTTGTGTGATACTCTTTTTTAACATTGTTATGGCTTTCATGTATGCTTGAAGTGTATTCAAGTAAGTTAGTTTGTTATCCATAGATTTATTCTCCCTCCATTTATGTTCAAGTCTCCTCAATTTTTGTTTTTTCTTCTTCCAGTTCATGGGTATACCATTTCTTGGATCTTTTTGTAGAAGTTGTATGCTGAGATTTGGATGATTTTGGTGAAATGGCAGCATTATGTATTGAGGTGTTCCAATTTGCTAGTATATCATCTAACTCTGTTAAGGGGATCTCTAGTTGTGGAATATCTTTTTGAAATTATTTGAATCGTGTGTGAGATTCAATTTTGTTAGATAAGGGTATAGGTGGTATAAGTGAGATGTGAAATTAATAAGGTAATGGTCTGACCATGGGACTTGTGTTGCTTGTGGGGGGGAATAAAGAGTGTGTTGAGTGATATTTTCTGGTAGGAATATTAAATCAAGGGTGTTGCCTTTGATATGTGTAGGTGTCTGAATGATCTGTTGGAAATTCATGTCAGACATTGAGTTGAGGAAACTCAGAGTGTGAATTGTGTAGGGAGGGAAGATTAAAGTCCCCTAGGAGTACTAAAGGTTTCTTTAATGTGGATGTGCATACCGTATCTAGTAAATGGAGCTCACTCTGGGGAGAAGGAAGTTACCAGTGGTGTGCCCCAGGGATCTGTCCTTGGTCCAATTCTTTTTAACATCTCTGTTAGTGATACAGCGGAAGGGCTAAACAGGTAGAAAAGGCGACAGCAAAAGCTAGAAGGATGCTTGGGTGCATATGGAGAGGAATGGCTAGCAGAAAAAAGGAGGTGATAGTGCCTCTGTATAAGTCTTTGGTGCGGCCTCATTTGGAGTATTGTGTGCAATTCTGCAGACCGCACCTTCAAAAGGATATAAACAGGATGGAGTCAGTACAGAGGGTGGCTACTAAAATGGTTAGTGATCTTCATTATAAAGCATATGTGGACAGACTTAAGGATCTTAATATGTACACATTAGAGGAAAGGCAGGATAGAGGTGATATGATTGAGATGTTTAAATACCTCCGTGGCATAAATGCACAGGGGGAGAGCCTCTTTTGATTGAAAGCAAGTACTGCTACGAGTGGACATGGGATGAGGGTGAAAGGAGATAGATTCAGGAGTGATACGCAGAAATATTTCTTTACGGAAAGAGTGGTGGATCCGTGGAATAGTCTCCCAGTGGAGGTGGTAGAGATGAGGACAGTATCTGAATTCAAAAAAGCATGGGATAAACACAGAGGATCTCTAAAGAAAAAAAGGGGACTATTGTAGTTGTTGATATGGAAGGACAGACTAGATAGGCCATGTGGTCTTTTTCTGTCATCATTTTTCTATGTTTCTATTGAGGTGAGAGTATCTGAACTAGTACTTGGTGGTCTGTATATAAGGCATATCGATAGGTTTCTTTTATCTATGTATAGGAGATCCATGTCATCTATGCTTTTAGCTATGTTCAGAGTTGCATTGAGTTCCTGGTTTATTAATATGAGGACTCCTCCTACTCGGCTGGTAGACCTAGTGCATTGGAATAGTGTATTGCCAGGTAATAGAAGTTGGTTAGTTAGGACAGTATCCATATTGTATAACCATGTTTCAGTGATACAAAATATGTCAGGACTATTGTCCTTAATAATGTCTATCATGACAGGAATTTTATTCCTTATAGATCTGACATTCCCTAGTAGGCATTTGATTGGTTTGGTCTTATCATGATGGATTACTGAGAGTGGGGATATAGATGATTCTGCTATTATATTGATTATGTCTTGCACTAGCCTTATTAAAAGGCAAAGGCGGTATGAGTCTGACATGGGTCTGAATAATATGTATATTATATTGCTGGATAGGTGAAAAAGGGTACGATTGGTTCTGATATGCGATGGCTAGTATAATGAACAGAGCAACTAATGCTCGTAACATCTTTGTGTCATCCATATTTAAATTATATGTGTCATTGATTTTAAGAATCTTATCTTATGTATCCTATTCTGTTCACGATTGCTGGATGGATTATATGTAGTATTTTTATAATTGTTGGACTGATACGAGAGCTGTGTCTGATAAATAGAGAGTTATTTAGTTATTTAGCTACTAAGGCTATTGAGAAGAAATTAGGAGCGTGGTGATATATCAGAAGCTGTAGGATTTATTTAGTTTTTCTAATGGTTCCATAAATAGACTCAGGGCATGAGTGCTAATGAAGGTAAAGCATTTTTTTTCTAATGCTAGCATAGAATGCCGATATATCAGAGAATATGCAGATAAATCAGAGATATGCAGATATATCAGAGAATAGGGTTCTTAGAAGAAATTAAACATCAGGTCAGTATTACATTTATGTTAGGTTAATGGTCAACAGTTTGTTCAGAGTGATATCTAGTGCATGTGAACAGCAAAGATCTAGAATATATTCAGTAAACCACAATACCTTATTGTTGCATCTAATGAAGACCAAAAGCTGTGCAAAGAGTAAGTTAATAGCAGATACTCTAGGTCCACACCTAACGGCTACACCAAAGGGCCCTCTGGCGAGGCCCTCAGGCGCAAGCCTTCCAGAGATTTAGATGCTTTTAAATGCTCTTGTCGGCAGCTTGAAGAGGCGGAGCAGGAAGCAGCAAATGGTTAGCAAGTTGAAGCTGCTTGTGAGAAGCATGGGGCAGGGCCAGCGCTACCCAGTAAGCTGGGTAAGCGCGGCCGGGGGGGTGCCATCGCTAGCCGCCTGCCATCCACTGCTTCAAAAGAGAAAGCAGCCGCGGGAACATTTCTCTGTTCCCGCGGCTCTGCTCTCTTTTAAACTGCTAGGTCGTGGAGTTTCCAGCAGTAACAAGCATTTCCTGTTTCTCGTAAGAAACAGGAAATGCTTATCACTGCCTTTAGAAACTCCGTGACCAAGCAGTGTGAAAGGTAGCAGAGCCGCGGGAACAGAAAAATGTTCTCGCGGCTGCTTTCTTTTTTTTTTTTTTTTGTGTTCAACAATTTTATTAAAATATAATAAGATAAGTACATCACAACAGTACAGTAGCAGACAAGAATCCCACTCAGCCCCATCCTCCCACCATAACAAATGATGAATCACAACAGAGGCTTGTCGTATAATTGCCCTATAAGTTTGGCTAAACATTGCATAATTGTGTTACAGAGTAAGAAAATTACAATCAAAGCTTAGTACCAATAGTCCCCAAACCCAAACCACTAATATATATACCTAAACTTCACACATGTACTATAAGAACTCAACTACGTTGTGAGACTCAGCCCATAGTTACAATTCGAAACATGAGTAGTATAACCCAGCAACCTAACTCTCTAATAATAACATACTATGATGTAATAAGTTAGACATCCCTTACACTATCTAAGACGAGATATCTTATAAGAAATAAGAAAGTTAACTGTACGTCTGAGATCATCCACCCTCCCCGCACTCCCTCCCTCCCCTGCCCTCCCCCCTCCCCCGCCCTCCCCCCCTCCCCACCCACCCAAGCCCAAATAACAAAACCTTAATATCAGGAGCTAAAGAGAGTGCAGGGACTCAGAGCTACTGCAATACCAAGTGACGGTATAGCACAGTTACTTACCTGTAACAGGTGATCTCTGGGAACAGCAGGAATAAGTCGTCACATATGGGTACGTCGGTACCGACGGAGCCTGCGCGGGAACGCTCCCCAGCAGTTGGGTTTGTAGCTGAGACCGAAGGAGGGAAGTAGACAAATTAGAAAGAGAGAGAGAGAAAAAGAGAGCAACTCCTAGGGGAGGTGGGTGGGTTGTGAAGACTTATTCCTGCTGTTCCCAGAGATCACCTGTTACAGGTAAGTAACTGTGCTATCTCCAGGAACAAGCAGGAATGAGTCTTCACATATGGGGACTCCCAAGCTAAGATGTCTGGAGGAGGCCCCAGCATGTTGCAAATCCGATGGATGGGCAATGCTTATCCTTTAGAACCCCAGGCATCTAAGGGATGGAGGGTAGGAGTTGAATTAAAAAAAGAAAAAAGGGTGCTGTGGAACAGCTTGACTAAACAAGGTATCCAGAGGGGGGCCCTTGTGTAGATCATAACTGTTAGAAAAAATTGAATCCCAATTTTCTAATGTGGATCTTACTCAAAATATTGCAAAAGCATTTGTTGAGGCCAATATAGGTCTGTAATTGAGAGCCAGTATATTATCCTCAAAGAAATTCCCTCACTGTGAAGTAGAGGAAAAATAAATTTTGCAATACAGGAAGAGATAAAAATTCTTGAAGGCTATAACTAACCCCAGAATAAGAAGTGGGGAAGTTTAATGGGGTTGGACTTTAGAGAACTAGGTAAAGCTTCTGTAAGTCCAAGTTTGAACTCTTTGTCCTTGGAGCAGAATAAGGCCCTAGGCAAGAGTGGAGATAAATCTGACTGGTTTGGATGAAAAGGTAGAAATACCCCTTATAGAAAAAAGGGGTAGGTCTTTAAGACCCCTCTTATCCAAAAGAAAAACAGTTATTTGTATTAGGCGTTGGGCCTCCAACTTCTTGAAGATCAGTAAAAATCTTTCATAATTGATGTCACTTATTGATAATGACTTTACATGAAGAGCTTCAGATGTGACGTAATCGAAAAGGTTACGGTAAGAAGGTATTTTCCCAATTTACCAGAGAAATTGGTTGTCCATTAGGTTTTATGATATGCTGGGACAGCATTAATATGGACAGTAAACAAATCTTTCAAGTCAGATATTGTATAGAGATTGACGCAATAACAAGAAGGATTAAGCAAGTCCATTAAGAAGGAGTATTTTTATTTTATTTTATTTACATTCTCTTATATACTGCGCTATTCTGCATCAGTGCGGTTTACATTGAACAAACTGAAATTACATTGAACAGGGCATTATAACTTGGAGATAACTATTTTACAGGGAACATGGGCTGTGGAGGGTTAAGTGCCCAAGACCACAAGGAGCACCTGTGGGACTAGAAACCCCAGTCCTTCTGGCCCAAGGTTGCTGTCCTCTAGTGGGATTTGAACCCCCGACCTTCCGGCCTGAAGTACCTTGTCCCAACCACTAGGCCACTCCTCCACTCCTACTTGAGAATATTGATGGAGAATATTGAATATTGATTAAGACCTACTTGAGAATATTGATGGAGCATCTCTGCTTGGTTAAAAATGGAAGAACTATAGGGAAAGTTTCGTCGAAACTGGTATTATGTTCTTCACTTACAAGGAGAGAACTAGATTTCTTTAAACGATCTAGGTCCTGAATAACCAGATCTGGAAACCTACGTGAAGGAGTGCAGAGGAGATCCTTAGTCTTAAGACAGCAAGTCTGGATCCTTCTATAACTTCAGGTAGTAGCTGGAGAAAAAGACGCAATATAAGGAGATACCATGTTTGCCCCTCCATGAGGGCAATATGAGTATCATGCATTTTTTTTTATGCATTATAAGCTACAATGAAGTATAGGGAATTAGAAGGAAAGTAGTAATTAAGGACCGACTGCAGTGAAAAGAATGCATCCCTGTTGTAGGAGTTCCAGTGAAATGTGGAACAACCCAGGGAATTGTGTAATTTTTTTACGCCTTCGCGTGGTCTAAGCCCTGGTTAGTTTTCCTTAAAAGAAAATTTTTAAGGAAGATGGTAAGAGTAGGAACAAACCAGTCATGTAGGAGCATGACTGGGCAGAGTCTACCAGCTGAAGCCCTTTTAACCATCTGGAAGCTACCTGCTAGGAGTAGCTCTTAGGCTCTCTGGCAAGGCCCATAGTTGCAGAGCTTCCTTATATAATGGCAGAGAGCATGTTGTAGGTTGGTTAGATCTGGCTGTTTAATTGCCAGTGTGCAACCTAATCTATTCTGTAGGAGCCAAAGAGAAATGAAGATGGCTAAGAATAGTAGACAGGCCTGATGCCTGCAACAATAAAGTGTAACCTCTCTTGGAGTTATCTGTTATTAAAGCAGCAGAAAAAGTAGGTCCAATAGGTTGGAGAGGACCGACAGACATAATTTGGAGTGGTAATACTCAATTTCTGTCTGATAAGCTGCCTTAAAGAAGTATCTGAGATACATAGAGAAGAAGATGAACCACAAAGGGGAAGAAAACTCTGTATGGAAACTACCCACTGGAGTAGGTATTGAAGAAAAATCCTATGGGCTTAGAGAATAAGCCCTCCAGTTGATTAGTAGTACTCTTAGAGACTGAAAGTTTGGACTAAGAGGGATAGAAAGTAATACAGAGTTGAGAGGACTTACAATTTGGTAAGTCTTTGAAGAGATAGGGTCCCCTTGCAGTTAAAGTATAAGATATCCTCGTACAGAAAAACTGTCAAGGTGAAGGGTATAGCTCACCTTGTTGTTAGTTGTTAGTTCTCCCTTTCTTTTAAAAGGAGAAACCTGTTATCTTTAGGGTATGATGGTCCTCAATAGCTCTTGGAGCTAAAAAGATGGATTTCCCTTGTAGTAAGAGATTCATGCCCAGAGTCGAGGATTGAGTCAATGTATGACTGGTATCTCAGCATGGATAAGATGAACCTCAGATGCTTCTGTTAAAAAGAAGTAGGCTCAGAGGTTCTAAACCTCACACAGAAAAACAGAGACTAGAAATATCAGAAACCCTGCGACTGCTGGGCTTGCTGAGGCTGTTGAGATCTTGATTTTCTTAGCCTGGTTTGATGTTGCCTGTCTTTGGGAACATCTGCATGATGGGTAGGAGATGGATAAAACTTTTTCCCCTAGGGGAATAAAGCTTTTTAGGAGAGTTTTTATTGGCTGGGATAGAGGAAAGTTTTGACAATCCTCTAAAAGTAAGAGCATCAGTGTTTAACTGAGTAGCTTGAAATAAAGCATCCTTGTTAAAGAGATTTTCACCAGTACAAGGAGTATTTCCCAGCCTTTCTTGTACCCATCTGTCCAAGTCTGAAGCTTGGAGCCAGGCCAGGCATCATGCTCCTATGGCTATAGCAGAAGTTCTGCTAATAGACTGAAAACAGTCTAGGGAAGCACGATTAAGGAACCTAGAGATATTTTGAGCATGATTGACTAGTAAGAAATAGTCTGCTCTCTTATGCTCTTGAAGGAAAGGGTTCAAAAGCTTTAAGCTCTTTGTGACCTCTTCAAGAGACAATCCCATATAGAAAATATATGAGATAATTCTTGCTGAAAGCATGGATGCCAGGAAGCATCAACGTCCAAAGGCATCTAAAGTTCTAGACTCACGACCTGGCGGATAAGAGAAGTGCTTCTTTGCACTCTTAATACGCCTCACTGCTGATTCTACAACAATAGAATGATGAGGAAGTTGAGTCTTTTGAAAACCTGGAGAAGGTGGCACTTCGTACCTAGTTTCAAGTGTCTGAGAATGTGGTGATACCGTTAAAGGAGTTTCCCACATCTTTAAAAGTAGATCTTGTAAGATCTGATGCAAAGGAAGCATGATTAGCTCCTTTGACAACCAGGGGGATTGCAGGGTCTCTGAATCCCCTGGTAAGGATTCTTCACCAGGTATAGAAATGGCAAGTAACCTCGCCATATCAAGCAGAAAAGCTTGAAAAGAAATCTCCCCTGAGGAGGACCCTCTAAAATGAGGGGTAAAGGCTAGACTTGTTATAGGTTCAGCCTTGGTACGGATGGGCTCATCCCAGTCATCGGTATCGGAAGACTTGAAAGGATGAAGCATCGGATTTTCCCTAAATCGATGTCTTCGGTACCACCCGAAGTTGGTACCGAGACGAGTCGGTACCGAATCATCCATGCTAGGGATCGATTCCAGGCTCTGCATCGAAGGAATCGAGTCTGTCGAAGCAAGCATGGACGGTGCCGACACCGATACCGGTACCGAAGGCGATATCGATACTGGAGGAACGGTCTGCAGCCACTCTAACGGTACCGAAGTAACCGAGAGCGCTAGACTACATTCATCGGTGAGGAGTATTTCATCCATCACCGTAGCCGATGCCGGGGTGTCGGTACCGCTCGAAGCAGCCACAACCACCAAGCATGGCCAAGGTATGTTCACCGAGGTGAGAACCCCGGGAACGACCTGAAGCCCCGTTAATGCTTTGGAGCCCGAAGACTCCCGCCGGGGCTTTATTGCCAAAATGTTCTCGAGGGCAAAGCCGGAGCAATCTCGATACTGGAAAGGAGATCTACCACTCGAGGACTGGCTAGTCTTTACAGACTTTTGTTTGGTTACCTGATTCTGTGGAGATATTCTAGCTGGTGACATCGAGTGCGAAGTGAACCGGGTATCAAGCTGTGCTCGATTCTGAAGATTTCTTCTGTTTGAACTCCAGCAGGAAAGACACTCCAGTGAGCAATGGTCAGGACCCAAACATTTTAGACACCAAGTATGGGTGTCTAAAAGAATATTTGTACCGCCACACTTAGAGCATTTCTTAAAGGCAGTGGCTGGCTTTTCCATAGCAGAAAAATGGAGGCCTAGTGGCCTAGAAACTGTCAGACACTAACAGGAAAACATTTCTGTCGAAAAGAAGAAATTATTTAGAAAAAAACAAAAGAAAAGCACCGGCGGTACCGGTGGCGTCGAGGGAAGGCAGACGCAACCACAAAAAAATAAAAATAAAAAGAAGAATTTTCTGCGGTGACAGGAATACGTCCTGCCGGCTCCGCGGAAAACGGAAAACTGATGAGAGGGAAGTATTTAGGCAGGAAGGCAGCGCGCATGCGTGTGGGATGCTCCCAAAGGCTTTCTTTTTGGACGCTGGGGAGCGTTCCCGCGCAGGCTCCGTCGGTACCGACGTACCCATATATGAAGACTCATTCCTGCTTGTTCCTGGAGATCCACTCATACAAAGCTGCTGTCGGCATTAAGAGGTAAAAACAGGGCCCAACGGTGTAATACTTTCAACGGACATCCCCTTAAGTCTGCTGTAAGCTTTTCAATCCTGTATATATCCCATATCTTTACTCACCATTCATCTAGTGTGGGGACATATGAACGCTTCCAAAAACAACTAATCACCGAGCGGGCCGCTAACAGTAAGCAATTTACCAGCCCACCTCTATCAGAAATTGGTACCTCTTCCGATACCGACCCCAAAAGACAGGACTCCAGCGTACACGGAAAGGCCACCCCCAATTTAGATGTAATTAATTAATTTATTTTTATTTTATATTTATGAAATTTTACAATATAATCAAGAAAGAACTTAATTCCTCCCTGCAGAAACAGGTTGACACTCAGAAAACAAGACATATAGCAAAATAGCTAAATACCATACAGCAAGAAATATTTATACAGTGCCAACCTCCCTAGCCCACAATAAAAGGGGGGGGGTCACTCTTATACAATATAATATAAACACAAAATACCGAAGGAAACTAGGCAGCAGTCAAAATTCAGAAAACAATTTCAACATGAGTTTAAGGAGGAACAATTGATAACTCTAATCGCCTGGCGTTAATGAAGGCTAACAGCTGTGAGGGCTCAAAAAAATATAAGAAACCGCCTGGTATTTCACCAAGCACTTCTTGTTGTTGTTAAGTGCCGTCGAGTCGGAGTCGACTCATGGCGACCCTCTGGATAGCTATCCTACATTGTGTTCGGTCTTCAGTCAGGTGGCTTATTGTTAACAGACTGGTACCCATAGCTGCTGTTATTGTATCGATCCATCTCATTGCTGGCCTTCCTCTTTTGCGTTGACCTTCTATCTTGCAAAGCATGATGTCTTTCTCTAATGATCTCTCTCTCCGCATGATGTGTCCAAAGTATGAAAGTCGAAGTCTTGTCATCTGAGCTTCTAAAGAAAGCTTAGGTTTGATCTCCTCTAGTACACACTGGTTTGTTCTTTGGGCAGTCCATGGTATACACAGTATTCGCCGCCAGCACCATAATTCAAAGGCATCAATTTTCTTCCTGTCTATCTTTTTCACTGTCCAACTTTCACATCCATATGATGTTATTGAAAATACCATGGCTTGAACAAGTCGAATCTTTGTATGGAGAGAGACATCTCTGCTCTTCAGAATCTTATCTAGGTCTTTCATAGCCATTCTGCCAAGAGCAATGCGTCGTCTGATTTCTTGACTGCTTGTTGCTTCTTTATTGATAGTTGATCCAAGTAGGTTAAAGTTATTCACGATTTCAAATTCTTCTCCTTCGACGATGAACCTGTTGATTATGCCACTTGTCATGATCTTTGTCTTCTTTACATTAAGGTGCAGGCCCATTTTGAGACTATGTTCTTTGATTGTGAGAAGCAAATATTTCAGATCATCTTCACTTTCCGCCAGTAATGTGGTATCATCAGCATAGCGAAGGTTGTTGATGAGTCTTCCACCAATCTTCACACCTCTGTTGTCTTCATACAATCCTGCTTCTCTGATGATTTGTTCTGCATATAAATTAAACAGGTAGGGGGAAAGTATGCAGCCTTGTCTTACACCTTTGCTTATTTTAAACCATTCTGTTTCTCCTTGTTCTGTTCGAAATGTTGCTTCTTGATCAATGTACAGATTGTGCAAGAGAACGATCAGGTGTTCTGGTATACCCATGCTTCTTAATGTGGCCCAGAGTTTCTCATGGTTTACACAGTCAAAAGCTTTGCTATAGTCGATAAAGCACAAATAGATATCCTTTTGGTATTCTTTAGTCTTTTCAAGGATCCATCTCACATCCACAATGATGTCTCTCGTTCCTCGCCCTTTTCTGAACCCTGCTTGCACTTCAGGTAGTTCTTGTTCCAGGTATGATTGTAGTCTCTTTTGAATAATCTTCAGTAGAATCTTGCTGGCATGTGGGATCAGAGCGATTGTGCGATAATTTCCACAGTCAGTTGGATCACCTTTCCTTAGTATTGGTATAAACACAGATCTTTTCCAGTCAGTTGGCCATGATGCTGTCTTCCATATTTCTTGGCAGAGCCTTGTAAGTATGGTAACAGCTGCATCAGATTGCTGTAATACCTCTATGGGAATGCAATCAATGCCTGGTGCTTTGTTCTTTGATAAGGCTTTCAATGCTGCTTCAACTTCTTCTTTCATCACCAATGGTTCCAGATCATAAGGTACAGGTTGAAACGGCTGTTGGTCCACTTGATCTTTATCATATAAAAATTCTGTATATTCCTTCCATCTTTTCTTGATCTTCTCAGCATCATTCAACATAGAACCTTGAGCATCTTGTAACATTCCAATTCGAGGCTGGAACTTTTTCTTTAACTCTCGTAGCTTTAGGAAAGCTGATCTTGTTCTTCCTCTAATAGTTTCTGCTTCTATTTCCTTGCATGCGTCATTGTAGTACTTTTCCTTGTCCTGTCTTGCTGCACGTTGGAAATCTCTGTTGAGTTCTGCGATTGTCTTTCTTTCTCCTCTGGCTTTAGTTTCTCTGCGTTTCTGGGCAATTTTCAGAGTTTCTTCCGTCATCCATTTTGGCCATTTTTTCTTTTTTACCTTTTGTAGAGACGTCTCGCTTTCTTCCAACACAACCTTCTTGATGTCATTCCATAACTCTTCTGGAACTCTATCATTTGTATCTAAAGCAGCAAATCGATTTTGCAGGCAGTCTTTAAATTCCAGTGGTATATTCTCAAGGTCATATTTTGCTGCATTCATGAGTGGTTTTCTCTTTTTCAGCTTTAGCTTGAGTTTGCATACTAGTAGTTGATGATCTGTACCACAGTCAGCTCCAGGTTTTGTCTTTGTTGATGTTATAGAGCTTTTCCATCGTTGACTTCCACAGATGTAGTCAATTTGATTTTTATACAATCCATTGGGTGAAGTCCATGTGTACAGTCGCCGCTTGTGTTGCTGGAAGAAGGTGTTCGAGATGAATAGATCATTGGTCACTTACAAGGGTGTTTAAGGAAAAAAAAGCCCTCCGAGCTGTAAAACTCCTGAACGAAGCAGGAGAAACTCTCGGCGTCTTTTCTGGGTGTCTCGAGCCAAATCAGGGTACATACGAACAGCTAAGCCCGGAAAGGGAAGCCTCCTTTTCCGAAAAAAAAGCCTCAAGATCCAATCTTTATCGGACAATAAAGCAAAAGTTATAAGTAAAGTGGAAGATTCCTGAGAGTTAAGCCCAGAATTTTCTATCAGATCTGTGACATTCAATCCTTCCCCTTGACCCAATTCAATCTCTAAGGCCCCACCAGAGATTCTCTTCCTCTTAGGGAGATAATAGATCTTAACCATGGGAGGCATTAATTCAGAAGAAATCCCTAGTACCTCACTTAAGTACTCCCTAAACATATCCCTTGCAGTAACAGAAGGAACCCTAGGGAAATTAATAACACACAGATTATGTGCCCGAGAAAGATTGTCCAATTGTTCTATTTTATATTGTACCGACAAAAAATTCTTTTTAATGACATCCGATTGATCTTCCAAATTAGTCACTCTATTTTGTACACCCTCCACAGTCACTGCCATATCCGAAAGCTTCCTTTCTAAATCAGTAACTGAACCCATCACACAGTTCACTTTAGAAGCCAAGGAGGAAATCTGCGGGAGTAAAGCTTCACCCAAAGAGGCAATAGCGTTCCATATCACCTCTAGGGTAAAATCCGTAGGACGCTGCAATGAAAAAGTCACCTCTGATTCATCAGACAAGCCTTCAGCCTCCATAGACGTCTGCGGGTCACCTCGTCTTGCAGGAACAGATGATCTCTCTGCCAACACACCTCCAACTAGCACCGAAGCTTGTGGAGAGAGAAACTCACCACCAGCTTGATGTTCTCACTCCACCAGCTCACCTTCTCCTGGCCCTCGTGAAGTAGCAATGTCTCCTGTCGACACAGGAGGGGGAACCTCCAGGAAGCCCTCTGGCAACAGGGAGCTACGTGGGACCTTCGGCGCTGGACTCAATACTGGGGAGAAGGACAACGCCAAAGCGGACGCCGAACGTTCCAGTTCCGGCGAAACCGCAGCTCGGCACTCTCCACCAGCTTCTGAATTCCGTGCTAAACGCAGCAAGTAAGTGTCCATAGGACCAGATACAGCGGAAACCGGCATCGAAGCAACAAGGGGCGGTGAGAGCAACAGCCCCGTTTTGCCCTTTCGTTTCCTTCCCATAAGAAAGCGTGTTCACACAGCTAAGGCTGCTGCCGCCATCTTCAATTTAGATGTAATTAAAGAGTGAACCTCCTGCCAAAATTTCTGTACTTTGCAGTATTCCCACCAAATATGTAGAAATGTACCCTTTTGACCGCATAAGCGCCAACAAAAGGGGTCATCCGCCCTTTTCCAGCAGAACAAATTTTCAGGTGTAATGGACATTCTAAATAGTACCCGTAATTGAGTATTTACGAGCGACAATGAGATACAGCATTTGTGTGAGTAAGAAAAAACTTCTAGCCAAAACTCCTCTGATCTTCCCGGAAGATCTTTCTCCCAATGTTTTTGGAACGGTAGCTGAGAAATATTAGCAGCTATCTCTGTTAACAGGGCCCTATAAAGTCTAGCTAACAAAGCCCGGGGACGCGAACTCTGAAATAAAATAGTCTTCCACTGCTTTGGCACTCTAGTACCTGCTGAATGGTACTCCTGCAAAGAAAAGCAGTGCTTTAATTGGAAATACTGAAAGTCTGATAACTTCAAGCCAAAGAGTTGTTCTGTTTGTTGTTTAGACAGAAATTTAGCATGATCGAACATGGACGAAAATTTTACGAATTTCACCGTGTACAGTTACAAAGGGCACCGCTAGCAGGGGAATAGGGGTCAACCATTCCGTTTCTGCTTGGACCCATAAAGAACTCTGATCATTTACCCAGAAATGGAGAGCACGCAAACAAGAACAGTGATAGTATAATTCAAAGTCCGGAGTCCTAACCCCCCTAGCATCTGAGGACGTATCATCGTGAACCAATTAATCCTGCGTCTTTTAGCTTGCCATACAACTTTTGTAATTAATTGGCATACCTCTAAAAAAAAATCCCTGGGAATCATTATTGGTAATTGCTGAAAAAGGAACAACAATTTAGGTAAAAGTAACATCTTGATCACATTTATTCTATCTAACCAGGACACCGTGAAAGAAGACCACTGCACTATCTCAGCTCTCAAGGTTTTCATCAGCGGACGATAGTTCAGTACGTACAAATCTTCAAGTCGTCTAGGAATTATAATCCCCAAGTATCTAAACTGGGATACCTTAGAAAAAACTGTAGAAGGCAAACCTTTCTTCTCTTTCAAACCTGTATAACAAGGCATCAGAGCTGATTTGGAAAAATTAACCTTGAATCCAGACATGAGAGAAAAATTATGTAACAAATCAACTATGATAGGAAGGGTGCGAACCGGATCCCGGAGGAAGATCAGCGTATCATCGGCGTATAAGGAGATGACATGATTTTGATCTCCTAACCTTATTCCTATATCCTGAGCCTGGGCACGCAATCAGACTGCTAGAGGCTCAAGGGCCAGAGCAAAAAGCAGCGGAGAGAGCGGGCAACCCTGTCTAGTCCCACGTCTTATTTATTTTTTATTTATTTATTTAACACTCATTTATATACCGCATCTTCCAAAGTTCAGTTGCGGTGTACAATTAACAACAATTAACAAAGCACAGTTTGTTTTACATAGAACGTCATAAAATCTTACATAGAACATCATAAATTAAACAAAGCACAGTGTAATAAACAAATAGTATATTTAAGCTAGAACAGTGTGAGTAACAATTAACTAACATAGTGTAGTGCCCAACAGAGTAAGATAGAACATAACATATGCAACTATATACATGTGGAGGTATTTGGGCATAAGAGCTTGGGTCGTCATTTCGTTTAAGTTATATGTGTTGTCGAGTTAGAATGTTAGGTTTGTACTAGATGTGATCAGGTGGCTGTTTAGCCTTTGTCTAGGGTTTCCGTTGTATTATAGTGTTTAGTGAATAGATACGTTTTCAATTTTTACGGAATTCCACGATCTCTGTTAGTGATCGTAGATCCTCTGGTAGTGAATTCCAAATGGTTGGAGCTATGTGAGAAAAGGCTCTATTATTTGTTAATTTATGTGCTTTTATGAAGTCTTTTGGAATCTTTAGTTTGTTTAATTGTCCTTTTCTGTGAGTAGTCTTAGATGGTTCTTTGCATATTAGATTACATAGAGTAGTCGGGGCTATGTCATTTAAGGCTTTGAATGATGTTATTATTGTTTTATGTTATCCTGCTTTGTATAGGTAACCAGTGAAGGGATGCTAGGATTGGTGTTATGTGTTGGAGTGAGTTTATTTTTAATATAATTCTAGCTGTTGCATTTTGAGCTAGTTGAATTCTTTTAATGTTTTGTTTTGAAATGCCCATTAGTATTAGGTTGGCGAAATCAAAGTGAGGGGTTATGGTAGCCTGTATTATATTAATAAAATCCTCTATAAATACTAGAGGGCGTAGTTGTTTGAGGATTTTAAGTTTGAAATAGATTTTCTTTATAGTATTTCTAATGTGGGTTTCCATTGTAAGGTGTGTATCTATGATTACGCCTAGATATCTTATTTCGTTTTTTAATTTAATTTCTTGATCTTGTAGTGTTATGTGGGTTGGAGGGATAAATGATTGATTTTTTGTTACGATTAGGGCTTCTGTTTTGGCATGGTTTATGTTGAGATTTTGAGTTTTTAGCCAAATTGTGATTTCGTTATAGCAGTCTGATAGGAGTTGTAGCGGTAGGTTAGGGATCGTAAATGGAATGTACAACATAATATCATCCGCATAGAGGTGATATTGTACTCCAAATTTCTTAAAGATATTGCATACTGGTTTTATGTAAATATTGAAAAGTAGGGCTGATAATGCTGAACCTTGTGGTAAACCTATTTCATGCTTATATGTAGTGGAGGTTTGATTACCTATTCTTATATATTGCGTTCTGTTATTTAAATAGGAGGTGAACCATTTATGTACTGTGGAGTTTATGCCTATCTGCCGTAGGTTGTTGAGCATTATTGTGTGATGTACACTATCAGAAGCTGCTGATATGTCAATAAACAGGAGGATGAATGCCTGTTTATGATTGTCAATACCTCTTAGGAGCGTATCGAATAATACTGTTAGAAGTGTTTCTACTCCGTGGCGTGGCCGGAATCCATATTGTTGCTCATCAAGTGGGTAAGATGCGGCTATATATTCCTGTGTTTGTAATTGCACTACTTTTTCAATTATTTTGGCCAAAAATGGTATGCTCGAAATGGGCCTGTAAGATACTGGGGATGTTTTGTCTAAATTGAAATTCTTTAGGATTGGGCGTATTTGAGCATGTTTGAGCGAGGGTGGAAGGTAACCTTGGGTTAATGAGAGGTTGACTATTGGGAGAATGTAGGATAGAAGTGTTGGCAGTGTGTTTTTTATCCAAGATACAGGGCATGGATCTAGATGAGAAGTTGTAGTGTTGAGTCCAGAGATGATAGTTTTTAAAGTCACTTTTGTAACGGGGTAAAAGTCTGACCAAACATCTACAGACTGGTGAGAAATGTTAAAGGTGTCTAAGGGTATTGATGGTTTCTTTGATTTGTTTTGGTAGTAATTAGCTAGGGTTTGTGGTGAGATGTCTGTGATTTCATTGCTGGAAGTTTGAGCGTTATTGGTTAAGACTTCTGACAATGGTGAATAGCTCTCTAGGTCTGTTATATGATTTTGATAGGGTTGCTGCATAGTAGTTTTTTTTTGTAGTGTCTAATGTTTCTTTATATTTTGTGAGATGGTTATTGTATATTTCTTTGTGTATTGTTAACTTGGATTTTCGCCATTTAGTTTCAAGTTTTCTTAGTTCTCTTTTCATTTGTTTTAGTGTGTTGTTAAACCATGGTGTACGGTTTGTTTTAGAGTGTACTCTCTGTTTATTTGTGTAATTATTTTTAGCTGCATTGTTGATAGTTTCATACCAGTTGTTAACCGCATCATCCAGATCTGATGTGGATGGTAAGAGGTGTGGGATAGTTGAATTCAGGAATTCAGTTTCATTGAACTTTTTAAATTTTGAGGTAGGGCCACTACTTGTGTAATTTTTGATGCTAGTGGTAGGATATATGAGGTTTATTTTGATAATATAATGATCTGACCAAGGCGTCTCTGTGCATTCTACGGAGTTTGAGTTGACTAGCTTGAAGAATGTATCAGGGAGAAAAAACATATCAAGTGTTCCTCCTCTAATATGTGTTGCTGTGTTAATTATTTGATGATAATCTATATCTGATATAGTTTCAAGAAATAGTTTGGAGTCTAGTATTGGTAGTGATGGAAGGTTAAAATCGCCTAGCATGATTATAGGGTTTTGTTCGGTAGATGAGCTAAGGAGTTCAATAAGAGAGTCCAGGCAATCTGATCTCTGGTCTGGGGGTCTATAAATTAAACAAATTCTCATGTGGTTGATTTTTATTAATAATGTGTCTATGCTACTAGAGATGTTTGGTTGGATTGATTTGGCATTTAGTATCTTTTTCGTCATCATTAGTACTCCTCCGCCTTTTTTATTGGATCTATGTTTGTAGAATATGTCATAGTTTTCATTATCAAGTTGATTTAGGTAGACTGTATCTGTTTCAGAAAGCCAGGTCTCTGTGACACATAAGATATCTGGTTTTAAGTCTGTTATCAGATCATTAAATATAGGGAGCTTGTTTTTCATTGATCGTGAATTGATAAGGATGCATGATAGGGAGGATGAATTGTTGGCACAGATTTCCTTGCATGTTTGAAGTTTTGTTTGTTTTATTTATATTAGTCTTTGAAAATTTATATTTGAGTGGTTGTGTGAGTGAGTGTGTTCAAAATGACAGACATTTCTGGTGTGTGTGTGTATTATAGGAATGGTCATATGATTATTGCTGTTTAAGCTTAGTGATAGGTTGATTATTATTATCGCTAATAAAATGCAGGTGTATGATATTCTTATTAGCATGATGTTAGGATGTGACATTTTCAGTATCTGGCTCAGTGGTATGTTAGCTGAGGTGTTAAAAACGTGGGTTCCTGGTTAAAGTGGACGGGGAACAATTGGGAGGAGAGCTAATGGTTAGCGTGGGGAAAGTAGGAAGGTTTACAACAGTAGAGCAATCAGCTGTTACTTAGTAGCAAGGTAGTAAGCAGCAAGTCTGATGTGTGTTATTAGCAACAATAGTATTTCTGGAGTGGATTACTGGCAACAGTAATAATTCTGAGAGGATTTACTGACAACAGTAAATCTGAAGTGAGTCATAAACAACAGTATTCAATCTGAGAGTAAGTTACTGACAACAGTAATAGGTATTGAATTGCTAAGAATGCTAAGGCTGGTTGTTGGGCACAGTTATAAACACTAACACAGTTGGGAAGAGATGTGATATTAGATACTAGTACAGCTCTAGAGTCGTTTAAGTAATACTTGCAGTTCAGGGTAAGAGACAGATGGATTTCTTGTTGTTTTATGGACGTTCCACCGCCTAAGGGCCACGCCAAAGGGCCCTCTGGCGAGGTCCTCAGGCACGGGCCCGCAAGGCGCGGGCGTGCTCTGTCGGCGCTGGTTTTAAATGCCTGCTGCCTCGTGCCCCGATTGGGCGATGCTGCCTGGTGGGAGGCTCCGGCCTGCTCGATCCCCGCCGGGAGAGCTCTTCACGAGGCCGGAGGGAGGAGAAGGGCCGCACGCTCTGTCGGCGCTGGTTTTAAAGGCCTGCTGCCTCGTGCCCCGATTGGGCGATGCTGCCTGGTGGGAGGCTCCGGCCTGCTCGATCCCCGCCGGGAGAGCTCTTCACGAGGCTGGAGGGAGGAGAAGGGCCGCATGCTCTGTCGGCGCTGGTTTTAAAGGCCTGCTGCCTCGTGCCCCGATTGGGCGATGCTGCCTGGTGGGAGGCTCCGGCCTGCTCGATCCCCGCCGGGAGAGCTCTTCACGAGGCCGGAGGGAGGAGAAGGGCCGCAGTTTTTGGATATTAATAGAGCCACCCCTCGCTTATGGGAAGTGAAATTAGAGTAAAAAACCTGCGAGTAATCTCACAAGGATAGACATGATGTTGCCCCTGGAGTAAGATGAGTCTCTTGAAGAAACACAATGTCAGCTTTTTCTCTGTGGAGTTGGTCTAACACCCTACGTCTCTTTTTTTTTTTTTTTTTATTTATGCAATTTTCAAAATACAACAAGCAAACAACTTGTACAGAAAAGGACCTATTAAGGTCCACAAGTCCACCATACATCAGGCAAGATGGGTCACAAAACAAAGGAAAATTCGTACCCAGCAATTACAAACAGGCAAAACGGACACAAAAGAGAGTGCATAACACACTAACCACAATAAAGGACCACCTAAACAGGGGGCCCAACTTGAGGGAGAGGGGGGGGGAAAAGCCAATGTGTCCACCCGTTTTGACTTTATAAAGGAAGCTAATTGAGATGGCTCAAAGAAAATATACCTGTTACCAGATAACTTTACCAAACATTTACAGGGAAATCGCAAGAAAAATAAACCCCCCAACTGAGCAACCCCTGAACGATACATAAGAAACTGCTTCCTCCTTCTCTGTGTTGCTCTCGAGACGTCGGGAAACATTCGAATCTGGGACTCCAAGAACATTTTGCTGGGAGATCTAAAAAATAACTTCAGGAGCCAGTCTCTATCCACTTCAAGAGCGAAGGTCACCAATAGCGTAGCAGTCATCCCCACCGCAGTGGGGGACCGTTCCAAAAAGGTAGAAAGGTCTAAGCTATCCGAAGACATTAACAGGTTTTCTCCTTCACCCTTCAGACCAATCTTTGCAGTCGGCAAATAGAAGGCTCTTGAAATAGGAGGAATAGCATCCACTGAAACCTTCAAAACAGTAACAAGAAACTGTTTAAAAAGTTCCAAGGGAGAAACCGACGGAACTTTAGGAAAGTTTAAAACACGAAGGTTACAGTTTTTTGCACAATTCTCAAGAAATTCCAACCTCCTATGCACTGCCGATAAATCCTTAACTAAAGACTGGGTAACATCTTTTACCTGCCCTAAGGACCCCTCCAAGGAGGCCACTTTGGCATTTATCTCAGTATAAGAAGAATCAAATACTCTCTTAATAGAATGATGGAGCGCTCTGATATTCCATGTAATCAACTTAATCATTTGGACTGTGTGATGTTCGTTTACCTTGAGCAGTAAGTTGGTTCCATACCGTCACTTTGTAGTATCCCAAATTTGCACTCCGCCGCTCTGGAAGCCCATCTTGTCGAAAAAATACACCAAAAAAGAGTCTTCTGTACCACTCCTGCCCCTCACATTTCCCCGCAACCCCAACTCCCCCCTCCCCATACCCCTTCCCAACCCCCCCTTCTCCCTACCCCTGGTCCTGAATATAGAGGACCAATCCGTTGTATGCCAAAAGACTAACCAGTTAAGCGACATCAACACCGCTAAAAGGGTGAAGAAAACCCCACTTAACTCCGGTCACCTTCATCCCCCCCATTATACCATACATTTTCTTTCTGAGCAAGCATGTAATAAGGATAAGAACAGTTCCCCTCCCTCCTTACCCATTACAAGAATCTTGTGGAAACAAACTGATAATCCCAGCAAAGCAATGTACTTTACTTACATATGTTGTATTTTTTTCCCTTTATCTCTCTACTTATATATTTAAGCAGATAAAATACTTTCAAAAATGTATCATTCATAGGCATGCATCTTAATAGAAATAGACAAATTATACGGACAATATGGCTAAATAGAGACTGAAAAAATCCATTACGGCGGAGCAGCAGTGTCCATTGCCTTACTGATGTGATCTTCAGGATCTGCTTCTGATTGTCGACGCGAGCGTGGGATCTTCCTCCGCTTAGGTGTTGAGACTTCCCACTCCGATTGTGAATTACGCTGTCGTGGACCACGGCTACCCCCATATTGTATGTGATCTACAAAGTCCAGACATGCAGATAGGTCTGTAATTTTTTGTGTCTTATTTTGCCACTCAAAAATTAATGCAAAAGGAAAGTTCCAACGATACTTTATCTGCTTTTGTTGTAAAATCTGAGTGAGTGGTTTGAAGCTCCGTCTGCGCTCTAACGTAAAGGCTGATAAATCTTGGTATATCTGGAGCTCCCAGTCACGAAAATAAATGGATCTTTTCCCACGAAGAGCTCTCATCAATATGGCTTTAACTTCGGAACTCTGAAAGCAGGCAATAATGGGGCGAGTACGGACATCTCCGCCAGTTCTAACATTTCCACTTCTATGTGCTCGTTCTATTTTAACAGGACCAGACTTCTCAGGTACGCAAAAAGCATAAATCTCTTGAACTAGAGTCATGATATTACCAGCTGTAGTTACTGTTTCCGGCACTCCCCATATTCTGATGTTATTCCTCCTCTGTCTGTTTTCTATGTCATCCTGGCGATCCTTTAGATCAGCGGTTCTCAACCTGTGGGTCGCGACCCCCACGGGGGTCGCCACAGGATTTAGCAGGGGTCGCCTCACTCCACCAAATTAAAAAAAAATTTAAAAAGCGCACGTTGCTGCCGAGTCTGCTTCTCGGCAGCGGAAAACTCACCACCTCCCTTCTAATGCAGTTGCGGCTCCCTGCTTCTTAGGGAACCGCGGGTATGCCTGTAAAACCATTGTGGAGCCTTCCTGCCTCTCGACGGGCTCCATGCAGCATTGTCCCGCCTCCAAAGGAAGTTGTTTACCACTTCCTTTGGAGGCGGGACAATGCTGCATGGAGCACGTTTAGAGACAGAAAGGCTCCGCAACGGCTTCACAGGCACAACCGCGGTTCCCTAAGAGACAGGGAGCCGTGGCTGCAGAAGGAGGCAGACATGGGGAGAGGGGAGCAGGGAACCTGCAACGGGGCTGACATGGACAGAGGGGGACTGACATGGAGGGAGGGAGGGTGGGGGGACTGACATGGACAGATGGGGTGGCTGACAGGGACCGTTGGGGCGGGTGACATGGAGGTGATGAAGGGAGGGGGCTGACAAGGACAGAGAGGGGGCTGACATGGAAGGAGGGAGGGAGGCTGAAATGGACAGATGGGGGGGCTGACATTGAGGGATGGATGGATAGATAGAGGGAGGGAGGGGGCGGACATTGGACAGATGGGGGCTTACATGGATGGAGGGAGAGGGGCTGACATGGATGGAGGGAGGGAGGGGGGCTAACATGGATGGAGGGAGGGGGCTAACATGGAGGGAGGGAGGGAGGGGGCTGATATGGATGGATGGATGGAGGGGGGGTTGACATGGACAGGGGGGGGGGGTTGAAATGGACAGAGGGGGGGCTGACATGGATGGATGGAGGGAGGGGGGCTGACATGGACAAAGGGGAGAGACAGGGGGACAGGGGATAAATGCTGGACAGAGGGGAGAGACAGTGCGGGTTAGGATTATAATAGGCAGATGGGGGAGCTAGTACTGGCAATGGGTTGATTAGGGAAGGCTAGGACTGCGAATGGACTGATCAAGTGGGGGTTGGGACTGGTAATGAACTGATGGGGGGCTAGCATTGGAAATGAACTGATCGGTGAGCTTAGGACTGGAAATGGGCTGCTGATTGAGGAGGCTAGGACTGGTAATGGGCTGATGGGGGGTAAGACTGGTAATGGGCTGATGGGGGGTAGGATTGGTAATGGACTGATTAGGGGAGCCTAGCACTGGTAATGGGGTTGCGGGGGCACTAGCACTGGAATTGAGCTGATTAGGGGAGGCTAGGACTGGTAATGGGCTGATGGGGTGGGGTAGGACTGGTAATGGACTGATGGGAGGCTAGCATTGGAAATGAGCTAATCGGGGGGGGGGCTATGACTGGAAATGAGATGATTAGTGGAGGCTAGGACTGGTAATGAGCTGATGGGGGGGTAGGACTGGTATTGGGCTGATTAGGGGAGGCTAGCACTGGTAATGGGGTTGAGGGGGGACTAGCACTGGTAATGGGGTTGAGGGGGGACTAACACTGGAAGCGAGCTGATTGGAGGGCTTCGATGGGGTTGAAGGGGGACTAAAACTGGAAGCGAGCTGATTGGGGGGCTTCGACTGGGAATGGGCTGATTGTGGGAAGGGGAGGATAGAGCTGCTGGCCCTGGAAGAAAACTGGGGGCTAAGGCTACAAATGGGCTGATACGAGGGGATGGGAGAATGGAACTGGAAGGGAGTGGATCTGAGAGGGGCTGCCATGGTATTTGTACTAGAAGGGACTGGTCAGTGAGGAAGGAGGGGGACTGGAAGGGAATGGACACCAGTGGCAGTCATGGGAATACAAGTTGACATTGAAAGGTACTGGGAGTGAGGACTGGAAAAGAGCTGATACTGGGGAGGGTTACTGGGACTGGAAATAGGCTGATGGAAAGAAGTGAAGAAAACGAAAGAAGAGATAAGAAATGGAAGATGGACCATAGACCACAGAAAGAGAGCTAAGAGAAGACAGGAAAGCAGAAGCCTCAGATCGGGACCAGCATGATCAGAGAATAAACTGGTCAGACAACAAAGGTAGAAAAAAATAATTTTATTTCATATTAGTGATTTGACTACAAAATCACAATAATTTTGAATTCAAATATTGTTACTTGTTATTGGGATTAATTATTGTGGTTTAAATAAGTAAATTTTATAAATAAAAACATAATACAAAGGCCTATAATATATTAATAATTCAACAAATGATTACAGCGACAATGCGTTAAACGGTAAAGGAAGAGAGACGCATTTGATTTTATCATTGGGGGTCATCACAAGTTGACCAATGGTAAAAGGGGTCAAGGTACAAAAAAGGTTGAGAACCACTGCTTTAGATCCAGAGTAAGTTGTTCCAATTTATGGATCTTAGCCTGGAGCTCCACTGTAGAATCCATTTGCTCGCCTATATTTACTTCAGTTTGAGTTACTCTATCATCAAGAGATTTAAAATCTGAGTGCAGATCTGATATCGCTTTAGAAAAGTCCATCCTAAAAGAACGCAGCTCCTGTAAAACTTCCATCAGATCTGCTTTAGACACTGGTTGTATCCCCATACTCTGATTTGTACTGGTTTTATTTATTTATTTAACATCTTTTATATACCGCGCTATTTGTTTTCAGTGCGGTTTACAAGTAACAGATCTGCACAATCAGAAAACACTGGTGTGCTTACATTATAACAGGTAACTTAAACTTGGAAAAGGGGGTAATAAAACTATAACTATGTACACACAGTGAAACTATATACAAAAAACAGTGTAAAACTGAGCTATGTATAAACATATTGGGTTCTTTAGTATTCACAGGCAGACTATGGTCGGAATAAGATAAGATAGGGCATAAAGAACTTGAGGCAGAAATTACTTGTGAGGGAATTGGGGAGAAGAGTGAGAGTTCGTCGGTTTAGGAGGGCTGATGATCCGATGAGGATTGGAAGCTTGTGCAAAATGGATCAGGAAGATGTGGTGCTTGATTGCCTTACGAAATTGAGAGAGGTCTTTAATCGCTCTTATTTCAGGTGTGAGGTCATTCCAGCATTTAGGTGCACAGAAGGCGAAGGTCCTTTTCTTGGTTGATTGGGTACATTTGATGGACTCCTTGGGGATAATCAGGGTGTTGTCCGTTGTTATCCTTCTCTCTCTGTTTTTTGGGGTGAGGGAGATGAGGTCATTAAGAGACGTGGGGGCAAGGTTGTTGATAATCTTGAAAGTGATGATGAGGATTTTATAGGTTATCCTGCAATGAATTGGTAGCCAGTGTAGTTCCATGAGAGTCGGGGTGATATGGTCTGATCTTGATAGACCACAAAGCACCCTAGCAGCCGCATTCATCGCCAGTTGTAGAGGATTAATGGTGTTTTTAGGGAGACCGTATAAGATGACATTAGCATAATCAAAATGAGGTAGTGTGAGGGCCTGGAAAATTGTCCGGAAGTTGTTGTGAGGTAGCATGGGTCTGAGTTGTCTTAGCGTTCTTATTTTATTGTAGACAGCCTTTGTGACGTTCCGAATGTGTTCCTTAAATTCAAAATGCTGATCCAGAGTAATCCCTAGGTAGCGAATAGATTGTTTACAGGGGAGATCCGCATCTCTTACTTTTAGAGAGGATGGAGGTGAGAATGCTTTGTTTCTTGATATGAAGAGAACTTCGGTCTTCTTGAAGTTTATACGGAGGTTTTGAGAAGCTAACCAGTCTGTGATGGCATTGAAGCATTGGATAAGGTTGGTGAGGTCTGGTTGACTGACTTTAAATGGAGTAAACAGTAGAACATCGTCAGCGTAAATTAATGAGGAGATGTTGAAAGTGCGTATGATGTCACAGATCGGCTGTAAGTATACATTAAACAGAAGTGCAGATAAGGACGATCCTTGCGGAACACCTTGGTGTTGGTGGAAAGGTGTGGATGTGGTGGGACCGACTCTGACATGTTGCCATCGCTCAGACAAGTATGACCTACACCATTCCCAGGCGAGACCCTCGATTCCCTTTTCTAGGAGTCGGGCAAGGAGTTGATTATGATTAACTGAGTCGAAGGCAGCGGAGATATCTAGGAATATTAGAGCAAAGCCGTTTTCTGCTTTATCAAGACCTCTGTTCAGTGTATTAGTTAGGGTGGTAAGGAGAGTTTCTACACCGTGTGATTCCCTGAAGCCGTGTTGACTGGGATCAAGCGGTGAGGCTGTATCGATGTGATGTTGTATCTGTCTCTGAACAACCTTCTCTATTATTTTGGCTAATAGAGGTATGCTCGAGATTGGGCGGTAGGAGTCAGGCTTTAGTGGGTCAAGCCTAGAGTTCTTCAGTAGAGGTCTTATAGAGGTTTGTTTAAGGAGAGATGGGAATGTGCCTGTTGCAAAGGAGAGTCCAATGATGTTGACTAGGAGTGGGCTCAGTTTGGCACGTAGCGATCTGACCCAGTATGCTGGGCATGGGTCACTTGGAGCTGTAGAAGTGTTGATGGAGGTGATGAGATCTTGAATGTTTTTCTCAGAGGGTGTTGTGAATGTTGTGATTGCAGGAAATGGGGAGTGAGAGTGTGATGGTGTTGTGACTGAGATTGTGTCAGTTATGGGGGTCTTGGATTGGAGATAATCAGCGTAGGATTGGGGGGGGATAGGAACTAGTTGGGTAGATGATGGGTCTTTAATTAGGGATTTTGCTATGTTGAAAAGGTCTCTGGGTTTATTTAGTGAGCGGAGGAGAAGATTAGCATGGTATTCACTCATTTTGAGATATATAGATTCACGGTGGAGTTTGAGGTGGTTCAAGTATATTACTTTATTGGCTTCGGAGTGAGATCTTCTCCATTTCCTTTCAAGTTTCCTGAGGGAGAGGAGGGATGAACGGAGATCTGCTGTATACCATGGTGATGGCTGTCTCTTGTTTTGTTTGGTCTTGTTGCTTTTGGTTGAAGCTGGTAGTTGTGCAATAGACTTTAATGTGGTGTTCCAGTTGGTGATTGCTTCTCCGAGGTCAGAATGTATTGGGTTGAGTAGAGGTAAGGCGTGCCTAATGAATTCCTCTTTGTTCAATGGTTTGAATTGAGAGGTAGGTTTGGATTCTGTACATGGATTGTTAGGTAGATGCTTAGGGTGAAGAGTGGGCATCTGAAACATAATTAGTTTATGATCCGACCAGGGAATGGAGGTGATAGTAGTGTTAAGGATGGAATTTTGGCTGAATGCAGCGTGGGGAGCGAAAATTAGGTCCAGTAGGTTTCCTTTATTGTTAGAGGAAGCAGGAACAGCCCCTGAACTGGCTGCCATAGAAGTAGATCCTGCTATGTCCTGTATCTGCAAAAACATAGAGAGTGCATTAGCGTATTGATTTTTGGCAGTCATATTGGTCAGCACCGAGCTCATAAAACTTCCACTCTGTCTGTAATATATTGAGAAGGACGGTATATGTAGTTGTACTAACTTTCAGCTTGTAGTAGATCGGTGCTAAGTGAGTGTAAGTCCAGCCGATGGGACTTAGTGAAGTGGAATAGCTTAATATAAATTGAGCTCCGAGGATCAGATAGTGCTTCAAATCATACAGTTAGGTGAACATAAAAAAAAATATGATTTGTGAAGAAAAGGAGAATATCCTATTATATAACTACGGAGTTTGAAAATTATTCAGCTGGGTAGGTGACCCTCCCTCAAAAACATCCCTTGAAAAGTTGTTAAAAAGAAAAAAAAAAGATTTCAAGAAGATGTCTGAGATTCCCACGAAAGCCACTAGATGGGGCTGTGTATTCAGCTAAGTATAACTAAGCGGTATAATATGCTGGAAACAGCTCAGTGAAATATTACAATACCTCACATAAAGAAAAAGTTATAAGGGGGAAAAATTTACAACTCTGTAAATTTCAAAGGATCTCCCCCCCCCCTCCAAAAACAAAATAAAAAAGGCTGAATAAAGAATACAGCAAGCCCCACACGGATGAGATATAGTCCAGAATTTAAAGAATACCTCCAGAGAACTTCAGAAGAATTATGCACAAAGAGATATGAGAAAAACTGTGCAAGAATCTGAGAAGAAAAATCAGCCTGGCCACTAAAAATATTAAGTGGATTACGTGCCCATCTTCTGTAATGACCCCCGTCTACCTTACTTCTCTCGAATATTGAATGGATCATACATTTTCACACATAGATCGGGCTGAGCTGCACTGACTGACATGTAATTTCAGAAAAAAAAAATCGTAATACAATGATGATCAGTGTGAGGAGATCAAGCGACAAATGTTATTCAGCTGCAGACTCGATATGGAACTTTGTCAAGATCCAAGCTCAATTAGCTAGTGGCAGGCTATGGCCTATAATAGTCTGCAAATATGAAAGGCCTGTAAGTTAGGCCCTGATTCCAACCCCCATCTTAGTAAGAACTAAAAATCTGTAAAAGTCTGAGAAAGCTGTTTTAAGCTGCTTAATAAGGAGTCTTCATGAATACATAAATCTTCCATTATTCTTTTGTGTTCTGATGATAGAAATATTTCAATACATGCATTCCTAGAGCTAGAAACGACCTCGGAGCAGGATAGTATCAATGCCTAGAAACTGTACTTTTGTTAGAACAGTTTGGGAAGGGGGAGCAGGGAGCTAGGCCCAGAGAGGGTCCCTGATTGGACAAGTGCAGGGGGCGTTGAGACCAATAGAAAGTCTGCATGTATCACGCTGAAGAAAAATTTATAAAATGAATATGTTTCTGTAAGAGCTTTGCTCAGTCCTTTTTGAAGCTTTGACTATCTGAGCCTTGTGCACAATAAATTGGCTTGGATCTTTGAACTGACTCCTGGTATTATTTATTGCATGCTTATCAGCTGCTACATATTCTTGGTGCGTTGGCCGGGAATGTGTGAGTGGGGGATGGTATGCAAGTGAATATACCACGACTTCTCGCCTCCAGGTTTGGCCCAGTTGGAACCGTGTCCATCTGACGTGGGGGAATTCTCTGGCGCCACCGGTCTTATTGCATCGGAGAGGGTTCCGCCTTGCCTCGGCGGGCCACTGGGTCCAGCTGGCCAACACCTCCGAACCCAAGCGGAGTCCAGGATCCAACCCAAGAAATGGTTTGGTATTGGGAACGGGATCTGGTGAGTAGAAAACCTTGGGCATTTGAGTATGCGAGCCTGGTGAACATCTTGCATGAGTATGCGAGACTGGGATAGTCAGTGAAGCCTGGGGAAAAGCCTTGCATGAGTATGCGAGACTAATTTGGTATAGACTAACTGGGAAAAGTCTTGCATGAGTGCGCGAGACAAGAGAGCTTGATCACCTCTCAAGGGCGGTCCTAGTACGCTCCGCATAAGGGTTAACGGAGCAGAAGCCATCGACCTTTTGTTTGGGATAGTCAGTTAATCAGTAAAACCCTGGGCATTTGAAAAATGATTTCTTGTTGCTGGTATGACTGTTTTTGTGACTGAGAGGTCTTGAGACATAAGACCAAGCAAGAGCGGACTCCTGAGTAGCGCAGTTCCTGGCCAGGCGACTGCGCCCAGGTCGCGAAAAGGAGGAAGCGTTTGGTGTTTGTCTGTCCTTACTGTTTGTTGTTTGTATCTGATTTTTGTTATCTGTTGAAACCACAGGTTTCCCTTCTGGTATAATGTAAGATTATTCTGTTGGGTAATTTGTGAAACAGTTTACCGATTAAGGAATAGTATTAAGAGAAGAAGAAAGAAGAAGGAAAAACCAACTCAGGAGTCACTTTTAAGTAAAGACAGCTGTCTCACTAATTTCAGGTTTTTCTTCAGCACAGCATGAGACTGGCAAGCAGAGAGAGAAGGGACGTGTCTGTAGAAAGGAATGTTTAGTATCTTTTAACCCTGTGAAGGCTTATTTTCAACATTCTGCAGCTGGATTCATTTGTGCTTATTTCAGGAAAATTGTACCTGTTTTATTCAATATGTTCTAATAGTGCTGTTCCTTCTGCTATGGTCATGTATTATATATCATTTAATAGGAATGTTTAGTCAGAATTTTGGATCCCGACAGTTTTGGGCTCAGCCTGGAAAGGGTTAAGTTCTTATTAACCCCTTTTTAGCTCCTCAACTGTTCTTGTAAATGATAGAGAAATTAAGGAAACTGCTTTTGTTTTTACTTTGACCTACGAAGTAGAGGTTAAGAACCCTGACAGGACTATGAAGCATCCCGAGCCAGTAGTTACCAGATCGCGATTTGAAAGTGATTTAAATCCTGAGTGAATGAGGAGTTAATCGTGCTTGAATTCTAATTCCTGATATACTGCAGCAAGCAGCTCATAGAGGACATACGTATTGTTAATAAAAATAAAAAAGGAAGAAAAAGGGGTGTATATGTATTCCAGATATCCACCCACTTTATGAAAAAAGTATCCGGAATGTCCTTTGAATATCTGCTTCCTAAACTGTAAGATTTAAAGTAATTTCTTTTGCAGAGACATTGTTCAGCTTAAATGTTGATTACGGCTGGCAGTTAGTTCCATGCTAAGTATTTTTATTCCAGTCATACGTAACAGATATGTGTTCGTCATTTTAGCAGCCATAGTTCTTTCTATTGGAATTGTTGTTATAACATGTTGCAAAATAATAGTTTTATATTTTAAGGACTTTATCTAAATTTAGAATGAGCACACACATCCATTATGTTTAGTCCACAGGAAAATGCAGCCTGACTGCCCACCCCCTCTGTCTGTTGTCAAGTACGTCATCATGGGGGGGGGGGGGGTCAGAGTCCACACAGATTTTGTTGAAATGTATGACTAGGAATTTTAGCAAGGGATTTGCTGGAGACTATGGAATAGAATGTCTCCGTCCCGATTAGAAATGCTCTGTGAAAGGGAGTGGCCAGTGTTAGCTACTTCATGGCCCATGAGGGCACCTTTGATATTAGTGTAATTTCCCGTGTTCATCAGATTGTACAAAAAATGTTCCTTGATCCGTTCCCCTACATAGACTCCTGGTTAAATGTTTGTGAAGGGAAGAAAACCCTCCTGGAATAAGCGCTGCTATGAGAGGAACAGTGTAGGAGATTGGTAGCAACCACAAGGGGGGGGGGCCCGGAAGTCTGGATCTTTAAAAAAAAAAAAAAGCTGCCTGTTTATTCTGCCCCAGAATCTCCACAGATTCCATTCTGTCAGTCCCAGTATCTTTATAGGCCAGTCCCCTCAGCTCTGCCACCACCCCGGGCAGAGCCTGGGGCAGGGGGGGACACCTCCCTGCAGATATACCCCAAGTAGTTCACTAGCCACCTCCGCAGCAGGAGGACGTGCACCCCCTCTTGACCAGAAGCCCCGGCTCAGTTTAAAGTACTCCGAGTGGGCCACAGTCCACCGATGATACTACAAGCAGGGATTCATTTGCCAGTTCAGGGTCACCCACAGCCAGAACATGACGTGGAACCCAGACAGTCCCGATTGCCGTATGCCTTCAGAAGTACAACTACCAGTAAAAGGGATAGTCATGTTATACCATTGCACCAGGTCCAGGGCCTACCCACCCTTAATACCGAAGGCCAGCCGACCAGCCTTGTTTATGTGCCTTTTTCCACCACTGATTTACTGAACTAACAGACGCATTATGCCTCCTACACTGAGAAGCCTTAGGATTTGATTGAACTAATGAACAGTATTATGCAGACCCATCAGCCTTGATGGCCCCAAGAGGGATCCAAATAGTGCAGGCAGCCCTCACTATATACCCCATGCGATCCAGCAGCCCAGGAAAATTTGCGTATGGTAAATGCAGCTTTTGTCAGTCAGTCCCAGAGAGATATAAAACAAAAATTACAGAAATTGGATGGATTTACGGGCATGAATACAGCCCAGTTAATGGAAGTTGCTCAGAAAGTATTTGTGAATCGTGAAAATGAACGTGACAGAGAAAGTGAACATAAAATGAAGAAGAAAGCAGATCTTCTAGCTGCCGCTTTAGTTGAACGACGTGGAGGAGGTTTTCCTAATTGAAGGAGCAGAGGACGTGGAAGGGGTCGTGAAAATGATCGGCCCCCACTGGGTGCAAATCAGTGCGCCCATTGCAGAGAAGAAGGACATTAGAGAAGTGAATGCCCACATCTTGACTCCACCCCCAGGAGGGGAGGAGGGAGTACTTGGAGAACAGGAGGCCGATTTCAGAGTCATGGAAGAATGGATCGTGCACAGTTCCAGCGAGAAAGGGAAGAAGCTATTAAGGGAGTGGCAGTTGCAACGGGCTATGACATGAAGTAAGACTAGGCCAGACCGGGCTCCACGTTCACCCTGGGTCCCCAGGAGCCTATGGTCAGTTTGAAAATAGGGGACCAATATATGGACTTTATGGGGGATACAGGAGCAAAATACTAATGCCAGTAGCCCCTTTGTCTTCTCGATGCATCACCATTGTCAGAGCTACTGGGGCTAAGGCCACTAAGCCTTTCCTGCAGAACCGCATGTGTGAACTAGGGGGACAGAAAATAACGCACCAGTTCCTGTATATGCCTGAATGCCCTATTCCACATTTGGGCCGAGATATGCTTGCAAAGCTCCAGGCACAGATATCCTTTGCTGAAGGGGGAGAAATGCAAATGACTGTGAACCCAAAGCCAGCTGGATTGATGGTGCTGACTGTTCCCCGAGAAGAAGAATGGCAGTTTTACAGCGTATCTCCAACCAAGCCAGCTAGTTCCTGTATACCCACCAACCTTATAGCCCCGCCTGAAGTATGGGCAGAAGATAATCCACCTGGCCTAGCGAAGAACATAGCCCCTGTCAATGAAACCCTCAAGCCAGGAGCGGAACCAGTGCATGTGAAGCAATAACCTCTTCCCCGACCAGCTAATGAAACTATTGAAGTATGGACTTCTCAAGGAGTGCCAGTCACCTTGGAACACCCCCCTTCTCCCAGTCAAGAAACCTGGGACAGGGGATTACCGCACAGTACAAGATCTGAGGCGAGTGAATGATGCAGCTGAAACTATACACCCAGTGGTACCAAAAAGAGTAGTTACTCACCTGTAACAGGTGTTCTCCAGGAGCAGCAGGAATCAGTCCTCGCATATGGGTGTCATCGGCGCCGATGAAGCCCCAGCGGAGCATTTCCCCAGCTTTCTATGAAAGCCTTTGGGAATGCAGGCACGCATGCGCGGTTCCCTTCCCGCCTAAAGGTGCCATCTTACCTCAGTCAAATGACATAGCTAAGAACAGCACATAAAAATGAAAAATAAACTATGTACAACTGCAACTCCAAGGGGAGGAGGGAGGGTTGTGAGGACTGATTCCTGCTGCTCCTGGAGAACACCTGTTACAGGTGAGTAACTACTCTTTCTCCAGGACCAAGCAGGAAGTCAGTCCTCACATATGGGTGACTCCCAAGCTCTGGGCTACCGAGGAACCCAGGCTGAACAAGAGAACTCCCTCTAGTCTCAGCAGGAAAGAAAGGCTTTTCAAGGACACAACCTCCACCGGTAGCCCAACAGAGGGCAGGAGGGCAGGAGTTGCCTAAACCTCAAAGAGATTCCGGCCAAAAGCACTGTCCCTACGGGACTCCCTCTCCAGGCAGTAATGGGCCGCAAAGGTCTGGCTTGAAGACCAAGTTGCAGCCCTGCAGATGTCTACCAAGGGCACAGAGTGGAGATGAGCCAATGAGGCAGCCATTGCCCTGACTTAGTGGGCCGTAACCCTACCCTGCAAAGGAAGGTCAGCTGCCTTGTAAGCCCAGGTGATACAGTCAGCCACCCAGATGGACAAGGTACGCTTGGACACAGCCAACCCCAACTTATTGGGGTCAAAGGAGATGAAGAGCTGGGTAGCCCTTCTATGCCCCTGCGTACGGTCAAAGTAGAAGGATAAGGCCCTCCTACAGTTCAGGGTATGCAGGACTGCTTCAGCCTGGCTTGCATGAGGCCTAGGGAAGAATGTTGGAAGGACCACCTCCTGATTGAGGTGGAAAGAGGAGACAACCTTTGGGAGGAACTTTGGATGAGTCCTGAGGACTACCCTGTTCCTATAAATCCTGGTGTAAGGCCTATCACATACGAGGGCCTGAAGCTCACTCACTCGCCTAGCCGAGGTAAGGGCTATCAGGAAGAGTGTCTTCCAGGAGAAGAAGCGTAGTGGACAAGTAGCCATCGGCTCAAAAGGTGGGCGAGTCAGCTGCTGCAAGACCACATTCAGCTCCCACTCAGGGGCAGGAAGACGGATGGGAGGCTTGAGCAAAAGCAAGCCCCTGAGAAAGCGGGACACCAAGGGGTGACCAGACAGAGAATGACCCTCCACCAGAGAGTGGTGAGCTGCTAGAGCTGAGAGGTGTACCCGAACAGAATTGGACTTAAGTCCCTGATTTGATAAGTGCAGTAGGTACTGAAGCACTACTGGCACAGTACAAGAGAAAGGGTCCTCTGTACATAGCTGACACCACACAGAAAACCTTTTCCATTTGAGAGCATAGGTTTTCCTAGTGGACTGTTTCCTAGAGGCTAGGACAACCTCCTCAACTTCCTGAGGTAGGCCCCAGGGAGCCAAAACTACCCTTGCAGCCTCCAGGTCATCAAATTGAGAGTTTTGAGATTGGGGTGCAAAAGGGAACCCTGCTCCTGTGAGAGAAGGTCGGGTTGCAACCCCAGAGGTAGTGGAGGATCCACCGCCAGTTGAAGCAGAAGAGGAAACCAAGGCTGTCTCGGCCATCTGGGAGCCTCCAGCAGGACCGAGGCCTTGTCCTGAAGAATCTTGAAGAGAGTTCGGGCCACCAAGGGCGTGGGAGGAAACGCATACAGGAGGCCCTGAGACCAGGATATCAGAAAAGCATCCGCTCCTATCCGTAGAGGATGCGGATGCCTGGAGCAGAACTTTGGCAGTTGCTTGTTCATTGGGCTGGCAAAGAGATCTATCAAAGGGAGACCCCATTTTAGGAAGATTTTCTGAACTACTGAAGGATGCAGCTGCCACTCGTGGGGCTGCAGTATTCTGCTTAATCTGTCTGCCAGGTAGTTGTCCTGGCCTGGAAGGTACACAGCCTTTAGGAGCATGTTGTGCTTGAGGGCAAAAGAACAAAGGTCCTGGGCCTCCCGACAAAGGATCCTGGACCCGGTTCCGCCCTGTTTGTTCACATAAAACATGGCAACTTGGTTGTCTGTCTGGATCAGGACAGACTGGTGAGTCAGGGTAGGAGTGAAAGCTTTGAGTGCTAATCGAATAGCTCTGAGTTCGAGGAGATTGATCTGCTGTGCAGCTTCCCAGGGAGACCAGAGGCCCTGAGTGCACTTGCCCAGACAATGAGCTCCCCAGCCTTGCAGGGAGGCATCTGGTGTTAGCACTACTGTGTACCCTGGAATCTGAAAAGGCACCCTTTCAGCAGATTGGGTGGGTGTAGCCACCAGTTGAGGGAGTGCAGAAATGGTCTGGACACCCTTATTCTGTCACTGAGGCTGCCTGTGGCCTGTGACCACTGAGCCCGAAGACACCACTGTGCAGGCATCATATGGAGTCTGGCATTGGGGGTCACATGCACTGTCGAAGCCATGTGGCCTAGAAGCCTCAGGCAGAGTCTGGCGGAGACCAGGGACCTGCAGAGAAACTGATTTGCCAAGGCCATCAACCTTTGGGCTCTATCTTCTGGCAAGAATGCCTTTGCCAGGAGAGAGTCCAACCTTGCCCCTATGAACTCCAAGTTCTGGGAGGGGAATAAAGTGGACTTTGCGAAGTTTATGACAAACCCCAGGCGTTGTAGAAGAGCAATAGTCCTGAGGGTGGCTTGATTGGCCTCCTGACATGTCTGACCCCTGATGAGCCAGTCGTCTAGATAGGGGAAGACAAAGATTCCCTGATTTCTCAGGTAGGCCGCCACCACCGCTAAGCACTTTGTAAAGACTCTGGGGGTGGAGTTGAGGCCGAAAGGCAGCACTCTGTACTGATAATGGTTTCCTCCCACAATGAACCTTAGGTACTTTCTGTGGTCTGGATGAATGAGGATGTGAGTGTACGCATCCTTTAGATCTAAGGAGCATAGCCAATCTCCCTGCTGGAGGTAGGACAGAAGGGTTCCAAGAGTAAGCATCTTGAACTTTTCCTTCACTAGGGTCCAGAATGGGTCGAAGGCCACCGGTTCTTTTGGGCACCAGGAAATACCTGGAGTAGAATCCGTGATCTTGCAAGTGGGAAGGCACAGGCTCCACCGCCCTGTCCACCAACAGACCCTGAAGCTCCTGAAGGAGAAGGTCTGTGTGCAGGGGAGGCCTGGGAGGCTCCCCTGGAAAGTATGGAGGAGGCAGTTGGTGAAAATGGAGGGCATAGCCCTTGTGGACTATCTCCAGCACCCAACTGTCCCCGGTGATAAGGGATCACTGATGGGTAAAGAGGGCGAGGCGACCTCCTGTGCAGGGTTAGGAGAGCAGTGGAGGAGAGGTTACGCTCAAGGACTCAAAAGCCCCCACCCTGCTGAGTGGTAGCAGGGGCCTGAGGCTTGGGGGTCCTCTGCCTACGGGGCCCATTACCCTGGCCCTTGGCTTGCTGACCCTGGGGGGCAGCTTGGGCAGCCTGATGTTGCGAGTACTGTTTGTAGGCAGTGCCCTTCCTCGGGTAAAAGGGTTTTTTACCCGAGCCCTTCTTTTTATGAGAAGGGGCAGAGGTCTTCCTCGACAGCCTTGTCCGTGTGAGGTGCTCGGTCTCGAGCTGAGCGGCCTTCTCGGTCATGAGCCTGCCAAAAAGGTTTTCACCTCGGCAAGGGACATCGACCAACTTGTCCTGAACCCATGGCTCGAGGTCCGATGACTGCAGCCATGCCTGGTGTCGAGCCGCGATGCCTGCTGCCGCAACTCGGGCTGAAGCCTTGAAGCCATCGTAGGCGGCGCGGGACATGAACTTTGAGCAGTCCTGAATCCCCGAGGACAAGGACTTAAATCTCTCCAAGGGTTCCCCGGAGAGACCAGCAGAGAACCCGGCCAACTCCTTGGCCAGATCCCGCAAGTACATGCCCATGTACAGCTGGTAGTACTGGACACGGCAAGCATCGAGCCCTGGAAGCACTTTCTACCGATGCCATCGAGGTTTCGGGCCTCCCTGCAAGAAGGCACCACGGAGTGCATCTTCTGGCTCTTCAGACGATGCATGGCCGATTCCACAACCATGGAATGGTGTGGTAGCTGTGCCTTCTGAAAACCAGGGCTCTTCCGGAGTCGATAGATCGAATCGACTCGCTTGATAAGAACCGGCGCTGAGGCCAGTGCCTCTCACATACGGAAGAGGAGCCGTTCCAGCATCGGAGGAACCGGGACAGTAAAGGCCTCCTTCGGAGGAGAGTCATACTGTAGCACCTCGAGCTCTTCAGCTCGAGGCTCTTCCTCGGGGTCCGCCAAGCAGTGGCCATATCCCGGACGAACTCCGAGAACTGGGTGTCCTCCAGGGGGGACCTACTCCGGGGCTCAGACTGCGGTGAGTCCGAAGGGACGCACCGAGTCTTGAAGGTATCAGGAGACTCCTCGTCCTCCGTCTCCCAAGCCGACTCGTCCGAGGAAGAGTCGGGGTCCGACCCCGCGGGGCCCTGGGGCACCCGCCCCGACGCCGGAAGCACCGGTGTCGACGCCCTCGGTCCCGAACGGGAGGTCGAGGGAGACCGCAACCGAGGTCGACTCCGAGCCACGATGGATTCGAGTATCGGCTCGGTCTCCGGGGTCGACTTTGACGTCGATGTCCCAGTGGTCGGGGCAGATGCACCAGACAGGCTGGCCATCAGTGCCCGCTGCTGCTCCATGAAGGCAGACAATCTGCTCTCCAAGGCTGTCATCCTGAGACCCAGCTCGGGAGACGCAGCAGCCACCGTCGGCTCCCTGGTAGGAGAGTCCACGAGGACTACGGGGCTTACGTGTCCAGCAGACTCCGGCTCCACACGAGGAACTTTAGCAGGCTTCTCCGGTTCCACGGGCCCGGGGCAACGGTCGGGGGTCTTAGACCTGGCCCTCGAGGAGCCAGGGACTTCCTCCGACGACGCCCTTGCGAGCCGTTTCTTCCTCTAGCGTTCCCAGTCGGGGGACCCCCTGTCCGAGGAGCTTCGACGGCGCTCGGGATCGGAATCCCGAGATGTCGAAGCCTCAGACGAGGTCCGGGCCTGGCCAGAGGCTGAGTCCAAGAAAAGCCTTTCCTTTTGCTGCTGGCGACTTCGAAGTGCCTTGGAAGACATCTTTCCACAGGCCCCGCACCACTTAGGATCGTGATCGGGGCCGAGGCACCGAAGGCAGCAGTAGTGTGTGTCGGTGAGAGACATTAGTTTCTTACACCGATCACACTTCTTAAAACCGCTGGAAGCCATCAGGGAAAAAAGAGTCCCCGCAAGGTCAAAGGAAAAAAAGGCGCGAACGCCAGCCACGAAGGGCAAAAACTGAAAAAGAAGAATAGGGCTCGATACCGGTGTACCGAACCTGGCGGAAGGGGAACCGGCGTCGAACCAGGAGAAAAAATAGCAAAAATCGCTGAAAAATCTAATTTTAACTGGGAAAACTGGACACACGTCCGGTGGGCTTCACGGAAAAAAAGAGACTGAGGTAAGATGGCACCTTTAGGCGGGAATGGAACTGCGCATGTGTGCCTGCATTCCCAAAGGCTTTCATAGAAAGCTGGGGAAATGCTCCGCTGGGGCTTCATCGGCGCCGATGACACCCATATGTGAGGACTGACTTCCTGCTTGGTCCTGGAGAATCCTTATACTCTCTTGGGACTGATCCCTGCTGAGGCTACTCATTTCACCATCCTGGACCTGAAAGATGCCTTCTTCTGCATATGCCTAGCTCCCACCAGTCAACTTTTGTTTGCTTTTGAATAGCAAGACCCCAAAACAGGAAGGTGGGGCCAACTCACCTGGACTCGATTACCTCAATGATTCAAGAATTCACCTACTCTCTTTAGTGCTGCCCTGAATCAAGATCTTTCAAGTTATTCAGTGAACCCAGGATGAAGGGTTCTTCTTCAGTATGTGGACAACTTGCTCATAGCCACAAATTCAGAAAGTGAATGTGTCTACAAGCCACCAGTGAACTCTTGCACCTTTTAAATGAGGCTGGATACAAAGTCTCAAAAGCCAAGGCGCAATTATGTCAAACTGAAGTTAAATACCTAGGATTCCAGTTGTCCAGCGGAATACGACACTTGGGACCAGAACGCTAAGAAGATGTATGCAGTATTCCTACTCCAACCACCAGGAGGCAAATGAGAGCCTTCTTGGGTGCTGCAGGATACTGTCGTATATGGATCCCCAATTTCGCTCTGCTGGCAAAACCCTTGTATCAAGCTACCAAAGGAATGGGAAAATCTCCACTGGACCTGAACAGGATGCAGCATTCCAATCTCTGAAAAGCGCTCTGATGTTATCACCAACTCTGGGTCTACCAGATGTCCAGAAACCTTTCTGTCTCTATGTCCATGAGTCACAAGGAAATGCTCTACTAGGGGTACTGACTCAATCTCTTGGATCTTGGCAACGGCCAGTAGCCTATTTGTCAAAACAATTGGATGTAGTTGCAAAAGGCTGGCCCCCTTGTTTGAGAGCTGTTGCAACCACAGCCCTCCTAGTGAGCGAAGCAAACTCACTCTGGGACAAAATCTTCAAGTTACTGTGCCACATTCTGTTCTGACCCTCATGGAACACAAAGTAAGTTTCTGGCTCACAAATTCACAAATGTTGAAGTATCAGAGTATGTTGTGTGAAACCCCCAGATACAATTGAAGGTCAGTCAAGCTCTGAATCCTGCTACGTTGCTCCCAGTTGGTCCTGGCCCCCCTGATCATGACTGTTTAGAAATTATGGACACTGTATTTATTTATTTATTTATTTATAGTCTCTTATATACCGCACTATTCAGCATCAGCACGGTTTACAATAAACAAAGAGTTACACAATTCAACGGTACTTTGTGTATTCTCAAGTCGCCCGGATTTGACTGATGTTCCTTTGGAGAACCCAGAACCGACTTTCTTTATGGATGGAAGCAGTCTTGTCATCAATGGACATTGTTGTGCCGGGTATGCAGTGGTGACCCTTGATCTGGTAGTTGAGTCCACAGCTCTGGCCCCAGGAACTTCAGCACAGAAAGCTGAACTGATAGCCCTCACTAGAGCACTGACAATAGGAAAAGGGCTCTGTCTAAATGTGTACCCAGATTCGAAGTATGCCCTTACAATCTTGCATGCACATGGGGCCCTGTACAAAGAATGAGGGTTGATAACCTCAGGAAGCAAGTCCATTAAGAATGGCCCCGAGATATTTACATTATCAGATGCATACTGCCTACAGACCTCAGAATTTAGGAAAAGTAGAACGTATGAATAGAACCCTGAAATCTCAGTTGTCTAAACTTTGTCAAGAAATTCACCTGAAGTGGCCCCAGGTTCTTCCTATAGCCCTTCTTAGGATATACTTAGCCCCTACCAAGTCTTTAGGAGTTTCCCCTTTTGAGATTCTGTATGGGCGACCCCCGCCTATTGTATAGGGAATAAGGGGAGATATGGAACAGATTAGATCTGAAATTACTAGACAAGAACTATTGGGTTTAAGTTCTGTTTTGCAGAGTCTTCATACGTGGGTACAAGATCAGCTGCCCATCCATCTAAGAGAACCCCTACATCCTCTCAAGCCTGGAGTCTCGGTGTGGATCAAAGAGTGGAGAAAGACACCGTTGGCACCGCATTGGAAGGGACCTTATGTTGTCATCTTATTAACCCCAACAGCAGTTAAAGTTGCAGAGCTTGAACCCTGGATTTATCACAGTCGAGTAA
Organism: Ichthyophis bannanicus; assembly: GCA_033557465.1. Taxonomy (NCBI): domain Eukaryota; kingdom Metazoa; phylum Chordata; class Amphibia; order Gymnophiona; family Ichthyophiidae; genus Ichthyophis; species Ichthyophis bannanicus. The sequence goes on from CM066035.1 coordinate 496,939,166, forward strand.
AGTCAGCAGCCATGGATAGCATTGTAGAAAGGAAGGCAGCTACAAAAGTATTAGCTATGTGGCAATATTACCCTATACCCCAAAATGATGCTTTCAAGCAAGTATAATATGTGATTTAATTCTCACCCTTTCTCACTTGCGGGTGAGAATAATCAAAGGAGGGAATGTGGCAGGTTATGGCCTATAATAGTCTGCAAATATGAAAGGCCTGTAAGTTAGGCCCTGATTCCAACCCCCATCTTAGTAAGAACTAAAAATCTGTAAAAGTCTGAGAAAGCTGTTTTAAGCTGCTTAATAAGGAGTCTTCATGAATACATAAATCTTCCATTATTCTTTTGTGTTCTGATGATAGAAATGTTTCAATACATGCATTCCTAGAGCTAGAAACGACCTCGGAGCAGGATAGTATCAATGCCTAGAAACTGTACTTTTGTTAGAATGTAATAGCAAGCGCTGTGAAAAGCTCTTATTCAATCACTCACCCACAGAAGGAAAACTCACAGACAGGCTGGAATGCAAACAGGATCTTTAATGTGCACACAGGATCAGACAGAGAGCCGGTACCCTCCAACAAAAGGTCTGAGCCCGAGGGACGGCCTACAATGCCTTATATACAGTACAGTTTTAAACTCATTCTACAATCCCATTTGCCACAGCTATTTCCTGTCCACCAATCAGCAGCCCCTGGGGAAGGTACCTGGGTGACCTGTCCAAACCGGTATGCTCTGGTCTGTTGGTTTCTGGGCTAGGAGATACTGTGCTCAGACCTGAAGTGGGGGAAGGGTGTCCACTGAAATAGCAGGCTGATTACTTTATGTAAAAGCCTCATGGCTTGCCGCATGGCTTGGGGGAAGGGCTACCTACAGCTAAACCTCATGGCTGCCTCATTCCCCCCTTTTTAAGTGGGACCTCAACCGCTAGAGGCGGTTGAGGGCTGTATTTAGGACAGGGCCATGACAGTGGTAACCACCTTGCGTTCTACCAGGGTATCAAGGGTGGTGGTCATGAAGCGGTAAAGAATGGGGATACAACATGGTAGAATGGCACATAGCAGTAAATGAAAAGAACCCCTACCACTGGGATCTTTAGTCCCCCTGGCCAACTGAACCGCTTCATAAACCACCCAGGACCCATGGACAGGTAACTAGATCACTTAGGTCTTGGATAGGGTGTTCAATGGAAACACTTGCATCAGTGAGTTTAAAACAACACGTACCCTATACCCTCTATAGCAACTCCTGCACAACGTTTTTGTTCCGTGTGCAAAAGTTGCTGTTCTGACTGTAAAAGGTTGCAGGGCCTGCAGAGGCCTCTTTCCTTTGGGACAAAGGAGGGCCGTGTGCAAAAAGTCTGCAGAGGCTTCTTTCCTTTGGGGCAAAGGCTCTTTCCCTGGGATCCACCCTTATCAGCATATTAATGGCTTTTTATTCTTGCTAGTGTTGAGTCATTCTGGCTGCACCCTGCCATTCCCTTTGCTTCATTAATCACTGGCACTGTAATCTTCAGGGCATATGAGTACTTTGTATCACCAGCTTTGTTTGGCCTGTTTAACCTGTTGAGGCCTGGCATGTCTTTTCTTGTGCTGGGTCCATTTTCTGTGCACTTTCAGGCCTGACCTGTTTCTTAGCTAGGTCCATTCTCTGTGCACTTCTGTTCAGAGTATGGTTCCCCCTGGCTTTACTCTTGTTGTGCTGGGCTCTGGGTACTCATTTTCTTAGCCCACATGCTTTTTTCCGTGCCATCATAATGTATTACAGCCTCAGGCAAGGATGCAGCCATACTAGACATACCTATCAGCCAATTTCCCTTCAGTCCCAATTTTCTTTTTTCTTTCTTGTTCATGGGGGCAAAAGGTAATCCCACTAAGGGCAATGGACAAGCAACCATTTGAGACAGATATTGAGACAGATAGGGGTCATCAGAAAAGCAGCTTCTGGTACTGTTCCCTAGAGACAACATACATTGTAATATCATTTTCTTGCAGCTGGTCAATAATATTGAAAACACATAACATGAAAGTATGTTAAAAGCAGCAGTGCTTAATAATGTGATAAAGAAAGCTCTGAGAATAGTACAGCAAAATTTTGAGCTGGTGTGGGTATTGCAGTTGTTGAAGCCGAAATGGCTTGTAGATTTCAGTTACTTTCTAAGAAAACAATATTAAAAGGATAACAATACAATCGTTCACAGAAGCCCCCAAAACCCCCCAGTCAGTCCAACAGTTCTTTTTTTTTTTTTTCTGCCTCTCAGCAGTTCCTCAGGACCTCGCAGTGTGCTCCATCCCTCTCTGAAGTCTAAGTTCTGTTTCTCTCAAAAATTTAAACCTCCCATTCTCCTAGGCAGACACCCTGGCCCGTTTTCAATGTGACACACTGATCCAGATAGGGTCTCCTTCACACATCTCAGCAGTGGGCAGCTCTGAGTTCTCGGGATGGTTTGCTCCATCTGGATCCCGGCCACCTCCCTTGTCCCGTGTTATGATTTGGACATTCATTCTTCCAATGTCCCTCCTCTTTGCAGTAGGCACATTGATTGGGGGCCAGGGGAAACCTCGGCCCCCCGTATCCGCGGCCTCGCCCTCGTTCTTCTGTGCTGAACAAAGTAGGAAGCAGTTGTCTAGTGTCCGACCAGGCAGGATGGTTTGTTTGCTTACTACTGGTCATAGGTTCTGTCAGTTCTTGGGGCTTTTCAGTATATGAAGCATAATGGGTTTTCCAGTTCAACAGGTCCGTAGTGGAGATAGGGACATAAATCAGGCTGGATGGTCCCAGTGTCACACGCCCAGCAGCATCAAGGTACGGGAGCCCCTGTACTTGTTGTAGTGACAATTGGAGATCATGCGACCGCAGGCGGCAGGCTACCGGGGTGGACGATTCAAGCTCAGCCTCTGTGCTCTCAGGGGAGGAGATGGTGGCACTGGAGGTGGCACCAGGAGTGGGAGGGGAGTCTGAAGATGAGGGGCTGGAATCCGCAGAATCTTCCCTAAATCTGGCATCACCCACCCTAAGAGGAGGTCTTCCTGACTCTTCAGCTAGGGGCGGACCCTGCAGTGGTGCAGATGGGACATGAGGTTGAAGCAGAGGGAGAGGGCGTGGAGGAATGTCTGGAGGGTCCCGCCCCTGGTAGATAGAGGCGGGTGTCCATCCCTTTTGGTGACCACTGGCCGCCACCATTATTCTACACTGATCCTCGTGACAGCGCTGGAACCATCTTGGTCTGAGCTGGCATATGGCCAGCCATGAATCAATATAAGGGAACTGGTCAGGGCGCTCTTTTTCAACAATTTGATGGAGCAAAGACACAGTGGACAGGTCAGTGGACCCCTGGGAGGCCATAACTTAACTAAGGCTGGCCATTCCCTCTCACACAAAAAGGATAATCTGGAGGCGGAGAGAGGTACCCCATAATCCTCTCTAAACCCAGATTTAAAATTGTGAAGCATGCACTGTAGGGGCGTTTTTTCTTTTGACTTTCCTAACCCCATGTTCTAATTCTAGTTCAATAACTAAGTACAGTATACAATGTGGATCAGATCTTCTAACCTAATCTCAATTCGGGAAAAATGCAATTTACAGTAAGAGAAAAAGGAAAAAATGCAATTTACAATACAGATCCTATCTAGACTTAATCCAGGAAAAATAATACAATTTACAATACGGACCCTATCTAGTCTTAATTCAGGAGGGGAGAAAGGAAAAAAGAAAACACAAATTTTTTTACAATATAGGTCCTGGCAATTTACAATAATATATACACTCAGATTTGATTTAGATAAGAGTTAAAAATATAAGCTAGCTATTCTTAAAATGTCCACCAGATGGAGCTCCAGAATCACTAACCATGAGGAATAGTAGTAAATACAGCTAATGTCCACTAGATGGAGCTCCAGAATCGCTTTAAGTATATTGCAGTGTAGCTTACACGTGGTCTTTTCAAGATGGCCGCCTCCACGTGCGTCCCGACAACGATTCAGCAGAATTCAGCTGCTCCTGGGTGGTCAAAGGCAGGAAACCTAGCGGGGGCTCAGCGGTGCATCGGGACAGCAGAGAAAGGCAGGAAATTCACATGGGGGGGAGCAGAAAATTACATCGGGGGCAGAAATTCACATGGGGGAGCAGAAAATTATCAACATCGGGGCACAAGGGAAGCATGGAGGCAGCATAGATTAACATCGGGGCACAAGGGAAGCATGGAGGCAGCATAGATTAACATCGGGGCACAAGGGAAGCATGGAGGCAGCACAGATTAACTTCGGGGCACAAGGGCAGCATGGAGACAGCACAGTTTAACATCGGGGCACAAGGGAAGCATGGAGGCAGCATAGATTAACATCGGAGCACAAGGGCAGCATGGAGACAGCACAGTTTAACATCGGGGCACAAGGGAAGCATGGAGGCAGCATAGATTAACATCGGGGCACAAGGGAAGCATGGAGGCAGCATAGATTAACATCGGGGCACAAGGGAAGCATGGAGGCAGCATAGATTAACATCGGGGCACAAGGGAAGCATGGAGGCAGCATAGATTAACATCGGGGCACAAGGGAAGCATGGAGGCAGCACAGATTAACATCGGGGCACAAGGGAAGCATGGAGGCAGCATAGATTAACATCGGGGCACAAGGGAAGCATGGAGGCAGCACAGATTAACTTCGGGGCACAAGGGCAGCATGGAGACAGCACAGTTTAACATCGGGGCACAAGGGAAGCATGGAGGCAGCATAGATTAACATCGGAGCACAAGGGCAGCATGGAGACAGCACAGTTTAACATCGGGGCACAAGGGAAGCATGGAGGCAGCATAGATTAACATCGGGGCACAAGGGAAGCATGGAGGCAGCATAGATTAACATCGGGGCACAAGGGAAGCATGGAGGCAGCATAGATTAACATCGGGGCACAAGGGCAGCATGGAGACAGCACAGTTTAACATCGGGGCACAAGGGCAGCATGGAGACAGCACAGTTTAACATCGGGGCACAAGGGAAGCATGGAGGCAGCACAGATTAACTTCGGGGCACAAGGGCAGCATGGAGACAGCACAGTTTAACATCGGGGCACAAGGGAAGCATGGAGGCAGCATAAATTAACATCGGAGCACAAGGGAAGCATGGGGACAGCACAAATTAATATCGGAGCACATGGAGAACTCTCCTTGCAGTCACGCTTCAGAAAACTCCCCACAAGCAGAAAGGAAAGAAGAGAAGCAGCGATCTATTCTTTATCTCAGGTATGTTTAACTTATCAAGTGCTATATTTTGGTTACTTTTAGAAGTTTTTGGCAGCGCTTTTAAAAGATCCTTAAGAGTGGTAATACTAATATCCTAGGCAATTTTTTTCTTCAATATCTGTGGCAGCGCTGCACTTTAAATACCTTTTACTGCAGTTATCTTACTGGTCCACAAAAAGGACTCTGATTTACTGGACGAACGATGGCTTCAGAAACCCCCCCCCCCCCCGGGGTCCCTACTAGGACCGTTCGTGCGGGTGATCGGGCCGCTACAGGTTCCTAGAATTTACTAGGAATTACAGACGGAGTACAGAAAGTAGCAGTACTCACCAGAGCTCTGATCAGACAGGTAGTTTGGATGCCAGTCTATCCAGCAGGTTTTCAATCGGGGATTCAGCCGCAGGGACCGGCTGTCCAGACAAATCAAGGTGTCCTTCCGAGCACAAAGTGGCCCGGGGGCGCCAAGGACCGTTAATCACCTGGAGGGGCTGGTCCCTGACTGGTGGAGGCCCTGATCCTGCAAAAAAAGCAGTAGTCTTCCCACCGTGGGTGTGATGAGAGAGGCTTTTCTTTTAATTTTGTTTCCCGGCCAATGCACCAAATGTAATAGCAAGCGCTGTGAAAATCTCTTATTCAATCACTCACCCACAGAAGGAAAACTCACAGACAGGCTGGAATGCAAACAGGATCTTTAATGTGCACACAGGATCAGACAGAGAGCCGGTACCCTCCAACAAAAGGTCTGAGCCCCGAGGGATGGCCTACAATGCCTTATATACAGTACAGTTTTAAACTCATTCTACAATCCCATTTGCCACAGGTATTTCCTGTCCACCAATCAGCAGCCCCTGGGGAAGGTACCTGGGTGACCTGTCCAAACCGGTATGCTCTGGTCTGTTGGTTTCTGGGCTAGGAGATACTGTGCTCAGACCTGAAGTGGGGGAAGGGTGTCCACTGAAATAGCAGGCTGATTACTTTATGTAAAAGCCTCATGGCTTGCCGCATGGCTTGGGGGAAGGGCTACCTACAGCTAAACCTCATGGCTGCCTCAAGAACAGTTTGGGAAGGGGGAGCAGGGAGCTAGGCCCAGAGAGGATCCCTGATTGGACAAGTGCAAGGGGCGTTGAGACCAATAGAATGTCTGCATGTATCAAGCTGAAGAAAAATGTATAAAATGAATATGTTTCTGTAAGAGCTTTGCTCAGTCCTTTTTGAAGCTTTGACTATCTGAACCTTGTGCACAATAAATTGGCTTGGATCTTTGAACTGACTCCTGGTATTATTTATTGCATGCTTATCAGCTGCTACAAGCTCAGCATTTAAGAGATTTTTCTCTGAAAGTCACTTATCCTGTCACATATAGATCATTACAGACACTTCACAGAAAATTAAATAAAAATCGGTTCACGATCTCATCCGATTAAGTAGATGATGTCCTGTCAGACATAAAATGGAGAACTACAACAGAGGCAGTTGCAAAGGTTAAAGACGTACATCAAGCTTGGGTGTTGTTGAAAAATACTATCTTGGAAGCCCAGACCAGCTGTATTCCACGCTTTAAGAAAAGTGGAAGGAAGTCCAAAAAATTGCCAGCATGGTTTAAAGCTGAGGTCAGAGAGGCTGTTGTTGCCAAAAAAGCATCTTTCAAGAAATGGAAAAAAGAGCCAAATGATGAAACCTGGAAACAGCACAAGCACTGGCAAGTCAAATGCAAGGCATTGATAAGGCAGGCAAAGAGAGAATTTGAGAAGAAGCTTGCTGCGGAAGCAAAAACGCGAAATAAAGACCTTTTCAAGTACATTCGTAGCAAAAAACCCGTGAGAGAGTCAGTTGGTCCATTAGATGATAAAGGGTTAAAGGAGCACTAAGAGGCGACAAGGCGATAGCGGAGAGACTGAATGAATTCTTTGCTTCGGTCTTTACTGAGGAAGATGTAGGGATGTTACCCACGACTGAAGTGGTATTTAAAGGTGTGGAAGAATTGAAGGAAATATCGATACATCGGGAAGATGTCCTACAACTATTAGATAAACTGAAGAGTAGCAAATCACCTGGGCCGGATGGTATACATCCAAGGGTGTTGAAAGAACTGAAATTTGAGATTGCAGACCTGCTATCAGTAATCTGTGAACTATCATTAAAATCATCTCTAATACCTGAGGATTGGAGGATCGCCAATGTAACACCAATTTTTAAAAAGGGTTCGAGGGGTGATCCGGGAAACTACAGACCGGTGAGCCTGACATCAGTACCGGGAAAAATGGTAGAAACCATCATAAAGAATAAAATTACTCAGCATGTAGATAGTCATGACCTAATGGGAGACAGCCAACATGGCTTTAGACAAGGAAGATCTTGTCTTACTAATCTGTTATGTTTTTTTGAAGGAGTGAATAAACAGGTGGACAAAGGTGAGTCGGTTGATATTGTGTATCTGGACTTTCAGAAAGCCTTTGACAAGGTCCCTCATGAGAGACTTTTGGCAAAACTAAAGAGTCATGGGATAGGAGGCAGTGTACTACTGTGGATCAGGAACTGGTTAAAAGATAGAAAGCAGAGGGTAGGGCTAAATGGCCAATTTTCCCAATGGAGAAAGGTGAATAGTGGTGTACCCCAGGGATCTGTGCTGGGTCCGCTGCTTTTTGACATATTCATAAATGACCTGGAAAGTGGAATAACGAGTGAGGTTATCAAATTTGCTGATGACACAAAACTATTTAAAGTTGTTAAAACCCAGGAGGATTGTGGAAAATTGCAAGAGGATCTTGATAAATTGGAAGACTGGGCATCAAAATGGCAGATGAAATTTAATGTGGAGAAGTGCAAGGTTATGCACCTAGGGAAGAACAACCCAAACTATGGTTACACGATGCAAGGTTCCACATTAGGAACCACCACCCAAGAAAAAGATTTAGGCGTCCTTGTGGATACCATGTTAAAACCCTCGGCCCAGTGTGCAGCGGCGGCCAAGAGAGCAAATAGAATGCTAGGTATGATAAGGAAAGGAATGGAAAATAAAACAAAAGATATTATAATGCCTCTATATCGTTCCATGGTGAGACCGCACCTTGAATATTGTGTGCAATTCTGGTCGCCATATCTTAAAAAGGATATAGCAATTTTAGAAAAGGTTCAGAGAAGAGCCACCAAAATGGTAAAGGGGATGGAAGGCTACTCCTATGAAGAAAGGCTAAAAAGGTTGGGGCTCTTTAACCTGGAAAAGAGACGGCTGAGGGGAGATATGATAGAAGTCTATAAATTAATGAACGGAGTGGAACGGGTAAACGTAGATCGATTGTTTACCTTATCAGAATATAGAAAGACTAGGGACATGCAATGAAGCTACAGGGTAAACTATTTAAGACTAATAAAGAAAATATTTTTTCACTCAACGTGTAATCAAACTCTGGAATTTGTTACCGGAGGATGTAGTAAAGGCTGTTAGTGTAGCTGGGTTTAAAAAAGGTTTGGACAAGTTCCTGGAGGAAAGGTCCATAAACCATTATTAAGAAGGGACCCAGGATATCAATGCTTGAACCATACAAGCATTGTGGAACCTGTGTTCCTTGGGGAAACTGCTAGGTACGTATGACCTAGATTGGCCACTGTTGGAAACAGAATACTGGGCTTGATGGACCTTGGTCTGACCCAGTATGGCATATCTTATGTTCTTATGTTCTTATGTAATTGACGGGACTCTGAAGAAACAAAATGGGGGATGTGCTCATTGTCACTAACATTCCAGCGCCGCGTGTCACTGCCCTACGATCATGGCCACCCTGACAATTTCTCATCACCGAAATTGAGCAGCCTTCCGCTGTTCAAAACAGAAGGGGCAAGTGAAGGAAGCATGCACGGCTTATCTACGATCACCTTCACACGAACCAGTTCTGACACTTATAAAGACACTTATAAGATCCTGAATCCTGCTCCCACGGTGTAGTTAATGGAGCGTATCTGCTACTAAGCTCCGCTTTATTAGACTTCTTTCAAAACAAGAAGGTGTAGTTAATGAAGCGTATCTGCTGCTAAGCTACGCTTCATTAGCCTTCTTTCCAAACAAGCAACATACCGGGAGTCAGACCTGATCTGACAGTACAGCTCTGCTCGCAAGAAAGATGTTCATGTCGGAGATCGCTCACTCATTTCTTAAAACTCATCGTAGATCTAGCTTCCACACATGCTACTGCAAGAGATGAGTTAACTAAAATCACATTATTGTAAGTATTAGTGGGGAAAAGATGATCAGGGCTCGGAGCCTCAAGGAAACCCTGCCATTCCTCTGCGGGCTCACTAGCACACCCGGCTGCTTTCTTTTTTTGAAGGATAAATCAATAAGAGGAGAGAAGGGGAGAGGAGGGAAGCAAAGGGACCAGAAGGGAGCAGATACAGGGGGGTGGAAGCTGGAAGGGAGCAAACAAGGGGGGGGGGCAGAAGGGAGCAGACACGGAGGGAGCTGGAAGGGAGCAGACACTGGGGGGCTACAAGAGAGCAGACACTGGAGGGCTGGAAGGGAGCAGACATAGGGAGCTACAAGTGAGCAGACACTTGGGGGAGCTGCAAAGGAGCAGACACTGGGGAACTGGAAGAGAGCAGACACGGGGGGCTACAAGGGAGCAGACTTGGGGGGAGCTGGAAGGGAACAAACACTGGGGAGTGGGAGGGGAGCTGGAAGGGAGCAGACATGGGAGGAGATGGCAGGGAGCAGAGAAGGGAGGGAGCTGGAAGGGAGCAGACACTGGGGGGGGAGCTGGAAGGGAGCAGAATAAGGGGCTGGAAGGGAGCAGACACTGGGGGGAGCTGGAAGGGAGCAGACATTGGGGGAGCTAGAAGGGAGCAGACTCTTGGGGATGGGGATGGAAGGTGGCTGGGTAACAGGAGGGGAGTTGGAAGAGAACTGACAGGGATGGTGGGGGCTGGAAGGGATTTCACAAGGAGGGTTGGAAGGGAGCGGAAAAGAGGGGAAGGAGGGGGCTGGAGGGAAGATGGTGGCTGCAAGAGAGCTAACACGTGGGGATGGGACTGGAAGAGAGCTGACAACTGGGGATGACACTGGAAGGCGGACGGACAGAGGAGAGGGTGACTGGAAGGCGGATGGACAGAGGAGATGGTGACTGGAAAGAAACTAACACGGGAGGGGGCACTGGGACTGGAAGTTCGCTGATACCTGGGATTGTATTTGGACTAGAAGGGATTGGACGATGGAGGAGGAGGGGAACTGGAAGGGAATTAACCATTGGCAGTGTTGGGAATGCAAGGGGATTGACACTGGGAGAGGAAGCTGTAAAGGGGGCTGATACTGGGGTGGGTTGCTGGGACTGGAAAAAGGCTGATGGAAGAAAATGAAGAAAGCAAAGGGAGAGACAAAAAATGGCACATGGACTATGGATCATAGAAAGAGAGCTAAGAGAAGACAGAGGAAAACAGAAACCTTGATCGGGACCAGCATGATCAAAAATCGTTAGACAACAAAGGTAGAAAAAATAATTTTATTTTCAATTTAGTGATTGGACTTTGCGCTATCTTTATATTTCACACAGTATGGGGAACTGCATCTCTTATCTGATGTGGCACCGCATGCGGAGTCTGGCTTCTTGGGGTTTCATTTTAATTTTTGTCTACATATTTTTATTTTTACTTTAGCTTGTGATCAACTTATTCTGTATTTGGTAAGGGTCTGTGTTCTGAGTGTGTGACCAAGGCTAAGTGTTCTGTTAACATGGAGTTTGTACGTAGGTATCTGTACTGTAGTAATTTGACTTGTATAGCTTTTCAAATAGATGTATGATTGTTTTGAGGCCCATTGCCAAGTGTAAGTTGGTATGGTATGATGGATTAGGCCTTGTAGATCTTCAGTGATTTTGCAATCTTTTATATTAGTTCACAATATGCCTGGCACTGGAGAATGTTTATGTTATTGTTAGTGAGATGACCAGAATCATATTTTTGTTTTTGGTCTATCAGAGCCTGTTTGTATGATGCTAAGTATTTATTGCTAATTATTTTATTTTGGCTATGCAATTGCTCTTTCACTGCAATTTTCTTAAAACACTGGATTTGAAGGAGAAATACTAATATCGCTTGAAAAGAGTTCACAAAGCAGTTTTGGGAAAAAGGAGGGTAGGATGCAGCCAACATTAATAATAATGAGGGAGAGGCACCGATTAATAGGTTGCAGGGGGGGCGCTAGCAACCTTAGCACTGGCCCTGCATGGGGGGGGAGGGGGATTCCCCTGCCTGCCTGCTCTAACATGCACTGCTTAAATCTGGTGCGGAGAGCCTCTGAACTTACAAGCTGTAAAGTATAGTTACTCACCTGTAACAGGTGATCTCCGGGAACAGCAGGAATTTAGTCATCACATATGGGTATCGTCGGTACCGACGGAGCCTGCGCGGGAACGCTCCCCAGCATCCAATTAGAAAGCTTTTGAGAGCATCCCACAGCACCTACGTGCTGCCTTCCCGCCTTTCCCAACTGCCTCTCTCCAGTTGAGTTTTAAAGCTGAGACAAAGAGAGAGAGAGGGAAAGGGAAAGAGATAGATAGAGAGATACAACTCCTAGCGGAGGTGGGTGGGTTGTGAGGACTAAATTCCTGCTGTTCCCGGAGATCACCTGTTACAGGTGAGTAACTATGCTATCTCCAGGAACAAGCAGGAATTTAGTCATCACATATGGGGACTCCCTAGCTTTAGATGCCAGGGAGAGACCGCAGAAGTTGTGTGTCCCTGAGAAGGGCTCCACTTCCCCCCATGGATCTCTGGCATCCTACCAGGGATGGTGGGTAGGAGTTGATTAGGTATGGAATAGGTGTTGGAGAACAGCCTGACCAAACAAGGCATCCCGGCAGGAGTCCTTGTCCAAGCAGTAATGGGCTGTGAAGGTATGAACCGAGGCCCAGGTGGCTGCTCGACAGATGTCGTCGATAGACACAGAGTGCAGATGAGCCATTGAGGCTGCCATGGCTCTCACATTGTGAGCTGTGACATGGCCCTCCAGAGAAAGATTCTTACTCTGATAGGCGAAGGAAATACACTGAGAAATCCAGTTAGATAGTGTTCTCTTGGAGACTGGAAGTCCCATATGAGAAGGATCAAAAGCAACAAAGAGTTGAGAGGACTTTCTATGTTGCTGTGTTCTTTGTAAGTAAAAGGCTAAAGCTCTTTTACAGTCCAAGGTATGAAGATTCCTCTCTGCATTTGATGAGGCCTTGGAAAAAACACAGGTAGGTAGACCTCTTGGTTCAGATGAAAAGGCGAGACCACCTTTGGAATAAAGTGTGGATGAGTCCTAAGGATTACCTTGTCATGATGGAACCTTGTATAAGGTGGATTAGCTACTAGTGCTTGCAACTCACTAATGCGACGTGCTGATGTGATTGCAATAAGAAAGATAACCTTCCAAGAAAGGAATTTTAAGGAGGTAATAACTAAAGGTTCGAAGGGTGGCTTCATGAGCTGCCCAAGAACCAGGTTTAAGTCCCATGCCACCGGTGGTGGTCTAATGGGAGGCTTAGTTAGAAGAAGGCCTCTCATAAATCTTGCTATAAGAGGATGAGAGGAAATAGGCTGTCCATTTAGAGGCTTAAAGGAAGCTGTAATAGCACTCAAATGGACCCTTACTGAGTTAGTCTTAAGTCCTGCATTGGATAAATGAAGGAGATATTCCAGCAAGGATTCCAGAGGTATCGCAAGGGGGTTAAGACCCTTTTGCGAACACCATATGGTAAACCTTTTCCACTTGAAAGCATAAGAGCGTCTTGTGGAAGGTTTCCTGGAAGCAAAAAGAATATATTTTACTTGCTGAGGGAGATTAAGATCATGGAGATCTAGGCCTTCAGCAACCAAGCCCTGAGATGCAGAGACTGGGGATTGGGATGCCATAACATTCTGACCTACTGAGATAGGAGATCTGCAGCAGACCCTAACTCCAGGGAGGGAGCTTGAGAGAGATGTAGAAGCAGAGGGTACCACACTTGCCGTGGCCAATGTGGAGCTATGAGAATCATATGGCCTCTGTCTCTCTGAAGCCTGAACAGAGTTTTGGGAATTAGGGGAATGGGTGCAAAGGCATACAGGAAGTCTTGATCCCAGTAAAGGAGGAAAGCATCCCTGGCCTCAGCCCCCTGAGCCGGAATTCTGGAACAGAATCGGGGAAGTTTGGCATTCCACGGACTTGCAAAGAGGTCTATGTCCGGGGTTTCCCAAATTTGAAAAATCTTGGTCACCTGGTCTGCATGCAGAGACCACTCGTGTGGAAGCAGAACTCAACTGAGTCTGTCTGCCCAAGAGTTTTGTATGCCTGGAAGATACACTGCCAGAAGATGAATCTGATGCTCTCTGGCGAGGGCCCATAGTCGCAGAGCTTCGTTGCAAAGCGACAGAGAGCCTGTTCCCCCCTGCTTGTTCACATAGAACATGGCTACTTGATTGTCCGTATGAATGAGGACTGTCTTGTAGCTGAGCAGAGTATGGAACACTCGAAGAGCAAGGAAGATTGCTCTGAGTTCCAAGAGATTGATATGTAGATGAGTCTCCTGTGGAGACCAGGTGCATTGGGTGGAGAGGTCTTGCAGATGAGCTCCCCAACCCATCGGAGAAGCATCTGTTGTGAGAGTTGCGTGGGGTAAAGGTTGTTGAAAAGGGGACCCCAGCAACAGGTTTTGAATGGACCTCCACCACTGGAGGGACAAAATAAGGCAACTTGTGTTTGCTATTTTGTCTGACAGGCATCCTGATGCCTGGGTCCATTGAGTTGATAATGTCCACTGGGCTGCCCTCATATGGAAGCGAGCATAGGGCACCACATGCACATGCACGGTGGATGCCATGTGGCCTAGTAGTTGTAACATTTCTCGAGCAGTGAGATGAGACTTCAGCACTGCTTGAGACGCTAACTGCACCATGCGAAGACAACGGGCCTGGGGGAGGTAGACCCTTGCCTTACTGGTATCCAGCAAAGCTCCTATGAACTCCAAAGATTGAATGGGAGTTAGACTGGATTTTGGGATGTTTATTACCAGACCCAAATACTGAAGGATACGCATTGTGCAGGATAGAGAAGTCCTGGCCTCTGACTCTGTTGGGGCCCAAATGAGCCAGTCGTCTAAGTAGGGGAAGACGAATATCCCTAGAGTGCGGAGAAATGCTGCTACAACAGCCATGCATTTCGTGACCACCCTTGGTGCTGAGGCCAGGCCAAAAGGAAGCACCCTGTATTGGTAGTGCTTTCCCTGAAAAAGGAACCAAAGGAACTTTCTGTGAGTTGGATGGATGAGAACATGGGTGTACGCATCCTTGAGATCTAGAGAACAAAGACAATCCTGACTCTGAAGGTATGGCAGCAGAGTTCCGAGAGAAATCATCTTGAATTTCTCTTTGACAAGGAATTTGTTCAATTCTCTGAGGTCCAAGATAGGTCTGTATCCCCCTGTTTTCTTTGAGATAAGGAAATAGGGGGAGTAAAACCCCGTACCCTGATGAGGAATGGGTACTTCTTCTATCGCCCCTTGGGCAAGAAGGATAGTGACCTCCTGACCTAACAGGTTGATGAGAGGTGTCGGAGAATTGAACTACCTTATTACTGTGGGAGGGGGCATGCTTGACAAATGAAGCCTGTACCCCTCCTTTATGATGGAAAGTGTCCAATGCTCTGCTGTTATCTGCACCCATCTGGGGGCAAAGTGACATAACCTTCCTGGAATGGTGGAAGGCTCTGGTCCCATGAAAGCCAGGAAGGCTAAGTTCTATAGCTGAAAGTCAAAGGCCTTGTGGAGGCTGAGACTGCTGAGACGGTTGAGGCTTAGCAGTTTTTGCTTTCTTCTGCTTGGGTGTTTGCTGACCTTTCCTGACAAGCTGACCTGCAGAATGTCCCTGCTGAGCATAAGCAGGATAATATCTTTTCTTGAACGATTTCTTTCTAGCAGGATCAGTTGTGGACTTGGATAATCTATCCAAGGTAGAGTTGTCAGCATCCAACTCATTGGCCTTTTCCTGCCAATCTCTACTAAACAGGTTCTCACCAGTATAAGGGATATTTCCCAATTTGTCTTGTACCCAGAGCTCCAGATCAGATGCCTGGAGCCAAGCAATTCTACGTGCACCTATGGCAATGGCAGAAGTTCTGCTTATGCACTCAAAGCAGTCAAAGGCTGCACAGTTGACAAATTTAGAAACATCTTGGGCATGTTTGACCAATGTGAGAAAATCCTGTCTTCTATCCTCAGGAAGAATAGGACTCAAGGCCTCTAAATCATCTGTGACCTCCTTCAGGAACATTCCCATGTAAAGACTATAGGAACTGATCCTGGCAGAAAGCATGGAAGCTTGGAAGACACGACGTCCAAAAGCATCCAGGGTTCTGCACTCACGCCCTGGAGGATTAGAGGCGTGTCTCTTTGCACTCTTAATAAAGAAGAATTCTTCTGCAGTGACAGGAACAACGACCTGCTGGCTCCGCGGAAAAAGAAGAACTGGAGAGAGACAGTTGGGAAAGGCGGGAAGGCAGCACGCAGGTGCTGTGGGATGCTCCCAAAAGCTTTATAATTGGACGCTGGGGAGCGTTCCCGCGCAGGCTCCGTCGGTACCGACGATACCCATATGTGATGACTACATTCTTGCTTGTTCCTGGAGATTGCCGGTTGCCGATCAGCGTTCTGGTGCAGTCAGTTTCAGCGAGCCCCGATTCTGAGCACCGATGCCCTGTGAAATGCAGCAGTCTGGTGCGGAGGTCCCTAATCCTGAGCCCCAGTCGTACTTGGTGCCCCCTGGGAAAACAGGCTAAGAGAATGCTTACCTGAGATTCAGATGCTTTTAAATGCTCTTGTCGGCAGCTTGAAGAGGTGGAATAGGAAGCAGCAAATGGTTAGCAAGTTGAAGCTGCTTGTGAGGCGCGTGGAAGGGGAGAGGGGTTCCCCTCCTTGTCTGCTCTAGCGTGCACTGCTTAAATTTGATGTGGAGAGCCTCTGAACTTACAAGCTGTAATGCCAGTTGCCGATCAGCATTCTGGTGCAGTCAGTTATGGCGATCCCCGATGCCCTGTAAAATGCAGTAGTCTGATGCAGAGAGCCCCAATCCCAATCCCTGGTCCCACTTGGTGCCTCCTGAGAGAACAAGCTAAGAAACCGTATACAATGACACCGTCCGTGCTAGACCTCCGAAATCCATACTAATTACCTAATTACTTACTACCTCCCCAACGACCTCCATTACCATAATACTCACCCTCCTCTACCTTTCCTCACTTCTATGGACTGTCACAGCACTTTCCCCACTCATTCTCACATACCTATTATTCGCTCTTATCCACTTCCTGTAATAACCTACACCCATACCAGAGGCAAATTTAGATCATGTCGGCATCTCATTAAGATCAAAATATCACCTCCTGTAGCAACGCCTCTCTCTCAAGAACCCTTTCCAGGAGCTTCTCAACTAAATGCTCATTATTAAATGCTTGCTCAGCAAGAAATAAAATTCAAGTACTCATCGATCACCTCTCCGATAATCATTTAGATATCCTTTGTATAACTGAATCCTGGTTCTCTGATTCAGATAATATACTAATGAACCTGCTGGCAGCACCTAACTATAGACTATTCAGTTGGCCAAGAACTGAGCACAGGGATGGTAGTGTTGTCATCCTCACTAGGAAAAGTCTCAACTTTAAGCTTCTCACTACTTACACGAGCAAGGGCTTAGACACATTAGTAGTCACCAATGGTTCTATAACCATACTTCTCATTTATAGATTTCCCAGTGCAAGCTCAGATGATTTGGACCTTATATTAGAGCTAATATGTAATCATAATTCCTTCACTAACCCCCTTTTGCCTTTGGGTGACCTTAATCTCACTGCGATTCCAGCTAGAACCTCAACAGCCTTTATAAATGCTATAGAAGCCCTAGGATACACACAAATCGTTAATCAACCCACCCACAATAGAGGTAACATACTGGACCTAATATTTGTACCAAAGCTCCTCCTTCTGCACAATACTCTTTCAACACCCACACTTCTCACTATCCCCTGGTTGGACTACAAAATTATCAGCTTCCACATTTTTCCTGAAACACTTATCCAACTTCAGCCCCATATAAAACATACTACTCGCAGATTCTACCTCCTAATAAATGAACAATTTCTAAACAAGATCTTACCTAACCTACAATGTGCTACTGATGATCTTGATGCACTCATTCAAACATAGAACAATACCATTAGTAACGCAGCTATTATGCCACAATCACCCATAGTCCACCAAAGACAACAGCATGGTACAACACTCAATTAAAAACAATGAAGTGCAATCTCAGAATCCAGGAAAGAAAATGGACACACTCTAAAACGCAGGACCATTACTACGCTTACACGGCTGGTCTTCGTGCATATCAGGCAGCAACACATGAAGCAAAGAAGAATTACTTTACTAAACTACAGGTCTCCTTAAACCGCCCCAGGTAACTCTTTAGCTTAGTCAAAGCACTAGCAAAAGAACCCCTCCAACGGAAAGAAGAATTAGATATAACTCCACAAACACTGACAGACTATTTTCAAACCTTAGAATGCTCTCACGGCCAACGAATACATTCCTCAATACCACACCAATTTCTCACTTTCGCAGCGCCTCAAGAAACCTGGGCTTCTTCTTCACCTATGTCTATTGAGCACCTGGAAAGAATTATTTTAGGAATCAATACCACCACTGGATCCTCTGGATCCTTGCCCCGTTAGCTGGATTAAGGCTACTCGAAAGGAATTAATAACAGCAATACTTAAAACCACTAACCTATCGCTACTACATGAATACATGCCCCATGAGCTAAAAATGACATACATCCACCCAGTCAAGAAAGGCACTGCATCAGACCCCAGCACAACCAAGCTCATACCGTCCTATTGCCAGCCTACCCTTCTTGGCAAAGGTAATAGAAAAAGTTGCATTAATACAACTCCAAAACCGCATAAATGCTCACTTCCTACTTGACCCATAACAATATGGCTTCAGACCACAGCACAGAATAGAAACCCTTTTGGCAGCTTTAACTGATAATGTCATAAAAGGCCTAGACAAACCTAACTCAGGTTTTGTCCTTATCTTTCTTAACATCAAATTGGCCTTTGATTCCATTCCTCACAATCTACTCATTCGACGCCTACATACATTGGGCCTAAGAGATACCACTCTAAGCTGGTTCACATTACACCTTATTAACTGAAAACTACAAGTCAAAATGGGATCTAAAACGTCTACTACAATGGTCTGCCTTATCTTCCTTATTATTTAACTTCTTCCTCCAACCAATTTGTTCTATCATAATGAAGTAAAACATATTCTACCATCTATACGCTGACGATGTCATGCTATACACTCCTATCAACACTTCCAACTCAGACCTCTTACACCTGAAGAATTGTTTCAGCTCCATCACGCACTGGCTCATGCAACAAAATTTGTCCATAAACTATAAGAAGACTGAGGTCCTCCATATTACTAAGGATATCAACTTTATTCCGTCTCCCTACATTTCCATTAATGGTACCCAATTACAAGTCAAGTCAGAGGTTCGTTAGTTAGGAGTAATTCTAAACCAGCACCTCACCCTTTTCTCAAACACGTGAGAAGCATCTACTACAAACTCAAGAACATACACCACCACAGGCTGCTCCTTGAACCACAAAGCTTCTGCTCTATCCTGCAGGCCCTCATATTCCCACACTTTGATTACTGCAATCTTATACTTCAATGCCTGCTCAAGTATGCCTCTCTCCAACTAGCTATGAATACAGTTGCTCGCCTCCACTCCAATGCCTCAAGATTGGACCACATTATACCACTTCTAAAAAAGCTGCACTGGCTGCCTAGGCCTCAGCGAATTAAGTTCTAAACCTTTCTCACAATATTTAAAGTCTCACACAGCCTATCTGCAATCTACTTAAAATCTCTTATTCAAAAAACACCTGACAACAGAAGCAGAAGATCAAGTTCCCTCAACACACTTCTCATACCGACAATAAACACCAAGGTCGGACTCACAACATCAAAAAGAGCCTTTTCCTTCTTTGCTCCAGCTTTCTGGAAGACACTCCCAGATAGGGTTGCCAACTTTTTCACCGAAAAAAACCCGACACCTGTGGCTCGCCATGCTCCACCCATTCTCCGCCCCCAGTCCCACCCCTGCCCCGCCCCAGCCCCACCCACAAAAATTACCGAGGATTCAGTCACACCCCCCCTCAGTGCTGGTTCACTCACTCACCCCCCCCTTCTGACTCACTCACCCCCTTCCCCTGCTGGTTCACTCACACCACCCCTCCCCT
Source organism: Ichthyophis bannanicus (assembly GCA_033557465.1). Classification (NCBI taxonomy): domain Eukaryota; kingdom Metazoa; phylum Chordata; class Amphibia; order Gymnophiona; family Ichthyophiidae; genus Ichthyophis; species Ichthyophis bannanicus. Next base: position 496,958,709 of record CM066035.1, read on the forward strand.
CCCCTCCCTGCTGGTTCACTCACCCACCCCCCCTGTCACTCACTCACCCCCTCCCCTGCTTGTTCACTCACACCAACCCCCCTCCCCTGCTGGTTCACACCAACCCCCCTCCCCTGCTGGTTCACTCACACCACCCCCCCTCCACTGCTGGTTCACTCACCCACCCCCCTGTCACTTACTCACCCCTCCTGCTGGGTCACTCACTCACTTACCCCCCTCCCCCTGCTGGTTCACTCACACCACCCCCTCCCCTGCTGGTTCACTCACACCATCACCCCCCCCCCCCTTTGCTGGTTCACTCACACCTCCCCCCCTTTGCTGGTTCACTCACACCACCCCACCTCCACTGCTGGTTCACTCACACCCCCCCCCACTTTTGCTGGTTCACTCACACCCATCACCCCCCCCCCCTTGCTGTTCACTCACACCATCACCCCCCCCCTTGCTGGTTCACTCACACCACCCCCCCCCTCCACTGCTGGTTCACTCACACTCCCCCCCCCTTGCTGCTTCACTTACCCCATCACCCCCCCCGTGCGGGTTCAATCACACTTCCCCCCCCCCTTTTCTGGTTCACTCACACCTTCACTAAACCCCCCCCCCCCCCCCTGCTGGTTCACTCCACCATCACCCCCCCCCTTGCTGGTTCACTCACACACACACACACACACACCCCTTCTGCCCAAGCCGCTGCTTCTGCTTTGTACAGAGCAGCGGCTGCACTACACTTACATTGAAAAGTAAAGGGAAACTGTGTCAGGAGCCCTCCGGTCATCGCAGAGCCCAAGGAATTGATGTCATGGGGGCGGGCTCCTCACAGGCTGTCTTTCCTTTTCAAATTAACTTTATTGCAGCTAAAGTTAATTTGAAAAGGAAAGACAGCCTGTGAGGAGCCCGCCCCCATGACATCACTTCCTGGGCTCTGCAATGATCGGAGGGCTCCTGACACAGTTTCTCTTTACTTTTCAATGTAAGTGAAGTGCAGCCGCTGCTCTGTACAAAGCAGAAGCAGCGGCTGCACTGCTATAGGGAATCGCGATCGCGTTCGCGCCGCGGACTTCGGCACAAAAGCCGGTTTTTTGCTCTGGCCGCTCCCGATCTTGCGGCCGGAGCAAAAAACCGGCTTTTCAATGGCCGGTTTTACAACTGTGCCGGCAGCCGGCCTGGCCATAGAAAAACCGGCCAGGCCGGCTGAAAACCGGCCGGTTGGCAACCCTACTCCCAGATAAAATTTGTGACATCAATGATCTGTCAGAGTTTAAAAAGAGTTTAAAAAGAGACTAAAAACACACCTATATTTAGAGCATTTCTCAAGTGATGAAGCATAGTTGTCAGCTCTCTGACCTTGTTTACCATTGTTTTATGTAACATATTTGTTCAAATGATTTTGAATTCATGTTCTATGTGAAGTCATATTGCCCTTGTTTTTTTTTTTTTTAACTGCTTAGATTTCCAGATTTGCAGTGCTGACAAGTCAGTACAGACTCCTGGTGACCCAGCTGCCTCTGGGTTTTCTTGGCAATGTATCACCGGAAACAGATTGCCAGGCCTTTTCTTCAAAGGCAATGGAGAGTAAAGTGACTTGCCCAAGGTCACAAGGAATGCCAGTGGGAACTGAACCCTTGATCTTCTGAGTATTAGGCAATTGCTCTAACCATTAGGCTATTCCTCCACTAACCAACTAAATAAGTAAATAAATGAGGAGAGGACTTAAATTTGTAAATAATTAGGATCAGATAGTGTGCGGAGATTGTGATCTGTTAGAAACTCTGAAAAGATGGGGATTGTGGATGGAGTGTAAGAGAGGGGGTGGAGGGCAGGAGATGGGTGTGTGTGTAAGCGAGAAAAGGGATAATACAAGGAGGGATGTGAAACAATGCAGAGAAGCAGTGAACAGAACTGAAAAGGAATATTTTAAGGGCAACAAACCATTTTGTTAAGAAATTAAATAAAGGTAAGAGGAAAAGGAGGCTGCTATGGTTCTTTAAAGAAGTAGCTGAAAAGGTAAGCAAAAATAGGTTAGCCTTCATAAAGTTCAAAAGATCGCAGAAAGAGGAAGACAAGCAACAATATTTGGAAAAGCTGAGAGAAGCTGGGAGAAGTTGGGAAAGCAGTCCATAACTCTGCGACATAAAATTATGTATGTGTATATAGTCATACTGTTTAATTTGTAAATAATGCCAAATCACATGTAAAAACTTGATACTAATTTGTATATAGTTCACCTGTTCACCATGTTTTAAACTCCCTATTTAATGTAAGTCCAATGTTAGACTGTTCTGCATTGCACAATTTTTGTTGCCTGTGAACCGCGCTGATGATAAATAGTGCGGTATAGAAAAAACAATAAATAAACAAATAATAGAGAGGAAATCAAAAATGCAAATGGAATTAAAAATAGTCAATGCACTAAAACAGAGGGCTAAGACTTTATTTTTAAGATATGGTAGGGACAGAAGTGCAAAAACAAATAGAAATGAAAGTGAAGCGGATCTTGAATGATTTTCAAAGACTGTGCTCATGAGGCAATAGCTAAACTGAAAGTAGATAAAGCAATGGGGCCAGATGGAATACATCAGATAGTCCTGAAAGAACTTAGGGAAGTTTTGTACTGCCTTTTTGTTGACATAAAATATTGCTAACTGGTTGACTAAATCAAGATTGAAGAATCTCAAAGAAGATGAAGGAAAACCTGAAGAGCATAGAAAATCGCTCTGATTTCTGGATGACTGATATGAAGACGTGTTTCTTATCTTGGCCACCTGACTTTGGGGTATCACGATGAACCCCCCAGGCTATCTTGAAAGCATCTGTGTTCAGGACATATTGGTGCTGCCACACATCAATTGGACACTTCTCAAAAGATGGGTTTGTGAGTCTGCCACTGCAACATTACTCACAGTCGAGGAGGAAGATAAAGAAATGGCAAAAGAGGCTGTGAACATTTATTTGAAATCCCCCTGGGGATGCTTCATTTTCAGAAGGGTGAAAAGGAACTATAGGAACTGCTGCCACCATATGTCCAAACATTTGTAGGTTCTATCTGGCTGTTAACTTTGTTGTACACTGGCCTAGTGTTGTACATTGGCCTAGTGGTTGGGGCAAGGTACTTCAGGCCGGAAGGTCGGGGGTTCAAATCCCACTAGAGGACAGCAACCTCGGGCCGGAAGGACTGGGGTTTCTAGTCCCACAGGTGCTCCTTGTGGTCTTGGGCAAGCCACTTAACCCTCCATAGCCCATGTTCCCTGTAAAATACTTATCTCCAAGTTATAATGCCCTGTTTAATGTAATTTCAGTTTGTTCAATGTAAACCGCACTGATGCAGAATAGCGCGGTATATAAGAGAATGTAAATAAAAAAATAAAATAAAAATAAAAGATAAACATGGGTAATGAATGCTTGTTTCCTTCCTCTGGCAGAAGAGTGTGTAATACTACATCTATGAATGAGATAATGTTTGTCAGGTGTAATATTGATTTCTGGAAGCCGATAAGAAATGCTAGAGACTAGAAAAGAGTAACAATTCTCTGAATGAGAATTGAAGCCTGCACTTCTGAAGAGGCCACTAGAAGCAAATCATCTAGGTAAGGAACTACCAGATGACCTTGTTGGTAGAGGCATGCAGTGGCCACAACAAGGTACTTTGTGAACATCATGGGGACTGAGACCAATTTGAAAGGCTGTTCTTTGTGCTGGTAATGATTGAAGGGTGAATTTGAGATATTTTTTGTAACAAGTATAGTTTATATTTTATTAAATTTGATATGCTGCCCTTTGTGAAAAACACAGAGTGGTTTACAAAATCAAAATAAAGTGAGGAAAAAAACTCCATTCATTACATGAAAAAGACATACTAAAGGCTACAAATTACAATTTAAGAAGAAAAATAGAAGAATAGCTAGTATTACAGTAGAAAGAATATGGGATTGCCAGGGATGCACCCTGGTCAGCTCCCCTGTTCTGGCTCAATCCCAAATGCCTGCTCAAATAGGTATATTTGCATAAGCATTTTGTACTTTTTAAATATGGGCTCTAAGCAAATGAATAGATTGGTATGTGAGTGTATGCATCCTTGAGATCCAGAGTATACAGTCTCCAGAGGAATTTCTCTTTGGATAGAAACTTGTCGTGGTCTTTGAGATCTATGAAGGGATACAAGCCCCCTGGGGGTTTTTTTCTGTAATGAGAATACCAGGAATAAAATCCTTGATTTCTCTTGTGGGGTGGCATGGGATCTATGGTATTGGATATACTCTTCTGTAGGTAAGAGAAGGGTCTGGGGGTCTACTAGTGAATCTGAGATGGTAGTCTTGTCAAATTATATTGGGGACCCATGAGTCTGTGGTAATTTTCAGCCAAGAAGGTAGGAAACACTGAATCTCCAGGAACAAGCAGGAATGCAGTCTTCACATATGGGTGAATGTCACCGACTGAGTCCGCGCAGGAATGTTCCTCAGAGTCCAATAGGAATCCACATATCCTCAGGAAATATTCTACAGGAACTAATCAACCAATACACTAGCAACCACCCCAAGAGAACAAGCAAAACAATTTTGATCGTCATCCCTCTAGAATACAAGAAAGCCAGCCAGGGCATGTTCCCTCTCTGTCCCAGCCTTATGGAACTCCCTACCAAGGCATCAGGTCAACTTTGGACATCAAGGACTTCTGCAAAAAAATAAAGACCTACCTATATGCTGAACACTTTGGACATATTGCTTAAACCAGGGGTGGCCAATTCTGGTCCTGGTGCACCACAATCCAGGTTTTCATGATGTCCCTAATGAATATTCATGGATATGTTTGCATACAATGGGAGACAGTGGATGCAAATATATCTCAAGAATATTCATTGGGGACATCACAAAAACCAGGCTAGATTGTGGTTCACGAGGACCGGAGTTGGCCACCCCTGACTTAAACCATACACAAGCACAGGTTACTGTCAACAGATTATCTAATAATACACACCATTTTGTACATAGTTCAAAGTTGTACAAGACTAAGTTTATATACTTGCACACAAGTTTTTTGCAATTTTAAAAGTTCAATATATGTTAACTATGTTTACTTATGTTTTATTGTAGCATTCAACTGTGATCTCCCATTAGCAGTCTGCAAAAGTTTAATGTTTTCTGAGTGGAGGAGAGAGCAGTATATAAAAAACATTATTAATTAAATAAAATAAAATAAAGCCTTTGGGAACACTCCACTGCATCTGAGTGCCTGCCTTCCTAACTCCTCTCCTCAGTTCTTCGTTTTCCGCGGAGGCAGCAGGACATACAATCCCGTCACCATCAAAAAACAAATCTTTTTTGTGAAACATCATGTTTCTGCCTTCCCGTCGCTGCCGGTTCTGTTGAGTCCAACACTGGCCTTGATAATTCTTTCTTTTTTATTTTATAAATTTCTCATTCCTTTTCTCTTCATTTTTAATGCAGTTTTCACCGCCAAGCTAGACCTTTAGGCCTCCATAGCCTTATCTTTAAGCTCGACGACAACTTTTTTGAGGCATAGAAAAGCTAACTAGTGGTTTAAAAAAATGTACCAAGTGTGCAGGTACCACATCAAACAATGAAAAACATGTGTTGTTGTTAAGTGCTATTGAGCCAGTGTCGACTCATAGCAACCCTCTGGATAGCTGACCTAAACTGTGTTCGATCTTCAGTCAGGCGGCTCATTGTTGATAGAGTGGCACCCATAGCTGCTCTTATTATATCGATCCATCTCATTGCTGGTCTTCCTTTACTGCGTTGACCTTCGACCTTGCCAAGCATTATGTCTCTAACGATCTCTCTCTTTGCATGATGGCTCCAAAATATGAAAGTCGAAGTCTTGTCATCTGAGCTTTTAAGGAAAGCTTAGGTATGTTCTCCTCTAGTACTGACCGGTTTGTTCTATGGGCAGTCCATGATATACACAGTATTCATCACCAGCACCTTAATTCAAAGGCATCAATTTTCTTCCTGTCTATCTTTATCACTCCAACTTTCGCATCTAGATGTTATTGAAAATACCATGGCTTGGACAAGTCAAATCTTTGTATGAAGAGAGACATCTCTGCTTCTGAGAATCTTGTCTAGGTCCTTCATAGCCATTCTGCCAAGAGCAATGGGTCATCAGATTTCTTGACTGCTTGTCCTTTTTTATTAATTTTATTGATCCAAGTAGGTTAAAATGTTCAACTATTTCAATTTATTCTCCATCAATGATGAACTTATTGATTCTGCCACTTGTCAGGATCTTTGTCTTCTTAATGTTAAGGTTCAGGCCTATTTTAAGACTATATTCCTTGATCTTGAGAAGCAAATGTTTCAGATCATCTTCACTTTCAGCCAGTAACGTGGCATCATCAGCATAGCAAAGGTTGTTGATCAGTCTTCCACCAATCTTCACACCTCTGTTGTCTTCATACAGTCCTGTTTCTCTGATTTGTTCTGCATATAAATTAAACAGTTAGGGGGACCATATGCAGCCTTGTCAGCCTTTGCTGATTTTAAATCATTCTGTTTCTCCTTTGTTCTATTCAAACTGTTGCTTCTTGATCAATGTAAAGGTTGTGCAAGAGAACGATCAGGATTTCTGGTATACCCATGCTTCTTAATGTGACCCAGAGTTTCTCATGGTTTACACAGTCAAAAGCCTTATTGTAGTCATATGGATATACTTTTGGTATTCTTTTGTCATTTCAAGGATCTATCTGACATCCGTGATGATGTCTCTTGTTCCTTGTCCTTTCCTGAACCCTGCTTGTACTTCAGGGCAGCTCTTGTTCCAGGTATGGTTGTAGTGTCTGCTGAATAATCTTGAGTAAAATCTTACTGGTAGGTTGGATTAGAGCGGTTGTGCGATAATTTCCACAGTCAGTCGGATCACCTTTCTTTAGCATTGGTATAAACACAGAATTTGTCTTCCAAATTTCCTTGCAGATCCTTGTAAGTATGATAACAGCTTCATCCGATTGCTGTAATACTTCAATGGGAATGCCATCAATGCCCAGTGCTTTGTTCTTTGATAAGACTTCCAATGTTGCTTCGACTTCTTCTTTCATCGCCAAGATTTCTGATCATGAGGTACAGATTGAAATGGCTGTTGGTCCACTTGATTTTTATGGTATAATGTCTCTGTATATTCTTTCCACCTTTTCTTAATCTTCTCAGCATCATTCAATATGGTTCCTTGAGCATCTTATAGCATTCCAATTTGAGGATGAAATTTTGCCTTTAACTCTCGCAGCTTTAGGAAAGCCTATCTTGGTCTTCCTCTAATATTTTCTGATTCTATTTCCTTGCATGCGTCATTGTAGTACTTCTTCTTGTCTTGTCTCACTGGACGCTAGAAATCTTTGTTGAGTTCTGTGATTGCCTCTCTTTATCCTCTGGCTTTAGCTTCTCTGCATTTCTGGGCAATTTTCAGAGTTTCTTCAGTCATCCATTTTGATTGTTTTCGCTTAAATGTTTGGGCCCTAACCATCAACCCAATTCTTGTCCTTTGTGCCAGAAAATGACAAAGAGAGACCTAAAGAACCGAGTCAGTCAGTATGGATCGTTGTTCGCCCCGGACTCGATTTCAGTGGCTTCCACTTCATCAAGGACATCGACTTCCTCTCATGGGTCTCACGTTTCTTCAAAGTCCAAACATAAAAGTAAGTCAAAGTCTCTGGTCACTCCTAAGTCATCATCATTGAAGACCAATACTGAGACCAGAGAAAAGTCCCAGCATAAGAACTGTGACTCCCCTAGGGTGCTTCTGATACACAGCGGCCAGCCAAACAGCCTTGGTGGGAAGACCTGTCCTCCAAAGCACAGGAGGGGCTCTGAGACGCTCATGAGGAATTGACCTCCGGAGAGCTAATGGTTCCATGTTTTGGGATGGTGGCTCAAAGCTCTGTGGGTGATTCCACACAGACATCGGCTATCTCTTTAGACCAGCGCATGCTGGCTCTCAAAAGGACTTTGGCCGCACTCCTCGCAGCCTTGGTACCAATAGCATCGAAAGCTCCAGGAATGTAGACTTTAACACTGAGCCTACAGCCAGGTATATGGAACCCCCAAGGCTGATGCCTTTGTTGGAACTGTCCGATACACCCGGTACCTAACAGGCTCAAACTGCCATGGCTCCAGATTTCAATACTTCCAAGCATCAGCAATGGCATCAACCCTCAACATCCATGAAGCATCGAGGTCAAACACAAGACCGCCGATACTTCGACTTCTTAGCAGATTCTGATTCCAGTTCTTCAGAATCCAATGAGAGATCACTCGATTCCCAGGAACTTCCAGACGTCCCTTCAGGCTCAAAAAAACATTCATCCATGACTCTTGGTACAGATTCAAGGACACTCGATGCCTTTGGGCGTCAATGTTTCCAGGCATGCATGATGGCCTCCAGAATAAACTCGTACATGCTGTACATGGGCATGTTTCTAAAGGATGTCACCATGGATCTGGAGACGTTTGCCCCATGCTTCCTTAGGATAAATGGAGTGCATTGCAGACACTCATCACACAAGGCCAAAATACTTCTAAGGTTATTACCAGGGCCTCTTTTGATGTCTTTGAATCAACACGCAGAGCTTCAGCAGTCTGCATTGGAGCACACAGAATGGCCTGGTAACAGGCATCAGATCTTGAGCAATGGGTCCAGGACAAACTGGCCAATATCCCATATACTGGAGAAAACCTTTTTGGAAAAGACTGGTGGGAAAAAGCAGGAGAGATTGAGATAGATGATTTCACCTAAAACGCCCTTCCAGGAAAACAGCTGACCCATCCAAAATAAAGACGCTTCCAAAGAAATCTTTCTATTCTAAAAAGATATACTATCCTTCTTACCCATCTTCAGCTGCCTATCAGCCTCAGCATCCTCAGCAGAGACAGCAAGCCCTTGCCAATCCAAGAAGCCCAAGGTTCCTAAGCCTCAACCAGCCGCATAGGCACAACCTGCACCTGGCTTTTGACTCTTTCCTAGAGATCATTGCCAATCTGCCTCTGAGGGTCCCCAACCCCTCCACATAGCAGGCAGACTCTGTCACTATTCCCACAGGTGGTACCTCATAACATCAGAGCAGTGGGCACTCCACAGTCCAAAGAGGTTATCAGCTTCACTTTGAAACGTTACCCCCACCAGTTCACAGGGAATTATCTCACCCATCCCTTTCAAAACACTCTCTTAAAAGAAGAGGTGACCACCTTGTTGTCCCAGGGTGCCATAGAAAGAGTTCCTCCTCCTCAAGAAGGGATGGGCTTCAACTCTCCATATTTTCTCATTCCCAAGAAAACAGGAGGATTCAGGCCCATCTTGGCCCTCAGAGACTTAAACAAGTTCAAATGATTTCTCTAGGAACTCTTCTTCCATACCTCCAGAGACATGATTGGTGTTCTCTAGACCTAAAAGAGGCGTACACTCATTTACTGATCCATCCTTGCACAGACAGTACCTGCGCTTCATATATCAAGGAAACCATTATCAATATCCCCTTCAGGCTAGCCTCTGCACCAAGAGTCTTCACAAACTGCAAGGCAGTGGTTGCTGCCTATCTATGCACTTTCGGGGTACTTGTCTTCCCTTTCTTAGACGACTGACTGATCAGGGGAGACTCTCCTCAGGAGGTAAGACTTTCCTTTCATCGCACCATTACGGTGCTCCAACATCTGGGATTTGTCATAAACTTCCCAAAGTCTCTCCTTGCTCCATCCAAATGACTGGAGTTAATTGGAGTGCTCTTAGATACTCAACAGGCTCGAGCTTTCCTCCCACAAGATCGCTCTGCCTGTCTCATCGAGCTGACCAGAGAGATATAACAGCAAAGCCAAGAAACAGCTCAAGAGATGCCACATCTTTTAGGATACATGGCCTCCACAGTCCATGTTGTCCCCTATGCTCGATTACACATATGACAAGCGCAGTAGACTCTGTCTTCCCAATGGATACAGGCAAAGGGGCATCTCAGAGACAAGATTCATATCACCCCTTAACTGATCAAGTCCCTTCAGTGGTGATGTTGTCCACAAAACCCACTTGTCCGGTCACCTTTTCAGATGCCTCCACCTCGGTATACACTGACAATGGATGCTTCCAAGCTGGGATGGGGGGCCCATCTGAACAACCTAACTACACAGGGACTTTGAACACAACAGGAATCTGCCCTGCAGATCAACCTGCTAGAACTACAGGCACTGACAAATACTCTTCTGGGTTTTGAACCCCAACTTCTGGGGCAACCTGTTCAAATCAGGACGGACAACCAAGTTGCCATGTTCTACATGAACAAACAGGGGGGAATGGGGTCCTGTTTCCTCTGCGAGGAAGTGCTTTGCCTGTGGTCCTTTGCCATCTCACATCTAATTCACCTCAGAGCAGTGTACCTTCTGGGATAACTCAATGACCTTGTGGACAAGCTAAGCCGTATCCTTCATCCACACAAATGGACCTTGCATTGGGACTCATAGATCTCTTTGCCACTCTGGAAAATACATAGCTTCCACACTTCTGCTCCAGGGTTCCGTCACTGCACAGATAGGCCCCGGATGCCATCCTTCTCCACTGGGACAGGGGCTGCTCTACGCATTCTCTCCCATCTCCTTGATACCCATGATGCTGTTCAAACTTCAGGCCGACAGGGGCTCAATGATCCTCATAGCCCCCTTCTGGCCCCATCAATCGTAGTTTCCTCTGCTTCTTCACCTTGCGCAGGCTCAGCCTCTCATCCCGGGATGTGCACCCAACCGCCTCTCTCAGGACCACGGGACACTCCTCCATCCCAATTTTCACTTACTATGCCTGACAGCATGGCTGCTGAAAGACTAGTGCTCACCGACCTCGACCTACCACAGGCAGTTAAGGATGTCCCTCTAGCATCTCATAAGGATTCTACCAGGCAATCTTATGCCTTCAAGTGGCATAGATTTGTCCTCTGGTGTTCCCCAAAGGACACTGACCCATTTTCTTGCCCAGTGGAGTCACTTCTACAATATCTCCTCCACTAATCCTTGACAGGTCTGAAAGCTAACTCAGTGTGGGTTCACCTTAGTGCCATTGCGGCTTCTTACTGACCAGTGGATGGACAGCCTATCTCCTCATACTCTAGTAGCACGCTCAATGTGGAGTCTCCTATTGTCCAAGCCACCATTAAGCCGCCTCCAGTGACCTGGGATCTGAATGTGGTTCTTGCGCAGCTTCAAAAGCCACCTTTCAAACCTTTAGCCACCACTTTCCTGAGGTTTCTATACTGGAAGGCCATCTTCCTTATTTCCTTCACTTCAGCTCGCCGCATCAGTGAGCTGCAAGGTCTGGTCGCGGATCCCCCCTGTATTTGTTTCTACCATGACAAGGTGGTTCTCCGTACCCATACACACTTCCTCCCAAAGGTGGTTTCCCCTTTCCATCTAAACCATTCGGTAATCCTCCCAATTTTCTTCCCTAGACCATATGCATCTCAGGCGGAAGCAGTGCTACACACCTTAGACTGCAAGTGAGTGCTGGCTTACTACTTGGATAGAACTAAGGATCACAGAAGATCCTCCCAATTTTTCATCTCCTTTGATCCTAGTCTCCTAGGTCTACCGTTGATGAAACGTATTCTATCCAGATGGATAGCAGATTGCATTTCTTTCGCTTATGCACAGGCAGGACTCTCTTTGGAGGGTCATGTCTCTGCTCATAATGTGTGGGCTATGGCAACCTCCGCAGCCAATCTCTGTTCAGTATCTGTTGGGCAGCAACATTGAGATCTGTTGGGCAGCAACCTGGTCCTCCATTCATACCTTTGCTGCACATTACTGTCTGGTCAGAGACTCCCATCGGGACATTGTCTTTGGCCAAGCTGTACTCCAGCACCTCTTTGGGACTTAAACTAAATTCCTACCCTTCATCCCAGACTTCTACAAGATACCAGACTATCGCTGGGAGAATATCACCTCCTGGAATCGAGTCCAATAGCACACAACTCTTCCAGATTCTTCAGCTACATGTTTTTTGCCTCAGGGATCACACTACTCTCCCCCCCCATACTAGTCTGGTACCTGGGAGCTAATGAGTCCCATATGTGAAGACTGCATTCCTGCTTGTTCCTGGAGATAGCATAGTTACTCACCTGTAACAGTTGATCTCCGGTAATGGCAGGAATCAGTCTTCACAACCTGCCCTCCTCCCCTAGGAGTTGTAGGATTCTTTTATTTTCTTCTTCTTCTCAGCTACAAACTCAACTGAGGAGAGAAGTTGGGAAGGCAGAAAGGCAGGCATGCAGGCGTAGTGGAGTGCTCCCAAAGGCTTTCCTATTAGATGCTGGGGAGCATTTCCGCATGGGCTCAGTTGGTGACGTTCACCCATATATGAAGACTGATTCTTGCTGTTCCGTGTTACAGGTGAGTAATTATGCTTTCTGACCTCCCACAGGGAGGACTGGCTAAACACCCTAAATCTGGAGACTGAGAGGATAGCCAAAATAACAACCTTCTTTTTGACTGAGGAGTTATTGGTCTGGGCTAAGCTTTTTCCCCCACCACGGCTTCTGCAGCATCAGGTGCTATATCTGTTGAGACTATTTTTGATAGTAATATCTCTTATGGTAATAAAATCCTCTACGATACTGGCTGAAAGAAGTACATCTGGCAAAAGAACCAGATTAAGAAGGGGCAACAGACAAAAGAAGCTGAAAAGTAAAGCAGTGATCTTTAATTATGTCTATTGTCTCCTTGAACGTTTCTCTAAATAGAGAGTCTCTAATACAAGGGGCATCAGCCAAACTAGAATGAACACCTTCCCACAATCCAGATGCTCTTAACCAAGCCAGACATCTGGTTCCAATTCCAAAAGCAGAGATTATGGCTTAGGCTTCAAAAACATCAAATGCATTATGAAAAGGGTGAGTGCCAAACTTATCAGCCTCTATAAAGGATGGTCACCAACTGCATTTGAGCTTGAGACGATAGATTTGATGAAAAGATCTGAACTCTCTGAAAAATAGTGTGCATATACTGGGCCATATTTAGCTGATCGGCAGCTATAAGTGCAGTGAGCATGGTCACTTGGAATGCCTTCTTTCCCAAATGATCCATCATATGAGAGTCTTTTCCTGACAATATTTTGGATTCTCTCATGGCTGCTTCCACTACAACAGAGGAATGTGAAAGTTGAAAGTTGTTGAAGCCTGCAAATAGAATGCTAGAAACCATAAGGAAAGGAATGGAGAACAAAACAAAGGATATTATAATGTCTCTGTAGTGTTCCATGGTGCAACTGCACCTTGAATATTGGGTACAATTTGGGTCACCATATCTTAAAAAGGATATAGCAGACCTAGAAAAAGTACAGAGAATAGCCACCAAAATTGTAAAGAGGATGGAAAGATACTCCTATGAGGAAAGGCTTAAAAAGTTAGGGCTCTTCAAATTGGTAAATAGATGGCCAAGGGGAGATATCATAGAGGTCTATAAAATAATGAATGGAGTGGAATGGGTAAACGTAGATTGGTTGTTTACTGCTTTAAAAAGTAATAAGACTAGGGGGCATGCAATGAAGCTACAGTATAGCCCATTTAAGACTAATAGGAGAAAACATTTTTCACTTGCATAATAAAACTCTGGAATTCGTTACCAGAGGATGTAGTGAAAGCTGTTAGTGTAGCTGGGTTTAAAAAAGGTTTGGACAAGTTCCTGGAAGAAAAGTCCATAAACCATTATTAAAGAGGACCAGGTAAATCCACTGCTTACTCCTGGGATAAGCAGCATAGAACCTGTATACCTTTTTGGGAACCTGACAGGTACTTATGACCTGGATTGGCCACTGATGGATACAAGATACTGGGTTTGATACACCCTTGTTCTGACCCAGTATGGCATATCTTATGTTCTTATGAAGCTGATTGAAGCTGACTGGACCTTAGACTTGATATCTAATTTTTGGAGACAGATTAAATTATAAGAGGATGTTACCACATACACAAGTGTTGGTTCTTCAGGAGTCCATGAATAGGAACAAGTCAGTCCATTTTAGTATGGTTTATACCACTTGATCTACCACCTTTTTTGATAATCAAAGTGGTTTATAATAAACATCAGAAATACAATAAATAGAAACTGGAAAAGAACACCAAAAATTTAATAGGATAGATAATAAAAAAGAGGGAGGAGGAAATTAGGAAGGGGGGATCATAAACAGACCCAATCTTAAGATCAAAGGCCAGCTGGAAAAGATGAATTTTGAGGGCAGCTTTAAATTTCGAAAAGGAAGATTCGATACGTAGTAAGGAAGGGAGAGAAGTGAGGAGCTAGAAAAAAGAATGCAGTGTGACAGGTACTTTCATGGTGAGCCTAAGAAGGGGGAGGAATGAACAAATGGTTAGCATGCACTGAATGTAGGACTCGAGATGGAGCATTGGGGATAAGATGAGAATAAAGATACCCCAGGGAACCAGAATGCATGATCTTATGAGTGAGAGTAAAGCGTAGTTACTCACCTGTAACAGGTGTTCTCCAGGGACAGCAAGAATCAGTCCTCACTTATGGGTGACGTCGGCAGCGACAGAGCCTGCGCGTAGCAATTCCCCAACTTTCAAAGAAAGCCTTTGGGATTGCTGCCACACATTTGTGGTCCTCTTCCCGCCCAAGGGTGCCATCTTGCTCAGTCAGGTCCCTTAGCTCGAGCCCTACCAAGCAGAGGGCAAGGGAAGGATAAAATCCAGCAACTCATCAGGGGAGGTGGGAGGGTAGTGATGACTGATTCCTACTGTCCCTGGAGAACACCTGTTACAGTTGAGTAACTACGCTTTCTCCAGGAACAAGCAGGAAGTCAGTCCTCACTTATGGACTCCCCAGCTACAGGCTACCGAACCTGTAACCAAAAAACACCTCCGCAAGGCCATGAGCAGAAGCTGATGCTCAAAAGAGCCCGAGTCCTCGGGTCCTTGAGGTGAAGCCCTTGGTAGCTATGAAGAAGGGTTGGAGGGCAGGAGTTGCTTATACCCAAAACAGATTACGGAGTACAGTCTGGCCGAAGGCGCTATCCCGGTTTGACTCCCTCTCCAGGCAGTAGTGTGCCACAAAGTATTTGCGGAAGACCAGGTTGCCGCTCGGCAGATGTCCATCAGGGCCACATAGTGCAACGAGGCCACCAAGGCCGCTTTGGCCCGAGCCTCATGCGCGGTGACTCGATGATCTAACGGGGCACCCGCCTTCATGTGAGCAAAGGCAATGCAGTCCGCCACCCAAATGGAGAGGGTGCATTTAGTGACTGTCTGCCCCAGTCGATTAGGATCGTAAGTCACAAAGAGTCGGCCAGATTTGCGATGAGCCTGGGTGCTCTGCAAATAGAAGGCAATAGCTCTTTTGCAGTTGAGTGTGTGGAGAGCCGCCGCAGCCTGGTCAGCGTGAGGTCTCAGGAAGAAAGTGGGTAGGACTATCTCCTCGTTAAGATGGAAATCCGTGACAACCTTAGGGAGGAATTTGGGATGGGTACAAAGGACCACCCTATTCCTATAGAAACTGGTGTAAGGGGCATCAGTCATGAGAGCCTGGAGCTCACTGACTCGGCGGACCAAGGTCAGCGCCACCAGGAAGACCACCTTACAGGATAGATGCCAAAGCGAGCACTTCACCATCAGCTCGAAGGGTGGATGTGTAAGCTGCATGAGCACCATGTTCAGATCCCATTCCGCCGGGGCAGGCCAGATGGGCGGCTTGGATAGCAAGAGGCCCTGCATAAAGCGGGAGACCAAGGGCTGCCCTGAGAGCGGCTTTCCCTCAACGGGGAGATGGTTCATCGAGACGGCGCTCAAGTGTACCCTGACGGAGTTCGACTTCAAGCCTTCCCTCGAGAGATGGAGGAGGTACTGAAGGACCCATCGAACGGGACACGAGAATGGGTCAATCTGGAACCCTGAGCACCAGACTGAGAAGCGCCGCCACTTGAAGGCATAGACTCGTCTAGTTGAGTCCTTTCTCAATGGAGGAGGACCTCCTCGACCTCCTCCGGGAGAGCCAGTGAAGCTAGGGAGACCCATTCAGCTGCTAGGTCGTGAGGGATAAGGAGGCTAGGTTCGGGTGCTGCACTCATCCCTCCTCCTGTGTTAGCAGATCCGGGGCAGAAGCCAGGGGAACAGGAGGCTCCGTCGACAGCCGGAGCAGAAGTGGGAGCCAGGATTGCCGAGGCCACGAGGGGGCTAAGAGAATCATCGATGCACGATCCCGCTGAGTCTTGAGGAGGGTTCTCGCAATGAGAGGGGTGGGAGAGAATACATAGAGCAGGCTGGAGGACCATCTCAGAAGGAATTCATCTGGACTCTCGCTGCTCGGGTGCGGTACTGGCCCACAAAAGAGGGGAACTGCGCATTCTGGGGACTGGCGAATAGGTTTATCGCCAGTTTCCCCCAGCAAAGAAACAGCCAGCCTGCCTCCCCTGGATCCAGCTGCCACTCGTGGGGGCGAGGGATCCTGCTGAGCCTGTCTGCCAGGACATTCTCCTGACCCGGAAGGTAGGCCGCCTTGAGGGACATCTTCCATCGGACGGCAAAGGAGTAGAGGAGGACCTCTTCCCGGCAGAGGGAGCACGATCCGGTACCCCCCTCCTTGTTGACGTAGAACATCGCTACACGGTTATCGGTCTGCACGAAAACCAACCGCCCCTTGAGGTGGTCCACGAAGGCCCTCAGAGCCTATCGAATCGCCCAGAGCCAGAGCAAGTTTATCTGCTGCTGAGACTCTTCGGGTGACCACTGCCCCTGCATGCACAATGACTTGCACTGGGCTCTCCAACCTAACAGGGAAGCATCCGATGTCAGCACCATGTCGTGCTGTGGTGCCTGGAAGGGCAACCCATGAAGAAGGTTGCGGGGGTTTTGCCACCAACTCAGGGACAAGTGAAGGTTGGGGGAAACCCTGACAGGGTCCCTGAGGTGACCCATGTACTGGCTCCACTGGGCGTTGAGGCACCACTGGGCTGTCCGCATGTGCAGGCAGGCATAGGGGACCACATGGACAGTAGAGGCCATGTGGCCCAGGAGGTGTAGCATGGTCCGAGCAATGACTTGAAGGGTGCTTTAGACCTGAGCCGCCAGGGCTCAAAGGCGGTCGGCACGATCTGCTAGCAAGAACACGGTCGCTCGCTGAGTATCGAGGCATGCCCCGATGAATTCTAAGGCCTGCACCGGCTCGAGGTGGGACTTTGGGTAGTTGACCAAGAACCCCGGGTCTTCCAACAGAAGGACTGTGTGCAACATCGCTCACCGGGTTTCCTCAACCGAGGATCCTGTAACAAGCCAGCTGTCAAGGTATGGAAAGACCGGTACGCCCCGACGCCTGAGACAGGTGGCGACCACAGAGAGGCATTTCGTGAAGATCCATGGTGCAGACACAAGGCCGAAGGGGAGCACCCTGCACTGGAAATGCTCTCCCTGTACCCTGAAGAGCAGGTACTACCTGTGCTGAGGGTGGATTCAGATGTGGGCATAAGCGTCCTTTAGATCCAAGGAGCATAGCCAGTTGCCCTGCCGGAGGAAGGGCAGCAGAACGCCAAGGGACAACATCTTGAACTTCTCCCGCACCAAGAATTTGTTCAATTTTTGTAGGCCGAAGATGGACCTCAGACCCCCCCCCCCCATCTTCTTGGGGACGAGGAAGTACTGGGAATAGAAGCCCCAACCTCGAAGGTGCGGAGGGACCTTCTCGACTGCTCGTTGGGGGAGAAGAGAGAGTAATTCCCGCTGCAGGAAGACCTGGTGAGTGGGGAGTCAAAGAGACTCCGCCGGGGAGAAGGGAGGTGGAAGCCTGTCAAAGTGAAGGTGATAGCCATCTTGGACGACTTGGAGAACCCAGGTGTCCGAGGTGATGGAAGCCCACAGAGAGGTGAAAGAAGACAGGCGTCCCCCACTCGCTGCTGTGTCACCAGAGGGCGAGGGGCTATGTCAATGGCATCAAAACCCCTGCACGGGTTGTGGTGGAGCCAGGGTTTGGGCTTTTGGCCCTTTCAGCTTGCAGTGCCCCTGGCTGGACTTACCCTGCACCGGAGTGGTCGGCGTGGAGGTGGTCGGGTACAGTGGGCAGCCACGGTACTGAAGACCCTTCGTAGGAAAGAAAGATTTTTTGGCCTGTTGTTTTTTCTGGGGAAGAGTGGAGGACAAACGCTGTCTCTATTTCCGCGGCATTATCCTCCATGGGTTTGCCGAAGAGCTGCTCGCCAAGGCAGGGAACATCCAGGAGCTTTTCCTGCACCCACTGTTCCAAATACGACGATTGGAGCCATGCCTGGCAGCGGGTTCTGATGCCCGCGGCTGCCACCCAAGCCGAAGACTCGAATCCATCGCAGGCGGCTCGGGAGAGGTATTTTGAGCGGTCTGCGATGGACTTCAGCAGAGCACTGAACCTACTGAGAGGCTCGCCCTCGAGGCCCGCGGAGAAACCTATGAGCTCCTTGGCCAAGTCACGTAAGAACATACCCATGTATAGTTGGTACGCTTGAATGCGACAAGATAGCATGAAGCTCTGGTAAGCCTTGCGGCCCAGGACGTCGAGGGATCTCGACTCTCGGCCGGGGGGGGGGGGGGGAACCGACAAGTGCGACTTTGAGCTCTTCTGTTTCCTCATGGACGACTCCACCACCATAGAAGTGTGGGGGAGTTGGGTCTTCCTGAAACCAGAACCACGTTGTACCTTGTACCTAATGTCAAGGTGCTTACTCACGATGGGGACTGAGGCGGGTGCCTCCCGCATGCGGAGCAGCAGCCGAAACAGAATGGGAGGGACTAGAATGGTGAGAGACTCCCTAGGCGGGGACTCATACTGAAGAATGTTGAGTTCTTCAGCTCAAGGGTCCTCCTCTGCCTGGGTGGCCAGGTTAAGAGCCCGTGCTATATCCTGGACAAACACCAGGAAGGAAGTGTCCTCAGGTGGCGAGCGCCGCTGGAAAGAGGGTGGGGAGGGGTCCAACGAAAGGCCCCGTTGGGTACGGGTTTCCGGGGAGGTGTCCCCTTTGGACTCCCAGTCCGAGAACTCGGAAGAGAAGTCTGAATTCGGCAAGTAGCCCTGTCCAGTGGCCGGGGCCCGTTTGGAGCCGGAGGCCCTAGAAGACCTCGCCTCCAAAGAACGGGAAGGCAAGCGAGACCGGCTTTGAAGACCCTCACGAGGCCCGCGGCTCTTGGGGGTTTCCTGGACAGATTTCGGTGTCCGACGCGAGGGACCCACGGTCTCTTGGCACGAATCAGCGAAGCTGGCTGTGAGCGCCTGCTGGGAAGCGATGAATGCAGAAACACTGCGTTCCAGCGCCACCATGCAAGATTCCCATGCGGGCGTGGGGTCCTGTGATGCTGACCACGGGGTCACTGGGTCGGGTGTCGAAGAGGAGAGAGGGTCCTCACCGGGACGGCCCTCAGGAGACCGGGTGCCTTTGCCGGAAGCCTCCGTATCTATGCGGGGTACCTTGCGGGGCCGCTCCTTATCCAACTCTCAGGAACACCAACGGGGTCTGAGCGACCGAGCGTAGAAGCTCTCACGCTTGTCGGGAGCCCCCGACAGCAACTTTGAGGCCTTCTTATTTTTGCACCACTCCTCTTCAGGGGACTCCTGGTCGGAGTGCCGCCGAGGTGGGGGACCCCACCGGAAGAGAGATGACAGAGGGCGCCACCGGGATTCCGAGGCAACCTTTCTAAAAATGTCTTCGGACTTCTGCTTACGACTGAGCAGGGCCTTAGAGGACATTTTCTTGCAGAACGAACAGAGCTCTGGATATGATCAGCTCCGAGGCACCGCAGACAACAGTCGTGGGTGTCCGTAAGCGACATGTTCTTAGAGCATCTATCGCATTTTTTGAATCCAGTGACCATAGGGGCAAAAATGGCCCCCTGTGAGGTCGAAGACCCATGCAGCCAGCGATTAGATAAAGAAAAGGGAGTGGAGCCTGTTAGCAAAAAAGGGAAAAAAAATTGTCCCCTAAGAGCTCTAAAAAGGTATAGCAGGGGAAGGACGGGTAGAGGACTGGTGCAACCAGAAAATAGGAGGCCAGAAGGCCGAAAACGAAAGACTTTTTCATAGGGACGAGGACGTGCGTCCGAAGGGCTCCGCAAAAAAGGGAGACTGAGGAAGATGGCACCCTTGGGCGAGAAGAGGACCACGCATGCATGGCAGCAATCCCAAAGGCTTTCTTTGAAAACTGGGGAATTACTCCGCATGGGCTCCGTCGGTGCCGACGTCACCCATAAGTGAGGACTTCCTGCTTGTTCCTGGAGAAGTAATTTTTTATTGAGAACGGTATGCAATAGGAGCCAGTGGGACTTGATGAGTAAAGGAGTAACGTGGTCAAATCTTGAGGCATGATGTAATAGTCGTATGGAAATGTTTTGAATGGACTGTAGTCGACGAAGCTGATACTTTGGAAGACCCAAGTAAATGGTATTGCAGTAATCCAATTTTGAAATTACAAAGATAGAAGCAATGTAACTAAAGATAATGAAAGAAGAACATAACAAATGGAATGAATCTGGCACAGGGTACAGAAACAGCATTTCGCTAAGGAATTGATATGAGAATGAAAGCTAATTGCAGGATCTACAGTGACACTAAAGGGAAAAGGAAGGTATGGATGGTAGGTGATAGACCCGGGGAAGGGAAGGAACCTGACATCCATAGAGCAAATGCTTTTGCAGGATTAAATATTAAGTGATGAGCATGAAGCAAGGAAGAGACCAAGTCCAGACAAAGGTTCAAAATATTAAGATCAGGTGACACTGCAGAAGTGTGAAACAGCAGCAGGATGTTATCCACATAGAGCAAGAGGAGCCAAGAAAACATTGAAAAGAAGAGGTACCAATACCAAGCCTTGAGGTATGCCACAAGACAGGGGAAAGAGAGAAGTGGATCCCTGAAACGAGACAGAATAAGAATGATCAGAAAGAAATGAACGAAACCATTGCAGTACAGTATCACCAAGTCCAACATCCGCAAGATAAGAAAGGAGAAGGGAGTGATCAACCAAATTAAATGCACTAGACATATCCAAAGATATAGCCAGAGAAATGTCAACCTTTTCCCAGGAAACATGAACCTCGTTAAGAACAAAAAGATGATATACAACTGGTCCATTATTTCAACTTTGCCAAACCCAATTTGAAATCACTTAATTTATGTCTGCATGAAATTTTACAATGGCTTATTTACAATTGTCAAATGAAACCTGGCTAAATCATCCATTATGTGGACCTCGGGCTGGTGCTCTCAGCCATCTCATTCTCTCAGGCCAGCAGCTTCCTCTTTCCAATTCCCTTTGTGCACTAGGATATATTTTGGACTTAGAACTGAAATTTGAGGCAAAGATACCTTCAGTGGTTCAATCTTGTTTATTTCAATTATGTCATTCCTAGATAAAGAGGCACTTCTTATACGCATCCATATCCTTATTATAAGCATAATAAACTATTGCAATGGCTTTTACAGTGGTCTCTCATATTTGTCACTGAAGAGGCTACAAACAGTTCAGAATTTTACACCCAGACTCATTCATTCAGCCACAAAGTATGATCATATGCTCCCTTTGTTTTCAGAAAACCATTGGCTGCCCATTATTTATATTTATTTATTTGGTTTTATATACCACACTATTCATAATCAGAGCGGTTTACAATAGAACAACTTATTACATGGAACACTTTACATTGAACATGTGAACATGATATAATACAATTAACAAATTTACATTAAATAAGTCATACAACAGTGGAATGAAAGAATGGTGAACTATTTACAGTCTGACAGAATCTTGAGTATAATATGAAAAGATAAAGAGTTAAGTTACGTGGCCGAAAGCAAGATGGAATAACGAGGTTACTTACCTGTAACGGGAGTTCTCCGTGGACAGCAGGATAAGTCAGCCACACCTGGTGACGTCCTCCGGGCAGCACCATGCATACGGAAGTGCTCTCCAGAGCTCAGAAAGGTGAACCTTTCTGAGCATGCCCAGGTAGCCCACCTTACCGGCCCGCCCCCTAGCCCGGCCAGTGAGTTCCTAGCTAGCTAGTTACCGGCTAGGGAGCAGCTCCGAGGCTGACCTCCTCCAGGGGAGGTGGGTGGGACTGTGTGGCTGACTTATGCTGCTGTCCACGGAGAACTCCTGTTACAGGTAAGTAACCTTGTTTTCTCCATGAGCCAGCAGGATTGCGTCAGCCATACCTGGTGCCTCCCTAGCTGCACGAGCACGCTGAGGTGGAGGAGGTAAGCATACAAGCGGACTGCTAGGGTGTATTAAGGCAATGCAACACAGCTTTATTGTTATCGTTACCAGAAGCTCCAAAGGCCATGTGCAAATCGTCGAACAGGTTGTGCAACAGAGTAACATATAATAAGGTGCTGGCAGGCAGTGCAAACCATGCAACATATTCCAAGGTGCAAACAGTGCAATACAATGTTGATAAGCGATAGCAACATGTAGGAGGCATAGCTTAATAGAAGTCCATAGTTAAGGGTGCCTTGCGGCCTCGCTCCCCTCGGTTGCAGTGGAGAGGACAGCCGAGCCGAGAGCAAAGTCCTCCTGGGCTTTGAGATCGAGGCAGTAGTTTCTGTGGAACGTGTGCGGGGAGGACCAGGTGGCCGCTCTGCAGACGTCAATCAGTGGAACAGAGCGAAGGTTGGCAATGGAGGTGGCCAGCGCTCTGAGTTTCTGAGGGCCAACTCTCGGCTGCTGCTGGGTGCCTGAAGGGTCAAGGCAATAGGAGACGCAGGAGGCGACCCAGTGGGAGAGGGTCCTCTTGTTGACGGGCCTGCTTGGGTCAAAGGATACGAACAGTTGCTCACCTTTGCGGGTGGGCTGTGTCCTGTGTAGATAGATCCGGAGGGCCCGGAGACAGTCCAGAGTGTGCAGGCGTCTCTCTTCGTCTGACGCATGAGGCTCCGGGAAGAAAGAGGGGAGCTTGATGGACTGATTGACGTGGAAAGCAGATGCCACTTTGAGTACGAACCTAGGGTTGGTTCTCAAGGACACGCGGTTCGAGTGCAGCTGTGTATACGGGGGGTGTGATACCAGTGCTTGCAGCTCGCTGATCCTCCTGGCAGATGTAATGGTTACCAGAAACAGTGTTTTCCAGGAGACGTACTTCATGTCCGCGGACTGTAGTGGCTCGAAGGGTTCCTGTGTCAGGCGCAGCAATACCATGTTGAGGTCCCAGGGCGGAACCGGATGTCTGATCGGGGGTTTCAGATTTGTCAGACTCTTCATGAAGCGGGTTGTGAGAGGCAATGCTGCGATCGAGTTGGCTCCTTCTGGTGGTACGTGGAAGGCCGCAATCGCAGAGAGGTGCACCCGGATGGATTGTGTTTGCAGGCCAAGGTGAGACAGAGAACTAAGGTATTGCAGAACATTGGGGAGTGGACACGTGGTGGGTTCAAAGCCTTGAGCTGCACACCAGACGCTGAACCGCTTCCATTTGAGACCATAGGATTTCCGGGTCGAGGGTCTTCTGGCTGCCAGGACCACGTCCTGTACCTCTCCGGGTAGGTGGAGTGTAGCGAGGTTCAACCGTTCCACCTCCATGCAGTGAGAGCTAGGGCTTTGAGGTTGGGGTGTCTCGTTCTGCCTCCATCCTGCGTCAGTACGTTCGGCATGAGGGGCAGGCGCTTCGGGGCCCCTTGCGCTAGGCGTTGGAGAAGTGCAAACCACATCTGGCGGGGCCAGTGGGTGACCACCAGGATGGCTCGAGCTTTGTTGCGAATGATCCGTTGGAGTGTTGCAGGGATGAGAGGGGTCGGCGGGAAGGCGTACACCAGAGACCACTCCCCCCAGCACACGTCGAATGCATCCGCTGCTAACCTCTTCACTGACGGGTGCCTGGAGCAGAATAAGGGGCATTTTGTATTCCGTTCCATGGCGAATAGGTCGATGCTCAGGGAGCCCCAGATTCGGAAGAGATTGTCGGCTACCTCCGGGAGGAGAGTCCATTCGTGCGGGTGCAGCTGTCTGCTGAGTTTGTCTGCCAGGGTGTTCTGGTCTCCCAGGAGATAGGAGGCACGGAGTTTGCACTCGTTCCTTACGGCCAGGGACCAGATCTGCGGTGCTTCCATGCAGAGGGTGCGAGAGGCGGTACCCCCTTGCTTGTTGATGTAAAATATGGTGACTTGGTTGTCCGTCTGGATGAGGGCGGATTTTCCACGCACGTGTGGTAGAAACGCTTTGAGAGCGTATTTGATGGCCCTTAGCTCTAGGAGGTTTATGTGCAGGAGCCTCTCCTGTTGTGACCAGGCTCCTTGTGTGCTGAATTGTGGGGTGTGAGCACCCCAGCCTGAGTTGGATGCGTCCGTGGTGAGGGTCACTTGGTGCTTGGGTGGGTGCATGTCCTTCCCAACTGAGAGATTCCCCGGTACCGTCCACTAGTGGAGTTGAGCTCTGACCTGGGGGGTCATTGGGATGCGAGTGGAGAGGGGTTGCGAATGTTGGTTCCAGTGGGTACGGAGATGCCACTGGAGTGCGGGCATCTTCAACCTCACAATGGGAAGGACCGACGTCGTGGCGGACATGTGTCCAAGCAGGCGTAGGATGGAGCTCGCCGAAGAGGTCCCCGTGGAGGCCAAGCTGGACGCAAGGGAGGTGATGGCGACCAGACTGCACTTGGGAAGGTAGGCCTTCGAGAGTTTGGTGTCGATCACAGCTCCAATGAACTCCAGTCTCTGGGAAGGCGTGAGGTGTGACTTGCTGAAGTTGATGACAAACCCCAAGGAGGAGATCAGGATCTTGGCTATCCGCAGGGACTCCTGCAGCTCCTGTGCCGAGGGGGCTGTAAGGAGTAGTCATCCAGGTATGGGAAAATGGAGATGTTCAGCTTGCGGAGATGTGCCGCTGCCACGGCCACGCACTTCGTAAATACCCGTGGCGCTGGTGATAGCCCGAAGGGAAGCACTCTGTATTGGTAATGCTGCCCTAATTATTTATTTTATTTATTTTATTTAGACAGTTTTGTATACCGCCTTATCCTTCAATCACAGCGGTCACAACACAATTGGGGGATACATTTAACACGCAGGGATATGAGACACATACACTAATACTTAGAGGGAACATGGGCAATGGAGGGTTAAGTGGCTTGCCCAAGACCACAAGGAGCATCTGTGGGACTAGAAACCCCAGTCCTTCCGGCCGAAGGTTGCTGTCCTCTAGTGGGATTTGAACCCCCGACCTTCCGGCCTGAAGTACCTTGCCCCAACCACTAGGCTACTCCTCCCTAGTACGTGGAAGCGGAGGTACCTCCTGTGGGACTTGTGGATGCGGATGTGAGTATAGGCGTCCTGTAGGTCAAGGGATGCCATCCAGTCGCCGGATTGTATCAGAGGTAGGATGGAGTTGAGAGAGTACATCTTGAACTTCTCCTTGATGAGGAATTTGTTTAATCTGTGGAGGTCGAGGATGGGGTGAACACCGCCTGTACTTTTGGAAATGAGAAAGTATCTTGAGTAGAATCCAGAGTTTATTTCGGCAGAGGGTACCTGCTCTATTGCATTGGAGGTGAGCAGGTGCAGCAATTCTACAGCCATGGCTACACGTAAGTGCGGGAGTGTGTCGCTGATGGGATGAGTTCTTTGGCGGGATATCGCAACAAAGCGCATGCAGTAGCCTTCTCGGATGATCTGTAGAACCCAGGAGTCTGAGGAGATCCGTCTCCATTCTGGTAGGAAGTGTGTCAGGCGACCCCTGATCCGGGCGGTCACCTGTGATTCGCTGTCAAAAGGAAGGCGCACCTTTGGTAGTGGGCGCGTTGTTGTTCTTCTGCTTACGGTCCCGCTGGGAGTTGCGCTGGTGCGAGGGGCCGTGGTAGGAGTTGTTCTTGTATTTGTTGTACTGCCATCTCCTGTTGGAGGGGTATTTTTTGTTGGAGGCGTAGTATGACTTCCTCTGGAAATTATTTCTATGAGTTCCACTGTGGCGCTCGAACCCATACTCAGCCAGAGTTTGTAGCGTGGTGCAATGTTCCTTCATATTGTTGACTGTGTCCTTGACCTTGTCACCAAAGAGTGACTCACCCGTGCAGGGTGCATCCGCGATCCTGTTGTGTGTGTCGTCACGCAGGCCAGAGGCTCTCAGCCACGCCCATCTTCTTGCCGAAATGGCTATTCCCGCAGTCCGCAGGGCTGTGTCGAAAGAATCAAAGGTTGTGCTAGCCAGATGCTTGCTGCACTCAGACAGATCCAGGAGGACGTTAGACACCAGCACCTGGGATTCCTTTGGAAAGGATGCAATGCCGGTTCTGAAGGTCACCGCGCAGGCGTCCAGGAACAGAACTTGCTGGAACTGGTGTGCCGCAATCTGAGCGTTGAGCATAGCTCCTTGGAACACTTTCTTTCCGATGTCATCGAGGAGCTTGTGGTCTCGGCTCGGAGGGCTATTGGCGTGAGTGTGTGAGGACTTTATGCACTTGAGAGCTGAAGACACCACAATGAATTGGTGTGGAAGTTGTAGCTACGAGAATCCGGGTACAGGTTTCACTTGATACTTAGAGTCCAGGCGTCTGGGGAACGGTCGGCCGGAAGCCGGCGTCTGCCACAGTCTCAAGTGGTTTCCAGCAGTGTTTGGTGAATGGGCAGCGCAAACGCTGGTTTTGGAGTTGCAAGGTATTTCAGGACCTCGGGAACTGGTTCTCCCCCCTCCTCTGAAACTTCTAAAGCCAAGGTGGATGCAAGTTTATTCAGGAACTTGGGGTACGTGAGATCCTCTGGGGGGGGGGTCCTCCCGCTCCGGGGATTGTCTCTTCTCAGAGTTGGTGTGTTCAAGCCCTTGTGATGCTGACCCCACAACCGCTGCTTCGATGTCGTGCTCCTCGGCGGTGCTGTCTGGAGAGGGGTTTTCCCGTCCCGGATCAGGCGATGGGCTAAGGGAGGGTTCTCTGGCTCCCATGTCCGGAGTGGATGTCGGGTGATGCAACAAGGTTCGTTCTGCGGGAGCTGGCTCAGTGGGAGGAGAAGGATGCGCCATGGGCGCAATGGAGGCAGGTTGTCTTAGCAGTTGAGTTAGTAAGTTGATGATTTCAGAAGAACCATTGTGGCTGGATCTGCTGGATCGGCTGTGGTGGCGGTGGCTACTAGGGGAGGAGGAGCTGGAGGGACTCTGGTGCTTGTTTTTGTGGCTGCAGCGGTGGCTTTTGTGGCTTCTGCGGTGATAGGAACGATGGCGTCATTTTGAGCAATGAGTGCCCTCTTCTCTGTGGCTGTAGTCGCTGTTGCTGCCACTAGATCTGCTGCGCCTGCCACCCCTGGCCCATTTCCTGTTGCGGTGTTCTCTGTGGCCCAAGATACTCCTGCTGCGCCTGTGAGCATTGGGGCCCGGTGATCCTGTGCCGATGGACTCAATGGCGCCGACAGGGCTCACTGGGGTGGTCAGTTTAGGGGACAGGCTCATAGCACGGTTTGAGGAACGGCGCCGAACACTGATTCCCCCGATGCTGCACGGCTCTGAGTGGTCAGAGGTAGAAGCCCCACCTTTTGAGTGGGCGGCGTCAGAGGAACGGCGCTTTGAGATGGTGTCGACGCTGCATTGCTCCGTTCTCCCAGAGGCCGAAGCCTTGCTAGTAGAGGGGGCGGAGTTGGAGGACTGGTGCCAAGTCTTGGAGGACTTAGGGGCGCCACCATCTTGTGCAGCATGGCCGTGCTTACAGGGGATCCCGGGCTGGAAACCAGCAAACCCCGGGGAGTCCACAGGTGCCGGGGACATCAGGAACCGCGTCGGAGGCACGAAGGGGGCATCCATGGCACAGCAGGGGATGGAGGCCGCAACAGGCACATCCGGAGCCGGCAACACAGCCGTACAGCTGAGGTACTTGCGTTTTCTGCGATGAAGTCCTGCAGAGCGTGGACTCTAAACCTCCGGGCTCCAGGGGACATTTTGCCACAATGATTGCAGTCCTCCACATTGTGGTTTGGGCCCAGACAGCGCAAGCAGATCTCGTGGTTGTCTGCGCTGCTCATCTTTCGCTTGCAGTGTAAGCATTTCTTAAAACCAGGCTTTGGCATCTCTGTAGATCTGTAGTTGTGATCAGAATTGTAGATGTAGTCTTGTTGGATTGGAGTTTACTTTGGATGAGAACAGGGTCCTTCTTGCTGGCAAGGCGGAAGGAAGAATACTGGCCGGGCTAGGGGGCGGGCCGGTAAGGTGGGTTACCTGGGCATGCTCAGAAAGGTTCACCTTTCTGAGCTCTGGAGAGCACTTCCGTATGCATGGCGCCGCCCGGAGGACGTTACCAGCTGGTCCATGGAGAAAGGCGTGTTTTGATTGCTTTGCGAAAGGTGGTCAAATCTGAAATGAGACAAATAGGAACAGGCAGGGAATTCCATAGTAGAGAGGCGAAGAGGGAGAAGGCTCTGTTCTTGGCGTATTGGGAGCTTTTTCTAGCTAGGGCTGGGATGGTAAGAGTGTTTGCCGTATTTGTTCTTCTTACTCTGTTGTCAGGAGTCCAATGTAAGAGATCTTCCAGTGAGGATGTGGAGAGGTGATAAAGAATTTTAAAATTTAGTTTATTAATGTTAAAATGAAGTTTAAAATTCTTAGGTTAGTCCATACCTACCTACTTATACTTTGCAATCACAAAATAATAAATTGTTGAAAATCCACCGCAGCCTCCCCCCCCCCAGAAACCTACAAGCACATTATTCAGACTGCACACGTAATTCTGTATTATATTTTTTGGCTCCAACTTTAGGCTGAAAAATTCCTTTAAGTGGTTTGGCCTTAACTGAATCATTGTTGGTCAAAGAGGAACTGACCAGATCATGGTTTTGTTCTATTTCTTGTTTGTTGTATTTTATGTGTATTTTGATTTGTTGCACGATTTTGATACAGAAACATTTTATTTTCTTTGTAAGGTTGTAGACCATTTTGATGTTACTACAAAAGATGGTATAGCAAACTATAATAAATATAAACCAACAAACAGCTACAGTCATTTCAGGAGGCCTAAGACATTAATTCTGCCCCCCATCTGACCCCTCGCATGCCCAGTTTCTAGCCTGATTTTCCTCCCCTCCTCTGTGTCTACCTCTTTTTTTGTTCACTCGCTCCTAAAAATGCTTAAGTCTTTCTTCTCTATTATGTCTAATAATGGCGTATCTTTCTGTCTCCTACTATTGTAGCCAATTTTATGCTTTGTAAACCGCTCTGATGCTCTGCTTCAGCGGTATATCAATTAGCGCATGAGAAACTTGCGCGGGAAGCATAAGTGGCGCGCTGATGTGCAAGCACAGGAACAGAGCCACAGTACAATGGTTAAGACACTGACCAATGGTGCAGGGATCATGGGTTCAATCCCCCACTGTGCCGAATGAAGAAGGCTGGCTGAGGCATTACCTATTATGTGTAATATTGCTTTAGGAGGCATTTTTATTTTTATTTTAATTAGTGCTGCCAGCAAACACACCCTCAAAGTATTGTAACATAAGGTGCTGCATATGGCGCCTCATAAGGTACCCCAGAGGGCACATTTTAAAGTACACTGTCCGCCACGGCACCCTACAATGTTGCTGAAAGGGTGGCCTATAGTGCGCCATATAGGGTGCCCTATGAGGCACAGCAAGGTCATAGCACTGTGTTTGATGGCAGCACTGTGCATTTAAACGCTGTGATAAGGAAGCTTATCATAGCTCAGGAAGGAGCTATAGGAAAGGTGAAGTGACTCTGAACAAGCAACCTGTCAATTCTGATAGAAATAAGAAAACAGAATTTTCCCATAAAAGACTAGTAGTCCCAGAATGCACCAGGTTTCCAGCAGCCATTAGAGGAGCTGAAGTGGGGAAACATGTGTTCAATCAGGAGGGCTATGAGGTAATCCCTAAGCACTCATCTCAAAGGGCAGGGCCTGATTCAGCACAGCTGCGCTGTGTTAGGGAGGAGCACTCATCTAAGCAGAATAAAGGTAGAGTTTATTCTACAGAGAATTATCCCTCAGTATCCTGAGAATCAGCTTGAGCTTGATCATCTTCATCATCAGGAGGATCATCAGAAGCAGAAGCCAAACCGGACGGACAGACAGGGAAAGAAACCCTTTGGAAGAAAGAGGAGAAAAGCCTTTGAGAGGTCTAGAAGAGTCCAGAGCAGTACGTATACTGGGAGGCATTCCAAGGGCCAGCATACACCATTGGACTGGGGAAAGCCAGAGGAATGGTGCTGCAGAGCTAGGAATCTCCAGACGATACCTGTGAGAGAGACGGCTGCATGTGGAAGGGACCCTAAGACCCGTGCCAGAAGGTATGTGAAGAGAGATCCAGTGTCCAGGGATCTGGATTGGAAGGCTGGACATAAGAACTGGACTACATACTGGCCAGGCTATATAGAGAGGAACTCTAACAGCAATGGAAGCTCAGGTATGAACACTGATCTATGCCCTAGCTATAACCTTGAAAGACAGCAGGGAAACAAGTATTCTCCTGAAAGTGCTTCCTTGGGAGATTCATCTGTGCCAATCCATGATATTGAACCCATGCTTGTTGAAGAAGAGGGGTGATAGCAGATGAAGAATCTGTTTACATGGACTGCTCTCTGTCTAAACTCCTTTGGTGATTTTTCTGTTATAAAGTACAGCAACCATCACAAAGAAATACAAACTTGTTCTTTAATCTACTCAGAAAAGCTCCTGTGTAGGATTTCTAGCCACACAGTAGGAAGCAAGCCAGCTAAGGGGTTTCAGCTGGATAACTGCTAGCAATTGAGCCTTATCTAATTGCTTGTGAGCTAGGAGAGAATCACTTCTGAATCTATGTGGGAAGATACAAGAAGTTAACCTGAGAAGAACAGTTTTTTTTCTTTCTTTGTGGCTTTTGGTTTGTTGTTTGATATATGCTAAGAAAACATTAGCTAATGCCTGACAAGTTTAAAGGTTGTTTTCCTGATTTTGTTTTTTTTTCAAGTTTAACACTGAAAGCAAGTAACCTGATTTATGTGCTACCAAGCATATCTGTGTTGGGAGAAATAACTCCATAAATAAATTTCTTATTGGCTTTAACACTTGAGCACAACTAAATTATTGTCAGCAGCTGTGTCTGGTGTGAATGAACTGCATTGCCCACAATCCCTTGCAAATCATATAGATATATGCACTTGCCAAGACTGTGAAGATTCTCACCCAGGCAGCTGTCTGACAACGCATGGAAATCTGAAGTAGGTGCGCTGACATGCAAGGAGGAACAGCAGTGTAACACAATGGTTAAGGCACTGACTGTTGATACAGGGGTCATGAGTTTGATCCCCAGTGTGCCTAATACGTAAGGCTGGCTGAGGCATCAGCTTTGACATGTACGTATTGTTTCCTGCAGCACTTTATTTGTATTTTATTAATTGCTGCCAGCAAACATGCCCTCACGTGGCGTAACTGAAGGTGCCGCATAAGGCACACTATAAGGCACTCCATAGGGCACATTATAAAATGCACTGTCCGCCACGGCACCCTATAATGTCCCCTATAGGGCACCCTATAAGTCGCTCCACAGGATAACGTATAGTGCACCTTATATGGACGGTAACCATAAGGTCTCCTATAGGGCGCCCTATAAAGCACCCTCTGAGGCACCTTATGGGTACAGTACGCTGAGGGTGTTTTTGCTGGCAGCAATAATGTACATTAAAAATAGATAATGCTTTGGGCAGCCCTATCAAATAACCCCACTGTGGGTTTGAACCCATGACCTCTGGCTCCACAGGCAGTGAAGTAACCAGTGGGCTACAGCTCTATAGCTGCTAGCAAGCCCCTGGCTGGCTGCAGAGGGACTGCACGTCACCACACAGACAGTCTGCTGTGGTCACCAGAATATGGTTAGCCCACCCGTACCCATGATGCACTGCACATGCAAATCAGCTGTCTACAGATGATCACAAGATGGGGTATGCACCCCCACAGCATCTCGGCCTGGTAGGGGGAACTGACCATGTGCACCCCCACAGCACCTCGGCCTGGTAGGGGGTACTGACTGTGTGTGTTACTGGCACAGAGTAGCTACACACCGTCACATTGTGCAGGTACTGTGCTCACCCTGAGGGTGCGGTAAGGCGCCCAGCACCAGGTCCACAGCACCTTCCATGGCAGAAATAGGCCATGCTGCAGGTCCCCAGCAGTGCTAATGTGGGAGATAGGTAGTTTCTGCAGACACACCTTGGATATATCTGTATGTCTCAGTCAGGTGTAGCCCCTATCGACCAATGTTCCCTCTAATTTTCTGTAGGCTGTGTGCGCATAAAATATCAGTTGTGCAGCTTTTGAAGGAAGGTTAAACTTTTGTGCGCCACATAACGACACTCGGAGTTATATACTTTAAAATTTGACTACACGTCAGAATACAGTATGTACAACCACATTGATTGCACTAGAAAATATTGTAGAACTGTGTGAAAACTGTAAATACACAACAACTTTTAAATTTTAAGACGTCTGTGTTGTTTTCTATCAGAATCAGAACCAAAATCTTTGTGTGCTCTGTTGTAAAGTATGTGCGCTCGCTCGGCGAGGTGTGTGCGCGCGCACAAGCGCACAGCTTAGAGGGAACAGTGCTATGGACCCCTAGGAGGATTATGTACCACCACCCTCCTCCTCCAGGGCTGAGGGTGGTAAACAGGGTCTCCCATCAACAGATCCACACTCTACCTCCCTGCAATGGTGGCAGTAGAGGGGACCATCAACCCCGGTCCTTCTGGGGAACAGACACCTACAAGGCAGTCAATGCAGCTCTGTACACATCCATAATGCAATAGCAGACAGACATTAGGCCTGGATATGCTAATCTGCACCCCACCACTATCTGATATGCTCCAGCAGCAAGCCTTCAGCCGCTGCACCCTGCAAGGCCCTCCATCAAGACACATACCAGCTGCAAACAGTCTGCTAGCTAGTCCATAGTGCATGTCCCTGGTGGAAATGCGTGCACCCAGAACTGGGATGTCAGCATACACAACAAGCAGATAAGTCAGTGACTGGGCCCCAAAAGGAAACCCATGAATATCACATGAGAGAAATACTATATAGCACTATGGGGGTGCCTAGCCATGCCGTGGTCACTGCACAGTCAGGGTGTGAGTGATCTCCCAGCAGGACATGCTGTGGCCACCCTGTCTGTGTAGGTGGTGGCCGGGCACTACAATGTCCCAGCCATTGCCCTATGCCCTGTGCAGATGCATCCTGGCCAGGCCACCCTGTCTGGGCTATACCCATGGTACCTTGCTCCTCATTATGCACATTGGCAGGCCAATACTGGCAACAGTGCTGGCAGTGTGGGCTGTGGAGGGTGTTTGCAGCCACCACACACTGGATAGACAGACACACACTCCCACACCTATGCCAGCATTGTGCTACTATAGAGGAGTTTAGCAGCCCTGGCCACCACACCAGTCCTGGGCACAGTAAAGGCATGGATATGGTACGCAATACTGTTGGGGGTCACTCCCCAGGGTGGTAAACACTGTCAGAGACCAGACCTGAAGCACACACCGCAGACATCAGAAAGATTGTTATGATGGAGCTCAATCAGCAAACTGTGCTTAACGTAGGAATTGCTATCTGCCAGTAATCATAGCAAACGTCTGATAGCTGTGTACCGTACACCCAGGTGTAGGGTGGCATTGCTAAGGTATGCAAGTGCTATTATTGGGAGATGCACACAGGGCCCAATGTCCTGCCTCTCCAGGAGGCATTGGCCAATGGGGCCTGTGGGTGTGGGTGTGTCTGCCCCTGTTGGCTGCTGCTTTATGGCAGAGGTTCCCAACTCCAGTCCTGGTGTGCCAAACACTGTTCGGGTTTTCATGCTGTCCCTCATGAATATGCATGAGATACATCTGCATACCATGGGGGTAGTGCATAGATATGCAGCACAGGCATCTTTATTAGAGGCAGCATGGAACCTGAATGGTGTTTGGCCCTCCAGGACTGCATTTGCGAGACTCTGCTCTAGGTAATGCGCCTGTTTATGGTGTGTGTGCTCGGTGGGGTAAAATATAGGCGTATTAACCATGCGTATGTTCTCTGCAATAAAGGTTTGTCCTTACTATCACGGTTTAGTTGTGGGAAAAATATGTGGACTGGATTGGCAGGAGCCCCAGCTGGGGCTTGAACCTATGACCTTCTGCTCCAAACACGCTGGTTGTGTGCACTGTACCACCGTGTTGCCACAGAGACAGTGCATTCCCTGATGATACCATGACTGTTTGTCCGGCAGGGCCTGTCTGTTGCAGTGCATTGCACCCACCTACACAGGGCTAGGCCATGGTCTGCTCTGGGCAGCTGCCACTGCCCCCCTCCACCTGTGCCACCCTGCTGACATGCCCTTCTGCTGGTGGTGCTGGTGGTACTCAGTCTCAGGCCATCCTGTGTGCGGGTAGGCGGCTGCCTATGGTGCTGGTTCTGGGGTAGGGGTGGCTGCATATCTGTCCGCACGTCCCCCAATCACCGCCTGCCAATGTTCTGTGCCCTTGGGGGTACCTGCTGGGTACTATCCCCTGTGACACTGTGCTAAACACTCTCGTGCCCATGTTGGGCCCTCATCAGTTGCTGTCTGGCTGCTGTTCAGTTTCAGCATACCTAAGTGCCATCTAGGCATCTGCCTAGTCCGCACTGTGCCCCAGCTGCACCACAGCATGTGCCGCCTGCAGCCCTCTGTATCCCCTTTCCCAGGATCTGTCCAGTTTCCCATTCCGACCTGCCCGCCCTGCTGTTGTGGAACATGTGCATGCCATAGGTAACCTGTCCAATGGAGAGGGAAACCCTGATCAGTGCTATTTCACTGTGTGATCATTCACCTTGTATGGGGACGGAGCGTAAACCCTTCTAAAATTCATATTTATTTTTTGGGGCTTTCTTGGGAGTGTTTTTTGATGTTTCCCATTACTATCACTATTGCACAGCTTGATTATAACTTTTATTTATTTTGTTGGGCTCATTTTCAATGTTTATTTGCACTTTTGTTCCGTGCACATGTATCACACTTATCACTGTTTTGTAGGTTTCCCTGGTTTTGCTGCACATTGCTGACAGAAATGGTTTCTCTTCCCTTTAAATCGGCTCTACCGCGAGGTTTTCACCTTGATTTTCAGCCCCGCTCATGTGCGGGGAGCCTCTCCCCTCCCACTCTCCACCCATTGACCCCTTCTCTCCGCCCCTGGGGAGCCTTCCTCCGCTCTCCGGGAGCCTTTCCACGCCTCTATCGCACAGTAGCGCGCCGCGCACATGAGCGTGCCCTTTAGTGCGCCGCGCACCTGTGTGGGGCACAAAAGTGCCCCGTAACGCATCATTAGCGTGCGCTAAGGTACTTTAGCGCACGCTAATGTGCGCCGCGCAAATGAGCGCAGTTTAGTAAACATACCCCTAAGTGTTTTCTAACAGGGAAACAAAGTGAAAATGAGGTGACAGAACAAGGAAAGCATTTTAAAAAAGGTAGAGCCAAGTACTTCACAAAAAAATCATGGTTGTTGTGCTCTGAAGAAAAAAAGAAGAGCTGAAGTGGCCACAGCAAAGGCACTGATACAGAAACATGCATACATGTGCAGTAGAGGTCTCTGGAAAACTCTCAGCTCTGTTTATAAAACTGTAGTCTCAGGCTCTGCCAGGCTCTGCCAGGTGACATCACCAAATTGTGAGGATTGATGATGATTCATCCTTGGAGAATGTCACATCTTTGCTTTTACAACATGCACTCTTTTAAAATACTGGTTCAAAAGAAGTACAACCAATCAGCTTTATCTACAAAAATAAGTACACATAAAAAATACCTTAAATCTGTTGGTAAAAAGATCCATTTTTGAAACAAGCTTCTTTTTGTCATACAGTCCTTGCAGACCCAAGAGACTTTTCAACCTCACATCAGGCTGCTGAAAGATACCAAAAGAAATTCTGTACTAATGACTACAGCAAGTGTTCTTTCATTTTTGTAATTGCATTTATCTATTTTTTATGAAGAGTATTATTGGAAACAAAAAGCATATGACATTCCACAATGGTTGATTTGTTACATTTGACAGGGCAAGTAAAAGTATCCTCATTTTGCTATTGTAGAATGCAAGATAAAACAAATTACTCACCTCTATCAGGTGTTCTCCATGAACAGTAGGAGAAGTTCTCACATTTGGGTTTGTCACCAATGAAGCCCATGTGGGAACTCTCACATCTGTTCCAGAAGTTTTTAGAAAGTTCTTGGTGCATGCAGGCCTATTCCCGCCTGCCACCACCATACACGAGGAGCTCAGTCTATGTAAAGAGCATAGGTAGGCAACTCCAATGTGAGGAGGGAGGGTAGTGAAGATTTATCCTGCTGTCCATGAAGAATACCTTCTACAGGTGATTAACCTTGTTTTTTTCATGGACAAGCAGGATAGGTTCTCACATTTTGGAGTCCCTAGCTGCAGGTTGCCTCAAGAACAAAAATACAAACATGGCACAACCGGTTAATTTTTAAATTTCTAGTAGGGCTTTTACTGAGGTTTGTTTTGTCTTTTTATTTTAGGGAACCAGAACAGAAAGTATAAAGGGCCTAGGGGGCAGTGAAGTTGGATACTCTCCCTCAAAGAGGTTCCGGAGGATCAACTGACTGAAACTGCTGTTGCGTCTGGAGTCCCATTATTGTAAGATGTGAATGTGTGGACTGAGGTCCAGGTCGCAGCTTTGCAAATTCCTCCATGGAAGCTGATCTCAAGTGAGCCATTGATGCAGTCATGGCTCTGACGTTATGAGCCATCACATGGCCCTCAAGAATCAGGTCTGCCTGGGCATAAGTGAAGGAGATGCAATTTGTTAGCCAATTTGAAAGAGTATGCTTGCTTATGACAGCCCCCACTCTTTGGGGTCAAAAGAAGCAAAAAGCTTGGGTGGACTTACCAATGGTTTAATCCACTCCAGATAGAAGGCCAAGGCTTTCTTGAAGTCTAATGTGTGCAGTACTCTTTCCCCTTTGTGGGAATGAGGCTTCGGGAAAAATGTTGGAAGGACTATTGACTGGTGAAGATGGAAGTCTGACACCACTTTAGGAAGGAATTCAGCATAGGCTGGCTCCACAACTATAGTTTGGAGCTCACTAAACCCTGCATGCTGAAGTAGCTGCCACCAAAAACAATGCCCTCCAAGTTAGAAACTACAGATCAAAGGTATTCAATGGTTCAAAAGGAGTTTGCATCAGCTAAGTTAACACCACGTTGAGATACCAAGACACAACTGGCAGCTTTCGGGGGGAGGGAGGGGGGCACATTTCAATTGAAGCAAGCCATTCATAAAATGTACAATTAAAGGCTGTAAAGAGATGGATTAACCCTCTACATGATTATGATAAGATTCAATTGTGCACCCTTACTGAGTTGGTCTTTAGACTAGACCAAGAGAGGTGTAGAAGGTATTCAAGCAGTCTTTTTGTGGAGCAGGAGAATGGAACTATGGCCCGATTCTCATACCAGATGGCAAACTTAGCATAGTTACTCACCTGTAACAGGTGTTCTCCAGGGATAGCAGGAATCAGTCCTCACATATGGGTGACGTCGACGCCGATGGAGCCCATGTGGAGCATTTCCCCAGCTTTCACAGAAAGCCTTTGGGAATGCTCCACGCATGCGTGGTCCTCTTCCTGCCCAAGGGTGCCATCTTGTTCAGTCAAATGACATAGCAAAAAAGGGCTTAAAACAATGTAGGGAGGCAATACCAAGGGGAAGAGGGAGGGTTGTGAGGACTGATTCCAACTGTCCCTGGAAAACACCTGTTACAGGTGAGTAACTACACTTTCTCCAGGAACAAGCAGGAAGTCAGTCTTCACATATGGGACTCCCTAGCTCCAGACTGCCAAGGACTGAACCATGACAGCACCAAAAGCGAGCAAGACGGGTACACCGTCTGTGCCTACACCCTGAGAATTTTATGGAGTACTGCCTGGCCAAAGGCACTGTCCCTGCGGGACTCGCTCTCCAGACAGTAGTGAGCTGTGAACGTATGAAATACCAATCAAAACTCAACCAGACAACTAGCACAAGAGCATTCTCATCCTTTGCCCCTAGATGTTGGAACATGCTACCACCCAACATCAGATCACAAAAGGACCTCTCACAATTTAGAAAAGATCTAAAAACACACCTCTTCCTACAACACTTCCCTCAGAGTATGAACTCCCTAAGTCATTCCCTCCCAACACGAACCAATGATCATGGTTAGTCAAATACACCCCATATTCATTTCTCACCCCATTTCAAATCCCTTAGAGCCCCAAGCCTTTGAACTATAAACATGTGATTTCTTGCTGTAAATAGTTTGAATTCTTGTTATCTATTTAACCCCAGTTATCCAAGTTCATTCCCTGTTATCTGTAAACTTAACATATGTTCATGCTTAAGTACAATTTGTTAAAATGTAAACCGCGCTGATGACGAAGAGTGCGGTATATAAAAGATGTTAAATAAATAAAATAAATAAATAAAAACTGAAGACCATGAGGCAGCCTTGCAGATCTCCGTCACTGGCACTGAGCGGAGGTTGGCCACCAACGTGGCCATCACCCTCACACGACAAGCTGTATTCCGGTGCTCAAGGGAGAGGCCAGCTCACTCATATGTGAGGGCAATACAGTCTGCCACCCAAGTGGACAGAGTTTGCTTAGTCACGGGAAGCCCCAGTCTGCTGGGGTCAAAAGATACGAAAAGCTGAGGAGCTTTGCGATGGGCTTAGGTCCACTGTAAGTAGAAGGACAGGACCTGTTTGTAATCCAGTGTATGAAGTACTGGTTCCTCCATGCCAGTGTGAGGCCACGGGAAGAAGGGGGCAGGACCACCTCTTGGTTAAGGTGGAAAGAAGACACCACCTTCGGGAGGAATTTGAGATGTGTGTGGAGCACTACCCTGTTCTTATAGAACCTTGTACATGGTGGATCTGCTTCCAGGGCCTGGAGTTTGCTCATTCTTTGAGCGGATGTATGTGCTACCAGAAAGGTCACTTTCCCAGACAGGAAACACAGGTGGAAAGTGGCCAGGGGCTCAAACAGAGGTTTGGTGAGCGGAGAGAACACCAAGTTGAGGTCCAACTATGCCGCAGGAGGGCAGAGAGGGGGCTTGGATAACAGGAGGCCCCGGAGAAACCTGAACATCAGGGGCTGGCTTGAGAGGGGTTTTCCCAAGATAGGGTGGTAGTGAGTGGCTATGGTTCTCAGACGCACCCTCACCAAGTTAGATTTTAGCCTGGTGTGTGACAGGTGCAGTAGGTACTGAAGTACTAGTTGTACATGGCAGGAGAAGGGATTCTCTTCCCTTTCTGCATAACAGGTGGAGAACCTTCTCCACTTAAAGGCATAGGCCCGACTAGTGGAGGGTTTTAGGGAGGCCAGTAGGATCTCCTCGACTTCTCCTGGAAGACTGAAAGGGACCAACGCAACCCTTTTAGCAGCCATGCTGTTAGCATTAGCGAACCCAAACTGGGATGTAGGAGGGAGCCCTCCTCCTCGGACAGGAGGTCCAGGGCTCGGCCCAAAGGGACTGGGAATGCCACTGACACAGAAAGCAGCAGTGGGAACCAAGGCTCCTTGGTCACCTGGGGGGAATCAGTATAACTGATGCCCCTTCACTCTGGACCCCTGGTGACCCTTGGTGGGAAAGCATAGAGTAGGCCAAAGGACCATGAGATCAGGAAGGCAGCTGCTGCCACTCTCCCCGAGTGTGGCAGATGGGAGCAGAAGCAGGGTAGCTGCATGTTGTCCGGAGAGGCAAATAGGTCTATCACGGGCCTGCACCAGAGGTGGAAGAGTTGCCTCATTACTCTGGGGTTCAGGCGCCACTCATGTGGATGAAGGACTCTGCTCAGCCTGTCTGCTAGGCAGCTGTCTTGGCCCGGAAGGTAGACCACTCATAGAAGCATGCTGTTGCATGCTGCGAAGGAGAGGAGGGCCACCGCCTCCTGGTAGAGGGAGTACGAGACTGTGCCCCCCTGCTTGTTGATATAAAATATGGCAAACTGGTTGTCCGTCTGGATCAGCACAGGTCGGTATCGCAGGTGGTGGCAGAATACTCATAGGGCCAAGAAGATTGCCCTGAGCTCCAGGAGATTGATATGTAGGAGTGACTCCTCCTGAGACCAACTGTCCAGGAGGGAAGCATCTTTGGTCAGGATCCTCTGCGGCACAGGTGGCTGGAAGGGCATTTCTGCTTGGAGGTTGCGCATGTTTCGCCACCAGTTGAGGGACTCCTCCAGCTGGTGGTTAACCCTGACTCTGTCCCGTAGCCTGAGTCCACTACGAGTGTAGGCACCACTGGGCTGCCACACGTGCAGGCGGACTGAGGGCATGATATGAACCGTTGAGGCCATATGGCCCAGTAGGCAGAGGAGGAGGCACTGTACCTCTCCTGCCAGTTTATTTATTTATTTATTTACATTCTCTTATATATCACACTATTCTGCATCAGTGCGGTTTACATTGAACTAACTGAAATTACATTGAACAGGGCATTATAACTTGGAGATAGCTATTTTACAGGGAACATGGGCTATGGAGGGTTAAGTGGCTTGCCCAAGACCACAAGGAAACCCCAGTCCTTCTGGCCCAAGGTTGCTGTCCTCTAGTGGGATTTGAACCCCCGACCTTCCGGCCTGAAGTACCTTGTTCCAACCACTAGGCCACTCCTCCACTCCACTCCAGTTGCCTGAGGCATTCTGCCCTTTCTCTTTGGAGGATGGCCTTGACCTGTAATGTGTCCAACTGAGCACCTATGAACTCCAGGCTTTGGGCTGGAGAGAGATGGAATTTGGGATAGTTGATGACAAACCCCAGGTGCTGCAGGAGGAGGACTGTATGCTCTGCAGCCTGACTGACCTCTGAGGCCCCTGATGAGCCAGTCATCCAGGTAGGGGAAGACAAAAGCCCCTTGTAGGTGCAGGTAGGCGTTTAAAACTGCCAGGCATTTGTAAAGACCCTTGGTGAGGAGGCCAGGCCGAAGGGTAGCAACCTGTACTGGTAGAGCCCTCCTCCCACCACAAACTGTAGGTACTGCCAGTGGGAGGGATGGATCAGGATGCAATTATATGCATCCTTTAGGTCCAAGGAGCACAGCCAATTTCCCTGGTGGAGGTAAGGCAGCAGTGTTCCAAGGGAGAGCATCTAGAACTTCTCCCTCACCAGAAACCTGTTTAAGTTTCTCAGGTCTAGAATGGGCCTGAGGCCCCCAGTTCTCTTTGGGACAAGGAAGTAACTGGAGTGGAAGCCTTTTTCCCATAGATGTTTGGGTACAGGCTTTACTGTGTCATCCCTGAGCAGACCTGCAAGCTCTGAGGGCAGAAGGGACCGGTGAAGAAGAGGTTGCACTGGCTCTCCTTTTTTTTTTTTATTTGCACTGGCTCTTCTGGAAAGAACCTGGGCGGTACCTGTTGTACCTTCCCTTACCATCTGCAGTACCCACTGGTCCGAGGTGACACTGGCCCACTTGTGGGCGAAAAGTGCCAAATGGCCCCATGTGGGCTGGTGAAGGTCTCCCAGGGGAGGGGAGGTCCTGCCCCGGGAGTCAAAAGCTCCCTCCAGGCTGGGTGAGAGCTGGGGCTTCTGTGCCTTCGACTTCTGAGCCCCATGGCTCTGTCTTTTAGGGTGAGAAACCTGTTGCTGGCCCGAGAAGGACTGGTAGTAGTGACTCTGCTGAAAGGCCCCTTTTTCCTCGGGAACAGGGGTATTTTCCCTGATGGTTTCTTACATGGAAAGGATGAGGTCTTCTTAGAGAGCCTCTGTCAAGTCACCAAATTGGCCTCAATCTCAGCTGTCTTGTCGGCCATAGGCTTGCCGAACAGGTTCTCCCTGGTGCAAGGGACGTTGAGCAGCTTGTCTTGGACCCATTGCTCGAGGTCCAAAGATTGTAGCCAGGCTTGGCGTTTGGTGCCAATGCTGGTTGCTGCTACCCGAGCTGCAGACTCAAAGCCATCATAGGCCGCCCAGGAAAGGAAATTAGAACAGTTCTCGATCCTGGAGGTCAGGGATTGGAACTGCTGGAAGGGCTCCCAGTAAGTCCAGCTGAAAACCAGGACAACTCTTGAGTTAAGGCCTTTAGGTATATGCTTATATACAATACATAGGCTTGAATCCGGCAACCCAGCATAGAGCCCTGGTAAAACTTGCGCCTGAAGGTATTGAGGGAGCGAAGAGTGGGTCTTCTTGCTTTTAAGTTTATGCATGATCGACTCAACGACCATGGAGTTATGTGGGAGTTGGGGCTTGTGGAACCCGGGCCCCTTTAGGATGCGGTAGATGGCATCAAGGTGCCGGCTCACCACCGGCACCGAGGCCGGGGTCTCCCACATTCTGAGTAGCAGCAGCTCGAGTATCGGCTGCACAGGCACCGTGAGTCTTCCTGGGTGGAGACTCATACTGGAGACTCTCCAGTTCCTTGATGCGCGGATCTTCCTCCACCTCTGTTTGCACCAAGAGGGCTCTGGCCATATCCTTGACAAAGTCATGGAAGGTCACATCTTCCTGAGGAGAATGGCGATGGGTCCAAGGGAATATCTCAGTGCCGCTTGGTTTCTGGGGATGCCTCATTGTCGATCTCCCACTAGGAGTCGAGCGGTGATGACAACGAGTCCGAGGCCCTCTGTTATGTTGTTTTTGCCGGTACCCCCCACCATCAACTTCACCATTTACAGCTAATTCAGAACACTGCCACTCATCTCCTCACTCATACTCCTCGCTTCAATCACATCACTCCCTCCTTGATCCATCTGCACTGGCTCCCCTTCCCCTACCACATTACCTTCAAACTCTTAATCCTAACACACAGGGCCCTGCATCAGCATACCCATCAGTATCTCACAGACTCAATACACTTTCGTAAGGTACCTCATAGCTTCCGGTCCCTGCACACCAACCGCCTTGACCTCCCCTCTCCTGTCCGCCTGGAGCAAACCTGGCATTCCGCCTTCTTTTTTCTAGCCCCATCATGGTGGAATTCTCTTCCTCCCCTAATCCGTCAGGAAGAATCATTTCCCAAATTCAAGTCTTTCCTGAAAACTCACCTCTTCTGTACTGCCTATGACCTCCCTTTCCCTGACCCCCCTGTTTCCTCCTCTCCTTCCACTTAGTCTCTTTTTCTTTTTTGTCCTGTATGGGTGTAAACTTTCCTGTCTGGCATTGTAGTTCCTTTTCTGTTTCTGGCTTTTCTAATATATATTATTGCTATTGTAAACCATCCAGATAGCTCCCGATTGCTGGTCTATCAAATGTTTTAATAAAGATAAAGACGACTCATAACATTAAGGCTGGGGTCGAGTGGCCGGCGTACTCCAGAGGACCTGGGGTACGAGTTGTGGAAACAGGCCGGGTAGGACCGGATACCAGAGGAACAGGACCAAGACCTCGACTGGCGCCAAGGGCTTACCCGAGGACAATGGCACTCGGAGTTCGGCCCTACGACCAGGGA
Organism: Ichthyophis bannanicus; assembly: GCA_033557465.1. Classification (NCBI taxonomy): domain Eukaryota; kingdom Metazoa; phylum Chordata; class Amphibia; order Gymnophiona; family Ichthyophiidae; genus Ichthyophis; species Ichthyophis bannanicus. Next base: position 497,002,044 of record CM066035.1, read on the forward strand.
CTCCCCCGCAGTCAGGGGCCCAGTCATCGGGGCAGATGATGCAGACGAACCAGCCATCATTGCCTGCTGCAGGGCCAGGATAGCAGTGATGTTCTGCTCAAAAGCCGCCATTCTGGTTTCCAAGCTAGAAGGCTCTGCAGCTTTCAGCGCGGGCACTGAGGATCTTGGGCCTGGTGCCGGCACTCTTGCGAGTGTGTCCTCGACAAGGACTATGGTCTCCAGGAATCCTTCTTCAGAACCTTGGTAGGGCACTTCTCGGAGCCACCCAAGTCCCTCTGGGCAGTTTTACCGGATTTTTCCGGTGCAACCTCGGTGGACTTCGAGGATTTTTTCTTCTTTCTTTCAGTTGTCTTGGAGAAGCCACCGCCGTGGGCCTCCGAGGACACTCGGGCCTCATGGGAAGTGCTGGGCTTGGAGCTTGGAGTCGGCCGGTGCCGAGTCGGACCTGGGGAAGTTTTTCTTGCAGCTCCGACCTCTTTTTATTGGTTTTCGGCGTCATGGCCTGGCACAAGTCACAGGAGGTGCTATCATGGTCTGGCGCAGACAGCGTAGGCAGCAGTCATGGGTGTTGGTCACTGACATCATTTGATTGCAGCGGTCACATTTTTTTAACCCACCGGGGTTCACGGCCCCCGGGTAAAAAAGGGCTCGAACGCCGGTTGAGGCGAGCCTTGATCGAAAAAGACAAAAGAAGCCAAGAACAGCACCGGGGACGGCGCCAGCTAGAGGCAGGAAGAGGAGCCGGGACGCAAATCGGGAAACTAACTATTTTGAGGATAATTAGCAAGGATTTTTCCAGGGAAACAGGACAGACATTTGCTGGGCTCCGAAGAAAAAGGAGACTGAGCAAGATGGCACCCTTGGGCGGGAAGGGGACCACGCATGCATGGTAGCATGTCCCAAAGGCTTTCTTTGAAAGCTGGGGAAATGCTCTGCACGGGCTCCTTCGGCGCAGACGTCACCCATAAGTAAGGACTGACTTCCTGCTTGTTCCTGAAGAAAGTTGAAGATGAATCCTTCCTCTTTTTTGAGAAGGAATTGATAGGTGACTTGCTGGTGCTTGGTTCCAAGTGAGCTCAAGCACTCCCCAATGCCGTTGCACTGTCAGTCAAGACAGCTCCTGGGTCCCTAGTGACTAATGTCAATGAGCCAGTCTTAGAGCCAAAAATTTGTGTGCATATTTCTTCACAATCTTTAAGACCCCTCTATCATCTGTAAGCAGAGTGAACACACGGAGATGTATGGTCAGACCCTAGACACTTCAGGCACCATTTTTGGGTGTCTGGGATGGACAGGATCCAGAGGCACTGAACACACATTTTGAAACTGCTGGTGTTTTTTCTGTGGCATAGCAATGAAATAAAGCCGAGGCAAAATCAAATGGCTCAACTGTGATAAAATAAAATAAAATACTTTCCCAGCTGTAGGCAGCCAATGCCTAAGGGGCCTAAATGATGCCAAAGGAAAATAAAGAAAACTTGTAAAATGATTGAAAACACTATGGAAATGCTAAGGGGAGAACATGTATAAACATGAAAAAAAATTACAAGTCACCCGAAGAAAAGCCACAGTACTATGGAAGTCGAGCTCTGTATAAAAGAAGAGAGACTGAGCTCCACAGCTGCCGTGGCAGCAGACAGAAATAGGTACATATGTGAGAACTTTCTAAAAGCTTCTGGAACAGTAGCTGAGAGAGTTCCCATACAGACTCCATTGGTGCCATCATCCAAATGTGAGGGCTTATCCTGCTTGCCCAGGGAATATGATTTTGTCTAAATAATACATTTCAATTAGAATGTTTATAAAAATTTGTTTTACTAGGGTTGTTTTCACTCATGATCAAGGAATTTTGACTTACTTCAATCTATTTCTGTTAGCGTACATCTCTACACCAGTCTGACTAGCAATGTTATACTCCCCTCTAGAAATCAGTCCAACAATATACTCTTAGATTTCATTGGATCTGCATTGTATCACCTCATGTTGGCTTGATAAAGCAGATAAATGGCATTCTATGTATTGCCTTAAAAACCTTAGCAAAATGATCAGAAGGTTAGGGGGACAGATATGGAAGAGTAATATCAAAAGAGTAGACCAAAGAAGTCAAAAATTGCCATTACATGGCATTATTCCTAGCAGTTTGGATGCTTGGAACATACCAAAGCAGTGTAAAGGATGAGAAAATATGTCTCCTTGATCACCTTCCTTTCATTGGACAGCACCGACAAGGCCCATTAACAAGATCTCAAGTACCAAGAAATGCAGTAAGAGACCAAGGCAATAAGATTCACAAATATTTCCCATCATATTGTGAGCACTGGCCATATTAAGAACAATTTCCAATCACACCTTGATAGGTTGCTTATATATTTTATAAATGCCAAAAGAAAGCTCTCTTTAGCATTGGAATCTCAAGGATGCAAGTACTACAGCGAGCGTTAGCAGTAAATTTGAGATACTGAAATCATACTCCACATATCGTAGCTTAGAAGCAAAGTTCATGATTGACATGTAGTTCTGGAAAATATTTTGTATTTCTGACTGTATTTGTGCATTTAAGTTCAAAGGAGAGCACAACTACCCGTAAGTAATGGCAGGAACAAAAGAAACAGGTATGTCAAGATAGTGGCAGGTCAAGCAAACTTTATTAAAAACCCCAACTCATTTCGGCTCAACGCCTTCCTCAGGGGGGATACACCTCAAATAAAATCAAAGATACAGACAGAAGGTCACTGAATAAGTCATAAATATAAAAAGTAGAAATAATAATTAAAAACAATATAAACAATAAACAAACTATAAAACAATAAAATAATAACTCTAAACAGCAGAGTAATATGCATTTGCCATTTATTTTTGCTGATCTAATTCTTTGAAGAGATTTTTATCTTGTTTTGCAAATTCTGTTGCTTCCTTCCTTAGCTTGTTGATGATTTCAGAGTGGCTTGCCCAAGGCCACAAGGAGTGCCTGTGGGACTAGAAACCCTAGTTCCTCTGGCCAGAGGTTGCTGTCCTCCAGCGGGATTCAAAGTCCCGGCCTTCCATCCTGAGGCAACTTGCCCCAACCACTAGGATACTCCTTCCTATATTGCCTCATGTATAAAATTTAGATTGTAAACTGTCCGGGGACAGGCAAATACCTGCTGTTACTGAATGTAACTCACCTTGAACTACTACTGGAAAGATGTGAGTTAAATATTAAAATAAAATTAAATATAAGTAGACCTGGAGACCTAGGTTAGATCTGTATATATATTCTGTTTCTCTATGGCCCATTCTTCCTTTGGCTCTTGCAATGTATGATCTCGGCATATGCAGGACCGACTCTGCCCGACTGGCATGCGGCCTTGGAAAAAAGGTAGGCAGAACCACCTCCTGGTTGAGGTGGAACGAGGAGATCACTTTTGGAAGGAACTTGGGGTGCGTGCGAAGCACCACCCAGTTCCTATAGAACCTGGTGTAGGGTCTTTCCGATACTAAGGCCTGGAGCTCACTCACCCGCCGAGTGGGTGTGAGTGCCACCAAGAAGCCACCTTCCAAGAGAGATAGCGTAGATGGCAGGTAGCCATCGGTTCAAAGGGCGGCCTAGTAAGCTGCCCCAACACCACATTCAGATCCCACTCGGTCGCCGGGAGGCGGACCAGGGGATTTCAAGAGAGGTAAGCCTCTCAGAAATCGAGAGACCAAGGGGTGGGAGGAGAGAGGCTTCTCATCCATGGAAAAGTGGTTCGCCGCAAGGGCACTGAGGTGCACCCTGACAGAGTTGGACTTGAGGCCCAAATCGGAGAGGGGGAGAAAGTATTGCAGAACCACCCCTACCGGGCAAGAGAAAGGATCTACCTCCCGCTCCTTGAACCATGATGCAAACCTGTGCCACTTCAAGGCGTACGTCTGTCTAGTCGACGGCCTCTGCAAGGCCAGCAAGATCTCTTCAATATTCTTTGGAAGGAGAAGTGGAGCAAGAATTACCCTTTCAGCGGCCACGCCATTAAGATGACGGAGCTGAGATTGGGGTGCAAAAGAGAGTCCCCCTCCTGAGACAGGAGGCACGGGGAGGACACCAAGGGAATGGGAGCCTCCACCGCTAGCTGCAGAAGAAGCGGGAACCAGGGTTGCCTGGGCCACCGTGGGGCGATAAGGATGACCGAGGCTCTGTCCTAGAGAACCTTGAACAGCATCTTGGCCACCAAAGGTATCGGGGGGAACGCATATAGCAGGTCCCCGGACCATGATATCAGAAACGCATCGGCGGCCACCCTGTGCGGGTGGGGTTGCCTGGAGCAGAAATGGGGCAACTGGTGATTGTCCAGACTTGCAAAGAGGTCCATCACTGGCCGCCCCCAGGTCTGGAAGAATCAATTGGCTACCACGTGGTCCAGCTGCCATTCATGGGGTTGAAGAATCCTGCTGAACCTGTCGGCTAGACAGTTGTCCTGGCCTGGCAGGTAGACTGCTCAGAGACGAATGCCATGCCGGGCTGCAAAGGAGCATAGGTCCAGGGTTTCATGACATAGGGGACGGGATCCCGTACCACCCTGTTTGTTCACATAGAACATGGCCACCTGGTTGTCTGTCTATACTAAGACAGGTTCGTTGGCCAGGAGCTGCCTGAAAACATCCAGGGCTAGGCGGATAGCACGGAGTTCCAAGAAATTGATTTGTTGGGTCCTCTCGTTTGGAGACCATACCCCCTGGGTACGGAAACCCTTGCAACGGGCCCCCCAGCCCAGCAGGGATGCATCTGTGGTAAGGATCCTCATGTGCAGAGGAGCCTGGAAAGACATTCCCACCTCCAAGTGCTGAGGTTGGAGCCACCAGGCCAGGGACGGTACCAGACGCCTGGACACTTTGACCCTGTCCCGGGGTGCCCTGTGGCCTGAGACCACTGGTCTCTGAGACACCATTGAGCAGTCTGCATGTGGAGGCGGGCATCTGGGGTCACATGGACTGTGGAAGCCATGTGGCCGAGGAGGCGCAGGAACTGCCTTGCGGACACTGCAGACCTGTGACTCACTTGTCCTGCCAGAGCCAGAAGTCTGCTTGCTCTGTCTGCAGGCAGACAGGCCTTTGCTTGAAGAGTGTCAATTCTGGCCCCAATGAACTCCAGCTGTTGAGCTGGAGTGAGGCTGGACTTGGGGTAGTTGATCACAAACTCTCGGTGTTGCAGCACCTGGATGGTGCGGGTTGTGGCCTGATGGACTTCGCTGGCTGAAGTGCCTCTGATAAGCCAGTCGTCGAGATAGGGGAAGACAAAGACCCCTTGGAGCCTGAGAAAGGCGGCAACCACTCCCTCTCTATATCAACTTGATTGTCCCCGTGATGACGGCCCCTCTCCCTCTCTATATCAACTTGATTGTCCCCCTGGTGACAGCCCCCTCCCTCTCTCTATCAACTTTATTGTCCCCCCCCCCCTTTTTATGTCAAACTGCTTTGATCCAGTGAAAAACAGGATATAAATACAGTTAAATAAATAAATAAAATAAATAAATAAACCACTGCCAGGCACTTTGTGAACACCTTAGGGGCCGAGGCCAGGCCGTAGTGATTGCCTCCCACCACAAAGCGCAGATATTGCTTGTGATTGGTGTGTATTAGGATGTGTGTATATGCATCCTTTAGGTCTAAGGAGCATAGCCAGTCTCCCTGGCGTAGGTAAGGCAGCAATATCCCAAGAGAGAGTATCTTGAACTTCTCCCTCACCAGGAATTTGTTGAGGTTGCACAGGTCGAGGATGGGTCTGAGGCCTCCTGTCCTCTTTGGCACCAGAAAGTACCTGGAGTAAAAGCCCCTGCCCTGTAGGTGGTGGAGCACTGGTTCTACCGTCTGATCCTTGAGAAGACCCGCCAACTCCTTCAGAAGAAGGTCCCTGTGAAGGGGATTCCTGAAGGGCTCTCCCGGGAAGTAATGAGGAGGCACCTGGGCCAGGTGAAGAAGATAGCCCTCTCAGACTACCTGCAAAGCCCAGGCATCGGTGGCAATGGCTGTCCACCTGTGGGCATACAGAACAAGCCGGCCTCCTGTGATCTGCCTGTCTCCTGTGGGAAGAGGGGCCATGCTGTAGGAGTCAAAAGCTACTACCAGGCTGGGTCGGAGCTGGTGCCTGGGGTTTGGGGGCTTTCTGCTTACACGGGCCATGCTCCTGTCCCTTGGCCTGCTGCCCCTGTTGGGGAGCCTGGGAGGTCTGAAAATGGGGGTAGCTTCGGTAAGCAGCACCCTTCCTCGGGTAAAAGGGCTTTTTACCAGAGCCCTTCTTGCAAGAAGGGGCAGAGGTCTTCTTGGAGAGCCGTGTCCTCGTCATGTACTCTGTCTCCAGCTCTGCGGCCTTGTCAGTCATGGGTTTGCCGAAGAGATTCTCCCCTTGGCATGGGACATCACCCAACTTGTCCTGAACCCATTGATCGATGTCCGACGACTGTAGCCATGCCTGGCGGCGTGCACCGATGCCAGCTGCAGCTACCTGGGCCGCCGACTCGAACCCATCATAGGCCACCCGAGACATAAACTTCCAGCACTCATGGACAGCTTTGGACAGGCCCCTGAAGTGCTGCAAAGGTTCCTCGGAGAGACTAGCCAAGAACTCAGTGAGTTCCTTCACCAGGTCTCTCAGGTACATGCCCATGTACAGCTGGTATGCCTGGATCCGACAAGTCAGCACTGAACCCTGGAAGCGCTTCCTGCTGAGGGCATCCAGTTGGGAGGCACCGAGGAGTGCGTCTTCTGGCTCTTCTGTCTGTGCATGGCCGATTCCACAACCATGCAGTTGAGTGGCGACTGCGACTTCTGAAATCGAGGGCTCTGGCAGACCCGATACATCGAGTCAAGCTGTTTGCTGATCACTGGCACCGACGCTGGTGTCTCCCACATGTGGAGTATCAGTCGTTCCAGGATCGGAGGCACAGGTACAGTAAGGGCCTCCCGAGGGGGGGCCTCATACTGGAGGATCTCGAGTTTGTCGGCTCGAGGATCCTCCTCGGACTCCATAGGGAACGCCAAAGCCTTGGACATATCCCACACGAAGTCCAAGAACCTCATGTCCTCCGGAGGGGACATTCTCCGAGGCTCGGATACCGGGGAATCAGAAAGGACATCCGTATGCCGACGGGTATCCAGGGACTCCTCGTCTTCAGTTTCCCATGCTGACGCCTCCGAGGAGGAATTGAGGGGCTCGTCAGGCATTGAGGGCCCCGGCAGGCTCAGCGGCAACAACCTCGGTCCCAAACGGGAGGCCGAGTGAGACCTTGGCCGAGGATCGACTCTAGCCCGAAAGGCTTCGAGGATCGGCTCGGCCTCCAGGGTCGACTTTGACATCGAAGGCCCGGTGATCGGGGCGGAGGAACCAGACAGGCTGGCTATGAGCGCCTGCTGCTGCTCCATGAAGGCAGTGAAACTGCACTCCAAGGCCACCATTCTGGACTCAAGTCCGGAAGGCTCTGCAGCCACCGGTTTGGGCCCCGACACGGTCGGGCCCGACGTCGGTTCCCCCAGAGGGGAGTCCTTGTCGAGGACAATAGTACTTGCCTCGGCTGATCCGTCTCTCGATGAGGCATCTTTGCTGGGCGCTCCTTCTCCAAACATCCCGTCTGGCGCTCAGAGCTCCGCGACACGCCCTGGGAGGAGCCAGGTTGCTTGGAGCCATCCAGAGATGCCCTCACACTGCAGTGTAAATAGTTTATGTATATAGTTAACCCAGTTATCCAAGTTTGTACTCCTGTTCAATGTAAAACCTGACAGTTTGTCGTTATGGTCGTTTTGTTATGATGTAAACCGCGCTGATTCTAAATAGCGCGGTATATAAGAAACTGTAATAAATAAATAATAAAAATAAAATTTCTTCTTCCTCTTGTGCTCCCTCAAGGGAGACCCACTTTCCGAGGAAACTCGATGCTGGTCGGGCTCGGAATGCTCCCCCTGAGACGTCGAGGCCTCAGACAAGGTCCGGGCTCTTGGAGGCAAGGACTCAGAAAAAATCCTATCATGCTGCTGCTGGCGGCTCTTCAGGGCCTTAGAGGACATTTTCCTACATGGGCCACAGACCGACAGGTCATAGTCGGGCCCGAGGCACCGGAGACAGCAGTCGTGCGTATCGGTGAGGGACATAAGTTTCACGCACCGATCGCATTTCTTAAACCTGCTGGCAGCCATCGGGTGAAAAAGGACCCCTGCAAGGTCAAAGACCCAGGCTGCCAGTGAAAAAGAAAAAAAGGCACGAACACCAGTCATGAAGGACAAAAACCGAAAATAGAGATGGACTCGATACCAGCGTACCGAGCCGAAGGCGGGAAGAGGTACCAGTGTTGACTGGTCGAAAAAACAAGAGAAAAATCAACTTTTTTTCAGGGACACAAGGACTAAGTCTGAAGGGCTTTGTGGAAAAAAGGAGACTGAGCAAGATGGCACCCTTGGGCAGGAAGGGGACCGCGCATGCGTGATGGCAACTCCCCAAAGGCTTTCTCTGAAAGCTGGGGATTTGCTCCATACAAGGGCTCCATCAGTGTCGACATCACCCATATGTGAGGACTGACTTCCTGCTTGTTCCCAGAGAAATCCCTGCTATTCTTGACTCGGAATGACACCCATATTGTAGTTTATTAATTTATTTTATAAAACTGTGATACTTATTGTTGCACAGTGCCTAGAAACATTTTAGAATTAAGTGACCAAACATGCTAGTAAATAGCCAAACACCATTTTAGAGACTAACATTTGATTATGTATATTAAAGATGGTGCTGATCTCAGCACTAGAGAGAGTACAAAAACCAGACATCTAGAATGGTAGGAAGAATACTTTATTGAGGCAAATATAGTTTTTTTATATCTTTATTAAAAACAAAAGGGCATGAATACCCTGTGTAGCTACATTCCCCATTCATTGACCTGTCTGATTTCAGAACAGTAGTGCAAGTGCTTATAACACCACACTTGGACTGCTGCAATGGCCTCCTACAGGGAATATCTAAAAAAACACCAAACATACTTCAATTGGCTCAAAATGTTACAGCAAGAATCATAATGAAAGCATGCCTCTCCGACCATATAACACCCATCCTATTCGAGCTCCATTGCCTCCCAATTTCATACAGGTTGGGGCAAGGTACTTCAGGCCGGAGGGTCGGGGGTTCAAATCCCACTAGAGGACAGTAACCTTGGGCCGGAAGGACTGGGGTTTCTAGTCCCACAGATGCTCCTTGTGGTCTTGGGCAAGCCACTTAACCCTCCACTGCCCATGTTCCCTGTAAGTATTAGTGTATGTGTCTCATCCCTGCGTGTTAAATGTATCCCCCAATTGTGCTGTGACCGCTTTGATTGAAGGATAAGGCGGTATACAAAACTGTCTAAATAAATAAATAAATAAATAAATACAGAGTTCGATACAAAATAATAATGATGACTTTCAAACTAATACATAACATAGCCCCCTCCCACCTTTCTACACTCATCAAAGTAGAACCCTCGAATAGAAACAGAACTCCCAATCAAAACATACTAAAAGTACCACACTCTATATGCATTACCAAACAATTCACTAGCAATAGGGTATTTACATACATAGCACCACTATAATGGAATACCCTCCCTGACACGTTAAGAGGAAACAAGGACTTTCAATATTTTGCAAAGATTTAAAAACTCGCCTATTTAGAGAACATTATATCAACTCCTAGAACAGTCCTGCTCGTGACACTACCTACCCTCCCCCTCCCCCACCCCTCTGCTCATTGAAAGAGAAATTAGACATAACTGCTAATTGTTGTTCCTTGAGGAACTCCAGTTCAGTCCCTCATCTCTGGGTAGTGCACCTCTTCCTGCAGCATGGAGACTGGGCATGTCAGACTTGTGATGCCACTGTACATATCCTGCTGGCACCTCCCACCAGCTTCCAGTGACCTAATGACAAAGCAGACTCAGAGGAGCAACAAATAAGTAGCTATAGTATTAAATATAACGATTAACTTGCAAACTGAACTAACATCCCATTAAATAGAGGATAACTCTCCCGTTAGAAGGAAAACAGAACAGAAAGATGAGAGAGAGGAGGCAAGAATACAGGTTATACATTGTCAGAGTACAGAAAAAACTGGCTGATTTCTACTGCTTGGCTACTGCCAACTGTTCTAACCCAAAAAGGACTCTGCGACAACTGACCACACCCCATGTGGGAATCGGGACTGAACTGGAGTTCCTCAAGGAACAACAATTAGCAGGTAAGTCTAATTTCTCTTTCCTTATCGTCCCTCCAGTTCAGTCCCTCACCTCTGGGATGTAACAGAGCAGTAAATTAATGGGAGGGACCTGTCCACCCGGACTGCAAAACCGCAGACCTGAAACAGGCATCTCCCGCTGCCTGAACATCCAGGCAATAATGTTTACTGAATGTATGCAAAGAAGACCACATGGCCACTTTGCAAATCTCAACCAGAGGAACCAAACTATGTTCCGTCCACAAAGACGCTTGCGCCCAAGGGCACCGGGTGACCTTGCAGAATATACACTGAGGCAATAGCTTCACGGATCAATGTGGATATTGAAGATTTGGCTGCCGCTTCACCCTGGTGCGGACCTCCAAAGAGTATGAACAAACGCTCTGACTTGCGGAAGGACTCCGAAACCTTCAAATATCGTTGAAGAACCCTTTTTATATCCAACAAACGCAAACTACGGTCCGTCGCATTATCATCTGAGTAACCTAATACTGGCAAAGAGACTGAAGAAAACCCCGCGATCTGGCCACAATACCACGGCTCTTTCGGTCTCTGGTCCCTCAAGCAGTGAGAAATAAGCAGAGAGTAACACAGAACACAATCACACACAAAGTGCTACTTTCTTTGAGCTCAGAGGGAAAACAACAGATGGTCTATGGACTCAGCCCAGTTCTACGTCTGTTGGATTCAAATTCTTCCTCCTGAAAAACTCTTTTTATTAAAGAAAAAGGGGAAGTAACACAGTCATTAATCATAACACAAGGTGTCGCTAGAGTTCTTTTTACAGAGTAAGAGCTGATTACATTGTATTAGATAAAATTTACTTGATTATGACAGAGTTATTTATAATTGCAGAGTTGACTGTACAATGAACTATGGTTGCACAGTTCATAGCCTATGTTTACTCTTTATGCTTGCGTTAACAATGTTCCCAAACTATTTTAAAAGACAGTTACACAGAACTCATGATCATGACATCCCAATTCTATTTAAGAGGAAGTAGGTGAAAAGACAAAATTCTGAGCACATTTTAGAGATCTGCATCAATAAATTCATCTATCTTTAATTACATATTGGGGATTCTGGTATCCCCTTTATCTGTCCATTTCTACAGAGACAGATTGATTCACATGAAAAGACGAAACTACCTTTGGCAGGAAAGACGGAACGGGGCGCAACACCACTTTTTCCCTAGAAAAGGTCAGAAAGGGTTCCCGACAGGACAAGGCCTGCAACTCCGAGATTCGACGCGCTGAGCAAATAGCTACCAAAAATACAGCCTTTAAAGTCAAATCTTTTAGCAAAGCCTGATGCAAAGGTTCCCTAGTCAAAGCTCCTAAAACCAGGTTGAGATCCCACGGGGGAGAAATCACCCTGTGCGAAGGCCGCAGACGGGATACCGCTCTCAAGAAAAGTACCACATCGGCATGGGCACCCAAGGCGACTCCTTGAACCTTACCCCGATAACAAGAAATAGCTGCTAGCTGTACTCTTAATGAACTGGCCACCAATCCTTTATTGAAACCATCCTGCAAGAAACTCAACACCAGCGGCACCGACACCGTAGCAAAGACGAACTTGATGCTGCTCACACCAGTCCTCAAAAATACGCCATACACGTATATATGCCAAGGACGTCGATCTCTTCCTGGCCAACAGTAAGGTGGCAATAACCGCATTAGAATAACCTCTCTTCCTTAACCTTGCCCTTTCAAGGGCCAAGCTGTAAGCAAGAACTGATCCACCTGAGGCATCCGCAGAGGACCTTGAAGCAGAAGATCTTCCCAAACCGGCAGTCACCATGGACTCCCGTCGAGAAGACGCACCAGATCGGCATACCACGGCCGACGGGGCCAATCTGAAGCCACTAAGACTACTCTCCCCCGATGGGCCTCGATGCGCTGAATCACTCGCCCTATGAGAGCCCAAGGAAAGAAAACATAGAGGAGACTGTGCGTGGGCCACTGCTGTAGTAAGGCATCCAGACCTTCCGACATCCTTTCGCACTTCCTGCTGAAAAAGCGATTCGCCTTTGCTGACCAAAAGGAGTTCCCCACTTGGTGACTATTTGAGCAAACACCTCCGGGTGAAGCTCCCATTCCCCTGGATCTACCCGTACTCGGCTGAGATAGTCCGCCGTCACATTGTTCGATCCCGCAATGTGCGCCGCCAACAGAGCCTGGAGACACGGTTCCACCCAAGCGAACAGACTTTCTGCCTCTTCCTCCATGGCCGCACTTCCCGTGCCACCTTGACGATTGAGGTACGATACTGTTGTCGCATTGTCCGAGAGCACTCGAACTGCTCGACCCGTTAGGGTAGAATCGAAGGCTCGAAGCGCCAAAGCAACCACTCGCAACTCCAGACGGTTGATCGACCATTCGGACTCCTGAATGGTCCAGAAGCCCTGCACGAAGAGCTCAGCGCAATGAGATCCCCAACTGACTAGACTGGCATCTGTTAGCACCGGAAGCCAGGGCGGCTGCTCAAGAGGCATGCTCCCCTCCAGATTTTGCGTACGCAGCCACCATTGCAGAGACGCCCTTATCTGCAACGGACAGGGAAGGCGCTTCGATAGCAAATCGTTCTGGTGAGACCAGTGACCCCTGTAAAGGACACATGTGAGCCCTGGCCCACAGTACAACTTCCAGAATTGCCGCCATTGTTCCTAACACTCAGAGAAAGTGCCAGGCCGACGGAGCTGGACTCTTCAAAAAACTGCATACCGATCGCCTCAGGCTCGCAGATCTGGTAGAAAGACCGCTCCTACTCGAGTGTCGAAACGCACCCCTAAATACTCCAGAACTTGTGTTGGAACCAATCGGCTCTTGGCCGTATTGACCACCCAACCGTATTGACCTACTCCTCCTGTTTCATACCTCTCCCCTCCATCCCGATCTCACTCCGCTCAACTCCTGCCTTTTGGCTGTTGCAAACTGGCTCACTGAAAATTGCCTTCATCTCAATCTGACAAAAACCTTAGCAATCTGGTTCACTCATGGCAGTCCTCCCCCCTCGCTTGCTCCCTCCTTTTCGACCTCACCAGTTCCTCTTGTCACTGACTTTCGCTATCTTGGTGTAATCTTTGACTCTGATCTTTCCTTCCGTAATCACATCTCGCATCTTACAAAAACCTCCTTCTTCTTCCTTCAACAAATACGCTCTATTCGTCCATTTCTTACCCCTGAAGCCCTTACTACTCTTCTTCTTTCTCTGGTAATATCACGCCTCGACTTCTGTAATTCTCTCTTTGCCGGGCTTCCTCTCTCGCAACTTCATTGTCTTCAATGTATCCAGAATACTGCTGCACATCTTATTTTCCACTCCTCCCCTCGCGATCATGTTACTCCCCTACTCTCTCACTTGCACTGGCTACCTCTACAATTCCGTATTCGTTATAAAATCCTTACACTGGTTCACCAAGTTTTGTACAACCACACCCCTCAATATTTAGCAGACTTACTCCACTTTCACACCCCCACCCGCTCCCTTCGCTCAATCCACATAAACCGCCTTCACCTCCCTTCCCCATCACACGCCCACCTACAATCTACACGCTCCTCAGCTTTTTTCTTTATTGGTCCAGCCTACTGGAATTCTCTACCCCTTTCTCTCAGGCTAGAACAGCACTACTCCACGTTTAAAAAGGACTTAAAAACGCACCTCTTCTCTGCCGCCTTTGACCTCCCCTCTCCTCTTGTGTGACAAATGCCCCCCTCCCCCTGTTTTCCTTCTCCTCTCTCCCCCGTAGTCATGTCTATTTAAATGTCTTGGGTGCTTTCCTGTCTTATATTGTAATTTCTTTTCTCCTTCTCTTTTTTTTTTCGACCTATTGGTCTCTTTGTATAAGAATTTGTGTTTCTATTGTAAACCGCTATGTTCTAATTGTAATAGCGGTATATCAAGCTTAATAAACATAAACATAAACCGAGATTCTGTAGGAGCTGTACCACTCTGCCCGTCACTCGCACACTCTCGGCTCTGGATTTTGCCTGAATCAACCAATCGTCGAGATAGGGATGAACTAATATCCCCTCTTTTCGAAGAGCTGCCGCCATCACCACCATTACTTTGGTAAAGGTGCGCGGAGCTGTCGCCAGGCTGAAGGGCAGTGCCTGGAACTGAAAATGTCCCCACGGCAGAGCAAACCTCAGAAAGTTTTGATGATCCGGCCTTATCGTAATGTGTAAATATGCTTCGGTGAGATCTAGAGATGTTAAGAACTCTCCTTGACGAATCGCTACTATAACGGAACGCAAAGTTTCCATTAGGAAATGAGGTACCCGCAGGCAGCGATTTACTCCTTTGAGATCCAGAACTGGTCGAAAAACACCATCCTTCTTTGGTACCACGAAATAGAGTATCGACTGACACCGTAAAGTTCTCGCGGCACTGGGATCACTGCCCCCAGCTGCAACAGACGAGCCAGAGACTCCTGTTATCGCCACCACCCTTTCTCAACCCCTGCAAGGAGACAGGACAAAGGAGTCAACCACTGGGCAGGCCAACTCAAGAGAATAACCCTCGCAAATGACCTCCAACTCCCACTGGTATGATGTTATCTGGACCCAGGCAGGGAAAAAATCCCAAAGCCGACCCCCTATCGGTTGAATTCCTGCCTGGGCCCCCCTCGCTTCATTGAGCTTCCCTAAATCCCGAGGAAGGGGACTCGCAAAACCTCTGCCTGCTCCCTGGAAACCTCTATAATTCTGACCTCGAGAGGCAAATCTTCCTCTTTGAAACCCTCCCTAGCGGGAGGTACGAAAACGCCGAAAATCCCGAGGTTGCCCACGTAAAGCTAACTGAACCTGCCCCGGTTTTGGCTTGTCCTCTGGCAAGCGACCTCCTTTTGACTCCTCCAAATCCTTGACTAGCTTGTCTAGATCATCTCCAAACAACAGCTTCCCTTTAAAAAGGAGTTTGCTAAGACGAGACTTGGAGGAACTGTCTGCAGCCCAATTTCTTAGCCAAAGATAACGGCGAGCGGCTACCAAGGAAGCCAGGCAATTCGCTAAACCTCTAATAAGATCATAGTGTACATCGGCTAAATAAGCCGACCCTGACTCTAGCCTTGTCACATCCGCTAACTGTTCTTGCGTCTGCTGCGCCGGCTGTTGCAAACGCTGCGACCAGCGAAGGCATGCTCTCACTACCCAAGCCTCACAAATAGAGGCTTGCAGACACAAAGCATTAACCTCAAAAGCTTGCTTCAATAGGACGTCCACCTTCCGATCCTGTGCGTCCTTCAAAGCCGCACTGCCTTCCACTGGAATGGTAGTCTTTTTCCTGACTGCCGAAACTGCTGCATCTATACGCGGAGAACGAAACATCTCCCGTTCTTGATCAGCCAAGGAATAAAGCCGATTTATAGATCTCACACCACGCAAACCTGCCTCCGGCAAATCCCATTCATCCTGAATCATTTGCCTGACGACCCGGTGAACGGGAAAAACCGCTTGGGACTTTTGCACCGCCTGTATGAGAGGATCCTCTAACTCCCTCATCCTCCACTGGTGTCCCCGAAGAAAGGTTGAGCACCTGAAGCAACTCAGTAATGAGCGCTGTTAGCTCCTCTCTCTGAAAGACCCGGATAATCTTGGCTTGGTCTTCAGGCTCCTGAATCTCATCTTCCTCCAGCTCCTCTATTCCTGCTTCTGGCTCCATATGGAAGTCCTCATCTTCCGGCCAATCTGACCCCAGAGGCTGATCTTCCACCAACCGAGGCCTCTTAACTGGTCTACCGTCACCACTTCCAGACCTGTCCGTGGTCGCTTGGGCTCCTGCAGCCCCAAGAAGCACTGCATCAGCGACCGCCCCCTGTTGGTGAAAACAGTAGACCTGATGAAGCAGTAGTACAAAATTCGGGGTAAAACCTCCTAGCGCTGCTCCCGCCCCCACCGGCACAGCAGAAGCACTTGGCACCACTGGACTGGTAGCAACAGGAGTAGCCGGGGTCTCAAGCAGAGCCTCCCCCTCAGAAGCACCTGTAGGACCCTGCGTTCCCAATGGAGCACTCCCCATAGCCTTAACCTGGAGCTATTGCTCCATATTAAGAGCTTCCGCAGCGCAGCCACGACACACCCCAGCGTCTGAGACCACGCCTCGACGGGAGCCACAAACTAGGCACTGAGGGCGTGTAGGCATTAGCGCTACAGGACCCCCGAAAAAAGTATATCAAAATTTGGTACCACATAGCTCACCAAAAAGGGTCCAGAAATACAAATGTAAATATAAACTTTTCTTTTTTTTTTAATGTGCTGTCCCCTTTAAGAACACAAACACCGAAAACAAAAAAATCAACTAAAGAGTTAAAAGAATGAAAGAAATTAAAAGAATTACAAGAATTAGAAGTTTACTGTGAGAGAAATCAGCACTGCAAGCAAAAAACGCGGGAAAAAACGGCCCGCAAATCTCCTCAGTCCTGCTTGCCTAGCCACCCCATCTGAGTACCAAAAGACTACCCACACAACATCCAGAAGGGCACCATCCCTCTATGTACCAGAATTATGGAACACCCTGCCTGACAACATGAGATCCATGAGTGACATAAAGGACTTCAAAACTATGCTCAAAACCACACTACTCATACAATACTATGGACCCTCCCAGACCATACAAACCAACATATGAGCACAATCACAACTAAGCAACTCACGGCACCCTCACAGGCCACAACTTCCTTTCCCAAGTGCTCACCCCCAACAACCTTTCCTCACCTACCCCCACCTAACCCTAATGCACACTTAGCAACATGTAAACCACTTTGATTGAAGGAAAAGGTGGTATATAAAACTGGTTAAATAAATAAATAAAATACAGTCCCCATGTGGCAGCAGGTCCCGATTCTCCCTCCAATCGCAAAAATCGCAATCGGATCACTCATCTTTGCCTCCGGGCCCCTTAACACCGACTGATTACCTCTCTGACCCAAAACGGCAATCCTGCATGCAGCACAGCTCCTATCAGCCTGAACTCAAACAGCTGCAGCAGCTCAAGAAGTCTGACGACAATTTCAGCACAGCTCAAAAGTGCTGAAATTGAGCCGGTCTGAGGAAGACACAGGTGCTGAACACCTCCCCTTCATGCAGACCAGAAGGGGAGAGCAGACAGAAGGGTCAGAGATGACCGGGAGAGAGAGAGATAGCCTTTCCCAAAATCCTCTGTATCTCCCATTTCACCTTTCTCTCTTTTTTTTTTTTTTAAAGAACTTTAACCAGCCCAAAGCAAAGAAATAAAATTAAAGGGAAAAATAAATGCACAAAATCCTATCTAAACAGCCTAAGCTCCTTATCTGCTCCTCTAGTGAGCCCAGCACCTAGGCTCACTACCTCCAGCTGCATGGAGACTGGACACACTGGAAGCTGGTGGGAGGTGCCAGCAGGATATGTACAGTGGCGTCACAAGTCTGACATTCCCAGTCTCCATGCTGCAGGAAGAGATGCACTACCCAGAGGTGAGGACTGAACTGGAGGGACGATAAGGAAACTGATGATGTAATGCTTGATTTGGTACCCTTAAGAATTATACCAATCCCACACTCCTGTAAATTGCTCTGTAAATAGCTGAAAGTGGTCACACCCAGTACCACTCTATGTAAATAGTTAGAGGCAGCACCTCAATTACTTTGTTCTATGTATAAAGTTCTTAAACATTGTTCTATGTAACCGTTTTAGTTTAACCTGTTATGATGTAAACCACCCCTGATCTCTGGAAGAAGCGGTATAAAAATATGCACAAATAAAATAAATAAAAATAAATAAATTCCTAATAAAATTTTTAAGGCAAAATAACTACCTCCTTCATTGTCAAAGTGCCCCTGTTTATATCAAATACAAGTGTTCATGTATTATAAACCAACACTTAACAATCCTCCTGTGTTTCATAACTTATAAGAAGAGAACCTACTTTATCATTCAGCATCCATCCAATGTATTTCAAGTAGCTGTCATTTAAAAACATGTGGGGGCAAATCTTCATCCACACACCCAACTCTTCAATGCAAAGGGCCCTGATTTCAGGCACGATGTCGCTGCAAGCAAAGATTCAGAAAAAGGCAGTAAAATGTGTACACTGAACATTAGGAAAACCTATAAATAAGAAGGTTGTGAACACATTTTCCCTGCTGCCTGTATGACCCTGGTTCAAGAAAATGAAGCAGATTTCTTTGGTTAGGTTTGGGGTCATTGCTATTGAAAGTAGCATTTGAATTTGCACATTTAGACTTCAGTTCAATTATGCCCCTTCTCTACACACTGTACATCACTCTCAGTCACTTCTAAACCACACTGTGGTACCTCTTGCACACAATACGCAAAGCAAGCCCCAATTAGACTGCCAAAATAACTATTACCAAAATCTTCATCAAGATTTCTGTGAGAATAACTTTTTGGAAACTGAATACATGGTTCCTTTCATTGATTATGGTATGCAAGTGAGACTGCTAAGGAAATCAATGGCAGACTAGTGAGGCTTGCCTTGAGTACAGAACAAGGGATGGGAAGAGAGGGGATACAGAGAAAGAAGAACAGTGAAATGTAAGAGAAGGCAGTGGAAGTCAAGGCTTTAAAAAGCAAGGACAAGAACTTGTACGTCCAATTCTAAAAGAAATGAGGAAAGAGTGAAGGGAAACAAGAAAGAGGGAAGGTGGGAAACAGTTTCATTTTGCTGAAACTGGAAGATGATTTTGGCAGCAGTATCCTGACCTAGACTAAGATCAGTGGATAAACATTGGAAAGGAGATGACTGCACTACTCAAAGCAAAGATTAATGCAGCATGAGTAAAAATGTTCACGAGAGATGTCGAGGAAGGGAAAGAGATTACCATTGCTGTGGAAGAAGCGAAGGCAAAATCTGGCAAGAACTTGATGTGAAAAGAGGGAGTAATGCCACAATAACTGGTTTGAGGAACTAAGGCAGTGCAAGGGTAATTCTACAGCATGGTGCAGTGGATAGGAGCCTACATAGGTGCCTATGTATCTTTATAAAATACTAGCATATGTGGTAGACAATGTGCCTTGAATGTGGGCATGATCATTTACACCTGCATGCAAGCAAGTGTAAATATTCACACATGTATCACTGAGATTAAGGTATTTTATAATCAGGATATGCATATTAAAACTCTGCCCATAATCAGTCCAGAATGCATCCCACCCCTTGGCTACATCTACTGGCAGAGTACTCGCCTTTGTATCGAAGTGCATACTTTTACACTGGTTGGTATTATATAAGAGGTCATTTACACGCGTATGTGGGAATTACTTTGTAAAATGACCTTCTGCAGGACATACGAGAAGACTAAAGAGAATGAGGAATATAGGGCCCAATATTGTACTGAGACGGTTATGCACTGCTACGGTGCATAGCCGTCGTCACAGACCTCTAACCCTGGATATTCAATGTCGGGGTCATATGGAGCCCTGGCATTGAATATCCGGGGTCACTGCACAGCCTCCGATGCTGCAGAAGCCAACCGAGTAGCGGCAATATTGCACCACTACCTGATTAGCTCCCTCGGGTAAAACTAGGCCAGCTTTTGCTTCGCCTAGTTTTACCCGCAGGTCGCTAACTGGGTAGCAGTACAATATTGCTGCTACCCAGTAAGTGACTGTCGCCACCCACGACATATCCCAATGCTAAGCCACTAAACGGGATATTCAGCGGCACTAACCATGTTAGTGCCATTGAATATCCTGTTCAGTGACATTTACATGGTTTACAAGTCAGTAAACTGTGTAAATGCCTTTAGAATATCGGGCCCATAGTCTGGAAGCTGTACAGTGAAGAGAGAAAAAGACATCAATTTCAGACAAATATTTTCAATTATATTTATCTTCATTTTTTAGAATTAAAACCTTTCTTACCGACAGCGCTGTAGAAAAGCTCCTTTGAAAATAGCATTTATCATATTTTGTATTTCCAGACATTTTTGTTGAAGCTGAAGAAATAGAAATAAACATCAGTGTCTAGTTTGCAACTTTTTCAAGCCAGTATGTATTTTTGCTGCCGCTTTTGGAAATACCGCCGCTGCCCACCTCCCCTGCCCCCAAAACAGAATCCTCAGAAGCTGGTGGGGGGGTGGCGCAGCCACCAATGAGTGCTGCCGCTGCCCTAAGCAGCCGCCTAGCTCGCCTAGTGGATAGGCCAGCCCTGGTGGCAAGATATCTACAATGTCTTATATGTCTTCATACCCTTGTACATTTTACATATTTTACTATATAAAAAATACAATTCAAAATGCATTGGGAAGTTTTGATCCACATAACATTTTCAACAAGAAAACCACTATAAAAACGTTCAAAAAGTATATAAGAAACAAAAAAAATCTTGATTGCATGTGTTTCACATCTCTAATACTTAATGGAAGCCACTTTTACAGCATTTACAGCCATCAGCTAAGTGTCCATCAGCTTTGCACTGCAAAACAGTGATTTGCCCACTTTTTAGCAGAATCATTCAAGTTCTTTCAGGTTGGCTGGGTTTGTTTGTAGACTACAGTGTTCAAGGTTTACCACAAACTTTATAGAGGATTCAGGTCGGGACTTGACTGGGCCAAGCAAGGACATTTACTTTGATTCTGCTGAGTCACTATTACTGCTTTTGCTGAATTTTCTCTCCCAACCTAAATCTATGACAGACTAGAAACGGATTTTCTCTAGGATCTACCTGTACTTTGCATCATCCATCTCTAGATGTGGCAGGTGAAGGCCTGTGACCCACGGTGTCTGACATGGGCAGGCCAGCATGGCTAGCTTGACCTGTAAATGAGGCCTGTGGAGAGGCATATAGGATTGCACATCCCCCAATATGCTGCTATTGTAAGATAGAACTCAGTAGAAGTATTGAATTAGCTTAGGTAAGCAGAACCGAGAGATGGAAAAATACAGAAAGACATGTTTAAAAGTTACTGATAAGAAAAGTACATCTGCAAAGAAATAATTAGGAGTGCTGACAGATGAGTTGCAGAGCCCTGCTCCTCTGCACGCACAAATTGGTTCTATGGCCTTGAGAGTGTGAAAGTAACAAGTTGATGAACTGACCATTGTAATTGGGACTAGAAGGGGGGCATGCAGGTGTCATGCCCACAGAAGGGACATAATTGGATAAACTTATCAGTACCGGGACCAATGGAAGAGGTACGGGAGGTACGGGAGGTTACCGGGACCAATGAAATGTTTTTCTATACCTAGAATGGAACAGAAGTCTATAAAAGTTGTTGTAATGCTTGAAAACTTTGCTCAGCCATTTTGAAATTGACTTTGCTTGAGACTTGTGCACAAATAAATGATTTGGACCTTCTGAACAGACTCCTGGTATCATTGGTTTGTCTGCGCTTTGCTGCTACATATTCTTGGTGCGTTGGCCGGGAAGTTGTGGAATCAAAGTGTATATAGGGCAATATACCACGACTTTCCGCCTCTATAGGCTTGGTCCTGCCGGGATCGCGCCCTTCCGACGAGGGCTGCTCCCTGGCGCCACCGGTCCCTTGTATCGGAGGGAGCTGGTCGGACCTCGGCGGGTGCCGGGCCCGGTTGGAGCCAACGCCTCGAACCCGAGTGAGGGGAGTCCGAGGTCCAACTCATGCGCCTGCTTGGGAAGTTTGAGGACCGGATCCGGTGAGTATAGTTTTGATTTGGTGTCTAGACAGAAATAGAAAGAGCAGTACTGCCATTGGAACTTGGAATTTGGAATTTGTAATCTCGAGATATTGGGAATTGGTAAGAGAGCATGATCACCTCTCAAGGAAGGGCCGAGTAACCCCGCATGGGAATTCGCCGGGTGAAACCCTCATCCTTTTTGTAATTGGGAAAAAGACTAGTCAGAATAGATAGAAACGAATGCATTCTGGGATGCGTTGCTAGCATGATTGTGTGAACGAAGTGTGAATGAGAGGTCTGGCAGCACGGACCAAGTGAAGGCGGACCCCTGAGTAGCGCATTTCCTGACCGGGCGCGACCGCGTTCAGGTCGCGAAAAGGGGGAAGCGATTGTCGTCTTGTCTTGTTATTTGTACTCCTTATACGTTTCCAGGGCCGTGAGGACCCCTTACCCACGGTCCGCCCTCCTTTTCCCTTCTGTCTGTTGTTGCGCGCACACATCGAAATGGGAGGGGCGGGGTCTACTAGAAACACTCCATTAGAATGTATGATCGCACATTTTAAAGAGGGATATTCAGGAGATTATGGTATTAAAATGACAGCAGCCCGTTTGCAGATTTTGTGTACTAGGGAGTGGCCCGATCTAGACCCCATCTGGCCCCGAGAGGGAACGTTCAATGTAGAGATTATTCAGTCAATACACCGTAGAGTGCGGGTAGCGCACCCCGATCAGTACCCCTATATAGATTCCTGGTTAAGTATTTGTGAAGATCCGCCCCCCTGGGCGCAGCGCTGTTATGAGGAACAGTGCAGAATAATGTTAGCTAAAACAGATTCTAGACAGAAAACGGAACAGCCTAGAATGAAAGAGCAGGATAAGAAAGCCAGAAAGAAGCCCATCCTGGTAGATCCTGATTCCCCAGAAATAATCCTCAGGCAGCCCCGAACCCCAGGTCCAATAAGAGTAGCCCGGCGTCCTGCCCCAGAACCCCAGAGATGGCCGGAGCCGGAGCGGGACCCAACCCCTGATCCACCTCACGGAGGGGAGGAAGAGGAGGAATTAGCTGAAAGAGAAGAGGAGGACATAAAAAGTGAGCCAGAAGCGGAGATAGAAGAAGGAGAAAGAGAGAATGCCCCAGATGAGGAGGACAGTGTACAAGCGATTGCTAGCACTAGCACGCCAGTAAAAGATAAACCCAAAGCAAAACCTGTTGAGAAAAAGAAAGTGACCCCTTCAAAGGCAATTACGACAATAACCCTTAGATCCCAAAAGACACCTACGGCAGCCAAAATGTTTCCCTTACGGCAAGTCCCGGGAGTGCCCGTGAAGAATGATAATGATGAAGTGGTAGCGGGACCCCTAACTTATGTGTATATCCCTTTCTCTACAACTGATTTATTAAATTGGAGGTCGCATTATGCCTCCTATACTAGTAAGCCCCAGGAGCTGACAGAATTAGTAACTACTATTATGGAAACTCACCAACCCACTTGGCCAGATTGCCGCCAGCTCCTGACCACCCTATTCACGACAGAAGAACGAGCAAGAATTAGAAAAGCAGCTATTGAGTGGATGGCAGATAACCCTGTAGCTCCGAGACAGGGGCAGAATATAATAGACCGTCGGGAAGCAGCTCAGAGAGAATTCCCGAATGAAGACCCCCAATGGGATCCAAATACAGATGAAGGATCCACAGCCCTAGCCCGTTTTCGCCAAGGCTTTTTACAAGGCCTGAAAAGGGGGGGCCAAAAAGCTATGAACCTTTCCAAAGTTGCAGGAGTTATCCTTTGGATAGATGAGAGACCAGCAGATTTTTATGAATGATTATCTGATGCATACTGAATGTATTCTCCATTTGATCCTGAGGCACCTGGAAGTTTATGTATGGTGAATTCTGCTTTTGTAAACCAGTCACAACCAGACATTAGACGTAAATTGCAGAAATTAGAAGGGTTTGCGGGCATGAATGCAACACAGTTACTGGAAGTCGCTCATAAAGTGTATGTGAATCGTGATACTGAAAGACAGCGAGAATGTGATAGAAAGATGAAGAAGAAAGCTGATTTTTTGGCTGCGGCCATAGTTGAAAAGAAAAGGGGAGGTGTCCCTAGTCGAAGGAGCAGAGGAAGAGGGCGGGGTCAAGGCGGAGGCCGGACCCAGAGACTAGGCGTGAACCAATGCGCCTATTGCAGAGAGGAAGGACATTGGAGAGATACGTGCCCGCAACTCGAAGACGCCCAGCAAGATGACGACAGCAGTCATCATTGGCGAGAAGAAAGACGAGGCTATCCCCGAAGCCGAGGAGGAGCCAATCGAGAACAATTCCAGCGAGAGAGAGGAGGAGCCATTCAAGCATTGGCCACAACGACCCATGATGAGGATGACGTGGATTAGGACAGACCGGGCTCCAAGTTTGCTTTAGGTCTCCAGGAGCCTATGGTCGGAATACAAATAGGAGACCAAATTATGGACTTTATGGTTGATACTGGAGCACAACATTCAGTAATAGACAAAAAGATAGCCCCGTTTTCTACAAAAGCAGTCACCATTATAGGAGCAACTGGTGCCAAAGCCACAAAGTCTTTTCTTCAGAATCGAATATGCAGTCTAGGAGGACAGCAAATAACTCATCAATTCCTTTACATGCCCGAATGTCCAGTGCCACTACTGGGACGAGATATGCTAGCCAAGCTTCAAGCACAGATATCTTTCTCTGAACAAGGAGAAATGCAAATGACAGTGAATTCCCAAGCCAAACCAGCAGGAGTAATGCTGCTGACAGTGCCCCGAGAAGAAGAATGGAGGTATTACGTTGATGACTCCATCCAAGATACCTATTTTGAACAAACTTTAAAGAACATCGATGCACCACCTGGAGTATGGGCAGAAGGCAGTCCCCCAGGCCTAGCCAAGCATATAGCTCCAGTGATTGTAACCCTCAAGCCTAGTGCTACACCAGTGCACGTCAAACAGTACCCTCTCCCAAGAGCTGCAATTGAAGGCATTCATCGCCACCTACAAAGATTGCTCGAGTATGGCCTACTAAAAGTATGTCAATCCCCATGGAACACTCCACTTTTGCCAGTAAAGAAACCTGGGACAGATGACTATCGCCCAGTACAAGATTTGAGAAGAGTAAATGATGCAGTTGAAACTATACATCCAGTTGTACCCAATCCTTACACTCTTCTAGGACTGATACCTGCTGAAGCTACCCATTTCACTGTACTGGATTTGAAAGATGCATTCTTTTGCATAAGATTAGCCCCTATAAGTCAAATATTGTTTGCATTTGAATGGCAGGACCCCGTCTCTGGAAGAGGGGGCCAACTCACCTGGACAAGATTACCCCAAGGATTCAAGAATTCGCCTACCATCTTTAGTGCTGCACTGAACCAAGACCTTTCAAGCTATCCAGTAGCCCCGGGGAAGAGAGTGCTTCTCCAATACGTGGATGATCTGTTGATAGCTGCCATATCAGAAAGTGAATGCATACTAGCCACCAAAGACCTCTTGCAGTTACTAGATGAAGCTGGATACAAAGTTTCCAGAGCCAAAGCACAGCTATGCCAAAAAGAAGTGAAATACTTGGGTTTCCGTATTACCCAAGGAAGCCGAAGATTAGGCAGAGAAAGAAAAGAAGCAGTATGCAGAATTCCAACTCCAACAACCAGAAAGCAAGTCAGAGCCTTTCTGGGAGCAGCAGGATATTGCCGAATCTGGATACCCAACTTTGCCCAAATTGCCAAACCACTGTATGAAGCCACAAAAGGAGAAGAGAAGTCACCACTGGAGTGGGGACTTGAGCAGGATACAGCCTTCAAGACGTTAAAGGAAGAATTGATGTCATCACCAGCACTTGGACTACCAGATGTCCACAAACCTTTCCACTTGTTTGTACATGAAGCACAGGGAAATGCTTTAGGCATGTTGACTCAGAAATTGGGAAATTGGGAGCGACCTGTAGCATACCTATCGAAACAATTGGACCCTGTGGCCAAAGGATGGCCACCATGCTTGAGAGCAGTGGCAGCTACAGCGCTACTAGTGAGCGAAGCAGACAAGCTCACACTAGGACAGAACATACGAGTCACTGTGCCACATGCAGTCCTTGCTCTCATGGAACAGAAAGCAAATTATTGGCTCACCAATTCCCGAATGTTGAAGTACCAGAGCATGTTATGTGAAAACCCACAGATACAACTTGAAGTGAGCCATGCCTTGAACCCAGCTACCTTGATACCCATCAGTGAAGAACTCCCAGAACATGACTGTATCGAAGTCATGGAAACTGTGTTCTCCAGTCGACCCGACTTGACAGATGTGCCCATAGACAATCCTGACCAAATCTATTATGTTGATGGGAGCAGTCTCATCCTTGATGGACGACGCTGTGCCGGATATGCAGTCGTCACTCAACACGAAGTAGTTGAATCATCAGCTCTAGCCTCAGGCACATCAGCCCAGAAAGCCGAATTGATAGCACTCACCAGAGCATTGCTGTTAGGAGAAAAACGTCTGCTGAATGTATATACAGATTCCAAATATGCCTTCACTACCTTGCATGCCCATGGAGCTCTCTATAAAGAAAGAGGACTCATCACATCCGGAGGAAAATCAGTCAAATATGGTCCCGAGATATTGATGTTACTTGATGCAGTTTGGGCCCCAACACGTGTAGCTGTCATGCATTGCAGAGGACATCAAGCAGGAAAAGGAGAAGTTGCCCGAGGAAATAGATTCGCAGATGCCTCAGCACGACAAGCAGCTATGACAGGACAGATTGCCCCACAAGCTATGCCAATGCAAGCAGCATTGTTTCCAGTACCTTTGAATCTATGGACACCACGATATACCACCAAAGAATTGGATTACTACTGTAACAAAGAAGATGGAATACTGAAAGATGGATGGATTGAGCTGCCTCCAGAAGAGGGCAGTCAACCTCCTGGACGAATAGTAATTCCTGAACTGTTAGGACCATCCTTTGTTAAAGCTTTCCACGAAGCCACCCACTATGGGAAGAGTGCTATGGAAAAAGCACTCAGACCACATTTTTACATCCCTCTGATGACAACCATATCAGCCTCAGTAGCACGTCAATGTCTAACCTGTGCCAAAAATAATGCCAAGCAAGGCCTTATAACAGCACCCCGAGTTCAGTCAGGAGGTGTCACCCCCATGCACAACCTCCAAGTTGATTTTACCGAAATGCCAAAAGCCAATGGATACCATTACCTATTAGTATTAGTTTGTACTTTCTCTGGGTGGGTAGAAGCATTCCCAACCAGAACTGAGAAAGCCCGAGAAGTTACCAAAGTCTTAATGAGAGAGATTGTTCCTAGATTCGGAATTCCAGCAGTAATAGGGTCAGACAATGGACCCTCATTTGTCTCCCAAGTTACTCAGCAGTTAGCAAAAGCTTTGCAGATACAATGGAAACTCCACACTGCATACAGACCCCAGAGTTCAGGGAAAGTTGAGCGAATGAATCGTACCTTGAAAGCCCAAATGTCCAAGCTTTGTCAGGAGACACACTTGAAATGGCCCCAAGTGCTCCCCATAGCTTTACTCAGAATACGCTCAGCTCCTGTAAAGTCAACAGGATTTTCCCCTTTTGAAGTTTTGTATGGTAAACCCCCACCAATAGTGCAGGGAGTCAAAGGAAGTTTAGCCCAAATTGGTTCAGAAGTAACCAGACAAGAACTCCTAGCTCTTAGTTTTGTTCTGCAGACTCTCCATACGTGGATCCAAGATCAGTTGCCTATCAACTTGACGGAACCCTTGCATCCCTATCAGCCTGGTACTTCGGTGTGGATCAAAGATTGGAAGAAGACACCGTTGGAACCCCATTGGAAGGGACCGTACACCGTCATCCTGCAGTAAAGGTAGCCGAGATCGACGCCTGGATCCACCACAGCAGAGTCAAGCCCGCCGCCGATCCTGAACCAGAGCAGTGGACAGCAGAACAGCATCTTGATGCACCCTTGCGAGTTACTCTGAGACGGCAACCAGCAGCTTAGACACTTCATCACAAGTGCTTTGCAGTAGCCAAGTCTTTCGAAGAGGATTGCTGTTTTCCATGCAGCAACAGTTTTGTTTCAACGAACCCAATTTGTGTGTGATTTGACACACTGCTTTGAGACTACATTGACTAAGCCAGACTTCACAAGCCAACTGAAATTGCTAATAAGTTGGTTAATGTATACTGGACATCTTGAGGATCTTCAATCAACACTCAGCACCCGTTAAATTGCTTCATTAGCAAACGGGACGAAGAATAAAAGACCGTCGTGATCAAGATCAGCAAGCTGAGGATTCAGAAGAACTCCAATCAACATCAACATGTATCTTTGTTTTTGCTTTGCCTTGGTTGCCTTCTTTGGAGGTTTTGAACTGACTTATGCTTTACCTCCATGCACTGCTTGCATTACTTCTACCAGAACTGGACTGAAAGTCACTCAGACTTTGCTTTATCATTCTTACTATACCTGCAAGGGAACAGTAACTCGGTGTATCTATAACACCACTGAACTAAATGTTTGCACTCATGGCAAAATCAAAGCATGCTATAATCCGCATCAGAATCCATCCTATTACACGTTGGAAATAAGATGGAAGGATGCAGATGGACCTATATTAGCTGCTACACCACCACTTAAGGACATTACTAAACCTGCTGTTTTGAATTTTGATGCATGTAATGCTATTAATAGAGATAGTCATTCCACCTGTGGTACATGGGAGAAAGCGTATCGAAATGACCATAAGTATATGTGTCCAGAAGGTGCCACAAATTGGTGGAAGTGTACAGGTAAAACGGGATCAGGCTATAGTACTGCACCAGCGGCAGATTACTATTGCCCGTATTGGGGATGTGTTTTTTATGCTACCTGGAACACTGGTATAACTGATGAGAAAATAGATAAACGGATGGCTACTTTGACCAAGCCAACCACAAATGATAAATGTCAGAAAGATGCTTGCAACCCCTTACACTTACGTATACACAATCCCCATGCATGGAAACAAGGATACAAGTTTGGTTTACGTATTGCTGGAGGGGCAATAGATCCAGGGACCATTGTGTATATCAGATTGAATACTCAAGCCCACAAGTCATCTAAATATCATATTCATAATACCTTTTATGAAGCCATGCATGTAAATAAGTTTGAGATCCCTCACCCCTCACAGAATTTATTTTTAGAATTAGCTGGAGCAGTAGTATCTAGTCTTAAGATCTCAGATTGCTATTTTTGTGGCGGAACCCAAATGGGAGACCAATGGCCATGGGTAGCCCAAGAATTGAATTATTCTATGACTTACAACCAGACTGAATTACACAAGGCTACCAGTGAATGGGTGTTAGCGCACTCAATCGTTGGACGTCTTTGCTATGCCAGAACTGGACCCCAGTTCACCCAGAAGGTAGGACAGCTGGTCTGTCTTAGCCAGAAGTACTATAATGCCACGACCAAGAAGACAGCATGGTGGTCAGGAATCAGACATCCTGAACCTCCTAACCCATTAGCCAGATTTCCTGAACTTGCTGGTCTATGGACTAACCTTAAGGAAACAGTGAGGCAAGAGATTGGATGAACACAGGTGCCTTTGCACAATGCATATGCATATGCACAACTCCCGCCACACTGGGGAGGAGCATGTGTCTTAGGAACCATCAGACCTTCTTTCTTTCTTTTAAACACTGAACATGGAGAACAATTAGGATACCCTGTTTACACTACCCACCGACACAAACGAGCATTAAGACAGAAAAGAGAAGCCTTACAGATAGGCAAGTGGGAGAAGTGGCAGGGTGATGATTGGCCACCAGAAAGAATTATTGAGTATTATGGACCTGCCACTTGGAATGATGATGGTATGTATGGTTATCGTACCCCAATTTATATGATTAATCGTATTATTCGCTTACAAGCAGTAGTTGAAATAATAACTAATGAAACTAGTCATGCTCTTACGCTCTTAGCTAGACAAAGTACTCAAATGCGCACCGCTATATATCAGAACCGCTTAGCCCTTGATTATTTGTTAGCAGCTGAAGGAGGAGTATGTGGTAAGCTGAATTTAACTAATTGCTGTTTGAAAATAGATGATAAAGGTCAAGTAGTTGAAGAAATTGCTAAAGATATGCAAAGACATGCTTATCTGCCAGTACAGACTTGGCACTCATTGAAATTTCCTAACTGGTTTGCTAACCTCTTTTCATGGGTGGGAGGATTTAAGACTTTCATTGTCTTAGTACTAATCCTTGTTGCTGTTATCTTCTTATTACCATGTTTAATCCCATGTTGTATGCGTTCCATTCATAACACTATTGATAGTACAGTAGAGTGGAAGACCGCAACTAAAATAATGGCTTTATACAAAGCCAGTCCTAGTCGAAATCCTTCAATCATGATGTGATTCTTCTAAAGGTGATTTAACTCTCACACCTTATTAAGTAATAGGGTGAGATTAATCAAAGGGGGGAATGTGGCAGGTGAAGGCCTGTGACCCACGGTGTCTGACATGGCAAGGCCAGCATGGCTAGCTTGACCTGTAAATGAGGCCTGTGGAGAGGCATATAGGATTGCACATCCCCCAATATGCTGCTATTGTAAGATAGAACTCAGTAGAAGTATTGAATTAGCTTAGGTAAGCAGAACCGAGAGATGGAAAAATACAGAAAGACATGTTTAAAAGTTACTGATAAGAAAAAGTACATCTGCAAAGAAATAATTAGGAGTGCTGACAGATGAGTTGCAGAGCCCTGCTCCTCTGCACGCACAAATTGGTTCTATGGCCTTGAGAGTGTGAAAGTAACAAGTTGATGAACTGACCATTGTAATTGGGACTAGAAGGGGGCATGCAGGTGTCATGCCCACAGAAGGGACATAATTGGATAAACTTATCAGTACCGGGACCAATGGAAGAGGTACGGGAGGTACGGGAGGTTACCGGTGTAGCAGCAAAGCGCAGACAAACCAATGATACCAGGAGTCTGTTCAGAAGGTCCAAATCATTTATTTGTGCACAAGTCTCGAACCAGTCAATTTCAAAATGGCTGAGCAAAGTTTTCAAGCATTACAACAACTTTTATAGACTTTGGTTCCATTCTAGGTATAGAAAAGCATTTCATTGGTCCCGGTAATAAGAAGATAACAGCAACAAGGATTAGTACTAAAACAATGAAAGTCTTGAATCCTCCCAGCCAAGAGAAAAGATTAGCAAACCAGTTAGGAAATTTCAATGCGTGCCAAGTCTGTACTGGCACATATGCATGCCTTTGCATATCTTTAGCAATTTCTTCAACTACTTGACCCTTATCATCTATTTTCAAACAGCAATTAGTTAAATTCAGTTTACCACATACTCCTCCTTCAGCTGCTAACAAATAATCAAGTGCTAAGCGGTTCTGATATATAGCAGTGCGCATCTGAGTACTTTGTCTAGCTAAGAGCGTAAGAGCATGACTAGTTTCATTAGTTATTATTTCAACTACTGCTTGTAAGCGAATAATACGATTAATCATATAAATTGGGGTACGATAACCATACATACCATCATCATTCCAAGTGGCAGGTCCATAATACTCAATAATTCTTTCTGGTGGCCAATCATCACCTTGCCACTTCTCCCACTTGCCTATCTGTAAGGCTTCTCTTTTCTGTCTCAATGCTCTTTTGTGTCTGTGGGTAGTGTATACAGGATATCCTAATTGTTCTCCATGTTCAGTGTTTAACAGGAAGAAAGAAGGTCTGATGGTTCCTAAGACACATGCTCCTCCCCAGTGTGGCGGGAGTTGCGCATATGCTCGGTTTCCACAGATCCAATATAGGCCAGGTGGGGCTTGCCAGGCTTGGACTTTGGCAAGGTTAGTCCAGAAACCAGCAAGTTCAGGAAATCTGGCTAATGGGTTAGGAGGTTCAGGATGTCTGATTCCTGACCACCATGCTGTCTTTTTAGTCGTGGCATTATAGTACTTCTGGCTAAGACAGACCAGCTGTCCTACCTTCTGGGTGAACTGGGGTCCAGTTCTGGCATAGCAAAGACGTCCAACGATTGAGTGCGCTAACACCCATTCACTGGTAGTCTTTACTGCAGTTGGGGTAGACAGGATGACGGTGTACGGTCCCTTCCAATGGGGTTCCAACGGTGTCTTCTTCCAATCTTTGATCCACACCGAGGTACCAGGCTGATAGGGATGCAAGGGTTCCGTCAAGTTGATAGGCAACTGGTCTTGGATCCACGTATGGAGAGTCTGCAGAACAAAACTAAGAGCTAGGAGTTCTTGTCTGGTTACTTCTGAACCAATCTGGGCTAAACTTCCTTTGACTCCCTGCACTATTGGTGGGGGTTTACCATACAAAACTTCAAAAGGGGAAAATCCTGTTGACTTTACAGGAGCTGAGCGTATTCTGAGTAAAGCTGTTGGGAGCACTTGGGGCCATTTCAAGTGTGTCTCCTGACAAAGCTTGGACATTTGGGCTTTCAAGGTACGATTCATTCGCTCAACTTTCCCTGAACTCTGGGGTCTGTATGCAGTGTGGAGTTTCCATTGTATCTGCAAGGCTTTTGCTAACTGCTGAGTAACTTGGGAGACTAATGAGGGTCCATTGTCTGACCCTATTACTGCTGGGATTCCAAATCTGGGGACAATCTCTCTCATTAAGACTTTGGTAACTTCTCGGGCTTTCTCAGTTCTGGTTGGGAATGCTTCTACCCACCCAGAGAAAGTACAAACTAGTACTAATAGGTAATGGTATCCATTGGCTCTTGGCATTTCAGTGAAATCAATTTGGAGGTTGTGCATGGGGGTGACACCTCCTGACTGAACTCGGGGTGCCGTAATAAGGCCTTGCTTGGCATTATTTTTGGCACAGGTTAGACATTGTCGTGCTACTGAGGCTGATATGGTTGTCATCAGAGGGATGTAGAAATGTGGTCTGAGTGCTGTTTCCATAGCACTCTTCCCATAGTGGGTGGCTTCGTGGAAAGCTTTGACAAAAGATGGTCCTAATAGTTCAGGAATTACTATTCGTCCAGGAGGTTGACTGCCCTCTTCTGGTGGCAGCTCAATCCATCCATCTTTCAGTATTCCATCTTCTCTGTTACAATAGTAATCCAATTCTTTGGTGGTATATCGTGGGGTCCATAGATTCAAGGGTACTGGAAACAATGCTGCTTGCATTGGCATAGCTTGTGGGGCAATCTGTCCTGTCATAGCTGCTTGTCGTGCTGAGGCATCTGCAAATCTATTTCCTCGGGCAACTTCTCCTTTTCCTGCTTGATGTCCTCTACAATGCATGACAGCTACACGTGTTGGGGCCCAAACTGCATCAAGTAACATCAATATCTCGGGACCATATTTGACTGATTTTCCTCCGGATGTGATGAGTCCTCTTTCTTTATAGAGAGCTCCATGGGCATGCAAGGTAGTGAAGGCATATTTGGAATCTGTATATATATTCAGCACAAGTTTTTCTCCTAACAGCAATGCTCTGGTGAGTGCTATCAATTCGGCTTTCTGGGCTGATGTGCCTGAGGCCAGGGCTGATGATTCAACTACTTCGTGTTGAGTGACGACTGCATATCCGGCACAGCGTCGTCCATCAAGGATGAGACTGCTCCCATCAACATAATAGATCTGGTCAGGATTGTCTATGGGCACATCTGTCAAGTCAGGTCGACTGGAGAACACAGTCTCCATGACTTCGATACAGTCATGTTCTGGGAGTTCTTCACTAATGGGTATCAAGGTGGCTGGATTCAAGGCATGGCTCACTTCAAGTTGTATCTGTGGGTTTTCACATAACATGCTCTGGTACTTCAACATTCGGGAATTGGTGAGCCAATAATTTGCTTTTTGTTCCATAAGGGCAAGGACTGCATGTGGCACAGTGACTCGTATGTTCTGTCCTAGTGTGAGCTTGTCTGCTTCGCTCACTAGTAGCGCTGTAGCTGCAACTGCTCTCAAGCAAGGTGGCCATCCTTTGGCCACAGGGTCCAATTGTTTCGATAGGTATGCTACAGGTCGCTCCCAATTTCCCAATTTCTGAGTCAACATGCCTAAGGCATTTCCCTGTGCTTCATGTACAAACAAGTGGAAAGGTTTGTGGACATCTGGTAGTCCAAGTGCTGGTGATGACATCAATTCTTCCTTTAACGTCTTGAAGGCTGTATCCTGCTCAAGTCCCCACTCCAGTGGCGACTTCTCTTCTCCTTTTGTGGCTTCATACAGTGGTTTGGCAATTTGGGCAAAGTTAGGTATCCAGATTCGGCAATATCCTGCTGCTCCCAGAAAGGCTCTGACTTGCTTTCTGGTTGTTGGAGTTGGAATTCTACATACTGCTTCTTTTCGTTCTCTGCCTAATCTTCTGCTTCCTTGGGTAATACGAAAACCCAAGTATTTCACTTCTTTTTGGCATAGCTGTGCTTTGGCTCTGGAAACTTTGTATCCAGCTTCATCTAGTAACTGCAAGAGGTCTTTGGTGGCTAGTATACATTCACTTTCTGATATGGCAGCTATCAACAGATCATCCACTTATTGGAGAAGCACTCTCTTCCCCGGGGCTACTGGATAGCTTGAAAGGTCTTGATTCAGTGCAGCACTAAAGATGGTAGGTGAATTCTTGAATCCTTGGGGTAATCTTGTCCAGGTGAGTTGGCCCCCTCTTCCAGAGATGGGGTCCTGCCATTCAAATGCAAACAATATTGGGCTTACAGGGGCTAATCTTATGCAAAAGAATGCATCTTTCAAATCCAGTACAGTGAAATGGGTAGCTTCAGCAGGTATCAGTCCTAGAAGAGTGTAAGGATTGGGTACAACTGGATGTATAGTTTCAACTGCATCATTTACTCTTCTCAAATCTTGCACTGGGCGATAATCATCTGTCCCAGGTTTCTTTACTGGCAAAAGTGGAGTGTTCCATGGGGATTGACATACTTTTAGTAGGCCATACTCGAGCAATCTTTGTAGGTGGCGATGAATGCCTTCAATTGCAGTTCTTGGGAGAGGGTACTGTTTGACGTGCACTGGTGTAGCACTAGGCTTAAGGGTTACAATTACTGGAGCTATATGCTTGGCTAGGTCTGGGGGACTGCCTTCTGCCCATACTCCAGATGGTGCATCGATGTTCTTTAAAGTTTGTTCAAAATAGGTGTCTTGGATGGAGTCATCAACGTAATACCTCCATTCTTCTTCTCGGGGCACTGTCAGCAGCATTACTCCTGCTGGTTTGGCTTGGGAATTTACTGTCATTTGCATTTCTCCTTGTTCAGAGAAAGATATCTGTGCTTGAAGCTTGGCTAGCATATCTCGTCCCAGTAGTGGTACTGGACATTCAGGCATGTAAAGGAATTGATGAGTTACTTGCTGTCCTCCTAGACTGCATATTCGGTTTTGAAGAAAAGACTTTGTGGCTTTGGCACCATTTGCTCCTATAATGGTGACTGCTTTTGTAGTAAATGGGGCTATCTTTTTGTCTATTACTGAATGCTGTGCTCCAGTATCAACCATAAAGTTCATAATTTGGTCTCCTATTTGTATTCCGACCATAGGCTCCTGGAGACCTAAAGCAAACTTGGAGCCCGGTTTGTCCTAATCCACGTCATCCTCATCATGGGCTGGTGTGGCCAATGCTTGAATGGCTCCTCCTCTCTCTCGCTGGAATTGTTTTCGATTGGCTCCTCCGCGATTTCGGGGACGGCCTCGTCTTTCTTCTCGCCACTGATGATCGTTGTCGTCATCTTGCTGGGCGTCTTCGAGTTGCGGGCACGTATCTCTCCAATGTCCTTCCTCTCTGCAATAGGCGCATTGGTTCACGCCTAGTCTCTGGGTCCGGCCTCCGCCTTGAACCCGCCCTCTTCCTCTGCTCCTTCGACTAGGGACACCTCCCCTTTTCTTTTCAACTATGGCCGCAGCCAAAAAATCAGCTTTCTTCTTCATCTTTCTATCACATTCTCTCTGTCTTTCAGTATCACGATTCACATACACTTTATGAGCGACTTCCACTAACTGTGTTGCATTCATGCCCGCAAACCCTTCTAATTTCTGTAATTTACGTCTAATGTCTGGTTGAGACTGGTTTACAAAAGCAGAATTCACCATACATAACTTCCTGGTG
The DNA here is from genome assembly GCA_033557465.1 of Ichthyophis bannanicus. Lineage (NCBI taxonomy): Eukaryota > Metazoa > Chordata > Amphibia > Gymnophiona > Ichthyophiidae > Ichthyophis > Ichthyophis bannanicus. Next base: position 497,037,971 of record CM066035.1, read on the forward strand.
CCTCAGGATCATAGGGAGTATACATTCTGTATGCTTCAGTTAATCTCTCATAAAAATCTGCTGGGCTCTCATCTGTCCCTTGGATAACTCCTGCAACTTTGGAAAGGTTCATAGCTTTCTGGCCCCCCCTTCTCAGGCCTTGTAAAAAGCCTTGGCGAAAACGGGCTAGGGCTGTGGATCCTTCATCTGTATTTGGATCCCATTGGGGGTCTTCATTCGGGAATTCTCTCTGAGCTGCTTCCCGACGGTCTATTATATTCTGCCCCTGTCCTGGAGCTACAGGGTTATCTGCCATCCACTCAATAGCAGCTTTTCTAATTCTTGCTCGTTCTTCTGTTGTGAATAGGGTGGTCAGGAGCTGACGGCAATCTGGCCAAGTGGGTTGGTGAGTTTCCATAATGCTAGTTACCAATTCTGTCAGCTCCTGGGGCTTACTAGTATAGGAGGCATAATGCGACCTCCAATTTAATAAATCAGTTGTAGAGAAAGGGATATACACATAAGTTAGGGGTCCCGCTACCACTTCATCATTATCATTCTTTACGGGCACTCCCGGGACTTGCCGTAAGGGAAACATTTTTGCTGTAGTAGGTGTCTTTTGGGATCTAAGGGTTATTGTCGTGATTGCCTTAGAAGGAGTCACTTTCTTTTTCTCAACAGGTTTTGCTTTGGGTTTCTCTTTTACTGGCGTGCTAGTGCTAGCGCTGGCTTTCTCGATTACTTGTACACTGTCCTCCTCATCTGGGGGATTCTCTCTTTCTCCTTCTTCTGGCTCACTTTTTATGTCCTCCTCTTCTCTTTCAACTAATTCCTCATCTTCCTCCCCTCCGGGAGGTGGATCAGGGGTTGGGTCCCGCCTCGGCTCTGGCCGTCTCTGGGGTTCTGGGGCAGGACGCCGGACTACTCTTATTGGACCTGGGGTTCGGGGCTGCCTGAGGACTATTTCTGGGGAATCAGGATCTACCAGAATGGGCTTCTTTCTGGCTTTCTTATCCTGCTCTTTCATTTTAGGCTGTTCCGTTTTCTGTCTAGAATCTGTTTTAGCTAACATTATTCTGCACTGTTCCTCATAACAGCGCTGCGCCCAGGGGGGCGGATCTTCACAAATACTTAACCAGGAATCTATATATGGGTACTGATCGGGGTGCGCTACCCGCACTCTACGGTGTATTGACTGAATAATCTCTACATTGAACGTTCCCTCTCGGGGCCAGATGGGGTCTAGATCGGGCCACTCCCTAGTACACAAAATCTGCAAACGGGCTGCTGTCATTTTAATACCATAATCTCCTGAATATCCCTCTTTAAAATGTGCGATCATACATTCTAATGGAGTGTTTCTAGTAGACCCCGCCCCTCCCATTTCGATGTGTGCGCGCAACAACAGACAGAAGGGAAAAGGAGGGCGGACCGTGGGTAAGGGGTCCTCACGGCCCTGGAAACGTATAGGGAATACAAATAACAAGACAAGACGACAATCGCTTCCCCCTTTTCGCGACCTGAACGCGGTCGCCCGGTCAGGAAATGCGCTACTCAGGGGTCCGCCTTCACTTGGTCCGTGCTGCCAGACCTCTCATTCACACTTCGTTCACACAATCATGCTAGCAACGTATCCCAGAATGCATTCGTTTCTATCTATTCTGACTAGTCTTTTTCCCAATTACAAAAAGGATGAGGGTTTCACCCGGCGAATTCCCATGCGGGGTTACTCGGCTCTTCCTTGAGAGGTGATCATGCTCTCTTACCAATTCCCAATATCTCGAGATTACAAATTCCAAATTCCAATGGCAGTACTGCTCTTTCTATCTCTGTCTAGACCCAAAATCAAAACTATACTCACCGGATCCGGTCCTCAAACTTCCCAAGCAGGCGCATGAGTTGGACCTCGGACTCCCCTCACTCGGGTTCGAGGCATTGGCTCCAACCGGGCCCGGCACCCGCCGAGGTCCGACCAGCTCCCTCCGATACAAGGGACCGGTGGCGCCAGGGAGCAGCCCTCGTCGGAAGGGCGCGATCCCGGCAGGACCAAGCCTATAGAGGCGGAAAGTCGTGGTATATTGCCCTATATACACTTTGATTCCACAACTTCCCGGCCAACGCACCAAGAATATGTAGCAGCAAAGCGCAGACAAACCAATGATACCAGGAGTCTGTTCAGAAGGTCCAAATCATTTATTTGTGCACAAGTCTCGAACCAGTCAATTTCAAAATGGCTGAGCAAAGTTTTCAAGCATTACAACAACTTTTATAGACTTTGGTTCCATTCTAGGTATAGAAAAGCATTTCATTGGTCCCGGTAACCTCCCGTACCTCCCGTACCCCTTCCATTGGTCCCGGTACTGATAAGTTTATCCAATTATGTCCCTTCTGTGGGCATGACACCTGCATGCCCCCCTTCTAGTCCCAATTACAATGGTCAGTTCATCAACTTGTTACTTTCACACTCTCAAGGCCATAGAACCAATTTGTGCGTGCAGAGGAGCAGGGTTCTGCAACTCATCTGTCAGCACTCCTAATTATTTCTTTGCAGATGTACTTTTTCTTATCAGTAACTTTTAAACATGTCTTTTCTGTATTTTTCCATCTTTCAGTTCTGCAGTTCTGCCTACCTAAGCTAATTCAATACTTCTACTGAGTTCTATCTTACAATAGCAGCATATTGGGGGATGTGCAATCCTATATGCCTCTCCACAGGCCTCATTTACAGGTCAAGCTAGCCATGCTGGCCTGCTTATGTTCAGACACCGTGGGTCACAGGCCTGCACCTGCCACACCGGGACCAATAAAATGTTTTTCTATACCTAGAATGGAACAGAAGTCTATAAAAGTTGTTGTAATGCTTGAAAACTTTGCTCAGCCATTTTGAAATTGACTGGTTCGAGACTTGTGCACAAATAAATGATTTGGACCTTCTGAACAGACTCCTGGTATCATTGGTTTGTCTGCGCTTTGCTGCTACATAGATACATCTTCACAAGCCTTCCTGTCCCCATTGCTGCAAAACATTCCCTCAACATAATGCTGCCACCATCGTGCTTTACTGTAGAGATCATATTACTAGGGTGGCATGCTGAATTTTTACACCATCCATATTGCTTAGCACTGAGACTAGATACTGTAGTTCCATATTGGTCTCATCAGATCAAAAAATCATCTCCCACATGCATGCAGTGTCTCCTAAGCACTTTTTTGCAAATCTTATGAATGTCAAGGGTTTTCTTCAGCAGTGGTTCCTTCTTGACACACTTCTATATGGACCATGTTTGTAGAATAATTATGAAATTGTCAAACGTACAAAATTTTCCCCAGTCTCTACCAGAGATGTCTGTAACACTTTTAAAGTAATCTTAGGCTTCACATCTTCTTAACCCACAGCTATGGACTTTGGAGGAATGGCCTGCTCCAGGTAGTGTCTAAGTGGCATCAAACTGTTTCTACAGAACTTTACAGTGGTAGATCTAACAGTACCCTAAAGGATATTAAAAAAACAATTTTTTCTAGCCTTCCCTAGTCTATAACTTTATTTTATCCTATAATTCTTTTGGCATGTTTAGTCCTTTCCTTCCAATTCACTTCATACAACAGAAACAGGTTAATTTTTAATCTAGGAGTATTTAAATCTGCTCAACTACTGGGATAGGACACAGGTGGGCTCTATTTAACATATGATGGGCCCAATATTCTCTCTAAAGATTGGCAGCATGTGTGCAAAATTTTCAGTCTGTGTACAAAAGTTTCCACTTACCAAATTTGTGAGGAACTGTGTAGAGCAGAAGCTATAAAGTTTAAAAAAAATAATCATAACAAGGAAACTAAATTAAGAAAATTAGCTGCAATTATAGGGGGCCTGCTAGAGCACTTTCCTGATATGGGAACCACTCACTAGTCTAGGGCAAAGATTTTCCTGCAGATTCACTAAAGTGGACATACCTGTAGCAGTCCTCCTCTCCATTTGGATTCAGTCTACTATTCTAGCTCTAAGAATCTCAACAGCCCTTACTTCCTGTAGTAGGCTCTATTGTTTTAACCAAAAGACCCCGATCCAACATAGAAATAAAGAAAAATGATGGCAGTTAAATCCCATACGGCCTATTCAGTCTGCCCTTCCATATCAATCACTAAGCTTTACTGTCCCCCTTTTTTTCCTTAGAGATCCTCTGTGCTTGTCCAATGCTTTCTTGAATTCAAACATAGTCATCCTAGTGGAATGCTATTCCGCACATCTACCATTCTTTTCGTAAAGAAATATTTCCTTGGATTACTCCTGAATCTATTCCCTTTCACTTTCATCTTATACCCCCCTCATTGCAGCACTTTCTTTCAATTGACAGGAGGACTAGTGCCTTTATTCCACAAAGGTATTTAAAAGTCTATCTTATCTCCCCTACTACTACTACTCCTCCTTATCATTTGTATAGTGCTACAAGTCATATGCAGCGCTTAATATACAGATGTAAGCACAGTCCCTGTTCAACACAACTTAATCTAATCAAGATGAAAAATATCACAAAACTGGGGCCATAGAGTATGGTAAGATACACATAAGTAGTGAACAAGAGAATGAGGAGCATCAGGATCCAAAAGCTCTCTGTCGCTTTTCTTCCAAAGTATTATATTGAGATCTTTGAGTCTGTCCCAGTATGCCTTATGACTAAGATTATTAATCATTTTAGTAGTCTCCCTCTGCACAGACTCCATCCTTCTTAAATCCTTTTCAAAGTGTGGTCTCCAGAATTGCACAGTACTCCAAATGTGTTCTTACCAAAGAGTTATATATAGGTAAAATCATCTCCCCCTTCCTGCTACTCATTCTTCTCCTAAAACACATTTTTAATTCACCTCCTAACACGCTTCCTTGTTTTTAGGTTCATTATTCATTTTAATATTATTTTGGATGCTAGCAGCATTTTAATTTGCTGGTTTAATGTTTTATGTTTTATGCTTTCATATGTTGTTATTCCCTTGGTTTTATAATTTCTTTTAACACCATTTGAAGACTAATGGGTTTTAAATTTTTCCCCGTTTTAATTATAATAAGGATTATATGGCACCTCCTATTTTTTATAATTTAACATGGATCATTTTATTAAGGGCTGCGCCACCATTAGTACCATTTGGTATCGCCTTTTGGTACGTTGGTGATTTTTTGGTTTTTAATATTCATTATTTTACTATTCATTATTTTTGTTTTCTCCCTTCTTTCACCCCTTTTAATGGGAATAGTGCAAGTTCATATTTATTTATTCATCTGATCATCCTTCTTTTTATGATATTTATTTGAGTGGCACCAGCCAAATACTGACAGTTTGATGCCACCATATGCTTTTCATGATATGTTTTTATTTTGCTTTTTTTATTTGGATTTTGAGATATTTTTATACACTTCTGGCAAAAAAAAAATTAATTATCGTTTTTTTAAATAAGCGTAGCATAAAGTTTTAAAACAAGGGTTCTATCGGTTTTTTTTTTATAATAAGGGGTGCATTGATATCTTAATCAATTCTTTTATATACACATTTTTAGACATGATGAGGATATTTTTGATCATCACTAATACTCAGCAAGTAGCAGATTACTGTGTGAGTGTTTTGTATTTCTGATGGTGCATTTTTCCATTTTTCAGCATTCTGCTGTTGTACATGCGGCTCACGAATGAAGAAAAGTATTTTTTGGTTTTAAGTCCCCATAGATCTTTATTACACTAGTGGCTGTTTAACTACCCCCTCAGGTCATTTATTATTATTATTTTTATGTAAAATTATGCAGTAATAGTATCATTCTATCTATGTGATCTTCAGGCTGCTTGCAAGCCATTAAATAGTGCTCAGCCAATCAGCATAGACAGCTGACCTGGTTTTCCAGCGGTAATGAACATAGCCTACAGCGCAAGTGCGGGCATCCCTTAGATCTTGATGCAGATAACTTTTATGCACACTGAGAAATTTATCTGAAGGCTGTTTTTTTAAATTTTGCTTTGAGGTATGGGTTTCAGCATGCATAGTCTACAAATTTAAGTATAATTTGTTTTTTCTCGGCTGATAATAAACGTGTGTCATTTCATTGTCGTGATGAGCTCGAACAAATGAAATGCTATAGAATAGTACTGTAGTTGCACCATGTATATTTCCCTGGTTAATGCCAACCTATTTTAAGACAGCAACATTTTTAACCCGATGAGGTTTTCATACAATAGTATGCATTTTTGTGCTTCATTTTTAAAGCGCACTACAATATTAAGTGTTTGTGTCCCTACACTGTTCACTTCTGCTTTCGTATTTATTCTTTCTCATCTCTTTTTTTTTAGCTTACAAGACTACTATAGATGGATTTATAAACAACAGAGGTACTAATATATGTTTTTAGCTCTTGATATGGTTATATGTCACATCCTTACATGATTATTTTTATGTTATCATCATTTTTACGTCTTTATTATTACGATTTAATTTACATTTTATGACTGAATACTATTTTTCATTATTGAATACTATTATTTATTTATTTATACATTTGTTCAGCACTTTTTATATTTATGGTTTATTAATTATTTATTGTGTGATTATTTTTCATTATAATTTTAATTGCATGTTTTTAATTTGTGTTTTAATTGGTTTGTGTTTATTTATGATTTTAGTATGCCAAGAATACCCCTGATTTATTTATTTATTTATATTATTTCTATACCACGCTCTTTAAAATCAGCGCGATTTACATGTAACAACAATTTGTACAATGCAGCGGAACATGCAATGCACATTACAGAGAACTGGTTTTACAACTTGGGTTTAACAGGGGTAACTATATACAACTGAGCTATTTGTGTACAGGTATGCTACAGGTACAGCTGTGGATACATGACATGCTCTGAACTATATACATTTTAGGTAATTATATACAAGTTTGTGCAGCCGTACTCAAACTGTGGGTACGTCATCATGCCCTGGGTGTGCCGGTGGTGTCATTGTGGTGGGTGGAGGGTAAGCTGGATTGTGCTGTTTCACTGGACAGGGAGTAATGTTGGAGGAAAAGATGGTGTTTCAGTGCCTTCCAGAATTGGGCGAGGTCTGTTATAGCCCAGATGGTGGTTGGGAGGGCATTCCAGAGCGTAGGTGCGTAAAATACAAATGCTCTGTTCTTTGCTGCCAGGGAGCATTTTGTTATTGCACTAGGGATTACCAGTGTGTTTGCAGCAAATGACCTTCTGGCCCTGTTTGAAGGGGTGGGGAGGATGAGGTCCGTGAGGGAGGTGGAGGATTGACTGTTGATGGCCTTGAAAGTCATTAGTAATACTCTGAAGAAGAGTCTGCAGTGGATTGGCAGCAAGTGGAGGTGTTTCAGGATTGGGGTTATGTGGTCCCTTCTGGAGGCTCCATGCAGGTCGCGGTCGGTGGCGTTCATTGCTAGTTGCAGGAGGTTCAGAGTGTTCTTGGGGAGTCCCTGCAGAATAGCGTTGGCGTAGTCGAAGTGCCCCCCACCAACCCCCTTACCAATGCTTGGAAGTCGTCTGGTTCGAGTAAGGGTCGTAGGTGGCGGATGGTTCGTATCTTGTGATAAATTGCTCTGATGGTATTGCTTATGTGTGCTTTCATGTCGACCTGCTGGTCTAGGGTGATACCCAGGTAGCGGATGGTGGCCTTGCTTAGGAGCTCAGCGTCTCTTACTCTTATTGATGTGAGGGGGGGTGAAGGAGTGATTCCTGGTAATGAAGAGGACATCTGTTTTCTTGAAATTAATCCTGAGGCTCTGTGTGTGGAGCCAGTCTGTGACAGCATCGAAACATTTTGTTAAAGTCGAGAAATCAGGTTGATTGATTGAGAATGGAGTGAAGAGTAGTACATCGTCGGCATACACTAGGCAGGAGACATTGAAGGAACGGATGATTGAGCAAATGGGTTGCATGTATATATTGAATAGGAGGGCTGAGAGTGATGACCTTTGGGAGACCCCTTTCATTTGTTGAAACGGCCTGGAGGTCCCGGAGCCTCTTCTTACCTGCTGCCATCTATCTGTCAGGTATGACTTGTACCAACTGAAGGCTGAGCCCTGGATTCCCTTCTCTGATGAAGGTATAATCGAAACATGGCCTGTGTCAGGTCTCCTTGGCTTTATATCCCCTTTATATGGTTTAATAAAAGCTCTGTCTTTCCTTTTGCCATGTTTTGGACTGGGTTCTTTCTTCTCACGTGGACTTGTGCTTTCGTGTTGGACCAGTAACCTTCTCCTCAAATTTACCTGTACCCCTTGTTGCCTCCCACTCAACCAGTTTCTAACCCAGTTGGTCACTTTAGAGTCCATCTTTAGGGTGCTCAATTTATCTGTAAGTCACCTGTGTGTAACAACGTCAAAAGCTTTAATAAAATCTAAGTATATTATATCCTGCGCTCTCCCTCGGTTCAACTCTCTCATCACCCATTCAAAGAAATTAGTCAGATTTGTCTGACAAGACCTGCCTCTAGTAAAATCATGTTGCCTCGAATCCTGCAATCCATCGGATTCCAGAAACCTCACTACCCTCTGTTTAAGCAGCATTTCCATTCATTTCCTCACCACAGAAGTCAGACTAGTTTCCAACCTCGTCCTTACTCCTGCTTTTCTGTAGTCCTCTGGGACCACTCCCGACTCTGAAGCAGCATTGAAAAAAGGTCAGACTGTGGAGCCACCAGAACTCTCCAATATATCACATCAGGCCTCATCACTCTGTCTTTTAGTTAGCTCCTCAGGAACACAGTCTTCTGAAAATTGTTCAAGATCCACCTCCCTTCTGCTCCTATTTGTGTGTGTTTGTTTGTCTTTATTAGAATGTAAGAAGCATCAACAAGTAGGGAATGTCTATTACTGAATGTGTATCAAGTGCTTCATATACTACATAGTGCTGTACAAATAACAAATCATTTATAGGCAGAGTGTAGACTTCTGTCTACAAGTGCTGTCTATTTAAATTTAGCCTCACACATCTGGTAAAAGGGACGTGCTAAAAATCTTCAGTTATGGAGGTAAATTTATAACATTCCGAACAGTATACCAGGCCATGATATTTCCTCATCTAGACTATTGCAACAGCATACTTCAAGGACTCCCCAAAAACGCACTGTATCAGCTTCAACTAGCACAGAATACAGCAGCCAGAATTATAATGGGAGCAAAAAAATCTGATCATGTCACACCTATAGTAAAACAATTACACTGGCTCCCACTAGCAAGCTGGATAAGATACAAAGCAATAATAATTATCTTCAAAATAATTCACAGCCTATCGGCACCATGACTGAAACCTACAATACACATAGGCGCAGAGAAAGAAGGAAGTTAGCATGTTAGCCCTACCAACTGAGTTAACAAAATGCAAACAAGAAACAAAAGAAAGCTTTCTCAATGTATGCCCCAGACCTCTGGGACTCACTCCCCACAGAGTTAAGAAACATTACAGAGTTCCACAAGAAGCTAAAAACTCATTTATTGAAAGACCACTTCAACATTACAGAGTTCCACAATAAGCTAAAAACTCATCTATTCAAAGACCACTTCAAGGACTAATACTCTACTCCTACAACAATGACTCAATATTCTCCTCACATCGGTATATAACTTCTTAAATTGTAAGTCAACATTACAGTGTCCTTGATGTTATAATACGTTATTTGTTCTAAGCAGAGTTAAAATTATCGGTTCCATATAAACTGTTTTGATTCCCTGAATAAGTGGTATAGAAAAATAGCCAAATAAACAAGCAAATATTTCCTTCCAGATTCTCTGTGGCAATTGTAGTGCTGATTAAAGCACATTTTAGAAAGGAGAAATTTTCATACCTTTCTTTCCTTTTATCTTGCTAGACCAGTCCAGACAAGTGGGTTATGCTCCCTAGCCAGTAGGTGGAGGAAGACCAGAGCATCTCTCAGTATATAATTGTATATGTTCTGGTGCAGCACGGAGAGAAAGCAGTATGCCACATCCCAAAGCAGTAAGCAAAACTAAAAAAAACTCAGAAAACACTCCAAAAATTATTAAGCAATGGCAATAACTTTATACAACTCTTGGCTTTCTTATCATTCTGAACTCTGTTTCAGGTAGGGTTGCCAACTGGCTCCAGATGCGCCCGACAGGCTTGATCCAGTCCTGGTTTACCCCATGGCATGCAGTCTTGCTTTTCTTAAGGAGTGCAATGGAAAAATCAGAACTACATGTCCCTGCATGCAGTGGGGTAAATCTAGGACTGGATCAAGCATGTCGGACGCATCTGGAGCCAGTTGGCAACCCTAGCTTCAGGTCTCCCTGATCTACAGTTGACGTTTTCCCAGGGCAGGTCCTGGACTGGTCTATCAGGATTCAAGGAAAGAAAATTAACAGGTATGAAAAATTTCTCCTTCCTTGTTATCCTGCTAGACCAGTCCAGATGAGTGGGATGTACCCAAGCAGTCAGAACCCAGGGTGGAAAGATAACAACGCACTGGACAGAATTGCTCTTCCAAAGGTGCCATCCACTCAAGCTCCCACATACAAACTTCACAAAGATATTCAGTGAGGGTCAGGTATAGATGGCTTTTGAAAACTCAAAAGCAGATTCAGCCCAGGAAAAGGCTTGTGCCTTGGTGGAATGAGCTATGATTCCTTCCGGCACTTACTTCCCACACAAGAGGTGTGCTAAACTAATCACCTCCTTAATCCAACAGGCAATAGAGGACTTAGACACAGCTGTCCTTTTCTTGGACCACAGAATAGGACGAAAAGATGGGTCAACTTATAAAAGGAATTAGTAATCTCCAGATGCTTCACCACCACCCTCCTTAAGTCCAATGATCCTCCTCTAAGAAAGAGGGCAGAATCACAGCCTGATTGAGATGAAAAGAAGACAGCACTTGGAGAAAGGATGTAACTGTCCTCAGAGACACAGACAATGTCAAAATAACCAGTAAGGGCTCTCTGCAGGACACAGCCTGTAGTTCTTAAACCCTCCTGGGAAATGCACTGGCTATCAGAGATACACTTTCAGGGTCAAAGCCTACTGAAGGGGCTGAAAGGAGGAACCGCTCAGTGCCCTAAGCACAAGAGACAGACTCCACTATAGTATAACCAGGTGCATGGCTGGATGGATCTGCTTCACCTCCTTGAAGAACTAGGACACATCAAGGTGCCCCACTAAGGGCACTTCCTAAACCTGCAAAAAGTAGCATACAACGGCCGCCATCTGAACCTTGAGAGTTGTAGGCCTTTTCAGAAACTAATGTCTGAACCAAACAGCATAGCTTCCTGTTAGAAGATGGATTCATTGCCTGATCAGAAAACTGTCCTGAACTATATAAGATGGAACACTTTTCTGCTGTGCCATCAGTAAACCCTGCAAATCAAGCAAGTCAGCAGAAATCATTGGGTTTTTTTGTTTTTTTTTTTAGTTTCTTTATTTATATTTTCCAACAAAATACAAACAAAAGAGAATACCAAATTGCAGTAAATCAAAATACACGATTCTTCTCTTTAACATGAGAAAAGAAAAGGTTAAGCCCAGCCCGCCCCACCCTGTCCCTCCCATCATCATGCGATCATCAGGGGCTATATAAAGAAACACAAAACGTCTGCGAGCTTACTAGGCCTACATGGGCAGTATAAGAGCAACCACTCCACTACAAAGGAAAGGTTTTCACTTAAGAAAAGGAAGGATGCAAGGGAACAACTACACCATGATGTTTGCACATATATATATCATAAGCACAAGTGTTCCACCTTTCGTGTCAACCAAGCTCTGCTGCATGTTTTCCATTTAGAGATAACGAAAAATAGGACCACTTCCAATATGAAGTTAATTAAAACGAACAATCCCGCTGCTACGGCGAGATGCCAATTATTGATTGAAAAACGATCCCAGACCAGGGAAGATTGGCCCAAAATCCCAGCATCTCTTTAATACAGTTCCATATTGAAACCTAATAAGACTGAATGTTAGGACAATCACACACCACTTGTCTCAAAGTGCCGACATCTCCTCGATGAGACTAACACTCATTCCCAGCTGTCTGAATCCATTTAGCTACCTTTCATCAGACAATCCTCCTTAGGAGTTGCATTTACTACTTTTGAAAGGCCTTCCGAGTATCTGACATACCCTATGAGACTTCAACCTCCCAACAGACACCATGCCAAGAAGAAGGTTCTAGAGCAGCGGTTCTCAACCTGTGGGTCACGACCCCCACGGGGGTCGCCACAGGATTCAGCAGGGGTCGCCTCACTCCGCTGTTAAAAAAAAAAAAAAAAGCGCACAAGTTTGCTGCCGCTGCCGAGTCCGCTTTTCGGCAGTGGCAAACTCACAGACTTCAATCTTCTGCAGCTGCGGCTCCCTGTTTCTTAGGGAACCGCGGCTGTGCCTGTGAAGCTGTTGCGGAGCCTTTCTGTCTCTCAATGGGCTCCGTGCAGCATTGTCCCGCCTCCACAGGAAGTTGTTTATCACTTCCTTTGGAGGCGGGACAATGGCAAGCTGTACGGAGCACGTCGAGAGACAGGAAGGCTCCGCAACGGCTTCACAGGCACAGCCGTGGTTCCTAAGAGACAGGGAGCCGCGGCTGCAGAAGAACAGGGCAGTAGCAGGCAGACAGGGAGAGGGGAGGAGGGGGCAGGTAACCTGCAACGGGGCTGACATGAGGGAGGGAGGGGGCTGACATGGAGGGATGGAGGGAGGGAGGGAGGGAGGGGGGCTGACATGGACTGGGGGGCTGACATGGAGGGAGGGGAGAGCTGATGGATGGATGGATGGAGAGAGGGAGGGGGCTGACATGGAGAGAGGGAGGGGGCTGACATGGAGGGAGGGAGGGAGGGGAGCTGACATGGAGGGATGGATGGATGGAGGGGGGCTGACAAGGACAGAGAGGGGGCTGACATGGAGGGAGGGTGGGCTGACATGGACAGAGGGGGGACTGACATGGAGGGATGGATGGAGGGAGTGAGGGGGGCTGACATGGACAGGGGGGCTGACAAGGACAGCGGAAGGTAGGGCCGCTGACATGGACAGAGAGATGGCTGACATTCAGAGAGGGTGGCTTACATCGAGGGAGGGAGGGCTGACATAGAGAGATAGAGGGAGGGAGGCAGGGGTGGCTGACATTGATGGATGAATGGATGGAGGAAGGGAGGGAGGGGGGCTGACATGGACAGAGGGGGGATGACATGGAGGGAGGGAGGGGGGCTGACATGGACAAAGGGAAGAGACAGGGGGACATACTGGACAGACAAGGGATAAGTGCAGGACAGAGGGGAGAGACAGTGTGGGTTAGGATTATAATGGGTAGATGGGGGGCTTGCACTGGTAATGGGTTGATTAGGGAAGGCTAGGACTGGGAATGGACTGATCAAGGGGGGGTTGGGACTGGTAATGTGCTGATAGGGGGGTAGGACTGGTAATGGACTGATGGGCTAGCATTGGAAATGAGCTGATCAGGGAGGTTAGGACTGGAAATGGGCTGATTAGAGGAGGCTAAGGCTGGAAATGAGCTGATGGGGGGGGTAGGACTGGTAATGAGCTGATTAGTGGAGCCTAGCACTGGTAATGGGGTTGAGGAGGGACTAGCACTGGAAATTAGCTGATTAGGGGAGGCCAGCACTGGTAATGGGGTTGAGGAGGGACTAGTACTGGAAATGAGCTGATTAGGGGAGGCTAGGACTGCTAATGAGCTGATTGAGGGGGTAGGACTGGTATTGGGCTGATTAGGGGAGGCTAGCACTGGTAATGGGGTTGAGGGAGGACTAGCACTGGAAGCGAGCTGATCGGAGGGCTTCGACTGGGACTGGCTGATTGTGGGGAGGGGAGGATAGAGCTGCTGGCCCTGGAAGAAAACTGGGGCTAAGGCTACAAATGGGCTGATATGAGGGGATGGGAGAATGGAACTGGAAGAGAGTGGATCAGAGAGGGGCTGCCATGCTATTTGTACTAGAAGGGACTGGTCAGTGGGGAAGGAGGAGGACTGGAAGGGAATGGACACCAATGGCAGTCATGGGAATGCAAGTTGACATTGGAAGGTACTGAGAGTGAGGACTGGAAAGGGGCTGATACTGGGGAGGGTTACTGGGACTGGAAATAGGCTGATGGAAAGAAGTGAAGAAAACGAAAGAAGAGATAAGAAATGGCAGATGGACCATAGACCACAGAGCTAAGAGAAGACAGGAAAGCAGAAGCCTCAGATCGGGACCAGCATGATCAGAGAATAAATTGGTCAGACAACAAAGGTAGAAAAAATAATTTTATTTCATATTAGTGATTTGACTACAAAATCATCATAATTTTGAAATCAAATATTGTTACTGTACTTGTTATTGTGGTTTAAATAAGCAAATTTTATAAATAAAAACATATTGCAAAGGCCTATAATATATTAATAATTCAACAAATGATTACAGCGACAATGCGTTAACGATAAAGGAAGAGAGACGCATTTGATTTTATTATTGGGGGTCACCACAAGTTGACCAATGGTAAAAGGGGTCACGGTACAAAAAAGGTTGAGAACCACTGTTCTAGAGGAAGGGATTACTTAACCTCTCTTCTAGTTCAAGCCATATTGAGCGCAAACCTACGGCCCCCTCCACCCATCGCAAACTTGTTTTAGTAAAAAATCACAGTACTAGGCCTGAAAATCAGAGAGAATCATCCCCTCCTCTTTTTAAGATTTAAACTTCCTGAAAGCAATTCCGGGCGGTTATTATTCCATAGAAACTGAGCTATAATCCTTTCAATTTGACAACAGACTGTCCCTGTAAGGAGAACTGATAACATTTCAACTATACAAGTCACTTTAGGAGTGATAGTCATATTTATAGCTTTAAGACGACCCCACCAATAAAACAGACCAGCAACCACTTTGCTATTATACTGCTGAAAGCTCGTTGAGTCAAATAGGGTAAACAAGATTGCAAAATTATCAGAAATGTGAGCCTCAGGAATAATAGACTCACTAGTTCTAGAACAAAGTCCCTTGGAAACTAGGAAAAATCTGTATGTGATATTTGAAAATCCATAAGGGATAGAACTTTCCTCATTAAGATGGCTACCCCATTGTTCTTATGATGGGCAGCTAAGAAACCCCTAAAGAGTATGTCTTTGTATTTAGTCTTAACGACTCCTCTCCGTTTAAGTGTATCTCCTACAACAGTAAGATGTCAGCACTTTCTTTCCGACCATACCACAAAAAGCTTTTCCCCTTAGTGGGATTGTTAATGCCCCAACATTCAGTTAAACGATCTTAAAGACAAACATACTGACAATATAGTTCCGATTAACAATCAAATGTTGCAGAAACATACCAAATTGTAGCATTTAGTTTACATTTTAGAATGACTTCTCAAGCGCCCTTAAAGTGTTAGCTGCCCCTATAGCCCAGAGAAGAAAACCCAACAAAAAAAAAAGGCACATTTTAATCCCAGCCCCGTCATATGATCAGTCCTAATAAGAACACCTAAAACTGGAAAAACATCTTCCCAAAACCACCTAAACCCAAGGGTGTTATATAACACACAAAACTTAGCAGGTGAGCCCACCAGGACAAGACAAACACGGAGGGCAAAAGACCCAATACTTCTGCTCTTCCATGTCACTCAAAATATCGCACTCTGTAAAAGAAAGAAAGAAAGAGAGAAAACAAAAGAAACATTTCAGGCAGGATAGTACCCTGGAGCTCCTTCACACAATACAGAATGGATGTCCCAGTATATAACAATGTTACATAATGAAATGTCATTGCTGCGTGGATAAGTCGCCTTTACACGACCTCAGACCAGTCAAACTTCCATGATAGCAAGCGCCATAAAACTGTAGCAAATAAAAGTTGCAGAATTACTTTCACCGCATTGTCACCAACTCCTTAGCTTCCAGAAATGCATATAACTCCCCCAGAACATCAAAAGTCTTGGTCTGGTTATGCAGCATGACTCTCATGCAGGCAGGATATAGCAGTCCAAAACGGGCCTGCAGTTGCACCAAGCATGGACGCAGCACCAGGAAACATTTTCTCCAATCCACCGTCGCCTTCGCAAAGTCCGGGAAGAACAGGAATATATGTCTCTGATATTCCGAAGTTGAAAGTGCTTTGGCTGTTCCCATTATTTGCAAAACTTGCTGAAAACGTAAAACTTTCAAGGTGACTGGGCGTGGACGCTTGCCCATGACCACAGACTGAGTAGGCACTCTATGGGCGCGCTCGATCTCGAACGGCATAGCAAACTGCAACTTTAACACACCTGGAATCATGGCCTGCAAAAAGGACACCAAGTCAGGACCCTCTGCTCCCTCAGGAACTCCTAGTATTCTTATGTTATTCCACCGAGAGCGATTATTACCGTCTTCCACCTCTCTTTGTAATGAATGTATCAACTTGGCCTGCTTCTCAACGGCCTCGAGCCGTTCTCCATGTGAAGCCTCCACATTCTCCAAATGAGCCGTATTTGACTCCAAAGAGGATCACAAAACGTTGATTTCTTCCTGCATTGCACATAGCGATTCTCCATCAGCTTTGACAAAGTCCTTGACTGCCCGAATCTCAGCCAGGCTCTCCTGCAAGGTCTCAGGACAATCTCAGATGACCGCCATCTTGTGAGGTGAGAGAGGTTCCGTCTTAGTTCTCTTTGCACTAGCATTTTTGGATATTTGATAATCCAGCCGCATTTGTTTGGAGCCAGACATATCCGGGATTGAATGGTATCAACGTAGGTAGGAACTATTTGACTAAAGATTGCTGAAGTCAGGATTCTTGTCTATTGCCTTCTGGAGCACAGCTCTTACACGTCCATCTTGACCAGAAACCAGGCTCCGCCCTCATCAGAATCATTGTTCATGTCTACATACTAGAGAACTCGCTCTCATCCAGAGACTATGCCACTGGGCCTAGGATTTGCAACAATGTATGCACCTGCATACCAGCATCTTTCCTGCATCACTGACCTTTGTTCAGAGAAGGACCACTGTTACAGGATTCACTGAAGTTGACATACAGTATCTGAGATCAGCCAATCATCATGCCGTGATGATGGGGTCAGGACAAAGAATTATACGCTGGAGAGACACTGCTTCACCACTTTTTCTGAAACTGTTTCTGGGACTTCTACACACTTCTGCACATACAGACTTCTGATATACCGCTTGGAAAATGTAACTTAGCTTGTCTCTGGAGTTTGTTTTCTGTAGTTCTTAGCCTACTGCCTGCCTACCTCAAGGACGAAGACTAACCTGAGACACAGTGAATCTCTCCCACAGACTTGCAGCTCGGTGTTACCATGCAGCTCAGCTCTACTGCCTGTAGCCGATGTTGGACCTCTGCCATAATTTGACTTCGTGCCGTCCCTGAGACAATTTCTCAGACCCAGCCACAAGCATTCTGGCAGGAGTTAAGGTACTGGTCTTTAATCTCCCCCCCCCCCCCCTGAGGTTGGGGCTAGCTTAGCCACAGAGGTAATGTACTGTATGTCTGAGTGCAGAGCAAATCAGTAACACTGGTTGCTAAGACAATGATTAGTTCTTGGTAATTTTTAATCATAGGGCTCCCTAACTTACTACCTCAGAAAACTAATTTATGCTAATTTGGCACTATTTTTCTATCACTAATAAAGTTTAATTTATATACAAACACAGGGTTGATTCTTGTTTTATCACGTGGTTTGTTTGCCGGGTAGTCCTATGGAATCCTGAGAAAATGGGGAGTAGCAGTTTTCCCTAGAGATACCGAGTATTTATACACGTGTATTTATCTGCTACTGACAATATCTCCTATAGAGTGTCAGACGGCTGCCTAGGGTGAGAACTTACACAATCTTGACGATGCATATATTCATATGATTCTTGCAAGGTATTGTGGGTATTGTAGTTCATTCACTCCCAAACACAGCTGATGACAATAATTTGAGTTGTGAAACCAAGTGGTAAGATCAATAAAATACTTCTTTTATTGATGGGGTTTAATTCACCCAGCACATGTATGCTTGATAGCACTATAAATGAGGTTACTTGCTTGCAGTGTTTAAAATGGATAACAAAAAGTCACAAAGTAAACCAGAAAACAACCTTCAGCTTGTCAGGCAATTAGCTAATGTTTTCTTAGCAAATAATTACCAAATACAAAGGCACAAAGTAAAGAATAAACTTTGCTGGTTAGGTTAACTTCTGCTTATTTTTCCACGCCGATCTCAGCAGTGATTCTCCCTTGCTCACACACACAATCAGGTGCAGCCCTAATTACTATCAATGGACCAGCTGAAAGCCTTTAGCTGGCTGGCTGCTACTGTGTGAGCCCAAATCCTGCTTTAAGAGCTGTTTGCAGTGGAAATAAAGAACAAAGTTAGGTTTCTTTGTGATGGCTGATGTGTTTGCTCAGAGAAAGCTAGTAATAGCATTTAGATAGAGAACAGTCCATATAAACTGTACTTTCATCTGCTGTATCAATCAGCATAGGGTCATTATCATACATTGGCACAGACGAGTCTTTCATTAAGGCACTATCATGAGAATGCTTATTCCCTTGCTGCCATTCTCTATTATAGATAGGGTCTGGATCAGTGTTCATACCTGAGCCTCTCCTGCTATCATTATTCCTCTCTGTATAGCCTGGCCAATATGTAACCAATTCTGATGTCCAGCCTTCCAATCTTGATCCCTGGACACTGGATCTCCTCTCACATACCTTCTGGCCTTGGTCTGAAAGTCCCTTCCACATGCAGTCTTCTCTCTTCCAGGTAGCCACTGGTGATTCCTATCTCTGCCACTCCATTCCTCTGGCTGAATCCAGTCCAATGGACTCTGCTGGCTTTTGGAATACCTCCCAGTATGAGTACTGCCTTGGAATCTCCCAGACCTTCCAATGGCCTTCCTTCTCTTCCTTCCAGAGAGTTTCCTTCTCTCTCTATCTGCTTGGCTTGGCTTCTGTTTCTCCAGGTGATACTGGTGCTTGAGCTTGTAGCCGTTGCTATCTCTGTATCTCTTTCTGAAGCTGTTCTTGTAGCTCTCCCTGAAGCTGTTATCTGAAGAATAAGCTCTATTCTTATCCTGTTCTAATGTGTGCTGCTCCCTAACACAGCGCAGCTGTCTTGAATCAGGCCCTGCCCTTTGAGATGAGTGCTTAGGGATTACCTCATAGCTCTCTTGATTGCACACACATTTTCTCACTTCAGCCCCTCTCATGGCTGCTGGAAACCTGGTGCATTCTGGGACTGGTAGTCTTTTATGTGAAAACTCTGTTTTCTTGCTTCTACCAGAACTGACAGGTTGCTTGTTCAGAGTCACATCATCTTTTCTATAGCTCCTACCTGAGCTATGATAAGCTTCCTTATCACATACCCCCCTGCTTAAGTTATTACGGACTGGTTTTACTGGTGAAACTTCTTCTCTACAGTCCGTATTACGGGAAAGTGCATCCGCATTCTTGTGTAACTTCCCGGCACGATGTTCAACCTGAAAATCAAACGCCTGTAAGGCCATGTACCAGCGTGTCAACCTGGCATTGTGGTTCTTCATTTGCTGCAACCACTTAAGTGGGGCATGGTCCGTGACCAACTGGAACTTTCTCCCTGTAAGGTAAAACCTTAACGCCTCCACTGACCACTTGATAGCCAAACACTCTTTTTCTATCGTGGAATACTTTTGTTCAGCCAGTGACAACTTCCTGCTCAGGTACATCACAGGATGCTCCTCCCCATCATGGCACTGGGATAGGACTGCTCCTAGCCCTACATCCGATGCATCGGTTTGAACCAGAAAGGGTTTCTTGAAGTCTACTCCTTTCAGTACCGGTCCTGTACACAATTTTTCTTTTAATACTGAAAACGCTTTTTCAGCTTCTGGTGTCCACTTTATCTGGTTTGGACAATTCTTTCGCAGCATATCCGTGAAAATGGCACTTTTCTCTGCGAATTGCGGTATAAACCGGCGGTAGTATCCAATAAGTCCTAAGAAACTTCTTAGTTGTTTCTTGGTTGTTGGAGGAGGAAAATTCCTGATGCTATCTATTTTGCTTAATAGAGGTTTAATTTTTCCTCTTCCCACTAGGTGGCCTAGGTATTTTACCTCCCTATTTGCAAAGGCACACTTCTTCGGGTTTAAAGTGATTCCCGCTTGCTTCATAGAGCACAAGACTGCCCTGATCCTCTTCAAATGCTCCGCCCAGGTGTTACTATGGATTATGACATCATCCATGTATGCAAAAGCATAACTTTGGTGGGGTCGAAGTACCTGATCCACTAACCTTTGGCAGGTAGCCGCTGCTCCATGCAGTCCGAAAGGCATCCTCTTGAACTGGAAAAGGCCAACGGGGGTGCTGAACGCAGTTTTCGGCTTCGACTCCCTGGTGAGCGGGATTTGCCAATATCCTTTTGTCATATCAAGGGTGGTTAAGTATTGAGCCTGTCCCAGCTGATCTAGCAGCTCCTCAATTCTTGGCATTGGATATGCATCAAAAACTGATATGGCGTTTACCTGCCGGAAGTCAATACAAAATCTTAAGGATCCATCAGGCTTCGGCACCAGGACTATGGGGCTATTCCAGGGACTCTTTGACTCCTCTATTACCCCCATGTCCAACATCTCCTGGACTTGTGCCACTACCTCCTGTCTTTTGGCTTCAGGCAAGCGGTATGGCCTTTGACGAACCAATTTCCCAGGTGGAGTTATTATTTCATGGGCCACCAAATGGGTCTCCCCAGGTATGGGTGTCAACACATCTGGGAATTCCTTAAGCAACTTCCTAATTTCTTCCTGTTGTACCATTGTCAGGTCCTCACCTATTTGGGGCTCTGATTTTTCTTTACAATCAGATACCTGGGGTCCCAAATCTTCCTCTTCACTCACCTCCCTCTCTCGGGCACAGGTGGCAGCTAAGCTTTTAACCCCTTTGACATCAGTAGAACCAAAGCCTTTGGCTCCACGTTCAGAATTCTCTAGGGATGTGACCTCCTCCACAGGTGGAAAACCCAGCCTCTCACAAATCAATTGGGCAATTTTGTCTCCTGTCTTCACATGATACTCATTCTGTCCAAAGTTAAACAACAGAACTTTAATATTGCCCCTGTAATCGGGATCAATTACTCCCGCACCCACATCGATGAAATATTTAAGGGCTAATCCGGACCTTGGGGCTACTCTCCCATAACATCCAATTGGTATTTCCACTTGGAGACCGGTGTCAACCAGGGCTCTCCCTTGGCTAGGTACAATCACATTTTCTATGCTGCACAGGTCAAACCCAGCAGACTGAGGGGTTGCCCGCCTAGGAGCTTGGGCCTTCTCAGAGACCTTATGGTACTTTAGGACGAATATCTGCTTTGGGGTAGCTTGGTCTTCTGGACGCTTAACCATCTTTTTAGCTGGGGTCTGAGGACTTCCAAATAAAGGCCCGGGAGCTACTACCATTAAACCTTCTCCCTCCTTCTTTCCTAGTCCTTCCACTAGACCCTGCTTAAATCTTGGCCAGTCTCTGCCTAGAACCAAATCAAAGGGTAGCCTAGGCACCACTGCTAATAGGACTTCCTCTTGTTTCCCTAGGCACTTAACCTTTAGCCTATAGGTGGGATATGATGATGCAGCACCATGAATGCATCTGATGTGAACTTGGCTTTCAGGGGTTCTAGGCACAAATCTTTCTTGGGCCTCTATCCTCTTCCAAAGCCTTTTTGACATCATACTCTGGTCTGCCCCAGAGTCTAATAAGGCATTTGTGGTAATTCCTTGCACATCAACCATCAAAAGAAATCCTTCCTTGGGCTGTTTTAAATCCAGACCCATTAAACTAGTGTGTGTCTGGCATCTCTTCTCTAAGTGTCCCACTTTTCCACACTTGAAACATTTCTTTCTATTCCACTGTGTCATCTGGTTTGATATAGTACATTCATTTTTAGAAACATTCTTAATTATTCTTTTTTCTGATACAGCACATCTAGCCTCCGCATCCATCTTTAGAGGGCCACCCATTCTATGGCAAGCCTGCATGGCTTCCAAGAATCTCTCGGCTAGCATGGTTGCCTCTCCAAGATTTTGGCAATTTTGCTGTATAAGAAAAACATTCAAATCTTTAGGTACCCCAAGCATAAATTGTTCCAGCATTATAATATCTAATAACATTTCTACTGTCTTTTGCTCAGGCTCCAACCATTTTACAGCTAGACTTCTAATTCTCTGACTCAGAGCCCTGGGTGTCTCACCCACTTTCAATGTAACAGCTCTAAACATTCGCCTATACTCTGAAATAGACAACCCTAGGCGATCTCTAATAGCTGCCTTTACATCCTTATAAATCAAAGCCTGGGCTGCTGGCATTGCTCTGTAAGCTGCTAGTGCCTCACCAGTTAATGAGGCTGCCAGCCTTACTGCCCACTGGGTCTCTGGCCATGCTAAAGCCTGTGCCACTCTTTCAAAAGACTCTAGAAAATCATCAACATTATCTTCTGGAGTTAATTTCCCAAAATTAAATGCCCCAATCCCTTGATTGAGTCCCACAGTGTCCACATGTGGTGCACCAGTACTAACTGCTGGTCTTGCATCTGTTCCACTTTGGCTCTGCAGCTGAACTAGAGCTTGCACCAGATCAAGCACTGGTTTCTGCTGTTCCATTAAGGCCTTCATAGCAGTGTCCTGGGCCTGCTGTGATAGCTCCTGCTGCTTGCTAAATTGGGCTGCCATCCACTGAGCCATCTCCCTCGGATCCATCTTGACCCCTGCAAGAAAAGAGAGGAAAAAAAAAAACCAAAGAGCAGCACCTTCCAACCAGGTGTGGTTTTTTTTTCAACTTTTTTTTTTTTTTCAATTACCACCTGTGCTTACACACATCCACCACTAGACATGCCCAGGTACATATTACCTTGTCTCAGTGATGAATCCAGCTTTGCACAGGGTCTTTTTCTCTGGGACAGCTTCCTGGAACAACCACTTTTCTTCCAAAGTGCAGATGAGGGAAAGAAATCTTCTTACAGCTTTAAACTTGACTTTTATTTGTAATCCACAACAAGTAAATCCTCTTGGTGCAAGAGCAATCCGAAAAACTACGCCATTTGTCAGACGGCTGCCTAGGGTGAGAACTTACACAATCTTGACGATGCATATATTCATATGATTCTTGCAAGGTATTGTGGGTATTGTAGTTCATTCACTCCCAAACACAGCTGATGACAATAATTTGAGTTGTGAAACCAAGTGGTAAGATCAATAAAATACTTCTTTTATTGATGGGGTTTAATTCACCCAGCACATGTATGCTTGATAGCACTATAAATGAGGTTACTTGCTTGCAGTGTTTAAAATGGATAACAAAAAGTCACAAAGTAAACCAGAAACAACCTTCAGCTTGTCAGGCAATTAGCTAATGTTTTCTTAGCAAATAATTACCAAATACAAAGGCACAAAGTAAAGAATAAACTTTGCTGGTTAGGTTAACTTCTGCTTATTTTTCCACGCCGATCTCAGCAGTGATTCTCCCTTGCTCACACACACAATCAGGTGCAGCCCTAATTACTATCAATGGACCAGCTGAAAGCCTTTAGCTGGCTGGCTGCTACTGTGTGAGCCCAAATCCTGCTTTAAGAGCTGTTTGCAGTGGAAATAAAGAACAAAGTTAGGTTTCTTTGTGATGGCTGATGTGTTTGCTCAGAGAAAGCTAGTAATAGCATTTAGATAGAGAACAGTCCATATAAACTGTACTTTCATCTGCTGTATCAATCAGCATAGGGTCATTATCATACATTGGCACAGACGAGTCTTTCATTAAGGCACTATCATGAGAATGCTTATTCCCTTGCTGCCATTCTCTATTATAGATAGGGTCTGGATCAGTGTTCATACCTGAGCCTCTCCTGCTATCATTATTCCTCTCTGTATAGCCTGGCCAATATGTAACCCAATTCTGATGTCCAGCCTTCCAATCTTGATCCCTGGACACTGGATCTCCTCTCACATACCTTCTGGCCTTGGTCTGAAAGTCCCTTCCACATGCAGTCTTCTCTCTTCCAGGTAGCCACTGGTGATTCCTATCTCTGCCACTCCATTCCTCTGGCTGAATCCAGTCCAATGGACTCTGCTGGCTTTTGGAATACCTCCCAGTATGAGTACTGCCTTGGAATCTCCCAGACCTTCCAATGGCCTTCCTTCTCTTCCTTCCAGAGAGTTTCCTTCTCTCTCTATCTGCTTGGCTTGGCTTCTGTTTCTCCAGGTGATACTGGTGCTTGAGCTTGTAGCCGTTGCTGTCTCTGTATCTCTTTCTGAAGCTGTTCTTGTAGCTCTCCCTGAAGCTGTTATCTGAAGAATAAGCTCTATTCTTATCCTGTTCTAATGTGTGCTGCTCCCTAACACAGCGCAGCTGTCTTGAATCAGGCCCTGCCCTTTGAGATGAGTGCTTAGGGATTACCTCATAGCTCTCTTGATTGCACACACATTTTCTCACTTCAGCCCCTCTCATGGCTGCTGGAAACCTGGTGCATTCTGGGACTGGTAGTCTTTTATGTGAAAACTCTGTTTTCCTGCTTCTACCAGAACTGACAGGTTGCTTGTTCAGAGTCACATCATCTTTTCTATAGCTCCTACCTGAGCTATGATAAGCTTCCTTATCACAAGAGTCCTGGTCCAGACTGTAAGAATGGCAACACAGTGACTATGTCTGCCTTTCTAGCATCCAGAGCCTGTGAAGACTACCTCTTGAAGACTTCAAACTCTGACATAAGCCAGAGATGTCAGACTCCTGGCCCTGAGAAGAGTGTTAACTATCGTTCTCAAGTATACTTTTTTGGGAACTTATGCCTTTCAAGAGCCAGACTGTAAGTGAGAAGGAAGGCAGCTCCTCCATGACCAGAAAACCCTGTCACAGTAGACCCCTCTCCAGTGGCAGTAACAGAAATTAACTTTCCAACACACTCAACAGATCCATGTACCCTGACTTGCATGGCCAACCTGGTGCTACTAGAACAACCAAGCCTGGGTGAGACCAGATTCTGTGAAGAAAATGACTCATAAAGGGGCACCAGGAAAAGAAATACAGAAGTTCCTCTTCTAGCCAGTCTGTAGAAGGGCATTCAGACCCACCACTCTCGGATACTTCCTGTGATACTTCTTGTGACTGAAGAAGTTTCTCACCATGGCATTCTTCTGGGGAGTCATCAGGTCAAACACTGGCAGGCCCCACCTTTGCACAATATGGTTTGACCGCATATGTGCTGAGCTCCCCACAAGCCTGGATCCATGGTGTTTCGGCTTAAACAGTTGGCTTGCACAATGTTAACTCCCACTATTTGGGCCACTGACAGAGCCTTCAGATGGGCTTCCGCCACTTCTACAGCAAACACAGTGCTGAAATTGCCATCTTGCTTGTGTACATCCACCACTGCCATGGCATTGTGTCTGAGAACACATTCACCGCTTTGCCCTCCAGGAGAGTCTGACGCCTTTCCAGAGCCAGACGGATCATCCTATTTTTAAGCCTGTTGATAGTCCAGGAGGCTTCCTCAGGGGAGCAAATGCCACTGCAAATGCGTATTGGTGGTGACTATCACCCACTCCAGAGTATCCACAGGTATCCCATCCATCAAGGGGCGAAGCTGTAGCCACCAGGTCAACTCCTTCTTGATCCTCTGGGGGAGAGGAAGGCGCTGATTGAACATCTGTGAGCTGGAAAACCAGTGAGACAAGAGATGGCCTTGCAGAGAGTGCATATGCACCCTTGCCCGGCATACCAGTTTCAATGTCTTTATCTTTATTTCAGCACTTGACAGACTGCCAAAGCAAAGGCATCAGAGCGGTTTACAAAACTAATAAATAGGATGCAAGTTAAAGATAGACAGGAACACATTAATGTATAGGAAAGGAGAGGTGATAGGATACACAGTAGCTAGATAGAAGAGATAGGATCAGACGGAGTGTAAAAGGTGAGCCAGGCAGGAGAGGAAGGGTAGTATGACCGGGGGAGGGGAAGATCAAAGGCAAGGTGAAATAAGTGGGTTTTCAGCATACTTCTGGATTTCTGAAAGAAGAGTTTATTTATTTAACATTTATTTATTTAACATTTCT
The DNA here is from genome assembly GCA_033557465.1 of Ichthyophis bannanicus. NCBI lineage: Eukaryota > Metazoa > Chordata > Amphibia > Gymnophiona > Ichthyophiidae > Ichthyophis > Ichthyophis bannanicus. The sequence goes on from CM066035.1 coordinate 497,063,970, forward strand.
TCTATACCGCGCTATTACAATCAGCGCGGTGTACATCGAACAAAACATACTACAATGCATACAAGCAACATTGAGTTTTACATAGAACAGGGAAAAAAACATAGGATAACCGGGGTAACTATTTACAGGTTAAATTAGTATTGTCACCAATACTCTAAGCCAATTTGGTATCATCGGAGTTCACAGCGGAGTGGGACTGGTAATGAATTCCAAAGTGCAGGACCCATAAAGAAGAATTCAGAGTAGCGAATTAGCTTGAGGCATGCGCGTGTGGGGGAGAGAAGCGATAAGTGGTTGTCATGGATAGAATGGGGGGGAGCACTATCCAACCATGCAACAGGAGCAGGAGAACTATGAATCTCAACACCCTGTGTATCCCGACCAGCATTCGATCTGTCAAGGCCGAAACAAGCAAGCGGGCATTCACATACACAGCGCCAATCCAATGGAACCAACTACCGCATGAATTAAGACTCACAAACAACCTGACTGAATTTAGACGAAAGCTTAAAACATATCTGTTTCAAACCCACTACAACCTGATCTAACTGCAATACCCTACCTCAACCAGATGAACTCTACCGCCCGCGACAGCATAAAATCTAATAGCATATAGTCATGTGTTAGCCTGTACTCTTGGGAAGTCAACGCTGTATATAATGTATATTTAGGGCCCCCCAACCTACTGAAATCAAATGTATACCCTGATCTGTGTGCTATAATAATCAACTGTATATTGTATTCAACTGTTTATCCCGTGTTACGTAAATCATTGTCTAATCAAAATGTAAAACTAAAAATCTCAATGTATTATACAATGCATTATGATTCTGTAAAGTAAACCGCTGTTGATCGTAGGAAACAGCGGTATACAAGTATTTACTAAATAAATAAATAAATAAATGTAGATGAACAAGGTCTGCAAGGTACTGCAGAGTGCCGGTGTGGATAACCTTATGGGCAATGGTAAGTATCTTGTAAATGGACCTGAACTTGAGTGGGAGCCAGTGCAAATGAAGAATAGGGAGGTAACATGATCTGTGCAAGAGGAGTGGGTGAGAAAGTGAGCTGCAGTGTTTTGAAGGAGCTGTAACCAGTGGATATGATATTGGGTCAAACCTGCCAGGACAACGCTGAAGTAGTCAAGTCTAGATATCTTTAAAGTTAGAACAATAACAGTAACCAATGAAGAAAGAGGGAGAAAGCACAGTTACTTACCTGTAACAGGTGATCTCTGGGAAGAGCAGGAATAAGTCTTCACTTATGGGTACGTCGGTACCGACGGAGCCTGTGTGGGAACGCTCCCCTGCTTCCCAAAAAGGAAAGCTTTTGGGAGCATCCCACAGCACCTGTGCGCTGCCTTCCCGCCTTTCCTAACCATCTCTCCTCAGTTCGAGTTTAAAGCTGAGACAATAGAGAGAGAGAGGAAAGGAAAGATAGAAAAAGAGAGATACAACTCCTAGGGGAGGTGGGAGGGTTGTGAAGACTTATTCCTGCTGTTCCCAGAGATCACCTGTTACAGGTAAGTAACTGTGCTATCTCCAGGAACAAGCAGGAATGAGTCTTCACATATGGGGACTCCCTAGCTAAGATGCCTGGGAGATCCCCAAGGATATGAGACCCTGGGAAGGGGTCTACTTCCTTCTATGGATCTCAGGCATCCATCCAGGGGAGGAGGGTAGGAGTTGTTTAAGAATGGAACAGGTGTTTGAGAACAGCCTGACCAAACAAGGCATCCCGGCTGGAGTCCTTGTCCAAGCAGTAATGGGCTGTGAAGGTATGAACCGAGGCCCAGGTGGCTGCTCGACAGATCTGGTCGATGGACACAGAATTTAGATGAGCCATAGAGGTGGCCATGGCCCTCACATTATGTGCTGTGACATGACTCTCCAGAGAAAGGTTCTTACTCTGGTAGGCGAAAGAAATACACTGAGCAATCCAATTGGACAGTGTTCTCTTAGAGACTGGAAGTCCCAAATGAGAAGGATCAAAAGCAACAAAAAGCTGGGAAGACTTTCTATGTTGCTGTGTCCTTTGTAAGTAAAAAGCGAGAGCTCTTTTACAATCCAGAGTATGAAGATTCTTCTCTGCACTGGATGCATGAGGAGCTGGAAAAAAGACAGGTATATATACCTCTTGATTAAGATGAAAAGGTGAGACCACTTTAGGCATAAAGTGTGGATTTGTCCTAAGGACTACCTTATCATGATGGAACCTTGTATAAGGTGGATTAGCCACTAATGCCTGCAGTTCACTGATGCGGCGAGCTGAAGTGACTGCAATGAGGAAAATAACCTTCCAGGAAAGAAACTTCAAGGCTAAGGGTGCAAAAGGTGGCTTCATAAGCTGACCAAGAACCAAATTTAAGTCCCATGCCATCGGAGGAGGCCTAATGGGAGGTTTAGTTAAAGTTAGGCCTCTCATGAATCTTGCAATGAGAGGATGCGAGGAAATAGGTTGTCCATTGATGGGCTTAAGGGATGCTGCAATAGCACTCAAATGGACTCTTACTGAATTCGTTTTAAGGCCTGCATTGGAAAGATGCAGGAGATAGTCTAACAGAGAATTTAAAGGTAGTGCTAGAGGATCAAGACCCTTTTCAGCACACCAAATGGAAAACCTCTTCCATTTAAAAGCATAAGAACGCCTGGTGGAAGGTTTTCTGGAAGCATGGAGGATATCCTTCACTTGTTGAGAAAGATTCCAGTCTTGAAGGTCTAGGCCTTCAGTAACCAAGCTCTGAGGTGTAGGGACTTGGGGTTTGGGTGCCACAAAGTCCCTTCCTCCTGGGACAGAAGGTCTGGAGCAGCTCCCAAGTCCAGGGAGGGGGCTTGGGAGAGATGTAACATAGAAACATGATGACAGAAAAAGATGTAGAAGTAGAGGGTACCACACTTGGCGTGGCCAGCGTGGAGCTATGAGGATCATAGATCCTTGATCCTTCTGGAGTTTGAACAGAGTCTTGGGAATCAAGGGAATGGGTGGAAATGCATACAGGAAGCCCTGACCCCAATGAAAGAGGAAGGCATCCTTGGCCTGAACTCCCTGACACGGAATTCTGGAACAGAACCGGGGATGTTTGGCATTCCACGGACTTGCAAAGAGGTCTATGTCCGGGGTTCCCCATTCTTGGAAGATTCTGAGTACCTGATCCATGTGCAGGGACCATTCGTGTGGAAGCAGAACTCGACTGAGTCTGTCTGCCCAAGAGTTTTGGACTCCTGGGAGGTATACTGCCAGGAGATGGATTTGATGCTCTCTGGCGAAGGCCCACAATCTTAAAGCTTCATTGCAAAGCGACAGAGAGCCAGTTCCTCCTTGTTTGTTTATGTAAAACATGGCTACTTGATTGTCCGTATGAATGAGGACTGTCTTGTAGCTGAGGAGGGTATGAAAGACCTTGAGAGCTAGAAAAACTGCTTGAAGCTCCAAGTGGTTGATATGAAGAGAGGTCTCCTGTGGGGACCAAGTGCCTTGAATGGAGAGGTCCTGTAGATGGGCTCCCCAACCCATGTTCCCTGTAAAATAGTTATCTCCAAGTTATAAAGCCCTGTTCAATGTAATTTCAGTTTGTTCAATGTAAACCGCACTGATGCAGAATAGCGCGGTATATACGAGAATGTAAATAAATAAATAAATCTGTTGTGAGGGTTGCTTGGGGCAACAACTGTTGGAAGGGGGACCCCAGCAACAAATTTTGAGTGGACATCCACCATTGGAGAGACCAAAAGAGACGTTTGGTGGTTGCTATTTGGTCTGAGAGAGCTCCTGAAGCTTGAGTCCACTGGGTGGACAAAGCCCATTGAGCTGCTCTCATGTGTAGGCGAGCATAGGGTACCACATGCACTGTAGAAGCCATGTGGCCTAGCAATTGTAGCATCTCCCGGGCAGTTAAGTGGCTCTTTGACTGAATCTGGGAGGCTAACTGCACTAGACGCTGGCAACGGGCCTGAGGAAGGTAGGCCCTTGCAGTAGTGGTATCCAACCAGGCCCCTATGAACTCTAGGGACTGAGTAGGGGTGAGCTGAGACTTTGGGAGGTTTACCACAAGTCCCAGATACTGCAGAATGTGCCTTGTGTGGTCCAGGGAAATCTGGGTCTCTGACTGAGATGGAGCTCGAATGAGCCAGTCGTCCAGGTATGGGAAGACAAATATTCCCAGAGTGCGTAGAAATGCAGCAACTATTGCCATGCATTTGGTGAACACTCTTGGAGCAGAGGCCAGACCGAAAGGAAGGACTCTGTATTGGTAATGTTTTCCTTGGAAAAGAAACCGTAGGAATCTTCTGTGAGAGGGATGGATGAGGACATGTGTGTATGCATCCTTGAGATCTAGAGAACAAAGCCAATCCTGACTTTGAAGGTATGGAAGGAGAGTGCCCAGAGAAAGCATCTTGAACTTCTCCTTGCATAGAAATTTGTTCAATTCTCTGAGATCTAAGATGGGCCTGTATCCCCCTGTCTTCTTTGGAATGAGAAAATAGGGGGAGTAGAACCCTGACCCTTGATGAAGAAGAGGAACGTCTTCTATTGCTCCTTGGGCAAGAAGGGTAGCTACCTCTTGACCCAGAAGGTCGAGAAGAGATGTGGGAGAATTGAAGTGTCTCACCATGGTGTGGGGAGGAAGGTCTGAGAAATGAAGCTTGTAGCCCTCTCTTATGATGGAGAGGGTCCACTGCTCTGATGTTATTTGCTCCCATCTGGGAGCAAAATGAGCCAACCTTCCTGGAATGGCGAGAGGCTCTGGCTGCTTTAGAGCCAGAAAGGCCAAGTTCTCTAGCATCTAGTCAAAAACCCTGAGGAGGTTGGGCCTGCTGAGTTGCAGCAGCCCCTGTAGGCTTAGGCCTGGCCTGTTTAGGTTGCTGACGCTTAGTGGTAAAGCGACCTGTAGAAAATTGTTGGCCAGAAGTAGAAGGAAATCTGCCCTTTTTAAAGAAAGACTTTTTAAAAAGTTTTTTCTTGGCAGGAATGGAGGTTGACTTTGAAAGTCTATCCAGAGCAGAGTTTTCTGCATCCATTTGAGTGGCTTTTATTTGCCATTCTTTGCCAAATAGGTTTTCACCTGTACAGGGAAGATTTCCTAAGCCATCTTGAACCCAGGGTTCTAAATCAGAAGCCTGGAGCCAAGCAATCCTGCGAGCAGCTATGGCAATGCCTGAACCTCTGCTGGCACCTTCAAAGGAGTCAAAGGCTGCCCTGTTGGAAAACTTTGAAATGTCTTGGGTATGCTTAAACCAAATGAGGAATTCCTCCCTTTTATCCTCTGGAAGAAAAGGGAGGAAAGTGTGCAGCTTTTCTGCAACTTCTTTTAGAAACATACCCATGTAAAGACTATATGAGTTGATTCTGGCAATAAGCATACTGGCTTGGAAGATTTTCCTACCAAAAGCATCCAATGTCCTGCATTCTCTTCCTGGAGGAGCAGAAGAGTGTCTCTTTGTACTCTTTATCCTTTTCATAGCTGACTGCACCACAATGGAATGGTGAGGAAGTTGAGTTTTATGAAATCCAGAACAGGGAGGAACACGATACATAGTGTCCAATCTGCGAGAATGAGGAGAGAGAGTGAGAGGAGTCTCCCATAGATCAATCATGTGTTCATAAAGAATCTCATGAATTGGTAAGGTGACTGCCTCTTTAGGAGCCTTAGAATAGCCTAAAATATCCAATTTTTTTGCTCTAGGCTCTGATTCAGAGGTTACTGGAATAGAAAGTCCTTTAGCTACTTCTCTTATGAAGTCTTGAAAGGACAAGTCCTCTGGAGGAGACATTCTTCTTTTTGGAGAAGAAGGCTCTTCAGGAAGGGCTATGGATACTTCAGGAGACTCGTCTGATGTATCAGAATCATCAGAGGAATCAAAGTATCGCCTGTCAGGGTGCTCTTCCAACGCTCGATACGCAGTATCGACATCGGGCGTCCCCGGTACCGGATCGGTACCGATAAGCAGCCCTGGACAAGGAACCGCAGTAGCCGGTATCGGTGCTGGTGCCGGTACCGGAGCCGATACCGACAACGGAGTTTGTTTCGGTACCAGCGGCGTCGCAGCTTGAATGAAGGCCGTAATAGCCCGCTGCATGGACAGAACATTCTGATCCATCGACGCCATGAATGCCTGGAAATCGGTACCGGGGTTGTTTTGCTGGTGCAGGATCCTCGAGGGCAAGCCCAGAGGCATCTCGATGCTTAGAGGGAGATCTACCCTTCGAGGACCTGCTAGATTTATGTTTGGTTACCTGAGATCCATCAGGAGAAGACCTGGAAGATGTCGATGCTACCGACGCTGCATCAGCGGGAAACAGCACATGGAGCTTAGCTGTTCGGTTCTGTAAACCCCGTTTAGACATTAGAGAGCAGGAGGGACAATCCAGAATGGAGTGTTCGGGACCCAAACATTTAAGACACCATTCATGGGTGTCGGTGACAGAAATAGTACTGCTGCATTTCTTGAACCCGGAGGCTGGTTTTTCCATGAGGAAAATTTTCTTGTAGGCCCTGAGGCCCAAGAGGAAAAATACACTAAGTGAAGAAAATATAGATTTTTTTATTTTTTTTTTGAAAGAAAGAAAGAGAAAAAGACTGGCGGTACCGGTCTGGAGTCGGGGAAGGCAGACACGCGACCAAAGAAATAAAATAAAATAAAGAACTTCTTCAGCGGTGACAGGGCTCGACCTGCTGGCTCCGCGTCAAAGAAGAACTGAGGAGAGATGGTTAGGAAAGGCGGGAAGGCAGCGCACAGGCGCTGTGGGATGCTCCCAAAAGCTTTCCTTTTTGGGAAGCTGGGGAGCGTTCCCGCGCAGGCTCCGTCGGTACCGACGTACCCATATGTGAAGACTCATTCCTGCTTGTTCCTGGAGATACAGACGGACTGCCCTTATTTGGTGAAGGGAGACAAAGGAACATTGGACAAGTGAGGAAATATGTTGATGGAAGATCAGAGAGGAGTCCAGGGTGACACCAAGGTATCGGAAGAACGAAGTGAGGGGTATGGGAGTACCAGACAACATGGGAGCCAATGAGGGACAGGAAGCATCAAAAGTGAACCATATGTTAGCGGTTTTTGAAGGATTGAAGTGCAGATTGTGTCTTACCACAAGGAGATGCTGGAGAGGCAGGGGTTCAGAGGAGTTAAGTTGGGGGAAAAAGAACTGGTATGGAATAGAAGAACAATGAATGGCCAGTTATCGCTGACATAATTTCTTCTCACAATCTGGATATTCTTATGATAACTGAAACCTGGTTATCTGACGGAGATAATGTAATCATTAACCAACTCGTACCCTCCAACTTCTCCGTCCATTCCCAGCATAGAGACAACAAGAGAGGAGGAGGTACTCTCATTTTTACCAAGGCAGATCTACATTTCCATACCGTTGACTCCACAAGCTCAATCACCATGGATGTCATATCCATTGAAAACGAGCAGTGCTCCATCAATTTGATATACAGAGCACCCTCATCCTCTCCGGACGACCTACCTAACATTTTAGACCTAGCAGCTAACACACGCAAACCCAACATTCCTAATTGGATACTAGGAGACTTCAATCTCCCTACACTACACCCCAGCCATGCCTCAGCCTTCCTGGAAGCAAACAATGATTTGGGCTACAAGCAAATCGTTAAAGATCCAACACACAAAAAAGGAAACATCCTCAACATGATCTTTGCCCCTCTAACAGCCCTTAAGTCTAACAATAATCTAGACACTTCTGTGTCTCCGGTAGCTTGGTCAGACCACAAATTAATCACTTTCCACATTCCCATCAAGAGCAAAACCCCATCACTTCACAATAATAACTCCACCACCTCAACAAAAATAACTTCTCGGAGGTTCACAGCTTTCAACAAAGAACATATTCTTGCTGAAACACATCCTCTCTTCAATGACACATCCCTCAACCTGGAAAACCTGATCGCCGCATGGAATAGCAAGCTCAGCACCATTGCACTGCAACCAAACCAAAGTAATAACACAAAGAAAAGAAAACCTTCTCCTTGGTTCTCCCCGGAATTACGAGCTTCCCTCATACACCTAAGAAGACTGGAAAAACGGTGGCGCCGATCACGCTCTACGGAGGACCAGACAGCTTACAAATTACATCTGACTGCCCACAGAGAGTCAATCATGGCTAAAATGAAACAATATCATACCGATACACTTAAAAGATCACTAAACAAACCATGTGATCTCTTCAATCTAGTCAAAACCTTCTCCAAGGAATCTTCGTCTGAACAACCGGAACTTATTCACCCACAAGCTTTCTCTGAGTATCTACAATCCAAGCTGCTGCAAACTGATAACATCACAACAATCCCTGCTCAAGACACCAGTTGCCTATCGAACCTATCTATGTTCTCCACACCATCTAAAAAACATGTTGAGAACACCATCGCTGCCCTCAACACCACTACTGCACAAACCGACCCCTGCCCAGCTTATTGGATAAAGGAGCTATACTGTGATCTCAGCCCGCTCATCATTAAAATGATGAATTTATCCTTTACATCTGGTTCCTTCCCATCAGCTCTCAAGAGAACTTCCATTAGACCCCTCTTGAAAAACCCTAAACTCGACCCACAAAAGGTTGAATCTTATAGACCTATAGCTAGTATACCACTTCTAGCTAAAATAATTGAAAAGGAAGCTCAAAGGCAATTACAAGATCACATTGACTTCGCCTCCCCTCTAGACCAATGCCAGCATGGTTTCAGGGAGTTCCACGGGGTAGAAACCCTCCTTACCACCCTCTGCAACAGCATTATCACAGGCATCGACAACATCCGCCAAGGCTTTGTTCTTATATTTCTAGACATTGCCGCGGCCTTTGACTCTGTACATCACGATCTTTTAATATGGCGGCTAAAAGAAAAGGGCATCAATGGTACTGCCCTCGATTGGTGCAGGTCATACCTAGATCAGAGATGGCAGTATGTAACTTCAGGAGCGGCAACATCCACCCCTTTCCATCAAAGTCAGGGCGTACCACAAGGGTCCTCCCTTTCATCGCTCTTATTCAACATATACATACAGCCCGTCTGCAACATCATCAGGTCTTTCAAGGTCGAATGCTTGATATACGCGGATGACATCCTTCTATACATGCCTTTCTCCACAGTTCATAAGGATCTGTCCCCGATAACCAAGTGTTTTGATGCTGTGTCTGAATGGCTTCAATCCCAGAACCTCCGTATTCAACATAAGAAAACTGAGGTTCTCTTCATCACTAGGGACCCGCTCTTCATCCCCCCACCTCAGATAAAGGTGAAAGAAGCTGATCTCCAAACAAAACCTTCAATTCGATACCTTGGGGTTACTTTGGACCAACGCCTTGATTTGAAATTACACATAACCAACGTAGTCAGAGCGATCTACTTCAAGATCCGAACACTCCGACACCTTCGCTCCCTACTTGATCCAGACGATTTCCGGACTATTTTCCAAGCCTTAACCTTACCGCACCTAGACTATGTGAATTCCATTCTTCAAGATCTCCCTCAGTCCACCTTAAACCCTTTACAACTTGCCATGAACACCGCGGCCAGAGTCCTCTATGGGGCATCAAAAAGGGACCATGTAACACCGATTCTAAAACAGCTTCACTGGCTCCCCATCCATGGAAGACTGTTATTCAAGACCTTGGTACTCACCTTCAAGGCCATTAAGGGCATCACCTCCCCATCACTAATAGACATCATTCAGACCATCCCACCTAACAGATCTAGGAGAACGACATCTACAAACGCACTAGTAATCCCTAAGACAGCCACAAAATGCACACTAGCGACGTCTAACAGGGCTTTCTGCTTCTATGCCCCCAAGTGCTGGAACTCTTTACCACCTGAGATTACCGATCTAACTCTATTCAGAAAAGCACTCAAATCTCACCTGTTCCCACAATACTACTATACCAGTCAACCACCGACCTGATTGACCATCCCCTTTTTGACCTCCTGTTCTACAAGACTTTATCAAACTAAGAATAATTCCTACTGTACATACATGTATATACAGCATGTATATAGTTTCAGTTAACAATGTCCCCCATGTATATCCAAGTTGCTCATACCTGTTCTATGTAAAACCTGTTCTATGTAAAACCAAACAGCTTGTTGCTATGGTCTTTTGTTATACTGTAAACCGCGCTGATACTAAATAGTGCGGAATATAAGAGCCTGTAATAAATAAATAAATAAATAATAAATAAATAGTAGTACCATGAAATTCCAGAATGTTGAATAATAAGTACAAGTGGGGCAAAGAAAAGGTTAAAATGTAGGGGGGCCTGAATGGAACCCTGGGGGTACACCACAGGGAAGAGAAGTAATTGGAGAGGCTGTAGAACCGACCTGGACAGAGAAGGAACAGGTGGAGAGAAAAAAACTGAAACCAGTGGTGAACAGTTCCACGAATCTCATAGGCATGCAGACGAGAAAGAAGTGTGGAGTGGTCAATGCAATCAAAAATTGAGGACAGATCCAAAGACACTGCAAGAGAGAGGTCACCCTGTTCGTAAGATAGATGGATCTCATTCAAGAAAGAGAGAAGAATGGTTTCTGTACTAGGACTGGTTCGCAATCCAGATTGGCAGGGTGAAGGGTGAGATGTGGAGAGTTGCGATAAAACCAGTTTTTCCAGAACTTTCAACAGAAAAGGGAGGGTTGATATAGGATAGAGAGGTCCAGAGAGGGCTTTTTAAGGCTAGGACAGACAGTTGCTTGCTTCCAGGAAGCTGGAAAGAAATCAGAGGATAGACTGGAATTAAACATGCAAGGGCGGGGGTGGAAGAAGAGTAAGAGAGGGTTCTAAAAGCCAGTGGGACGGGATGGGGTCCAGTAGGCAGGTGGTCTTATGCGAAGAATTAAGGGTCCTAGAGAGCTTAGAGAGCTCAGCAGGTGAGATTAGGCGGAAGGAGCTCCAGGTGTGCGATAAGGTAGGGACCGAGGAAGATGATGGGCAAGGAGAGGAGGTAGGGGAAGCGGGAAGGCAAGGAGAGAGGAAAGGGGTGCAGGAGGGAAAGGTGTAATATAGAGAACAGACTCTCTCAGAGAAGAAAGTAGCAAGACGAACTGGGTCTGAATCTGAGGAGGAGGAAGTGGGTGCTGAAATGGATGTATGAGGCACAGAAAGAGAGCGAAGGGCAGGTAGAGTTGTTGGGAGGAGTTGGAGGAGGAGGCGATCAAATTAGAATAATAGGACTGTTTAGCGGCATGAATCATGTAGCGATAGGAATTGTGGCAAAAACGGAAAAGGGAGAGAGATCCGGAGGAGGGATGTTTGTGCCACTGGTGTCCTGCTCGGTGGAGATGAGTGCACTGAAGATAGAGGACAGAATGGTACCAGGGGTGATGAGCGGCCAAACGAGAGGGTGGAACAGAACGTAAGGGAGCCAGCTCATCCAGAGCAGTAGACAAAGTGGAGTTCCAGATCTGTACCTGGGTATCCACCGGCAGAGAGTGGAAGTCAGAGGGGAAGAGGGTATCAGCAGAGGGAAAGAGCTGGAGCATGGATGATGTAATGCGACGCATCAGTCGGGTAGGAGACTGAGTGGAAGAGGCACTGGTTGAAAAAGCAGGAGAAGGGACAAAGAGAACAATAAGCAAAAGTGGTCTGACCAGGAAAGTTCCCTCATCTGCTCACCTGCAATCCACCCATTCTTCCGCCTTTTTCTTTGCCGGTCCCGCTCTTTGGAATGCTCTCCCTTCCTCCCTACGCCTAGAGACCCATCACCCCACCTTTAAACGCAATCTCAAGACTCACTTATTTGCACTAGCTTTTGACCTCCCCTCTCCTTTTGTCTGACCTCTCTCCCTACCCAGCTGTTCCCCCTACAACATAGTCTCCCTCGTCTCGTGTTGTCTTGTCCTCTCTTCTTCTTTCCTGTCAATTGAAACTGTAACTTCCTTTCCTACCTTCACTGGCCTCGGCCGCGAACCTCTCTGTGTTTGTATATTGTACACCGCCTTGACTTATGTAGAAAGGCGGTATATCAAATTTAATAAAACATAAACATAAACATAAGGGCAGAAATGGAAGAGGGGTTAAGGGGAGAACTAGAAGGGGTGAAGATTAGGTCCAGTGTGTTGATGCCATCAACCACAGAAGTGGCAGGTAGTTTATTTATTTATTTATTTGCAATGTTTTTCTATACCGCCCCTTCCGAAGATCAAGGGCAGTTTACAATAAATGAAAAGTTGCACAGAACAATGTCAAGAATGGAACATTACATAGAACTATTTACATATGTAACTATATACAAGTTTTGTATAGGTCTAGTTTACATAGTTTACATTTGTTTTGTTTTCATTTGCAGGCATTTAAAGGGTTGCAAGTCAATTAACCTGATATCCGTGGAGTTTGAGAGGTTCAATGATTGTGGCTTTAGTTTGGATCTCTGCTGCTATTGTTATTACCATAGTGTTCAATGAAAAGTAGTGTTTTGATTTCCTTTCTAAATGTTTGGAGGTCTTTGATTGAATGCAATGTGAGAAGGAATGCCTAGGCTGAAACTTCAGCTTGTCCAGCCTCTCCGAGGTGAGAAACACCCTGCCTAAATGGGTGTTGAAACAAGTCCCTAGATACTCCAAGTCCTGAGAGGACACTAGGCTGCCCTTGGGATAGTTGATCACCTAACCCAGCATTTCCATCCATAAAATCACCTAGATTATGTGCCTCCTGGACTCCTCCATGGAGTCTGACCAAACAGTCAGCAGTCCAGGAATGGGTGTCCCTGGATCCCTTGCTTATACAGAAAGGATGCCTTGGCTACACAAAAGGGCAGGGCCCAAAACTGGAAATGGCCGCCTAGGATGCAGAGGTAGAGGAACCCTGATGTTGCTTCCTGACTGAAATATGGAAATATGTCTAGGTCCATGGAGGTGAGAAATTCTTTCCAGATTGAAGTGATGACCAACCAGAGGGTCTCCCTGTAGAAGGGTGGCACTCTCTGTCTTAGGGCCTTCCCTTCTTGGGCACCAGAAAGTAAATGGATTACAGACTCTGACTTCGCTCTAAAGAGGATATGGGTATGATAGCCTGCAACTGCAGGATACACTGAACAGTGTCCACGACTGCCACTCTGTTTGCTAGAGAACCACCAGGAGACTCCACATAGGCCTCTTAAAGGGGATCCGCAAATTCTAGTGTATACCCTTCTTTGATAATCTCAAGAACCCTAAGTTCTGATGTGATATGGCACTGTTTTGAGAGAAACATTTAGAGCTACCCCTGACCATTTGTCTCTCAGAAGAGATCTACCAGATCTCTCTGGGAAAATTTACCAACTCCCAAGGGGGCTCCTGCTAAGTCTCAGGACTGCTGGGACCTGTAGGAATGGACAGATAAAGGGATACCAGAATCCCCAATAGGTAATTGAAGATGGATGAATTTCTTGATACAAAATGTGTTTAGAAGTTTGACTTCTCACTTACTTCCTCTTAAATAGAATAGGATGTCATGATCATGAGTTCTGTGAACCGTCTTTAAAATAGATGGAACAGTGTTAACGCAAGCAAAAAGAACATAGGCTATGAACTGTGCAACCATAGTTCATTGTACAGTCACTGCTGACAAAACATAATTTTTGCAACTTTTGCAATTATAAATTTCATCTAATATACTGTAATCAGATCTTACTCTGTAAAAAGAACTTTGGCGACACCTTGTGTTATTTCGTGGTCATAATAAATGACTGTTACTTCCTCTTTTTCTCTAATAAAAAGGAGCTTTTTAGGAGGAGGACTTTGAATTCAATAAGCGTGGAATTATGCATGTCCATAACCCGCTTGTTGTCTTCCCTCTGAGCTCAAAGACAGTAACACTTGTGTGTGTGATTGTGTTCTGTATTACTCTCTGCCTGTCTCTCACTGCTTGATGGACCAGAGACCTGAAGAGCCGTGGTATTGTGGTTAGATCATGGAGTTTTCTTCAGTTGGTGCTGGACTCGGATCTCTGTGTTCCTTCAGCAGTTGGAAACAGCAGACAAGTCTCAAGGACGCAGGTAGTGGTTGCTGTGTGTGAGTATACTAAAGAATTAACAGATATCTGTGTGTATATTGTGATTATAATGTAAAGTCGGTAAGGTTAATTAGAGATCTCAGTTAGATAAGTGAAGTGAGATGGGGCAAGAGAAAAGGAAGCCCTAATTGTGAAATGAGGCGCATGTTTTGGTGAAGAGCCCTTATGTTAACATTCGATGACTGCCAGTAACCACAGTTTGCCGTTCCTCCTTTGTGGAACATTTCAGTGGAGCAAATTGAGGTTAGTTACAGTATGAAATGGCTTTTGAAGCGAATTTCATACCAGTCATGAATGTACCGTGTATGGTTTAAGGCTGAAAAAGTGCAGCAAGCCACTGACTTTGGGGCTTGTTTACAAAGCCACGGTAGCGATTCGCGATCGTTATCGGAGCCGCGGCCCCATTGAAATCAAACTGAGGTTCTCTTCATCACTAGGGACCCGCTCTTCATCCCCCCACCTCAGATAAAGGTGAAAGAAGCTGATCTCCAAACAAAACCTTCAATTCGATACCTTGGGGTTACTTTGGACCAACGCCTTGATTTGAAATTACACATAACCAACGTAGTCAGAGCGATCTACTTCAAGATCCGAACACTCCGACACCTTCGCTCCCTACTTGATCCAAAACTTATATCGTTGCTGTATGACTGTAAAATAGAATTAATCAGACAAAGTTTGAAGGACTAATTTTCATGTCATAACTTTAGTATGAAGTTTGTTTTATCTAATTTAGTGGTTAGGGAAGTGTGCTGTGTAGTATACTGCATTAATAATGTAGAGATTTCCGGCAAAATAACAGTTTGGCATGACTGCAATATTAGCAGGAAGAAAGTCTTGAGCAACTGTGGTAAGATTTTCTTTGTTAGCCTTATTGGGGAAGTTTAAAAAAAAACCTCTAAATGTGATTATTTATTTTTTATTTATTTTTATTTTATTTTATTTTTTAATCACATTTATATACCGCAACTTCCAAAGTTCAGTTGCGGTTTACAGTTAACAACAATCAACAAAGCAAGTATGTTTGTTTTACATGGAACGTCGAATATAACAAAACATATTTACAAGGAACATCATATTAATATCAATAAACAATGTGATATAATACCAAACATGTTGAAAACTATATACAAGTTTATATATGAATATATATACATGGAATACCAGGAAGGGAGGGGACATAATTCAAAGATCATCATGGGTGAGTGCTAACTGTGTGGGTTAGAGGGCTTTTGCATGGAGCAATCTGATTATCTCTTTAACCTTTGTCTAATGTAGATAATGAATTATCTATATTATAATGTTTGGTAAACAGATAGGTTTTCAAATTCTTGCGGAGTTTCCATAATTTCTGTTAGCTTTCGTAGATCCTCTGGGAGGGAATTCCAGATTGTAGGAGCTATATGAGAAAAGGCTCTATTGTTTGTTGATTTATGGGCTTTTGTAAAATCTTTCGGGATTTTTAATCTGTTTAATTGTCCTTTTCTGTGTGTAGACTTAGGTGTTCTTTGTGTATTAAGTTAATATCATGGATGGGGCCAGGTCATGTAAGGCCTTGAATGATGTATTATTGTTTTGTAGATTATTCTACTTTGGATTGGTAGCCAATGGAGGGAGGCTAGTATTGGTGATATGTGATATGTGTTGGAGGGAGTTAATTTCAATGTGATTCTGCTGCTGCATTTTGTGCTAATTGCAATCGTTAATGCTTTGTTTTGCTATGCCTATTAGTATTAGATTGGCAAAGTCAAAATGTGGGGTTATGGTGGCTTGGATTATGTGATAAAGTCTTGTGTAAAAACTAGTGGACGAAGTTGTTGAGGGTTTGAGTTTGAAATAGATTTTCTTTATGGTAATTGCTGATGTGTGTTTCCATTGTAAGGTGTGTATCTAGTATAACACCTAGATACTTATTTCCTTTTTTATTTTGATTTCTTGGTTTTGAAGTCTTATGTGTGATGGAGGGATATAGGATCTGTTCTTGGTTACAATTAAACTTCCGTTTTAGTGTGATGATGTGTGGAGGTTTTGTGCTTTTAGCCAAGTTGTGATTTCATTATAGCAGTCCGATAGGGGTTGGAGCGGTAGGTTGGGAATTGTAAATGGAATATACATTCATAATATCATCTGCGTATAGATGATATCGAACTCCAAAACTTTTGAAAATGTTTGCAGACTGGTTTTATGTAAATATTGAAAAGTAGAGCTGACAGCGCTGAACCTTGTGGCAATCCAATTTCTTGCTTGTATGTGGTTGAGTTTTGATTTCCAATTCTTACATTTGCGTTCTATCATTTAGGTAGATGAGAACCATTTATGTACTGTAGAGTTTAAACCTATTTGTTTAGGTTATTGAGCATTATTGTGTGGTGTACGCTATCAAACGCTGCTGAATGTCGATGAAAAGTAGAATGAATGCTGTTTAGGATTGTCAATCCCTCTTAGGAGCGCATCTATTAAAAACTGTGAGAAGTGTTTCCACTCCATGGCGGGGCCCGAAATCCATACTGTTGCTCATCAAGAGGGTAAGATGAGTCTAGAAAATCTTGTGTCTGTAACTGGAACTACTTTTTCAATTATTTTGGCCAAGAATGGTATGCTTGAGATGGGTCTATCTGATGTGGGGGATGTTTTATCTAGTTTGCTGTTTTTAAGGATTGGCCGTATTTGTGCGTGTTTGAGAGATGGTGGGAGTAGCCTTGTGTAAGTGAGAGGTTTACTATTGAGAGAATGTAGGGGTAATAAAATTGGTAGTGTGTTTTTTATCCATGTTACTGGACATGGATCTAGATAAGATGTTGTGGTGTTGAGACCGGTGATGATATTTTTTAGTGTCTCTTTAGTTATGGGGTGGAACTCTGACATTCATTTAAATGCTGGTGTGGTGCGTTGATAATGTCTATAGACATTGATGGCATTTTTGCTTTGTTTTGATAATGGTGGGCTAAGTTTGAACTGAGATGTCGGTAATTTTCTGTTTCTGTAGTTTGGGGGTTGGTTAGATTTCTGACAATGGAGAATAACTCTCTTGGCCTGTTATATGATTTTGAGAGTATTTTGGCATAATATTCTTTTTTTTGTGCTGTCCAAGATTTCTTTGTATTTAATGAGGTGATTATTGTATATTTCCTTTGTATCGTCAATTTAGATTTACGCCAGTTGTGTTCTAGTTTTCTAAGGTTCCTTTTCATTTGTTTTAGTGTGGTATTGAACCATGGTTTGGTGCTAGTGTTAGAGTAGTTGCTCTTTTTGTGTATTTTATTAGTTTTAGCTGCATTGAAGATGGTGTCATGCCAGTTCTTGACAGTGTCATCTAAATTCGTTGCCGTTGTTACAAGGTGGGGGATTGTTAAGTCGATAAATTCTTCATTGTTAAACTTTTTAAATCTTGTGGTGGGGACATTTCTGTTGTGGTTGTAGTGCTAGTGGATGGATAAGTAAAATTTAGTTTGATAATGTGGTGATCTGACCAGGGTATCTGGGTACATTCAACTGAATTTGGGTTGATTAGTTTGAAGAGTGAGTTAGGGAGAAGGACAAGATCAAGTGTTCCACCTTTGATGTGTGTAGATGTGTTTATTATTTGATGATATTCCATGTCTGAGATAGTGTCAAAGAATAATTTAGATTCCGATGTTGGTAGCGAGGGAAGGTTAAAATCACCTAGCATAATTATAGGGTGCTGTTCAGTTGAAGAACTGAGGAGTTCAATAAAAGAATCAAGGCCGTCTGGTTTTTGGTCTGGGGGCCTATATACTAAGCAGAGTTTCATAAGGCCAATTTTTATTAATAGTGTGTCTATGTTGTTAGAAATATTGGATTGCATTGTTTTGGCACATAGTGTCTTTTTTGTCATCATTAATACACCTCCGCCTTTTCTATTAGTTCTATGTTTATAGAAAGTGTCATAGTCTTCATTATTGAGTTGGTTTATATAGACTGAATCGGTATCTGAGAGCCAGGTTTCTGTAACGCATAATATGTCTGGATTTAAGTCCGATATTAGTCATTAAATATGGGTAGCTTGTTTTCATCGAGCGTGCATTGATAAGAATGCATGAGAGGGAAGGTGTGTTATTGGTGTATGTACCCTTGGTTGTTTGAAGTGGGTTTGTTTGTTTTATGTGAATTAGTCTATTTACATTTGCTCTAGGATGGTTGTTTGTTATAAGTTATAAGTTTTGTTTTTTAGGTCTGGATCTGAACTTATTTTGGGTTATGAGAATTTATTTACTGATTCCATTCTATGTGTAATAATGCAAATGCTGAAAAATATTATTAGAAACAATACTCCTTGGTGTTTCTTATGTCTCTGGATATTTTGGGAAAAAATGATTGATGATATATTCTCCAAATTGTATTTCTAGTTATATTTGATGTGAATGAACGGGAAGATCTTCCATGCTTTGATATATTTAGATATTTGATAAAATTGTGTGATGTAATAAAGGTTTAAAAAATTAAGTGTTTTAAAGGAAAGAAAAGTTAGTAACTTAACTGGAAAAAAATTGAATTGCTAGTCAAGTTAAGTCAAGCAAGTTTTTTTACTTAAAGGGAAAAAGTGAATGATACAATTATATTCAAACAAGTGAATTAAGTAATTAAAACAGTATGGCGAATATATGTATAATGTTGAAAGTTCAATTATAATAGTGTATGAGTAAATGTCTGAAGAAAAATATGCCGATATTCTCTTAGTCTCTTTTAAACTAATTTGCAGGAGTCGACTGGAGGAGTGATCTTAAATTCTCATGTCTTGAATGTTTTAGTTATTATGGAAAGTAAAGGAATCCACAGTACTACCTTTTAACTTTTGAAAGGGAGACTATGATAGAATGAGGAATATAGTTAGGAAAAAACTAAAAGGAGCGGTTCCAAAGGTTAAAGACTTACAGCAAGCTTCGCTGTTATTTAAAAATACTATCCTCGAAGCCCAGACCAGCTGTATTCCACGCATTAAGAAAAGTGGAAGAAAGTCCAAAAAACTGCCAGCATGGTTTAAAGGTGAGGTCAGAGAGGCTGTTGCTGCCAAAAAAGCAACCTTCAGGAAATGGAAAAAAGAGCCAAATGATGAAAACTGGAAACAGCACAAGCACTGGCAAGTTAAATGCAAAGCATTGATAAGGCAGGTAAAGTGGGAATTTGAGAATAAATTTGCTACGGAAGCAAAAACACGAAATAAAGACTTTTTCAAGTACATTCGTAGCAAAAGGCCTGTGAGAGAGTCAATTGGACCATTAGATGATAGAGGGGTAAAAGGGGCAGTAAGAGGAGACAAGGCTATAGCAGAGAGACTGAATGAATTCTTTGCTTCGGTCTTTACTGAGGAAGATGTAGGGATGTTACCCAAGACTGAAGTGGTATTTAAAGGTGATACTGCAGAGGAATTGAGAGAAATATCGCTACACCGGGAAGATATATTACAACTATTTGATAAACTGAATAGTAGCAAATCACCTGGACCGGATGGTATACATCCCAGAGTGTTGAAAGAACTGAAATATGAGATTGCAGACCTGCTATTGGTAATCTGTGAACTTTCATTAAAATCATCTGTAATACCTGAAGATTGGAAGGTCGCCAACGTAACACCAATTTTTAAAAAGGGTTCCAGGGGTGACCCGGGAAATTACAGACCGGTGAGCCTGACGTCAGTACCAGGGAAAATGGTAGAAACCATCATAAAGAACAAAATTACACAGCATGTAGATAGTCATGGCCTAATGGGAGACAGCCAACATGGCTTTAGACAAGGAAGATCTTGTCTTACTAATCTGATATGTTTTTTTGAAGGTGTGCATAAACAGGTAGACAAAGGTGAGTCGGTTGATATAGTGTATCTGGACTTTCAGAAAGCTTTTGACAAGGTCCCCTATCAGAGACTTTTGGCCAGGGCTCCACACATCAAACAGTAAGGGAACTGTACTTGAGCACAGTAGGTTGCTGAACTCTGTAACCTCCTCAGGTTCAGGAACTGCTAACACCTCATCAGGAGTTAGTGGGCCTGTTTCCTGAGTGCAATTGAAGCCTGCATAAAAAGGCTGCTTTGCCCTGCCCTTTTGAGGCTTTCTTAACCAGGGCTCCACACATCAAACAGGGAACTGTACTTGAGCACAGTAGGTTGCTGAACTCTGTAACCTCCTCAGGTTCAGGAACTGCTAACACCTCATCAGGAGTTAGTGGGCCTGTTTCCTGAGTGCAATTGAAGCCTGCATAAAAAGGCTGCTTTGCCCTGCCCTTTTGAGGCTTTCTTAACCAGGGCTCCACACATCAAACAGTAAGTAAGGATTTGAGGGGTTCTTTGTTTGGTTTTTTTTTTTGTTACATTGCTAGCTCTCTGACTGGGAGCTCTTAAAAGGGTTTTGTGTATATTTTTTAAAGCAAGGTTATTTCATTTTTGCTGTTTTAGGGGAACTGTACTTGAGCACAGTAGGTTGCTGAACTCTGTAACCTCCTCAGGTTCAGGAACTGCTAACACCTCATCAAGTGTTAGTTCCCTCCCTACCCACCCCGACTCCCACCCACCCCTAGTGAGCAGTCTTGCTTTATAGGGCACCTCCCCCTTTAACACATCACAGTGAATTGGACCAGCACATTTTGAATATAATTAAAGAGATTTAACTGCTTTTTCTCTGAAAGGACAGCTGCGAAACCAGCTGGTACTTGGTAGATCTCTCTCTCTTTTGCTTTAACAGATACCTAAGCTCCACAAACAGAACAATGGCTGGGAAAAATCGTATTGCTAAAGCTGTTGCCCCATTACAGCTTCTGCCTCAGTCCAGACAGAGGTCCTATTGCCAGTTGAAGAACCGGTTCCATGTGCAGGGTGCCTGCATGCTGAAGCTCTGAGGAAACAAGTGGAGGAACTCAGAGAGGAGGTGGTGAGGCTGAGGAGCATTCAAGACAGTGAGAAGTACATTGATGAGATGCTGCTTGCAGTAACCAGGCTCTCCAGCACAGGAGAAGATGGGTGCCAACAGAATGTCGATGGTTGGACAACAGTCACCAGAGCCTGCAAAATCACCAATCCAACTTCTCCAGCCCTTGAATTGAAGAACCATTATGCAGCCCTGGAAGTGGAGGAGGTGAAAGCATCCCTGGAAAGGGAAGAACCAGAGTTCAAGTACCCCATAGTTGCGGAATCAGTGACCAGAAGGAAACGAAGGGTAGTGGTGGTTGGAGACTCTCTTCTGAGGGGTACTGAGGCGTCCATCTGCCGACCAGACTTGATGTCCAGAGAGGTATGCTGTCTGCCTGGTGCCAAGATCCAAAATGTTACGGAGAGTTTGCCGAGACTCATCAAGCCCACTGACTATTACCCAATGTTGCTAATCCATGTTGGAACAAATGATACTGCCAGGTATACCTCGGAACGTATCAAAAGTGACTTCATGGCTCTGGGACAGAGGGTGAAGCAGGTAGGTGCACAGGTGGTGTTCTCTTCAATCCTCCCTGTTGAGGTAAAGGCCAAGGCAGAGAGGCTCGCATCCTGGAGATTAATGCATGGCTGCGTGGATGGTGTCTTCGAGAGCGTTTTGGTTTCCTAGACCATGGGATGCTGTTCGAAGGGTTGCAGAGCAGAGATGGCATCCATCTGTCCAAGAAAGGTCAACACATCTTTGGTAGTAGACTGGCTAATCTACTGAAGAGGGCTTTAAACTAGATTCGTTGGGGATGGATGAAGAAAGCCCCCAGGTAAGTGAAAGCCCCCAGGTAAGTGATACATTAAATACCTTTATGGAAATGGGTAACAGGGGTAACATATGGAAAGCAGTGTGTATTAATGCCCGTTGCATGGGAAATAAGATCTCTGAAGTTGAAGCTTTGGTGGGAGTGGCTGACTTAGATTTAGTGGCAGTTACAGAAACATGGTTCACAGAAAACCATGACTGGGATGTAACTATACCTGGCTATACTTTATTCAGAAAGGACAGGGTAGGAAGAAGGGGAGGAGGAGTAGCACTATATGTAAAAACTACTATTAAAGCTTTGGAATTACAGAGCTTAAAAGGGAGAGAGGAGGCATTGTGGGTTAAACTAGAAAGAGGGAAAGAGAAATCTATTTGCATTGGTGTGATATACAGACCTCCCTCACAAGAGGAAGAGGTGGACAGAGAGTTAATTGAAGACATACGCAGCATTGCTAGGAAAGGGGAAGTGCTACTGCTAGGAGATTTCAATATGCCAGATGTTGATTGGCACATTCCTGCTGCAGTATCATCTAGGAGTAAGGAGATCCTGGATTCTCTACAGGGAGAACTATTCAGGCAATTGGTAACAGACCCCACACGTGAAGGGGCCATACTGGACTTGGTGCTTACCAATGGTGAAAGTGTTTCTGATGTTGTAGTGGGAGATCATTTTGCATCCAGTGATCACCAGATGGTGTGGTTCAGTATTAGGACTAGGGCTGTTAGAATCCATTCCAAGGTGAAGATCTTAGACTTTAGGAAGACTAACTTTGCAAAGATGGGCCAATACCTCAGGGAGTCATTAGTGGGATGGGAACAGCTGGGGGATGTAGAACAACAGTGGACAAAACTGAAAGGGGGTATTTTAAAGGCAACCAACCTTTTTGTTAAAATGGTAAATAAAGGCAAAAGGAACAGGAGACCACTTTGGTTTTCGAAGGAAGTAGCTGAAAAAGTGAAGAAAAAGAGGGAGGCCTTCATGAAATACAAGAGATCACAGAGAGAGGAAGACAGGCATCTGTATTTGGAAAAACTTAGAGAAGCTAGCAAAGTAGTCAAGAAGGCAAAGATTCAAAAGGAGGAGGAAATAGCCAATGCAATAAAATGGGGGGATAAGACATTTTTCAGATATATTAGTGAGAAGAGGAAGGGCAAAAGTGGTATTGTCAGACTCAAGGGTGCAGGGGGGGAATATGTAGAAGCTGATAAGGATTGTTTATTGTCGGATATGTAGAAGCTGATAAGGATTGTTTATTGTCGGATATTGTTTGTTCTATGTAAACCGCGCTGATCGCAAATAGTGCGGTATATAAGAGATGTAAATAAATAAATAAATAAATAAATAAGGATAAAGCGGAATTGCTTAACAAATATTTTTGTTCTGTGTTCACAGATGAAGAACCAGGAGCAGGACCTCAGAAAACACCCACAAATAAGAACAGAAGCGAGGGACATCTTGAACAATTTTCAGAAGACTGTGTTCGTGAGAAACTAGTTCAACTTAAAGTAGACAAAGCGATGGGACCGGATGGGATACACCCTAGAATACTGAGGGAACTTGGGGACGTTCTAGCAACTCCACTGACTGACCTTTTCAATGCCTCGTTGGAGTCGGGAGTGGTGCCAAAGGACTGGAGAGAGGCTCATGTGGTGCCTTTACACAAAAGCGGAAGTAAGGATGTGGCTGAAAACTACAGGCCGGTTAGTTTAACTTCAGTGGTGAGTAAATTAATGGAAACGCTGTTGAAAGAGAAAATAGTGAGGTTTCTGGAGTCCGGCGGATTACAGGATCCGAGGCAGCATGGATTCACCAGAGGCAGGTCTTGTCAGACAAATCTGATTGATTTCTTTGACTGGGTGACCAGGGAGTTGGACCGAGGGAGAGCTCTAGATGTGGTGTATTTAGATTTCAGTAAAGCCTTTGACACTGTTCCTCACAGGCAACTTATAAACAAACTGAGCACCCTAGGGATGGACCCTAAAGTTACTGCATGGGTTAGAAATTGGTTGGGTGGGAGGCGACAAAGAGTACAAGTAAATGGAGCTCACTCTGAGGAGAAGGATGTTACCAGTGGTGTGCCCCAGGGATCTGTCCTTGGTCCGATTCTTTTTAACATCTTTGTTAGTGATATAGCGGAAGGGCTGTCGGGTAAGGTTTGCCTCTTTGCGGATGATACCAAAATCTGCAATAAAGTAGACACCCAGGAAGGTGTAGATAACATGAGGAGGGATCTGGCTAAGCTTGAAGAATGGTCTAGAATTTGGCAACTGGGATTTAATGTTAAAAAATGTAAGGTCATGCATTTGGGCTGCAGCAATCCAAGGGAGCAATACAGTATAGGAGGTGAAGTACTTTTGTCCACTAAAGAAGAGCGGGACCTAGGCGTAGTTGTGTCCGATGATCTTAAAGTAGCTAAACAGGTAGAAAAGGTGACGGCAAAAGCTAGAAGGATGCTTGGGTGCATACGGAGAGGAATGGCTAGCAGAAAAAAGGAGGTGATAATGCCTCTGTATAAGTCCTTGGTGCGACCTCATTTGGAGTATGGTGTGCAATTCTGGAGACCGCACCTTCAAAAGGATGTGAACAGGATGGAGTCGGTGCAGAGGGTTGCTACTAAGATGATTAGTGGTCTTCATTATAAAGCATATGAGGACAGACTTAAGTATCTTAATATGTACACCTTAGAGGAAAGGCGGGATAGAGGTGATATGATTGAGATGTTTAAATACCTCCGTGGCATAAATGTTCAGGGAGAGAGCCTCTTTCAATTGAAAGCAAGTTCTGCGACAAGGGGACATGGGATGAGGGTGAAGGGAGATAGATTCAGGAGTGATATGCGGAAATATTTCTTTACGGAAAGAGTAGTGGATCCGTGGAATAGTCTCCCAGTGGAGGTGGTAAAGATGAGGACAGTAACTGAATTCAAAAAAGCATGGGACCAACACAGAGGATCTCTAAAGGTAAAAAGTGGACTGTTGTAGTTGTTGTTATGGAAGGACAGACTAGATGGGCCTTGTGGTCTTTTTCTGTCATTATGTTTCTATGGGATAGGAGGCAGTGTACTATTGTGGATCGGGAACTGGTTAAAAGATAGAAAGCAGAGGGTAGGGCTAAATGGCCAATATTCCCAATAGAAAAAGGTGAATAGTGGAGTACCCCAGGGATCTGTACTGGGTCCGCTACTTTTTGACATATTCATAAATGACCTGGAAGAGGGAATAACTAGTGAGGTTATCAAATTTGCAGATGACACAAAACTGTTTAAAGTTGTTAAAACCCAAGTGGATTGTGGAAAAATGCAGGAGGATCTGGATAAATTGGAAGACTGGGCATCCAAATGGCAGATGAAATTTAATGTGGACAAGTGCAAAGTTATGCACCTAGGAAAGAACAACCCACACTATAGTTACACGATGCAAGGCTCCACATTAGAAACCACCACCCAGGAAAAAGATTTAGGAGTCATCGTGGATAACATGTTAAAACCCTTGGCCCAGTGTGCAGCGGCGGCCAAGAAAGCAAATAGAATGCTAGGTATCATAAGGAAAGGGATGGAGAATAAAACAAAGGATATTATAATGCCTCTGTATCGCTCCATGGTACGACCGCACCTTGAATATTGTGTGCAATTCTGGTCACCGTATCTTAAAAAGGACATAGCGCTATTAGAAAAAGTACAGAGAAGAGCAACCAAATTGGTGAAGGGGATGGAAGGCTACTCCTATGAAGAGAGGCTAAAAAGGTTAGGGCTCTTTAACCTGGAAAAGAGACGGCTGAGGGGAGATATGATAGAGGTCTATAAATTAATGAATGGAGTGGAATGGATAAACGTGGATCAATTGTTTACGCTATCAGAATATAGGAAGACTAGGGGACATGTAATGAAGCTACAGGGTAAACTATTTAAGACAAATAAGAGAAAATATTTTTTCACTCAACGTGTAATCAACTCTGGAATCTGTTACCGGAGGATGTAGTAAGGGCTGTTAGTATAGCTGGGTTTAAAAAAGGTTTGGACAAGTTCCTGGAGGAAAGGTCCATAAACCACTATTAAAAAGGGACCCAGGATATCAATGCTTGACCCAGTACAAGCATTGTGGAACCTGTGTCTTTTAGGGATATTGCTAGGTACGTATGACCTAGATTGGCCACTGTTGGAAACAGGATACTGGGCTTGATGGACCTCGGTCTGACCCAGTATGGCATGTCTTATGTTCTTATGTTCTTATGAAAGACCTCTGCAGAACTGATGTTGTTAATTGCAAGTGTGATCCAATATGCCTACCTCTTCTATTTGCTACTGTTTGTGTTCTCACTCAGAGATTTCCCATTGGACGTAAGCCACTGGGCTGGTAGCAGTAGTCTTTGCAATCCAAATTACTGATTTTCTAGTACTTTAACATGTCTCTCATTAAGTTTTTGCGTCTTCTACTCTTGGAAAAAAAACCCAGCTTCCTTTCAGCTCTAGATTGCTACTGTTTGACCTCACTCTGTACTGATGGTTCTGCTTTGCACAATGAGTAAGGAAAATTGATGCAATTGTAAGAGCTGATTCTGTGACAGTTGGCTGCTTTGCTATTTGCTAATGCTCAACTAGCTGGAGTGTTCGCTCTTTCTAGAGCTCTTGAGTTATCTGCCCACTTGATTAATACGGATTTTGTTTCAGGCTTCTTGCATGAGGAGCTCTATGTGCTGATACTACTATGCTGTTCTGAAAATAGTGTAACAAAGATAGAACTGTTAAGTTATTAAGAAGTGATAATTGATTTTCTAAGTTGGTTCAAATTTGGTGTTAAAAAGGTTTTATAGTTTATGAATGTACACACCCTTATATAAATGTTCCTTCCTTTGTGAGCTTAGATGTCTATGCGAATTAGAATGGAATGGAGAAGTAGTCTAATGACTAGAGTACTAGCACTCCTTGTGACCTTGGATAAGTCACTTAACCCTCATTGTCTTACAAAGAAAAATTTCAAGTTATCAATGTTCCTGTTTAATGTGCTGTACCAAGTTTTAGTTGCAATGTGAACTGCTGTGATTAGTGGGGAAAGTAGTATTAAAAAAAAACAAAAAAAACCAAAGAAAAGTGCAAAAATAGATAAACCAGGTCAGTTGGGTGTGGCTGGGAGGTTATATGCTGAGGTGAACAGATGGGATTTAAGTAGGGGCCTGAAAGTGGTGTAGTTATCTTCCAGACGGAGCGGAGTGGGAAGAGAGTTCCACAGAGCTGGACCTAGGAAGAAAAAGGCAGAATGACGGGTAGACTGTAAGTGTGCACGAGATGGTGGGGGGAAGTGAAGTTGATTAATGTGAAGAGAATGAAGACTACGTGTAGGGATATGGAAGTGGAGAAGACCAGTGAGGTACTGGGGTGTTTGTGTGTGCAGGACGTGGTGATAATGTTTAAAGTAATGTGAGTTGAATCATCACCTAAGATAAGACAGCCTTCCTAATAATTGTTGACAAACAATTGAAATGAGTTTAAATTATTTGTCATAAACTGCTAGTTATGTTTTAATGTTTGTTACCCCTTGAATAAACCAGATTGACTATATCTTGTATATTGTTAAGGCTGGAGAATACATCACAAATATAATTAGTGGTATGAATATTTATTTATTTTTGGGGATATGTACAATATGTATAAATGGGGATATGTACAATTGTGTTCCTGACAGGAAAAAGCAATGTGTCTATCAGGCCACATGCTAACATTTGATTTGGCAAGTAGACAGAATAAATTTAGGAATGTAGATGAAAATAATGAGTATGTTACAGACTAGCTATGTAATAATTTAGTGCTAGATAATATAATTCTGTTCAACAATTTAAGACTGTCGTTAGGGATGAATAATTGTGCTTGTTTGTAATTGCGTGGAATCAAGAGAGATGCTGTAGTGGAGAATTGTATTTTTACAAATTATATATTGTGTGCACTGAATCTAATGGGCCGAAGAGGAAGAAAACGACTGAATGAAATGCTACTGGATATGGAGACTCCTGATAAAGATCAGAGATTCCAGCGGAACTATTCATGTATGCGCAGCAGTGAAGCCTGGGTGGATGGTCACTGAAAAAGATTGATCTAAGATGTGCATAGCACAGCCCATGGTGAGAAAGGATGCTGCTGACGAATCTGGAGGGATGACTGGTGTCATGATATGAGGGACTAATCTTTGAATTATTGCTAGATCTACGAGAAGCAGTTGGCCACTGCTGGATGAGGTAGTGCTTACAAGAATAATTGGTAAAGTCTTGCTCTCTGTACACATTTTTATTGAGGCTAAGCAAAGGTAAACAATGTCACATGATTTTGAATAACTATTTCTTCCAATGAACAAGATGGAGCTCACCTATGGACCAGATGTGCCTAGGACTTTGAAAAAACATCTGCAAAATGAAGCCTACTGTAGAAGATTATTCCGGAATTGGACATGTTTCAGCTACTGTTCTTTTGTAATGATTCTTTCTAGAATCACAGGGAGGACTGTAGGAATGGACAGATAAAGGGATACCAGAATCCCCAATAGGTAATTGAAGATGGATGAATTTCTTGATACAAAATGTGTTCAGAAGTTTGACTTCTCACTTACTTCCTCTTAAATAGAATAGGATGTCATGATCATGAGTTCTGTGAACTGTCTTTAAAATAGATGGAACAGTGTTAACGCAAGCAAAAAGAACATAGGCTATGAACTGTGCAACCATAGTTCATTGTACAGTCACTGCTGACAAAACATAACTTTTGCAACTTTTGCAATTATAAATTTCATCTAATATACTGTAATCAGATCTTACTCTGTAAAAAGAACTTTGGCGACACCTTGTGTTATTTCGTGGTTATAATAAATGACTGTTACTTCCTCTTTTTCTCTAATAAAAAGGAGCTTTTTAGGAGGAGGACTTTGAATTCAATAAGCGTGGACTTATGCATGTCCATAACCCGCTTGTTGTCTTCCCTCTGAGCTCAAAGACAGTAACACTTGTGTGTGTGATTGTGTTCTGTATTACTCTCTGCCTGTCTCTCACTGCTTGATGGACCAGAGACCTGAAGAGCCGTGGTATTGTGGTTAGATCATGGAGTTTTCTTCAGGACCCTAGGTAGGGCTGACACCTCTTGGGCTTAGAACCACAGAAAGAATATGCTAAGCTCACTCAAGACCCTTCTGGCCCTGAAACACTCCCATGCTCTCTGCTGAAGCTTACAAAAGTAACCCCTGGAACCTCTGGGCCTATGTTCCAGAAACTTCTGTGCGTGAGCCTCTCCAAGGTCTTTTACCAGCTTCTCCAGAGCCTCCCTAAAGAGTAACTGGCCCTTGAAGTGGAGCTTGCTCAGCCACAACCTAGACACAGCATCGGCTGACCAATTCTGGAGCCAAAGCCACCTCCAGGCCACCACAACTGCAGCCATATACTTAGAGGAGATCTTGACCAAGTCATAAAGGGCATCTGCCACAAACAATGCTCCAGACTTCAACCTTGCCCCTTCTCAGCTCTCAGGCAATTACTGCATCCAGCACAAGAGAACTTGGGGCCATCTAGCCCACATAAATAGCTGTCTATTTACCTATAGCCAAAGCCATGAAAGCATTCTTAAGAAGGGTTTCCCTTTTTCTGTCATCAGACTCCTACAGTGCAGAGCTATCTTCCACCACAATAGTAATGCATTTTGTCACCACCATAACCAGCGAATTTACCCAAGGAACCCAAATTACTCTAGCTCCTCTTGGGGTAGAGGATACATTCAAGCCAGGATGTTAATGCTCTCAGCCCCACCTCCCCTGTCTCCCATTGAGAGGACATGGGCTGCAGGAAACACAAGGAGCAAGAGTGGTGATGACACAATTGCTTTATTGATATTCCCCAATGCGTTTCGGTGGAACGCCTTCCTCAGGGGGTTGAAATCACTTACAAACATATAATAAAAACATATATTAAAAACATATCAAAAACATTTAAAAGAATATAAATTAAACAATTAAAAGAAACATATTCAAGCTAACCGGGCATCATGCTAAAAAGTAAGAAGAATAACATATCTACATCACATGACACTCAAATCAAATAAATAAATAATTAAATAATTAATAAGAGCATATATAGATAAAAGTTATTACATAAAAGGACCATACACAATATTATATATATACGTATCATACAGTGCAACTTGTACATAATCGCAAATAAAAGAACCAAAAGAAAACAATAGACGCAGGGCAGAAAGGAAGCTAAGAAATAAATAATAAATGATAAAAAATAAAATACTCAAGAATAAACCACTCAAGGAAACATATAAAAAGTTTTAACAATCGGTACTCACTAACAGGGACCATAGGAAAGTTTCCGTATGGTGAGGTCTAAATGGCAATCGCCGTGAATCCAACAGTAGGAGCACCTAATGGGGATAAAGTTGAAAAGGGCTACAAACCAATGAGGTCATAAAATTAAAATCCATTTATTATCAAAAGAGGTGACACATCTCTATGCAAAATCTATTAGTTAACAAGAAGTTTCGGGGAGCTCAGCATGTTATCATTCTAAGTTATAAATGAAAGTAAATTAATGTTGAACTGGCCCGAAGCCGTCAGTACAGTGTCTTAAAACCGTATATGAAAGGCTACACGTGGCAGAGAGATATCTTTTATTAAACCAGGTGTTTATAAGACTTGGTCCAAAGGTGTTAATAAAACAGAAGGGCTCACTTTCCGACAGGGTAGGGAAGTGCTATACAAGTTAAAATTGCACTTACTAAAACAGAGTGAACTCTTAGAGTATTGACACAATCTTCTGGCAGGAATTACAGCGCCGTTGCGACTGTGCGGTAAAATGCTAAACATCTAGAAGGAAGAGTAATAGCAAAAGAATCAATTGGGAAGCTTATATATCAACAAAGTTTAATGGAAGCAATTAATTTATACTGCTGAAGCAAGCAATCAGTCCAATCATATCTTCAGAGAAAGAAGCCAAGTTAAAAAACAAACATGGATTATTTGCGATTATGTACAAGTTGCACTATATGATACGTATATTTATTTATTTATTTACATTTCTTATATACCGCACTACTTGACATCAGCGCGGTTTACATCGAACACAAAATTCAGCACAAAAACATGTGTCTGAGTTACGGTAAACAAGGTCATAAAAACTTGGATAACAAGGTAATTTCAAATAACAGGACAGTAAACTTGGATTGCAAGGAAAACTATAGACACGTATATATGTAATATTGTGTATGGTCCTTTTATGTAATAACTTTTATCTATATATGCTCTTATTAATTATTTAATTATTTATTTATTTATTTATTTGATTTGAGCGTCATGTGATGTAGATATGTTATTCTTCTTACTTTTCAGCATGATGCTCGGTTAGCTTGAATATGTTTCTTTTAATTGTTTAATTTATATTCTTTTAAATGTTTTTGATATGTTTTTATTATATGTTTGTAAGTGATTTCAACCCCCTGAGGAAGGCGTTCCGCCGAAACGCGTTGGGGAATATCAATAAAGCAATTGTGTCATCACCACTCTTGCTCCTTGTGTTTCCTGATTGAACTTGCAAGAGCTGTTGCTCTCTTTGTGCCTGACCCGAGGACATGGGCTGCTACAGGGGTTCATGGAGGTGAAAGAAACCAGAGGAACGCTGTAATCCCTGAAGTATAGGGTCTGTCTGAGAAATGTCCATGGAGGAGACCCCTGGCATTTTGGATGACAGCAGAAAGATCCTTCTTGTGGAAAAGCTGGATCATTGATAGATCCTCTCCCTCTTCCAAGGGAAGCTCCCCTTCCTCTCCTGACTCACTCCATAGGGGACAAGACTAGACTGTTGCAGGACTAGACAGGCAAGATACAAGGAACGAGGGTGCTTGACCTCTATTGCTGCCAGAAGGCCTCCAAGACTCCAGAGGACCCCAAGTCCCCTGTAGATGAGCTCAGAGCCCCAGATCTCCCCAGCAGGTAACTTCCACTAAAAAAGACTGAAAACAGCCTGTAAGTTGTTTCAAAAGCTTTTGCTCAAATCTGGCTCAAAAGTGACCCTAGGGTCCTGAAAGGACTTTCAGGAGCCTGCAGAAAGGGCCTGTGACCACCCCACTATGCTCCAACTCTACCTGGACCATGCAGCCATCAAAGATGGCCACAGATCCCTCTGGTGGGAAAATCAAGGCAGGAATGTCATGAGCAGCAATATCGGCATCTAGCTTTGAGTCCCCATAGGAGTCTCAGCATGCAGACAAAATGTGCCCCGAGGCTTCTCTAACACAACTGGGGAAAAGGAGCCAGTCACAAAAAGGAGCTGATGAGAGCTGTAAGAAGCACACCTCCATGCACCCGGCATCGTAGCTGAGCTCAAAGTGGCAAAAAGGAAAAAAAACATGTAGAATCAACAGAATAGCAAGACCACAGCAAAATAGGAACCTTCAATTGAAAAAGGATTCCCTGTACCTGTCAGACCTACCTGAGAAACCTGGGAAGGGTCTCCCCATCCACTCATAGAAGGCTGGGAAAGCCTGGCTGCCTGAGGCCTCTCTTTTTTTTCCCAAGTGAAGCAGCTTTATTCAAGCAGCATAGAAGAGAGCCAATCAATGAAATACTAAAAGAAAAAACAGGAAAGAGCAGAGCATGCAGATACAGGACAGTGAGAGGGAAGGGTGGCCTAGTCCAGACTTGCCAACCCCTCTCAGGGACTCCTTGGGGGGGTCTTCCTGTCTGCTCTCTGGCCAGGGGCGGTTCAAGGCAATCTGCTGCCTGAAGCGAAGGATGAGAGGGCGCCCCCCCCCCTCACATAGAGAGGTTGGGGCTTTTTCAAAACTCCAATCAGGAACTGAACCAAACCAAAAAGCTGATTAGATTATATGGAGGAAATGCAAGGTGTTTGCACACCAAGGAACTAAAAGAGAGCGAGAACCACAGGACAGTTTATAAAACTAAATAATAACTAATTTTTATTTTGTTATAAACTGTGTTATGGTTCTTGCTTTTTCTTTTTCAACATATATTTTGCATCCACAGAACCCTCTTCAATAGTGGGTGCAGAGTAGAACCAGGACATTCACCTACAGAACTCAATATCTTAAAAAAAAAAATCTGATTCTGATCATCTCACTAACAACAGCAACAAACATTCTCCAGTACCAGGCATATTGTGAACTAATATAGAGCAAATCTACCATACCATACCATATCAGCACAAACTTCCAAAACTCACATAAGGAGCCCATCCAAAAAAAGTGTCACTGTAAATACTACATTGGGCCCTGGAACATCTGTACACCTATTTGAAAAGCTGAACAAGTCAAATTACTACAGTATAGTATAGATCTTTATGTACAAACCCCATGTTAACAGAACACCTGGCCTCAGTCACACACTCAGAACACAGACCCTCGTCAAGTACAGAATAAGTGACTTACAATCTAAAGTAAAAATAAAAATATGTAGACAAATTTAAACTGAAAGCCCAAGAAACCAGACTCCGCATGCAGTGCAACATCAGATAAATAAGAGATGCAGTTCCCCCATACTCTGTAAAATATAAAGAAAGCACAAAGTCCAATTACTAAAATGAAATAAAATTATTTTTTCTACCTTTGTTGTCTGATCATTTTATTCTCTGATCATGCTGGTCCCAATCTGAGGCTTCTGCTTTCATGTCTTCTCTTAGCTCTCTTTCTGTAGTCTATGGTCCATCTGCCATTTCTTATCTCTTTTTTTTTGTTTTCTTCACTTCTATCAGCCTATTTCCAGTCCCAGTAACCCTTCCCAGTATCAGCCCCTTTCCAGTCCTCTCTCCCAGTACCTTCCAATGTCAACTTGCATTCCCATGACTGCCACTGGTGTCCATTCCCTTCCAGTCCCCCTCCTTCCCCACTGTCCAAAGCCCCTCTCAGCATCCACTCACTTCCAGTCCCATTCACCCATCCCCTCACATCAGCCCATTTGTAGCCCTAGCCCCAGTTTTTTTCCAGGGCCAGCTGCTCTATCCTCCCCTCCCCACCATCAGCCCATTCCCAGTTGAAGCTCCCCAATCAGCTCACCTCCAGTGCTAATCCCCCCTCAACCCCATTACCAGTGCTAGCCTCCCCTAATCAGCCTATTACCAGTCCTACCTCCTCATCAGCCCATTACCAGTCCTAGCCTCCACTAATCAGCCCATTTCTAGTCCTAGCCCCCCGATCAGCTCATTTCCAATGCTAGCCCCCATCTGCCCATTACCAGTCCAAGCCCCCCATCGATCAGTCCATTCCCAGTCCTAGCCTTCCCTAATCAACCCATTACCAGTCCTAGCCTTCCCTAATCAACCCATTACCAGTCCTAGCTCCCCTGATCTGCCCATTACCAGTGCTAGCCCCCCCCTCCATCAGCCCATTATAATCTTAACCCGCACTGTCTCTCCCCTTTGTCCAGCATTTGCCCCCGTCTTTCTCCTTTGTCTAGTACTTGTCCCCTTCTCTCCCCCTTTGTCCAGTATGTCCCTGTCTTCCCCTTTGTCCCGGAGAGTTCCTGCAAGCAATCAGGCTGATTTGTCCGACGCCGGCAGCACTCCCGCTCTGTTTTAATTTTAGTTTTTGCAACCTCTGGCCTGCCTCTGCCTTTCCACGAGGGAAATCAGAGGCAGGCCAGAGACTGCAAAATCTAAAATTAAAACAGATCTGGAGTGCCGGCGTCAGAGTGCCGCCCCCCGTCAGAGTGCTGCCTGAGGCGATCACCTCTGGTGGCCTAATGGAAGAACCGCCCCTGTCTCTGGCCCACCAGTGCTGGAATCCATAGGAAAGAGTACTGCTTGTTAGAAGAGACA
This sequence comes from Ichthyophis bannanicus, assembly GCA_033557465.1. Taxonomy (NCBI): domain Eukaryota; kingdom Metazoa; phylum Chordata; class Amphibia; order Gymnophiona; family Ichthyophiidae; genus Ichthyophis; species Ichthyophis bannanicus. Next base: position 497,098,475 of record CM066035.1, read on the forward strand.
ATGGGTGTACCCAAGCTCCAAGCAAACAAAGGGCTAAAGGTCTCAGTCATACAGGCCACAAAACTTTGATCTGGCCAGGGGAGACAGGCCCATCTGCACTGCTGCACCTTGCCACCTGCTGGAGGTAGACAAAACTGGGTTCTCTGTATTGCATCAGCAGATATACTATTGATGACATCACTTCCTCTGGTCTGCCTCCATCTGTTGGCTAGGAAACATAACTCAGTCTAGCAGGTTAAGGAAGGTTATTTATGTGGTAGGAGAGACATGGAAGTGAAAATGTCTACAAATTTCTGTCAACTTTGAAAAGAGAGTTTGTGCACTTTTGAGGTAGATATAAAATCGACGTATTTCCTCCCCTCAAAATGGATGATTGTCAAAATTGTGTCATAGATAGAAGGAAGTGCAGGATTGCACTGGCATGGATATCCACATGCAGTGGGAGGAGCCATGTCACAGATATGGGTCCACAGATATGGGAAAAATTGATGGAGGAAACCTAGTCACTTACACATGTAAGTTTTGACATTTTACAATGTGCATCTATAAATGTCAGCACTTACATGTGTATCTTGTAGGGTTGCCAACTGGCCGGTATTCAGCCAGTCTGGACAGTTTTAATATGGTCAGGCTGGCTGCTGGCAAAGAGCTAAAACTGGCCATTGAAAAGCCAGTTTTTTTGCTCTGGCCACGGGACCGAGATCAGCCAGAGCAGAAAATCGGCTTTTCATCTCTCTTCTGCCTCCCAATCTAGTCACAGCTCCTGTGTCTCACAAAGCCGCGGCTGCGATAGCGCTAATAATTTAAAAGAAAAGCAAAGGGGGTCAAGTGATATAGTGAACCGAGGTGGTGGTGCTTTCTTTGCTCAGCTCCAGGGCAACCCGCTGGAAATAATGAATATTTACTCCCCCGGGAACTGAAGCGGAGCAGGCAACGCTGGAATACCTTGGGACAGTCTCATGCAAACTGTGGAAACAGCCGGCGACAGAGAGGCACAGTAAATGTCCACTAAAGCACTGCGACGGGAAAAATCCCAGCCTGGAGCCTCAAAGATGGTGTACCTCAACCCACCGAGCCTGTCTATTTCGCAAAGTGAGCATACTGCTGGGTTAGTAGAGGAGGTCAGAATGGCAGTAGTGAAGGCACAAGATGAAAGGCTACTCACTACTACCGCACAGTTCTCCCGGTGGTGCAGGGAGTGGCAGACTTTGGTGGGCTTCAGTGTGCGGAACATCGGATCTCAGAAGAGGACGACAGAATCAATGCAGTAGAAGCGCACATGGAGTGTCTCCAGAGTCTAATTCAACAAAAGGGCGAGAAACTCGAGGATCTGGAGAACAGAGGAAAAACCTGCGCATTGTGGGAGTAGTGGAGTCAGTTGCAGACAACAAGCTACGGGGCTTCTTGGAGTCCTGGTTCCCACTTCATCTCCCATTGGATAAACAGATGGGAAGGATAACCCTGGAGTGGGCGCATCAACTGGGCCAGCAAAGAGAAGAGGAGAACCAGCCTTGTGTGGTGATAGCATGCTTTTTGAGCTACATTCAAAAAGAAGATGTGCTTCCGGCTGCTAGGGCTCGCCAGATTGCGGACCTGGGAGCTCAGGACTTTCTCATTTTCCTGGACTACTGAGTGACAAAGGAATCCAGTTCTCCCTTCTATATCCCGCCAAGCTCCGCATCGACCATCGGGGTGTTCAGAAGTACTTTGGCTCCCCAGCAGAAGTGACTGGTTTCCTAAACAGTTTGTCTGGCTAACATGACTGAAGAGGAGCTTAGTACTTGAATGTGTCATGAGCCATTGGCTTCTGTAAGGTGCTTTCAGAAACAGGGACAGCAGCCTGTGACTTCTGAAGAGAAGTAATACAAAGTGCAACTGAACAGCAAGTGCCCTAGCCGGGTGGAGAAAAAGGCTGGCTGCATGGATACCTTAGTTGGCTGCTGCCAGGTGGCCTCTGATACACTAACTCTGCTACAGAATATATGTTGCTAAAGCTAGTTGTTTGATACTACATTTTGAATGCACATACGGGGAGAGCCTGCATAGGCCTCTCCGCCTCTTCTCTACTTTAGCTGGTTGCTGCCAGGTGGCCTGGGATATGTTTATTCTGTTATATGTTATACATTGCTGAAAACAGCTGTTGGATTGTACACTTTGAATGTAAATACGGGGGAGTCTGTACAGGCCTCTCTGCCTCTTATCTCTCCTGACTCCTGTCCCTCCCTTTTATTCCCTTTTTTTCTTTTCCCATATTCATCTTTCTCTTTTCCCTTCTTTGGTTGGCTTCCTTGACCTTGCGTCCCCCATTTCCCTTCTTTCCCTCCTTCCTTCTTCCCCCTGGATTTCCTTTTTGGGGCTTCCCTCTTCTCCTTCCTTATTCTTGGGTTCCCTTGCTGGGCCCTTTGCTTGATGGGGGTCTGATTGGTGGGGACAGGAGAGGAGGGATGGTCTCTGGGGGCAGGGGGAGGCGAGGGTGGCCCATGTATTAAAAGCAGTGGAGGATACTCCACCTGAGTAGATTCCATGGTTTAATTCTGCTTATGGTAGGGTTGAGGTATTTGGGGGGTAGGGAGGTTGGGTGGGGGGGAAGCTGGGGGGGTCAGAAAAAGGAGAGGGGCCAGTTGTGGAGGGTGGAGGTCGGGGGGTGGTGAGGAGGGGGAGATCGACCTAATGGCTGACGACAGGAACGAGCCTCAGGACCACTTGCGTCAGCCAGGCGAGCAGAGGATGGGGGATGGGTCGGGACAGGGGGAGAGGTAGAGGAATTGTAACAAGAATAGCAGCAGGTCCCAATGCATCAGGGACTCTGCGCAGCTCCAATACGGAGCGGTGGACGGATAAAATAGTAGGAGGGAGCCAGGGAGTAGGAAAAGGAAAGGAACTAAGGGTAGGACAAGCAGTTCTGGAATAGATTGGGAGTGGGTGGGAGGGGAGGGCACCCCTGCGGGATAACTAGATCAAGACTTGGAATTAGTGGAAAGTTGGAAATGAGTACCGAGGATGATGTCCTGGGCTGTGGAGAAGGGACAGAGAAGAAAAAGTTGGCTCTGGGCTGGGGGGGCCTGACCCATGATAGCAAACCTGAAGTTCATGACTTGACGTTGCTCAATCCCCATTGGAAGAACAGGTAAAGAGCTGAATATGGCCTCATGGAATGTAGGTGGCGTGAGAGAGCCTATAAAAAGATATAAATTGTTGTAGCGGCTCAAAGCGCACCACATAGATATTGCTTTTCTACAGGAGACCCATCAGTCGAAAACCCAGCATGCTAAATGGAAGCAGAGTTGGGTGGAACAGGTATAATATGGTGCTGCGGCGGTAGGGAAAAAAGGAGTTGTCGCTATTCTAATAGCTAAGGGTATGGATTTTGAGATGACGAAGGTGCACATGGACTCAATGGGCAGTTCTGTACTGGTAGAGGGCAACTCGTGGGCATAGGGGTAGTATTGAGGTCGGTCTATGCCCAAAATACCTAAGAGGTTCTTCTACTGAGTCTTTGAAAGATGCTTGTGAGTGTTGGGAGACAAGCTATTGGTTTTGGCAGGCGACTTCAATTGTGCCTTAGATCGTACAATGGACAGATCTCAGGCCACTGGAGCACAAGACCAGCATCAAGCACATAGAATTTTAGGATTAAGTGAAACCCACAGCCTGCTGGACATCTGGCGGATACTTCAGCCGAGTGAATGGGATTTCACACACTTGTCGCAGGTGTATGATACATGGTCCCGTATAGATTACTTCCTTATTTCGGCTGGCTTATTTGAGTGGGTTATCAAAGCAAACATAGGTCCGATTATGATATATGACCATGCCATAATAACCCTGAAAGTGAGGTGGGGAGGTCAAAGGGGTTCACACCCGTGGCGCTTCCCCATGGAAGTGGCGAGAGACCCTGGTTTTAGGCCGTTTCTTAAGAAGAAATGGGAAGAGTGTTGAATAATGCTCAACATGTTACTGAGCCTGCATTATTCTGGGAGGCAGGCAAAGCAGTCATGTGGGGCGAAATAACAGGGTATGCTGGGTTCAGGCAGAAACGGTTGAATAATCGCATTATACAGCTGGAACGTATGCAGAGAGAGCTAAGATGAAAGTTGACTACTACTCGGATCTGATAACCCGAGGGAGCTTCCCCTTTGAGGCCAACATTTATTTATTTGTGCTTATTTACCACTTTTCGTGAATCAAAGCGGTTTACAGAGAACCCAAAGGAACATTACATTGAACAGTAAAAACATGTTACATCTTAACAGGAAGTGATAGGGGATAAGGGAAGAATTTGCTTAAATCAGCAACAGTTGATTTAAGTAGTAACTATGTACAGGGAACATGATGTTGATTACAGTCCTCCCTAAGCCAGGTAGAGACCCTCTGGTGCCAGGGTCATATAGACCAATTTCATTCCTAAACATGAACATAAAGATAATGGCAAAGATAGAGGACAGCAGCCTTGGACCGGAAGGACTGGGGTTTCTAGGCCTACAGGTGCTCCTTGTGGTCTTGGGCAAGCCACTTAACCCTCCATAGCCCATGTTCCCTGTAAAATAGTTATCTCCAAGTTATAATGCCCTGTTCAATGTAATTTCAGTTTGTTCAATGTAAACCGCACTGATGCAGAATAGCACGGTATATAAGAGAATGTAAATAAATAAAATAAATAAATAAAATACCGGTAGATAGGCTAGCAGTGCATTTGCCCACACTATACATTAGAAACGAAGTGGGATTCGTACAGGGTAGAAGCATAACCGTGGATGTCGGAAGGGTACTTTAGTTCCATGTATGTCAGTCTCCAGGAGGCCAGGTCTTCCATGCTGATCAGCTTCGATGCCGAAAAGGCATTTGATAGGGTAAGTTGGGGGTTCAAGTACCAAGTCCTGGACAATGCCGGGATCAGGGTTTTTTTTTGCCTCGGCGATTAGACTGCTGTACTCTGACCTGCATGGCATGGTGCTGGTGAATGGACAACTGACAGCAGACTTCCCTCTCAGAAGGGGCACATGGCAGGGGTGCCCCCTTTCACCATTGTTATTTGTTTTAACCCTGGAACCACTGTTGAGTCATCTTCGTTCGGCCCCAAATATCACCAGCATTAGCAGGGGGCCAGAGGAATTCTGAGTGGTGGTCTTCGCGGATGACCTCTTGTTGCACCTGGATAACCCAGAGCAAGGCCTGCCGATATTGCTAAATCTCATACATAGCTATGGCAGGCTATCAAGATTCAAGTTAAATTTAGATAAATCTGAAGCACTTCTGTTAGATCCTTCTCTTCCAAGGCGATGGAAGGACTCTTTCCCTCTTCAATGGGCTGAGAGGCAGTTCAGATACCTAGGAATTTATCTCCCTTCCAAGTTGACTGACCTTTATAGGATCAACATAGCTTGCTTTCTGGAGAATCTTCGTAAGAGGGTCCAGCGATGGAGATATCTTCCACTATTATTGGGGGGGGCCGGATAGCACATTATAAAATGGTCATTTTCCCAAAGTGGCTATACACTCTTCAGACACTACCGTTAATATTGAGACAGAAGGATTTAAAACATCTGGAGAAGCAGGTTAATATTCTTTTATGGCAGGGTAAGCGGCCATGAGTGAAACTGGCTGTCATGCAAAGATCTTTGTCACAAGGAGGAATGGGGTTTCCAAATATGTGAGGTTACAATATGACATGTGCCCTAAGGCATGTGAGGTATTGGCTATGAGACCTTGCAGACTACACTCCCTTGGGATGGGATCAGGCCATAGCCGCACCATATCAGTTGCGTTACATACTGCATGCAGATAATCGCTTTAGGCTTCCCTCAATACAAAAGAATGTAATGTTTTAGTCGGCCCGGGAGGCTTGGAAATATGTTTGCAGACTAATACAGTGTGACCTCTCTAGCTCACCATACCTACCACTGTGCGGGAATGTTGCATTTCTACCTGGAATCGGGAGATTAGTTTTTGAGAAGTGGAGCCGGCTGGGCCTCTCAAACCTTGAGCAGGTGGTAGAGGAGTCGGGAGCCCCACTCTCTTATGGAACTCCAGAAACGTTTTGGGCTGGGGGACACCCACAGATTCCCATACCTACAGGTTTGAAGTTACATTCATGCTCTACAGAGGTCAGCACTGGAACTGAGGGTATGTTCGAAGCTGGAAGAGGAGCTCTTGGGGGGATATATTAAGGTTAGCATTATGTACTTACATCAGGCACTGGTGGATCTAATGCCGGGAGATGGGGGGGGGGGGAGGGAGACTGGCAGGGGCCTGGATGGCTGACTTAGGGGAACAGGTAATAGATGGGGATCTTCTGGAGGCTCTTGGAGATAATCCCCTGTGGATTATATCTGTAGTCTTTTGGGACATGCAGTATAAACTAACACAACAGTTGTATTATGCCCCACACCGGGCATGGAAGGCAGGGTTGAGTAGGGCTGATGTGTGCCCTAGGTGTGATGTGCCCTCGGTAACTCTGGGATATATGTTATGGCATTGTGCGATGGCTAAGAAATTTTGGACAAATGTACTGAGAGTGGTCCAAAGAATCTTGAATATGAAGGTAACAATTAGCCCCCTTTCGGATTGGATATCTGGTCAACAGAGGAAGGTAGAGAGGTAATCTGAGAGGCATGTCACTAACAACAACAAATAGTCTCCACTACCAGGCGTATTGGTGAACTAATATAAAACGCTACAAAAGTCAGCGAAGATCTACAAGGCCAAATTTACCATACTATACAAGCATAAACTTTCAAAACTCATACAAAAAGGAGCCTACCCAGAAAAAAGCAGTGCCATAAATATTTCAGGGGGCCATAGAACATCCATACACCTATATGAAAAGCTGAACAAGTCAAATTACTATAGTACAGTATAGATCCCTACATACAAACTCCATGTTAACAGAACACCTGACCTCAGTCACACACTCAGGACACAGACCCTCATGAAGTACAGAATAAGTAAACTACAATCTAAAGTAAAAATAAAAATATGTAGACAAAAATTAAACTAAAACCTCATGAAGCCAGACGCTGCATGCAGTGCAACATTAGATAAATAAGAAATGCAGTTCCCCATTCTGTGTAAAATATAAAGATAGCACAAAGTCCAATTACTAAAATGAAATAAAATTATTTTTTCTACCTTTCTTGTCTGATCATTTAATTCTCTGATCATGCTGGTCCCAATCTGAGGCTTCTGCTTTCCTGTCTTCTCTTAGCTCTCTTTCTGTAGTCTATGGTCCATCTGCCATTTCTTGTCTATTCTTTTGTTTTCTTCACTTCCTTCCATCAGCCTATTACTGGGACTGGAAATAGGCTGATGAAAGGAATTGGGACAGCATGATTAGTGATCGGTGACTTTTGTAGCGTTTTATATTAGTTCACCTATACGCCTGGTACTGGAGACTATTTGTTGTTGTTAGTGACATGACCAGAATCAGATTTCTTTTTTTGGACTCTCACAGCCTGTTTGAAGGATGCTAAATATTTACTGCTAAGTAGTTATTTTTATTCTGGCTATGCATTTGCCCTTTCACTGCAATTTTCTTACAATATTGGATTTGAAGGAGAAATACTAGCATCATGTGAAAAAAGTTCACACAGGAGTTTTGGGAAAAAGGAGGGTGGGGTGTAGCCAACATTAATAATAATAAGGGACGGACACTGATTTATAGGTTGCAGGGGAGCACCAGAAACCCCAGGGCCGACTGTATGCATGCAGGAGAACAGCTTCGGGTTGCAATCGGGGTTGTCAGCGGCATGGTGGACCCGAGTCAGCCCTAAACAACGGCAGCAGAATTTAAAAAGAAAAATGAAACCACAGGGCTGGGCTCAGGCAGCATATAGGGTCATGCAGGCATCAGGGAAAGCCGCCATCACCGTGGCTTCTCCCGTTAAGGCCTCTATTTTTACTTTATTTCTGTATGGAGGGAGAAATAAATATTGGAGGGATTAAGGACAAAGCTAGCATTTTTTGAAATGCCCATTTATGTGAATTAGTACGTGTAAATGTGGACGTAATCAATTTCGGGCTTTTGCATGCATTTCCTGTATCAAATGGGGAATACATATGTCGATTTTGGTTCCACCAAGGCCACACTCTCATCTTCATTAGATGTGGTATGGGCATTCACATGTAAAACGAGCCTTTTCTGAAATGGCCATTTACAGGTGGATGCAATTTACATATAAGTGGTCGTACCCTTGTGGACTTCCCACATTTCAAATTTATGTTAGCCTCTTTCCAGTCAGTCACAGCACTCACTATGCAAGACTACTATGTCCACCTTACTAATTTGCTTCAGATCCTTGCTGTCTCTTTACGACTCTCAATTCTCTCCTCAAAGTGCCTCCACCTCTGAACCCCCCTTCCCTTTCTGCCCAGACTAGCTATTTCAATGACAAGATTACTCTTAAGTTATCCCTGGGGTCATCTCCCCTTCCCGCTCTACACTCCCAAATTCTTCCCTCAATCTCTGTCACCCTTTCTTCCTTTTCTAAGATAACTGAGGAAGAAACCACACATCTGCTCTCCTCTTCCAAATTTACTACCTGCGCCTCTGACCCCATCCACTCCATCTCCTCCACTGTTATGCCTTCCATCTGTCATATCCTCAACCTATCGCTTTCCACTGCAACTCTTCTTTCAGCTTTCAAGCATGCTGTGGTTACAACTCTCCTCAAGAAGCTCTCACAAGATCCCACCTAGCCCTCTAATTATCGACCCATCTCCCTCCTTACCTTTATTTCTAAACTACTTGAACGTGCGGTTCAACACCATTGTCGACTTTCTCTCCTCTCAAGCCCTTCTGAAAGCCTTTGGTACAAGGTTTTTATAATGTTACTAGTTTTTAAGAGATAGTTAAGAACATAAGACATGCCATACTGGGTCAGACCGAGGTCCATCAAGCCCAGTATCCTGTTTCCAACAGTGGCCAATCTAGGTCATACGTACCTAGCAATATCCCCAAAAGACACAGGTTCCACAATGCTTGTACTGGGTCAAGCATTGATATCCTGGGTCCCTTTTTAATAGTGGTTTATGGACCTTTCCTCCAGGAACTTGTCCAAACCTTTTTTAAACCCAGCTATACTAACAGCCCTTACTACATCCTCCGGTAACAGATTCCAGAGTTTGATTACACGTTGAGTGAAAAAATATTTTCTCTTATTTGTCTTAAATAGTTTACCCTGTAGCTTCATTACATGTCCCCTAGTCTTTCTATACTCTGATAGCGTAAACAATTGATCCACGTTTATCCGTTCCACTCCATTCATTAATTTATAGACCTCTATCATATCTCCCCTGTGTATACAGAGTAATTGAAACAATTGGGTTCTATTTATTTATTTATTTTGTTACCATTTGACACAATAAATAAGAATTTTTATGATTGATAATACTGTTTCAATTTGGAAGTTTTTTGGCAACAGGATAAGTGTACTTTGCCTGATGGTGATTCCTATGCGGCTTAAAATCTTCTGTGCCTATAGTATTATGGAACGAACAATGTGGCTATACGCAGAAACAAGATTGCGCTATTTGTTACAAATTAGTATGCAATCATAACAAACTAGAAGTGACAATATAAAATATGTTGTTCATTGTATATCAAAGAGGTTGGAACATCCTTTATGGTTTTAGGTCTGATTTTCCGATAATAGCCAAAGTCGTTTTTCCCGCGTTTGAAGAATGTGTTAATACGGCACATGCGCTGGCGTTTTTCATCACCTACAGTGAGTTTCAGCATGACGGCGGACCTCGTACGTCGGAGAAGATAATTTCAGGTTTACAAGCCCCTTTCTTAGTGTCTGCGTTTTTTTTGTTTATGAATGTGTTTAACCCACATGGTATGTTTTTTTAGTCAGCAATGCCCTTCGATTTATGTTTTAGATACTAGAATTTGTATATGGACATAGATGGTTTAGTCGAGGTATAAATGCCAGTTTCCATAGATGACCTCTTTATACATATATCAAGTAGATATAGTTCTGTTCATGAATGTTTTTAACCCATATGGTATAATTTTACAGTTGGCATTGCCTTTGATTTATGTTTAGATACTTGATTTTGTGTATGGACACAGATGGTTTAGCCGAGGTATGAATGCCAGTTCCCACAAATGCTTTCTCCCTTTTTTACACATTTCTTTACATGTATTAAGTAGATATAGAGAGTTTGAATCAATTCTCTTAGTATTTAAAGGCTATGATATATACGATTTTGCTTTTTGGTTAGACATTAATTGTATAACACTTTTATTTTATTGATTTTTTGTCGCTAGCATGTAGCGTTTTTTTTAAATGGACAATTTTTCTTTTATAAGTGTTTCCTTTCTTTTATAGATGTTTTAAATGAACAGTTTTCATACATGGTATATTTGGTTTTTATAGAGAGTATTGAAGGTGTTTTAAGGATACGTCCGTGGCTTATCCAACCACGGTGAAAGTGAGTGGTCAAATATACGTCTACAAGGTATTTAGTTTTTACATTATTTATTGATCAACTTTGCTAATCCATAGTGTTCTTTGATAACCTTCTTTGATTGTAACATTAGTCTTTCTTAGGGGTCTGTTTACTAAAGGCCGGTGGTGTGCGGTCCGCGGTGCAGAGCGGGTGCCGTAGAAGGAGTGGGCGTTCCGTCGGGAAGCTGTGAGTGACAGATGCGCGAAGGTGCGCGGCGCCCGTGTGGTTAGTGCCCTGTGCAATTAACGAGGTTGATCTGTGCACATGGGACACACTGCTCACGGATTTGGGCTTTCCAGTATTGTGCTGCACATTGCTGACGGAAACGGTTTCCTTTCCCTTCCCAGCACCTCTAACGCGACTGTTGGACTCGCGGTATATTTCTTTGGAGATTCGGGCACGCTCCTGTGCGGCGAGTCTCCCCCCCTCCCACATTCCGCCCACTGACCCCGTCTCTCCGCCCCTAGGGGGCCTTCCTCCGCCCTCATTTCTCCTTTCCACGCCTGTTTCGCACATTACCGTCCCGCAAATGTGCGCGTTGTCGGCGCACGCTTGCGGGACCCGTTAATGTGCCGCGCACTCGTACGGGGCGCTTAAGAGCACTTAAATACCTCTTTTAGAGCGCTCATGTGCGCCCCGTACAAGTGCGCCGTTTAGTAAACAGACCCCTTAGATAATCCTCATATGCACAATGTATTACCCTCTTAGGTTTGAAGTATAATTGTTGGTAGTTTCTGATATTTGGGTTCCCATTGCGCTCTTTTACTACAAATAGTTCCCTCTGGTTCACTCCTGCTTCGTTCTTTCCCCCTGGGTCTTCATCCCACATGATTAGTCTTTGTTTACAATAACAAGGTTCTAACAGATACTGTCTGTATATTCTTTTCACGGTTTCATTTTTTATCTATATGTTCTTAAATTTGCATGTACTTTTTGTCACATTTTAAATTTATGTTATTATATGATTATTTATGTGTATGTTCTTAATTTGCATGTATCCTTTATTACATTTTTATTATATTATATGTTATTATATAATTATTTATATATGGTTGAACACTTATTCTATGTTGGTCATTTTATATTTGTTGGTATGTTTTTAATTATTGTTTTAAATGATTTATTTTAATATATGATATTTTACTAAATTAATGTGATGTTTTTATGGTTGTAGTGAGCCATATCACCCCTTAAGAAGTATTATACGAAACACGGCCTGTGTCGGGTTTTCTGGCTACCTTCCTTAAGGATCAATAAAGTTTGTTGCCCCCTCACTGCCATATTTCTTGACTGGTTCTTTCCTGCTGCTTTTGTGGCAGTATGCTGTCTTTGCTTGGTGGACTAGTGTCACTGCTCATGTAACCCCTCTTTTCAAGTCACTTCACTGGCGCCCTATCAGTTTTCGCATCACATTCAAACTTCTACTACTGACCTAAGAGTGCCTCCATTCAGCTGCTCCTCACTACCTTTCTCTTATCCCTCCCTACACCCCTCCCCGGGAACTCCATTCTTCTGGCAGATCCCTTCTATCTATGCCCTTCTCTTCCACTGACAATTCCAGACTTTGTTCGTTCCACCTTGCTGCTCCTTATGCTGGAACAAACTATCTGAGTCAGTACATTAGGCTCCATCTCTGGTCCTGTTCAAATCCAGGCTAAAAACTTACCTCCTTGAGACTGCTTTTGGATCCTGATCCCCCTCTGCCTCCCGTTCACCTCCTATGGGTTTCCTTAACATTCCCATCAACATATCTTAGTCCCCTGTTGTTGTATTGTCTGTCTTGACTAGACTGAAAACTCTGATGAACAGGGACTGTCTCTTACATGTGTATGTACAGCACTGCACACGTCAAGTAGCACTGTACAAATGATAAGTAGTAATATTGATGCATGTAAATTGTGATTGTCTTCTAAAATAACCTCCATTGTAAATAAGGAAAAGGCCTTACTAAGAATACCACAATCCATGATAATAGAAATTTAAAAAATCAAGCCTGGCCAAAAGATTCCATCTAACCTGGATCCCCTCATATCCCTGATGTGTCTTGATGACCCCAGAGAAAACAGCCTTCACACTATCTCCACTTCATTCTGTGCACTAACTATACAAAAAGAAGAATTATTTTGCCTCAACCATTTCTTTTGTAATCTAGGGGAGAGCCGACAGTCGCCCAAGAGTGCATGGTTCGGAACAATGTATCCTTGAAGGATACTACCAAAAAAATGAAGTTAGGGTACATCAGCTGAGAGGTTCCAATAAAACAAAGGTAGCCCAAATGCCCTTGAGTACAGAGCAGACAGAGCTTAAAAATTCCAAATTACCCCTGCCTACCGATAACCAGATTAATATGAATAAAATACAGTCTCTAAAATGCTTGTATGCAAATACTAGAAGTCTAAAAAATAAGATGGGAAAGTTAGAATATATAGAACTAAATGAGAAGTTAGATATGATTGGTATCTCAGAGACATGGTGGAAGGAGGACAACCAGTGAGACACTGTGATACCTGGGTAAAACCTATATCGTAATAATAGAGCTGATCAAATTGGTGGAGGGGTTGCGCTCTATGTTAGAGAGGGCACTGAGTCACAAAGGATTAAAGTTCTACAGGAAACAAAATTTTTCGTAGAATCTCTATGGATTGAAATTCCATGTAAAAAGGGGAAGGCGATGGCAGTGGGGGTGTACTATCGACTGCCTGGCCAGAATGAACAAATGGATGATGAAATGCTCAAAGAAATCAGGGAAGCTAACAAAAGTTACAGAACGGTAATAATAATGGGTGATTTCAATTACCCCGGTATTGACTGGGTTAGTGTCACGTCAGGACATGCTAGCGAGATAAAGTTTATAGATGAAATAAATGACTGCTTCTTGGAGCAGCTGGTTCATGAACCAATCAGAGGGGAAGCCATTTTGGACTTAGTCCTTAGTGGAACACCAGATCTGGTGCAAGAGGTAAGGGTGTTGGGGCCACTTGGCAATAGTGATCATAGCATGATCGCGTTTGATTTAATTAATGGAGGAGGAATGGTAAGGAAATCCACATTACTACCTTTTAACTTTCGAAAGAGAGACTATGATAAAAAGAGGAAAATATTTAAGAAAAAACTAAAAGGAGCAGTTGCAAAGGTTAAAGACTTACATCAAGCTTGGGTGTTGTTTAAAAATACTATCTTGGAAGACCAGACCAGCTGTATTCCATGCTTTAAGAAAAGTGGAAGGAAGTCCAAAAAACTGCCAGCATGGTATAACGGTGAGGTCAGAGAGGCTGTTGCTGCCAAAAAAGCATCTTTCAGGAAATGGAAAAAAAGAGCCAAATGACGAAAACTGGAAACAGCACAAGCACTGGCAAGTTAAATGCAAGACATTGATAAGGCAGGCAAAGAGAATTTGAGAAGAAACTTGCTGCGGAAGCATAAATGCATAATAAAGACTTTTTTAAGTACATTCGTAGCAAAAAACTTGTGAAAGAGTCAGTTGGATCATAAGATGATAGAGGGGTAAAAGGGGCAGTAAGAGGGGACAAGGCTATAGCAGAGAGACTGAAGGAATTCTTTGTTTCGGTCTTTACTGAGGAGGATGTAGGAATGTTACCCATGACTGAAGTGGTATTTAAAGGTGATGCTGCAGTAGAATTGAAAGAAATATTGCTACACCAGGAAGATGTATTACAACTATTTGATAAACTGAAGAGTAGCAAATCACCTGGACCGGATGGTATATATCCAAGGGTGTTGAAAAACTGAAATATGAGACTGCAGACCTGTTATTACTAATCTGTGAACTACCATTAAAATCATCTCTAATACCTTAAGATTGGAGGATCGCCAATGTAACGCCAATTTTTAAAAAGGATTCCAGGGGTGATCCTGGAAACTACAGACCAGTGAGCCTGACGTCAGAACCGGGAAAAATGGTAGAAACCATCATAAAGAACAAAATTACTCAGCATATAGATAGTCATGGCTTAATGGGAGACAGCCAACATGGCTTTAGACAAGGAAGATCTTGTCTTACTAATCTGATATGTTTTTTTGAAGGTGTGAATAAACAGGTAGACAAATATGAGTCAGTTGATATAGTGTATCTGGACTTTCAGAAAGCCTTTGACAAGGTCCTTCATCAGAGACTTTTGGCAAAACTAAAAAGTCATGCGATAGGAGGTGATATACTATGGTGGATTAGGAACTGGTTAAAAGATAGAAAGCAGAGGGTAGGTCTAAATGGCCAATTTTCCCAAAGGAAAAAGGTGAATAGTGGAGTATCCCAGGGATCGGTGCTGGGTCCGCTGCTTTTTGAATTTATATATTTATTGATGTTTTGAGATCATACAACAATCAAAACACATAGGAAAAGGAAAAATCTCCATAAATACAAAATAGGTTATTCATAGAATAATAACAAAAAGAAAATGGATATTAGCCCACATCAAGGGAGCAATAACTGAATAAGAGAAATAGAAGAAAACAAGAGACCACGGCCTTACAATGCTGCAAAAATGTACTGCCAGAAGAGACCATGTAAGAACATAGTCTCTTAAACCCCTCATCCTTCCTCAGCCACAGGGGCAATCGTTTCCTTACTAACCAGAAGTTTCTCCAAGTGAGAAGGATCAAAGAAAACATATTTCACCCCTAACAGTGTAACAACACACTTACAGGGAAATCTTAAGTAAAAGGTCCCAGAAAGACCCAATACCCGCGACCTAAGAAGCAAAAAAGCTTTCCTTCTGACTTGGGTAGCTCTGGAAACATCCGGGACAATCTGAAGTTTCCCACCACAGAAATGATCATTTTTATGTCGAAAATAACTTCTCATTATTAAGGTTTTATCACCATCATTCAAAAGGGAAACAACTAAGGTAGCTCTAGTAATTATGATATCGTGTGAATCCTCAAGAAAAGCTGAGAGACTGAACTCTGGATTAATATCCAGGAATCCCTCCCCCTCATGTTACGAGGAAATCCACACTCTTTTATCTGACATATAAAACAAACGTGAAATCACAATCTCATTGGCAACAGGTAATAACAAAATTTCTGCAAAATATTTTCTTAACAAAATCTCTGGTGTTAACAAATGAGTCTGAGGAAAATTAATAAAATGCAGATTCTTACTACGAAAAATATTCTCCAGAGATTCCATCTTCTGGTATATCAACAGGCTATCCTTAATACAGGGCATGCCTGCTGAACTTAATAAAAGAAACTGAGAGTCCAGGCCGGAGACCTTTCTCTCCATGGTCCCCAGCCTGGAATCCACCTGTTGACGTTTTGCAGTAGTCTCCTGGGAGATACACAAAACTGAGGAACTATAGTGGTAAGAAGGGCCTCAGTGCGTGAAAGAACCTGTCAAACATCCTGTAAAGAAACAGTGGAAGTCACTTCAGAAGAACAAACCTGATCCAAATTACACTGCACAGGAGTAGGGCAAGGAATCAAGTCACTGAGGCCTCCAGAAGAAGAAATTGGACCATCCCCAATAGGAGAGTCTTGCAAAATCAGCTGGGGAGGGGGCGGGGGGGGGCGGGGTCCACTCCAGGGAGCTCAGAGAAGCTCCCTCACCTGATGATAATGACTGCAGCCTAGCTTGTTCTAAAACATCAGTCCTTACTACTATGTGTTTGTCCATAGGACCCAGCCCTGTCACAGTCTTACTGCCTTTCACTTTCCGCTTCCCAGGCATCATGTTGTAATCTATACATAAAACTACCTACTACATACAAGAGCGCAAACTTCCATGGAAGAATAACGCCCCACGTTCCACAGTGCTCCAAAGGGGCTCACAAGGGGCATAACATGCCCCTTGTTGCACGCCACCAGCTGCGCGCTACGGAGGGACAGATTTATAAGTCCCCAGGGAGAGCAGTGTTAACCATGGCGGTGCCGAGTTGCAGGCAGACACACACAGATGATTTTCAGTGTCAGGCAGAAGGAACAGCTCCCGGGTCTACTGCTTTTTAACATATTCATAAATGACCTGGAAACGGGAATAACGAGTGAGGTTATCAAATTTGCAGATGACACAAAACTATTTAAAGTTATTAAAACCCAAGAGGATTACAGAAAATTGCAAGAGGATCTTGATAAATTGGAAGACTGGGCATCCAAATGGCAGATAAAATTTAATGTGGACAAGTGCAAAGTTATGCACCTAGGAAAGAACAACCCAAACTATGGTTACACAATGCAAGGTTCCACATTGGGAACCACCACCCAGGAAAAAGGATTTAGGCGTCATTGTGGATAACATGTTAAAACCCTCCGCCCAGTGTGCAGTGGCAGCCAAGAGAGCAAATAGAATGCTAGGTATCATAAGGAAAGGAATGGAAAATAAAATAAAGGATATTATAATGCCTCTGTATCGTTCCATGGTGCGACCGCAACTTGAATATTTTTTTGCAATTCTGGTCGCCATATCTTAAAAAAGATATAGCATTATTAGAAAAGGTACAGAGAAGAGCCACCAAAATGGTAAAGGGGATGGAAGGATACTGCTATGAAGAAAGGCTAAAAAGGTTAGGGCTTTTCAATCTGGAAAAGAGACGGCTGAGGGGAGATATGATAGAGGTCTATAAATTAATGAATGGAGTGGAAAGGGTAAACGTAGATCGATTGTTTACGTCATCAGAATATAAAAAGACATGGGGACATGTAATGAAGTTACAGGATAACCTAATTAAGACAAATAAGAGAAAGCGTAGTTACTCACCTTAACAGGTGATCTCCGGGAACAGCAGGAATTAAGTCTTTACATATAGGTATCGTTGATACCGACGGAGCCTGCGCAGGAACACTCCCCAGCATCCAATAGGAAAGCTTTTGGGAGCATCCCACTATGCCTGCGTTGCTACCTTCCTGCCTTTCCAACTCTCCCTCTTCAGTTGAGTTTATAGCTGAGATAAAGGAGAGAAGGAGAGATAGAGAGAGAGAGAGAGAGAGAGAACTCCTAGGGGAGGTGGGTGGGTTGTGAAGACTTAATTCCTGCTTTTCCCGGAGATCATCTGTTACAGGTGAGTAACTACACTATCTCCAGGAACAAGCAGGAATGTAGTCTTCACATATGGGGACTCCCCAGCTGAGAGATGCCAGGGAGATGACCCCAGAAAGCTGTGAAACCCAGGTTGAGATGGGTCATGCTTCCTCCCATGGATCTCTGGCATCCAAACCCGGGACAGCAGGTAGGAGTTGATCTAAGTCTGAAAGAGATGCTGGAGAACAGCTTGACCAAACGAGGCATCCCGATGGGAGTCCTTGTCTAAGCAATAGTGGGCTGCAAAGGTGTGTACTGAACACCAAGTGGCTGCTCTACAGATGTCGTCAATGGAAACTGAGCAAAGGTTAGCCATAGAGGCTGCCATTGCTCTCACATTGTGAGCTGTGACATGACCTTCAAGAGAAAGTCCTTTGCTGTCGAAGCAAGGGATATTCAATTTGCAATCCATTTGGAGAGAGTTTGTTTGGAAACTGGTAGTCCAAGATGAGTAGAGTCAAAGGCAACAAAGAGTTGAGAAGATTTTCATTGTTGCTTTGTTCTCTGCAGGTAAAAGGCCAAAGCTCTTTTACAATCTAGAGTGTGTAGATTCTTTTCTGCATTGGAAGTGTGAGGCTTAGGGAAAACTACAGGAAGGTAAACTGACTGGTTTAAATGAAAGGGTGAAACCACTTTTGGCACAAATGTGGGTGAGTTCTAAGAACTACCATATCATGATGGAACCTTGTATAAGGAGGATCAGCCACTAAAGCCTGTAGCTCACTGGTGCGTCTTGCAGAAGTGAGCACAATTAGAAAGAGTACTTTCCAAAAAAGAAACTTTAGGGATGTAGTGGCCAGTGGTTCGAAGGGCGGTTTCATGAGCTGTCCGAGGACAAGATTTAAATCCCATGCCACGGGTGGTGGCTTAATGGGAGGTTTAGTTAAGAGTAGTCCTCTCATAAACCTTGCTACAAGAGGATGAGAGGCAACAGGTTGTCCATCTAAGGGCTTGTGAAAAGCAGCAATGGCAGTAAGATGGACCCTTACTGAATTAGTCTTAAGACCAGAGGATGATAAATGGAGGAGATACTCCAGTAACGCCTCCACTGGCAGTGAAAAGGGGTTAAACTCTTTTTAGAACACCAAATGGAAAATCTTTTCCATTTAAAGGCGTAGGCTCGCCTTGTGGAAGGTTTTCTTGAAGTCAGAAGAATATTCTTTACCTGTTGAGAAAGATTGATATCCTGGAATTCTAGGCTCTCAGGAGCCATGCCCTGAAGTGTAGAGACTGAGGATTTGGGTGCAGCAGCATCCCGTTCTCCTGGGAAAGCAGATCTGGAGCATATCCCAACTCCAGATGTCTAGTTTGAGAGAGATGTAAAAGCAGAGGATACCATGTTTGTCGTGGCCAACATGAGGCTATGAGGATCATATGGCCCCTGTCCCTCTGAAGCTTGAACAGAGTTTTGGGAATGAGGGGAATGGGTGGGAAGGCATAGAGGACGTCTTGACCCCAGTGAAGTTGGAAAGCATCCCTTACCTGAGAGTTCTGAGCTGGAATTCTGGAACAGAATCGGGGAAGTATGGCATTCTGAGGACTTGCAAAGAGGTCTATCTTTGGAGTTCCCCAGATCTGAAAAATTCGAGCAACTTGCTCTTGATGAAGAGACCACTCATGTGGCAGCAGTACTTGACTGAGTTTGTCTGCTAAAAGATTTTGCGTGCCTGGAAGATACACCACTAGAAGGTGGATTTGAAGATTCCCGGCAAAGGTCCAGAGGCATAAAGCTTCGTTGCACAACGCTTGAGAACCTGTTCCACCCTGTTTGTTCACATAGAACATGGCTATCTGATTGTCGGTCTGGATCAGAACCGTCTTGTAGCTGAGGTGGGCCTGAAAAACCTGAAGAGCATAGAAGATGGCTCTGAGTTCCAGGATGTTTATATGAAGACAAGCCTCCTGCTGGGTCCAATGACCCTGGGTGGAGAGATTGTCTAAGTGAGCCCCCCAGTCTAACTTGGACGCATCTGTTGTCAAGGTGGCTTGGTGTAGTGGCTGCTGGAAAGGAAAGCCTACGAGAAGGTTTTCCAGTGACTGCCACCACTGTAGGGACGAAATGAGACGTGTCAAATTTCTGATTTTGTCCGTCAGGCGACCCGAAGCTTGTGTCCACTGAGAAGTTAGGGTCCACTGGGCTGCTCGCATGTGAAGTCAAGCATAGGGAACCACATGTACAGTGGATGCCATATTTCCAAGCAACTGAAGCATCTCTCGAGCAGTTAACACAGTTTTTACTGCTGCTTGAGATGCCAGCTGAAGTATTTGAAGACCACGTGGCTGTGGCAGGAAAGCCCTTGACTGCCTTGTGTCTAGACAAGCCCCGATGAACTCTAGAGATTGAGAAGGGGTGAGATGAGATTTTGGAAGATTTATGACCAATCCCAAGTACTGCAGGATCTGCATTGTGCAGGACAGAGCAAAGCTGGCTTCTGGAGCTGTTGATGCTCGGATGAGCCAGTCGTCTAAGTAGGGGAAGACGAATATCCCCAGAGTTCTCAGGAATGCTGCTACCACTGCCATGCATTTTGTGAAGACTCTTGGGGCAGAAGCCAATCCAAAAGGAAGAACCCTGTACTGGTAATGCATTCCTTGAAAAAGGAATCAAAGAAACCTCCTGTGATCTGTGTGGATGAGGATATGTGTATATGGATCCTTTAGATCTAGAGAACATAGCCGATCCTGGCTCTGAATGTAAGGGAGAAGTGTTCCGAGGGAGATCATTTTGAATTTTTCTCGGAACAGATACTTGTTTAACTCTCTGAGGTCCAGTATGGGTCTGTATCCCCCTGCTTTCTTTGGAATGAGGAAGTAGGGGGAATAAAAACCCATGCCCTGTTTGGATATGGGTACCTCTTCTATTGCTCCCTGAGCCAGTAGTGAGGTGACCTCTTGAGACAAGAGAGTGGTGGAGGGGCCCTGAGAATTGAACTGTCTTGTTATGGTGGGAGGGGGCATACTTTGAAAATGAAGTTTGTACCCCTCTTGTACAATGGAAAGGGTCCAGTTTTCTGATGTTATTTGTTGCCATCTTCTGGCAAAAAGACAAAGTCTGCCGGGGATGGTGAGAGGTTCTGGACCTTTCAGGGGCAGGTTGACCAAGTTCTCTAGGAAGGAGTCAAAGCCCCTGAGGAGGCTGAGTCTGCTGAGCTGGTTGAGTTCTGGGGATTTGGGCCTTTCTTTGCTGTCTGGGTTGCTGTTGCCCCTTTTAGGGAGCATGAACTGGACAGATGGGTAGAATTTCTTTTTCTTGTTGAAAAAGGGTTTCTTAAATGTCTTCTTTTTTGTTGGGTTGGCTGTAGCCCTTGACAATCTGTTCAAGGTGGTATTTTCAGATTCAATCTGATTAGCCTTGTCTTGCCAATCCTTGCCAAATAGATTTTCTCCTGTACAAGGAATATTCCCTAACTTATCTTGCACCCATTGTTCTAAATCTGATGCCTGAAGCCAGGCAATGCAACGTGCACCGATGGAAACAGCAGATGTTCTGCTACTGCACTCAAAGCAATCAAAGGTTGCACGATTCATGAACTTAGACACATTCTGGACATGTCTGACCAGAGTGAGGAAGTCTGTTCTTTTGTCATCGGGGAGAAGTGGAGCCATGAGCTCTAAATCCCTTGTAACCTCTTTAAGAAACATTCCCATGTAGAGAATGTAAGAGCTGATCCTGGCTGAAAGCATCGAGGACTGAAAACACTGACGCCCAAAGGCATCGAATGTCCTCAATTCTCGGTCTGGAGGATTGGAAGAATGGTTTTAGCACTCTTGATCCTACGCATCGCCGATTCCACTACCATTGAATGGTGTGGTAGTTGAGTCTTTTAAAAACCAAGGCATTGTGGAACTCGGTACATGGTATCAAGTCTCCGAGAGTGTGGAGACACCGTTAAAGGAGCTTCCCACATTCTTAGCATGAGATCATGCAAGATCCAGTGAATGGGAAGAGTTGCAGCTTCTTTAGGAGCTGCCGGATACTGAAGAATCTCTAATTCTTCTGCTCTCGGTTCTTTCTCAGGAGTCACCGTGACTGAAAGTCCTTTGGCTACATCACGTATGAAATCCTGAAATGACATGTCCTCCGGAGAAGACATCTTCCGCTGAGGAGAAGGAGAGGGATCCTCTGGAAGAATCGCTCCAGTATCGGCAGAGTCATCAGAGTCATCGGAATTGGAGGACTCGAAGTATCTCCGTGCCTGGTGCTCTTGCATTGCTTGACGCCGGTATCGATCGAAGTCGGCATCGGACTGTCTCGATACCGGTCCCTCGATACCGGATATTGATTCAAGAGCCATTATGGGGGGAAGCACATCAGTTAAAGCAGGCGCGGTCGGTACCGGTACCGATGACTCCGGAACCATCTGAAGCGGTCTTAGTGGTACCGAGACTGCTAAGAGAGCCGTTAGACTGCGTTCGATGGCCAGGATGCGCTGATCCATAGTCCCTGCCGATGCATGGATGTCGGTACCGGTGGAACAGGCCACGACACCAGAAGATAGCACCAGGAGTTCTCCCGATGTGAAAGCTTTGGGAACATCCTGGAGCCCCGTTAATGCTTTGGAGGCCGGGGCCTCCCACTGGGGCTGTTTTGCCAGTATGTTTTCCTTAAGGGCAATGCTAGTAGCATCTCGATGCTTCAAAGGAGATCTACCCTTTGAGGACTGGCCAGTCTTGGAAGACCTGGGTTTAGTTACCTGAGATCCATGGGAGGAAGATGAAGCCCTGGAAGACGTCAATGCAACGGACATCGCATCTGCAGCAAAGAGGGTGCCGGGTTTTGCAGCTCGGTTCATCTTTCTACAAAGGAGACACTCCGATGGTGAATGGTAAGGACCTAAACATTTAAGACACCAGTCATGGGTGTCGGTAGCAGAAATGGTACCGCTACACTTTGAACATTTTTTGAAACCACTAGTTCGTTTCTTCATTTTTGAAGAAAAGAGGGCCTAGTGCCCAAAATGGCACCTGGCACCTAGAGAGGACAGACCCTCCAAAAAGAAGAATTTTTTTTTTAAGGAAAAGAAGTAAGAAAATGAAGAAAAGACCGGTGGTACCAGTATAGGCGTCAACGGTGAAGGCAGACGCGACCACAAAAAGAAAATTTTCTATGGTGACAGGGTTTGCTGCCTGTTGGCTCCGCGGAACACTAAAACCTGAAGAGGGAGAGTTGGAAAGGCGGGAAAGCAGTGACCCAGGCACAGTGGGATGCTCCCAAAAGCTTTCCTATTGGATGCTGGGGAACGTTCCCATGCAGGCTCCGTCGGTATCGACGATACCTATATGTGAAGACTACAATCCTGCTTGCTCCTGGAGATAATATTTTTTCACTCAACGTGTAATCAAACTCTGGAATTTGTTACCGGAGGATGTAGTAAAAGCTGTTAGTTTACCTGGGTTTAAAAAAGGTTTGGACAAGTTCCTGGAGGAAAGGTCCATAAACCATTGTTAAAAGGGACACGGGATATCACTGCTTGACCGAATACAAGCATTGAGGAACCTGTGTCTTTTGGGAAAACTGCTAGGTACTTATGTAGATTGGCCACTGTTGGAAACAGGATACTGGGCTTGATGCACCTTGGTCTGACCCAGTATGGCATATCTTATGTTCTTAGATAAGTATGAAAAAAGATATTTTTCATACATCAGTAATTCAGTGATATATTTTAAATAACTAGCTCTTAAGCTGAAATAGTTCCTTAAGAGTTTATATTATTCTCTGCTGCAGTAAGGAACAGAATGTGCCCCACGCACACAGAGCTGACCAGAATGACTAATCAGAGGCTAGTTTATGAATGAGGTGCATGAGGGAGGAGGAAGGGTGCTGGACCATGCTTCCGTGTTCCAGGGGTCTTTGCTGCTACTGCTTATTGAATCTTTTTCTTCTGGGTCTCATATCTCTTGCCTCACAATGGCCTCTTTTCCTCTAAACTGTTGTACGTGGCAGTTAAAAATCCATGCACTGCAAAATCATTTTCTGTGTGCAGGTACATTCCTGCACAGCCTAGAGGGAACAATGCATGGGCTTCGTTAAGACAGGTTTTGGAAATGCAACTAATCTGGGTTTTCTATGACAAAGGAGAACAAAAACATATAGGAGGTTCACAAGAGGGCACTCACACTAGCAAGACAACACAACACAGCAAACAGAAATGAAGCAAAAGGAAAGTCTCATCTCTTTAGTTGATGAAGGTACAGCTTTATTAAAACAACCCCTACACTGGTCATGTTTTGGCAGAATGCCTTCTTCAGGGGGTTCAAACCTCCAACAAACAAAAAAACATAAATACCATGTTAAAACTTTCAAATAAAGCATGATTAAAAATATCATTAAAACATTAAAACACCATCAAATGAGGCAGCTATTAAAAACAATCACAATGGAAAATAGGTCATTCAAAAAATAATATTAGCTAAAGACATGTTAAAATGCTCCAAGAAGGACAAAAAACATAAAAATAAAAACAAAAACAATAAAATGATATTGCTAAGATGCAATAGTAACACTTTAAAGAATACATTGTGCGAGGATTATGGGAAGGTGGTTTGGAACATTGATCTGTAATGAAAAAATAGTGGGGCATGTAAAGCATAGTTACTCACCTATAACATGTGATCTCCGGGAACAGCAGAAATCAGTCTTCACATATGGGTGACATCAGCACTGACGGAGCCCAGCACGGGAACACTCCCCAGCATCCAATAGGAATGCTTTTGCGAGCGTTCCTCCACGCATGCATGGCTACCTTCCCCGCAGGTCTCCTCAGTCAGGTGAAAAGCAGAGAAAAGTAAATGGCAGGAAAAAAATGGATAACAACTTGAGAGGGGAGGTGGGCGGGTTGTGAAGACTGATTCCTGCTGTTCCCGGAGATCACCTGTTACAGGTGAGTAACTACGCTATCTCCAGGAACAAGCAGGAAGTCAGTCTTCACATACGGGACTCCCTAGCACATGACCGCCCTACAAGGGGAAAGGATTCTGCTGCCACAGAAGTTACAATCAAAATATAAAACCCAGCATACAGGTATTCAAACAAAGGACAATCCAAACAATAGTGAATACCCAGATCCCAAACTGAAACCAATTCTTATTTTTTGTCGGGCATAAACCGCAAGAGAAAGAGGAGAACCCCTCTCACTCCCACGCAGTACATGCCCCTTTTAATCGTTTTTATTCAAAAACTTAATTCAATACGTTCTTCTGTTTATCAAAATGAAAAACCACACTTAATTTATCGATCACACACGACGTGCACGTTTCGAAGCTGAAGCTTCTGTCTTAAGTGCCCCCGATGAAAAGAAGTGCGTCCATCTTTTCAGCCAAACTGACAAAAAACGCCAAGGTCTTGGCTAGTGACGTCAGGGATTTCCATTCAAAGAGAGGCCAAATATAGAAGCACCCGAAATGCAAGAACCAATAGCTCTTAGGGAAAACCCCACACAACACGGGATCCCCTATGGTTAAAAGGTACAGCGTATATACATCAGAAGTCCAGCCATTCAATGTCCCGATTCAATCCGTTAGGGGAAATGGTCTGCAAATTGTAAATCCAACGATATTCTAGTCGACGTAGTCAGGACTGGCGGTCCCCTCCCCGGGGATCCGCTGGCACATGATCTATCACTGTCCACCTCAATTGTGCAAACTCATGATGGAAGTCCTGACAGTGTTGCACGACTGGAGCTGTCAAAATTTCTTGTCGAATGCGCGAGGCATGTTCCCCCAGCCGGACACGTATCACACATATTGTGTTCCTGACATACCATTTGGGACAAGGACATACCAACAGGTAAATCACAAAACTTGAAGCACAAGTGGTCTGCCACCTTCGATGAAAAACTCGACCAGATAAATCCGTCTACAATGATCCAGGGATAGTGGTGGCACAATATTTACATGCTGCACACGCCGCATGAAAACCCGAGCGATTCTCGGGTATCAGTGATCTATCCTGCAAAGTCGTTGATTTTACCAAACGATCGCGCAAATTGCGACCCCGTGAGTAAGCTATCCGCAAGGGGTTTGTCAAAACTAGAACATAAAGATAACACTGACCAATGTTTCTTAAGTATAGAAGTGACCACCCCCGAATGGCTCATATAAGGTAAAACACCAGTTACACGATCTGAAATGTGTCCAGAGGGAACGGCAGAAAGCTGAGCCGTATCCAAATACCACTCACGATGAGAATACAAAGCCCTCCGGTAGGCGCGAGAGATAACTGAAGTCGGATAACCCTTATAAGCGAGAATGAGAATCATTTCGCCTTGTTCATTCTGCAGCTTGAAAAGCATATTTGCAATGAGAGGAATAGGGGGAAAGGCATAATGAAGGCCTTGTCCCCAATGTGGGAAAAAAGCATCCAAGCTCTCCTTGTGAGCAGATGGAATGCTGGAGCAATAATGAGCCAAGTGAGTGTTGTCCAAGTAGCAAAGAGATCAAGTGGTGGAACTCCCAGAGGTGGAATAATTGTTGCACTACTACTGGGTTTAACTTCCACTCGTATGGGTGGAGAAGACGACTCAGACTGTCTGCTAGTTTGTTCTCCTCCCTTGACAGATATACTGCATGCATATGAATCTTGGGTGGTATATCAAACAATGAATAAAGATAAAGATAATCTTGTGGGCTATTGTCAAGGTCCATAGGGCTAATGCCTCTCTGCATAATGGGCAAGAGCCTGTTCCTCCTTGTTTGTTTCTATAAAACATGGCCACCTGATTGTTGATTTGTATGAGCACTGTCTTGACAAGCAGGTGGTGAGAGAACACACGGATGGCATTGAATATGGCTCTGAATTCAAGTAGATTCATATGCATGCAGTACATATGCATCCTTCCCCATGGATTTACTATAGGGACCTGCAGTACCTGCTTCAGCAGACACTGCAGGATTTTTCACACAGTATCTACCAAGGCAGGTAATGCAGGGTCTCCACGGGAAATCTAAACCTCTGCAGTATCTGTAGGACCTACCCTGGGAATGCCCCTGCAGATACCGTGGAGGTTTGCTGCTTACCGCGCAGGTTTGGCAACTAACACAGTTTAGTAGACATACCCTTTAGTGTATGTCCTCTACTGCTATCCCACCTCAAATTAATGTAACCTACAGCTCTGTCTTGGGACCTTGCATTTTCTCTCTCTACACTCAGTCCCTTGGTGCATTCATCTCCTCCCATGGTTTCCGTACCATCTCTACACTGATGCCTCTCAGATTACCTCTCTACATCTGAAATCTCTCAAAGAATCCAGGCCTGGATATATGCCTGCTTATCTGTCACTGGTGCCTTGATGCCCCGCCACCACTTGAAATTGAACATGGCCAAAACCAAGCTTCTTTTCTTTCTCTCTTAACACACCTCTCCCATTTCTTTCTCTTTTTTTTGAAGATAACATTCTACTCTCCCCTATTGTCTTGGCTTGCAACCTTGGGGTCATCTTTGACTCCTCCTCTCCTTCTCCACACACATCCAGCTGATAGTTAAAATCTGTCGCTTCTCTAGAACATCAACTAAATTTGTGCCTTCCTTTCTGAGCACACTACTGAGAGCCTTATCCATTCTCTAGTCCAGCGTTTTTCAACCACTGTGCCGCGGCACACTAGTGTGCCGTGAGATATTGTCTGGTGTGCCGTGGGAAAAATTCCAATTTCATCCGTAACATGTGGCCTCGGCTCACAAATTAGGGTTGCCAACCGGCCGGTTTTCAGCCGGCCTGGCCGGTTTTTCCATGGCCAGGCCGGCTGCCGGCACAGTTGTAAAACCGGCCATTGAAAAGCCGTTTTTTTGCTCTGGCGGCAAGATCGGGAGCGGCCAGAGCAAAAATCCGGATTTTGTGCCGATGTCCGGGGCGCTACCGCTTTTCCCTATCGCAGTGCAGCCGCTGTTTCTGATTTGTACAGAGCAGCGGCTGCACTACACTTACATTGAAAAGTAAAGAGAAACTGTGCCAGGAGCCCTCCGATCATGCAGAGCCCGAGGAAGTGATGTCATGGGGCGGGCTCCTCACAGGCTGTCTTTCCTTTTCAAATTAACTTTAGCTGCAATAAAGTTAATTTGAAAAGGAAAGACAGCCTGTGAGGAGCCCGCCCCCATGACATCACTTCCTCGGGCTCTGCGATGACCGGAGGGCTCCTGACACAGTTTCTCTTTACTTTTCAATGTAAGTGTAGTGCAGCCGCTGCTCTGTATAAAGCAGAAGCAGCGGCTTGGGCAGAGGGGGGGGTGTGTGTGTGTGTGAGTGAACCAGCAAGGGGGGGGAGTGTGAGTGAACCAGCAAGGGGGGGGGGAGTGTGAGTGAACCAGCAGTGGAGGGGGGGTGGTGGTGTGAGTGAACCAGCAAGGGGGGGAGCGATGGTGTGAGTGAACCAGCAGGGGAGGGGGGGTAAGTGAGTGAGTGACCCAGCAGGAGGGGTGAGTAAGTGACAGGGGGGTGGGTGAGTGAACCAGCAGTGGAGGGGGGTTGGTGTGAACCAGCAGGGGAGGGGGGTTGGTGTGAGTGTTTGATTCCTATTCAAGAGAATTACTTTATATATAGTCAATATAGGCACAGAGGTAAATTTTTTAAACATTTTCTAATGGTGGTGTGCCTCGTGATTTTTTTCATGAAAAAAGTGTGCCTTTGCACAAAAAAGGTTGAAAAACACTGCTCTAGTCATCTCCCATCTAGATTATTGCAACTTCTTCCTTGCTAGTCTTCCTTTGAATAATTTATCCCCTCTTGGATTTGTTCAAAACTCAGCTACATCAGTGTCACTGCTCATGTCACCCCTCTTTTCAAGTCACTTCACTAGCTCTCTATCAGTTTTCGCATCACATTCAAACTTCTACTACTGACCTACAAGTGCCTCCATTCAGCTGCTCCTCACTACCTTTCTCTTATCCCTCCCTACACCCCTCCTCGGGAACTCCACTCTTCTGGCAGACCCCTTCTAACTATGCCCTTCTCTTCCACTGAAAATTCCAGACTTTGTTCTTTCCACCTTGGTGCTCCTTATGCTGGAACAAACTATCTGAGTCAGTACATCAGGCTCCATCTCTGGTCCTGTTCAAATCCAGGCTAAAAACTCACCTCCTGGGGACTGCTTTTGGATCCTGATCCCCCTCAGCCTCCCGCTCACCTCCTATGTGTTTCCTTAACATTCCCATCGACATATCCTAGTCCCCTGTTGTTGTATTGTCTGTCTTGACTAGACTGAAAACTCTGATGAACAGGGACTGTCTCTTACATGTGTATGTACAGCACTGCATATGTCGAGTAGCACTGTACAAATGATCAGTAGTAATATTGATGCATGTAAATTGTGATTAAGTCTTCTAAAATAACCTCCATTGTAAATAAGGAAAAGGCTTTACTAAGAATACCACAATCCATGGTAATAGAAATGAAAAAAAACAAGCCTGGCCAAAAGATTCCATCTAACCTGGATCCCCTCATATCCCTGATGTTTCTTGATGACCACAGAGAAAACAGCCTTCACACTATCTCCACTTCATTCTGTGCATTAACTATACAAAAAGAAGAATTATTTTGCCTCAACCTTTTCTTTTGTAATCTAGGGGAGAGCCGACAGTCGCCCAGGAGCGCATGGTTCGGAACAATGTATCCTTGAAGGATACTACCAAAAAAATGAAGTTAGGGCACATCAGCTGAGAGGTTCCAATAAAGACAAAGGTAGCCCAAATGCCCTTGAGTACAGAGCAGACAGAGCTTAAAGATTCCAAATTACCCCTGCCTACCGATAACCAGATTAATATGAATAAAATACAGTCTCTAAAATGCTTGCATGGAAATGCTAGAAGTCTAAAAAATAAGATGGGAGAGTTAGAATATATAGCACTAAATGAGAAGTTAGATATGATTGGTATCTCAGAGACATGGTGGAAGGAGGACAACCAGTGGGACACTGTGATCCCTGAGTAAAAACTATATCGTAATGATAGAGCTGATCAAATTGGTGGAGGAGTTGCACCCTATGTTAGAGAGGGCATTGAGTCACAAAGGATTAAAGTTCTACAGGAAACAAAATTTGCTGTAGAATCTCTATAGATTGAAATTCCATGTAAAAAGGGGAAGGTGATGGCAGTGGGGGTGTACTATCGACCACCTGGCCAGAATGAACAAATGGATGATGAAATGCTCAAAGAAATCAGGGAAACTAACAAAAGTTACAGAAAGGTAATAATAATGAGTGATTTCAATTACCCCGGTATTGACTGGGTTAGTGTCACGGCAGGACATGCTAGGGAGATAAAGTTTCTAGATGAAATAAATTACTGCTTCTTGGAGCAGCTGGTTCATGAACCGGCCAGAGGGGAAGTCATTTTGGACTTAGTCCTTAGTGGAACACCAGATCTGGTACAAGAGATAAGGGTGTTGGGGCCACTTGGCAATAGTGATCATAGCATGATCGCGTTTGATTTAATTAATGGAGGAGGGATGGTAAGGAAATCCACATTACTACCTTTTAACTTTCAAAAGGGAGACTATGCTAAAATGAGGAAAATATTTAAGAAAAAACTAAAAGGAGCAGTTGCAAAGGTTAAAGACTTACATCAAGCTTGGGTGGTGTTAGAAAAATACTATCTTGGAAGCCCAGACCAGCTGCATTCCATGCTTTAAGAAAAGTGGAAGGAAGTCCAAAAAACTGCCAGCATGGTTTAAAGGTGAGGTCAGAGAGGCTGTTGTTGCCAAAAAAGCATCTTTCAGGAAATGGAAAAAAGAGCCAAATGACGAAAACTGGAAACAGCACAAGCACTGGCAAATTAAATGCAAGGCATTGATAAGGCAGGCAAAGAGAGAATTTGAGAAGAAACTTGCTGTGGAAGCAAAAACACATAATAAAGACTTTTTCAAATACATTTGTAACAAACAACCTGTGAGAGAGTCAGTTGGACCATTAGATGATAGAGGGGTAAAAGGGGCAGTAAGAGGGGACAAGGCTATAGCGGAGAGACTGAATGAATATGCATGTATATCATGTAACTGACTGGGCGATATCTGCCTTTATCAGCCAGTCTTTCTAAGTAAGGGAAGAGAAAGATTCGCAAGATCCTGAAGTATTCTGAGACAATAGCCAGACACTTTGTGAAGAATCGAGGTGCTGAAGACAGTCCGAAGGGGAGGATCGATATTGATAATGTTGGTTTTGAAAGACAAACCTGAGGTACATTCTGTAGTTTGGATGTATGAGAATGTGAGTATATGTATCCTTTAGATCCAAAGAGATCGTTTGCTTAGAGATAAGGAAGAAGAGTTCCTAAAGAGATCATCTTGAACTTTTCTTTGAAAAGGAATTTGTTGATATTCCTGAGATCCAAAATGGGTCTGTATCCTCCTGTTTTCTTTGGAATTAAGAAGTAATGGGAATAGAACCCTAGATCTTGCTGAGCCAGAGGAGCCTCCTCTATTGCTCCTTGAGTTAATAGAGAATGGATATCCTGATGAAGTAAGAAAGTGTGATGGTCTTCCAGGCCTGGTGGCCCTACAAACGAAACTGAAGGCCCTTGCTGACTAATTGCAGAGTCCAGGGTTCTGAGGTGAGGAAGGCCCATCTTTGGGCAAATTGGGCTAGTCTGCCTGGGATTAGTGGAGGGGAAGGCAAACTTATTGGTTAACTGGCTACGTTCTTTAGGAAAGAGTCAAATATTTTGAGTGGCCTGAGATGTGGTGGCAGGCTGTTGTTTTGTCACCTTGGGTTTCTTAGGTTACTTGGGTACCTGTTGCCTCTGCTGTGTTTGAGGAGCAGAATATGAATATGAATGAGGGGGGGTATAGTCTCTTTTCTTTGGATAGAAGGGCTTTTTAGGTGCAGATTTCTTTTTTGAAGGATCTGCTGTCTTTTTTGAGAGCCACTTCACTATGAGGTCATCAGTCTCTATTTTCCTTGCTTTCTCTCTCCAACGCTGTCCAAAGAGGTTTCCCCATTACAGGGAATGTTGATCAGTTTATCCTGGACCCACTATTTCAGGTCAGAAGCCTAGAGCCAGGTTGTTCTTCTGGCTCCAATGCAGCCTGCAGCTGCTCTGCTATTGGCCTCAAAGGCATCAAAAGCAGTTCTCGTTAGGAACTTTGACGTATTCTGTGAATGGGCTACTAGTACCTGATGAGCTAGTTGCTTCATTGGGTAGTAGAGATGTGAACTCTGCTTGATCTCTAGAGATGTCCCTTAGAAACATGCCCATATGAGTGGATGAGAGGAGTGGATGAGTGGAGGAGTGGCCTAGTGGTTGGGACAAGGTACTTCAGGCTGGAAGGTCGGTGGTTCAAATCCCACTAGAGGACAGCAACCTTGGGCCGGAAGGACTGGGGTTTCTACTCCCACAGGTACTCCTTGTGGTCTTGGGCAAGCCACTTAACCCTCCATAGCCCATGTTCCCTGTAAAATAGTTATCTCCAAGTTATAATGCCCTGTTCAATGTAATTTCAGTTTGTTCAATGTAAACCGCACTGATGCAGAATAGCGCGGTATATAAGAGAATAAAATAAATAAATAAAATAAAAATAAATAAAAATAAATAAAATATAGAGCAAGTAGGAATCTATTCTGGAGGCCAGCATAGTTGCCTGGAAAGCCTTTCTGCCAAAGGTATCAAGGGTTCTGGCCTCCTGCCTTGGGGAACAGAGGAGTACATTTTCTGGCTCTTAATTCTCCTCATGGCAGACTCCACCACCATGGAGCGGTGAGGAAGTTGTGGCTTCTGGAATTCTGGTAAAGGGTATCTAGGACTTTGCTAATAGCCGGTGTTGAGATGAGGGCTTCCCACAATCTAGTGAGAACGTTTCTCAGGATATTGTGCACTAGGAGAGTTGCAGCTTCTTTGGGTGCCGAAGGATACTGAAGGATATCGAGCTCCTCTGCACTCGGCTCCATCTTGGTGGCTACCGATACATTGAGTGCCGCTGCCATGTCCTTAATAAAATCTTGAAATGATTTCTCCTCCGGCAGTGACCGTCGATGCTCATATGGGGGTGATGGATCTAACAGCAGATTTCTATGTGCACCGGAATAGATGGATTCTGGTTCCGAGACATCGGAACCGGTATTGGAGTCCAGTAAAAAATTGAAATAGTCTCTGTCAGGGCTTTGATAACCTCGGTATTGTGCAGACGGAACACACTGAGAGGATCGCCGCAGAGCTGACTGCACTGGGGCTTGGGGTATCGGCGGTTCCTATGATCAATGTAAAACTGTTGGTGTACCGAACTGTATAGCAGGGCCTATAGTCGTCGCAGATGTCGATGCCCCAAGAGGCAATGTGGCAGACACCGGCGCAACTGCCGCTAAGATAGCCACGATGCTCCTTTCAATCACAATAATGCAGTCATCAAGCATTGGTACCAGAGAAGGAGTAGCTCCAGACACTACGGAATGGTCTACAACTCCTGATGCCAGTATCGGGGGCTCCACCAAGGATTGAACCTCAGCCTGTGAGGCTTTGGAGGGTGAAACCTCCCACTGGGGTTGTTTTGCTGAACGGTTTGCATCGGAGTGGGAAGAATGGCGGTGCCGAGGATGGTGAAAAGAGTTCAGTGCCGATCTCGAGGAATGGGATGCCCGCGATGTCGTTTTGCTCCTGTTCTCCAGGGACTCCAGTCAATGCTTCTTAGTTTTCAATGAAAATGAGGATTTGGAGGCATGGGATGACTTTGAAGGAGTCGACGCCCCTGAGGAGTGCACCGAATGAGCCGAGTTTATTGGAAACAGCTTAGCCTTCTGCTTGTCCCGGTTCTTCCTACCTCTGGCAGTCATATGGCCACAGGAAGGGCAGGACTTGACATCGTGGTCTGGGCCTAAATATTTTAGGCACCAGTCATGTTCGTCTGTTATGGAGATGATACTGGGACAGTTAGAAAAGGAGGGCAGAAAAATCAAATTGGGCAACGATGCCCACTTAGGCCGAAAAGTAAACTAGGAATTATTGAAAAATAAATAAAAAAGTAATTTAGAAAAATTAACAAAAACGGGAACTGAAATTGTCGGGGAGTCGAGTTGGACGACAGGAAGCCTTGAAAAAAGGGTACCAGCCTGTACCAGCCAAAGTAGAAGTCTCTTAACGCAGTGAAACAGGGACGAGGTCTCAAAGGCTCCACAGAAAAAAGATGACTGAGGAGACCTGAAGGGAAGGCGGGAAGGCAATCACGCATGCATGGAGAAACGCTCCTAAAAGCATTGATATTGGGCACTGAGGAGTGTTTAGGCGCCGGGCTACATCGCTGTTGACGTCACCCATATGTGACGACTTACTTCCTGCTTCTACCTGGAGATATAAAATGAACAAAAATGCATAGAATCATCAGTTATTCAATAAACCCTTTGTGCATATAGTTAGACTTGGAAATCCTAAGGCAGGTCAAGAACTATTCAATGCTATGGACTCCAGTCGGGTGGAATGATCAGGCAGAACAGATGGCAAAAGCTGGGGGAGTAAACATTACGTTAGTGTGAAAAACATTTTAGAGAGAAGGGGGGGGGAGGAAGAGAGCAAACAATAAAAACGTACTCGGCTGTATTCACGACTGTGCACAGACAGTACAGAAGCACTGTCAGGATGCTTGAAAGCAGAACAGGGCAATACTGCAGTAGAGAAAATTGCAAGTTATATATAAAGGGTTTTTTAGAGAACTGAAAGAATTGTGTTAAAAATGGAACAAAGTAACAAAATAAAATTGCAAAGTAATCACCAATAAGGCTTATAAATTAAGTGGTGTAGAACAAGTCTTGGCTTTGCTAAAATTCAGCTCTGTTAGCCATACAAAATAAAGAGCATGGCATATTTTTATTTAGCTGTATTTATATCCCG
The DNA here is from genome assembly GCA_033557465.1 of Ichthyophis bannanicus. NCBI lineage: Eukaryota > Metazoa > Chordata > Amphibia > Gymnophiona > Ichthyophiidae > Ichthyophis > Ichthyophis bannanicus. The sequence continues at coordinate 497,132,761 of CM066035.1, forward strand.
CTTTTCACCGGGTCAAAGCGGTCAATTGGGAGATACATTTAACACGAGGGGATATGACACACATACTTACAGGGAAAGCACAGTTACTTACCTGTAACAGGTGATCTCTGGGAACAGCAGGAATTAGTCCTCACATATGGGTACGTCGGTACCGACGGAGCCCGTGCGGGAAAGCTCCCCAGCTTCTTAGAATAGAAGCTTTTGGGACCTCCCACTGCACATGCGCACTGCCTTCCCGCCTTCCTGAACAGCTCTCCTCAGTTTCGAGTTTATAGCTGAGTCAACAGAGAGAGGACAGGAAGATAGATAGATAACAGATCCAACTCCTAGGGGAGGTGGGTGGGTTGTGAGGACTAATTCCTGCTGTTCCCAGAGATCACCTGTTACAGGTAAGTAACTGTGCTATCTCCAGGAACAAGCAGGAATAAGTCCTCACATATGGGGACTCCCTAGCTTAGATGCATGGGATCCCCTGTAAAGGTTCGCCATCTTCGTATGGATCTCAGGCATCCATTCTGGGAAGGTGGGCAGGAGTTGTTTAGGAATGGAACAGGTGCTTGAGGAACAGCCTGGCCAAACAAGGCATCCCGGCGGGAGTCCTTGTCCAAACAGTAATGCGCTGTGAAGGTATGAACCGAGGCCCAGGTAGCGGCTCGCCAGATCTGATCTATGGAAACCGAGTGCAGATGAGCCATAGAATGTGCCATGGCCCACACATTGTGAGCAGTGACATGGCCTTCCAGAGAAATGTTTTTGCTCTGGTAAGCAAAAGAAATACACTGAGCAATCCAATTGGAAAGTGTACGCTTGGAGACTGGAAGTCCCAAATGGGAAGGATCAAAGGCCACAAAAAGTTGAGAAGACTTTCGATGTGGCTGAGTCCTATTAAGGTAAAAAGCGAGAGCTCTTTTACAATCCAGAGTATGAAGGTTCCTCTCTGCATTGGATGCATGAGGAGCTGGAAAAAAGACAGGTAGATATACCTCTTGATTAAGATGAAAAGGCGAGACCACTTTAGGCATAAAGTGGGGATTCGTCCTAAGGACCACCTTATCATGATGAAATCTTGTGTAAGGTGGATTAGCCACTAAAGCCTGCAGCTCACTGATGCGGCGAGCCGAAGTGACTGCAATGAGGAAGATGACCTTCCAGGAAAGAAATTTCAAGGAGGTGGAAAACATTGGCTCAAAAGGTGGCTTCATAAGTTGACCGAGCACTAGATTCAAATCCCATGCGACCGGGGGTGGTCTGATGGGAGGTTTAGTGAGAGTCAGGCCTCTCATGAATCTTGCAACAAGAGGATGAGAGGAGATAGGTTGTCCATTTATATGTTTCAAGGATGCTGCAATAGCGCTTAAATGGACTCTTACCGAATTCGTCTTGAGGCCTGCATTGGATAGATGCAGGAGATAATCAAGAAGAGAATTCAAAGGAAGTGCCAGAGGGTCAAGACCCTGCTGAGCACACCAAATGGAAAAACGTTTCCATTTGAAAGCATAGGAACGCCTGGTAGAGGGTTTCCTAGAGGCAGAAAGGATATCTTTCACTGGTTGGGAAAGATGAAAGTCTTGAAGGCTTAAGCCTTCAGTAACCAAGCACTGAGGTGAAGGGATTTGGGGTTTGGGTGCCACAAAGTCCCCTCCTCCTGAGACAGGAGGTCTGGCGCAGCTCCCAGATCCAAGTAGGATCCCTGGGAGAGCTGTAGAAGTAGAGGGAACCACACTTGGCGTGGCCAGCGTGGAGCTATGAGGATCATAGTTCCATGATCCCTCTGGAGTTTGAACAGAGTCTTGGGAATCAAAGGAATGGGTGGAAAGGCATATAGGAATGCCTGATTCCAATTCAGGAGAAAGGCGTCCGTAGCCTGAGCTCCCTGACACGGAGTTCTGGAACAGAACCGGGGAAGTTTGGCATTCCACGGACTTGCAAAGAGGTCTATGTCCGGGGTCCCCCATTCCTGAAAGATTCGGTTTATTTGGTCCAAATGTAGGGACCATTCGTGTGGCAGCAGAACTCGACTGAGCCTGTCTGCCCGAGAGTTTTGAACTCCTGGGAGATACACTGCTAGCAGGTGAATCTGATGCTCTCTGGCGAAGGCCCATAGTCTTAGAGCTTCGTTGCAAAGCGACAGAGAGCCCGTCCCTCCTTGTTTGTTTATGTAAAACATGGCCACCTGATTGTCCGTCTGAACTAGGACAGTGAGGTTGGCTAGGAGGGAGTGGAAGACCTTGAGGGCAAGGTAAATTGCTCGCAGTTCCAGAAGATTGATATGAAGGGTGGTCTCCTGTAGAGACCAAGTGCCCTGAGTGGAGAGAGTTTGCAGATGGGCTCCCCACCCTGTTTGGGAGGCATCTGTTGTGAGGGTTGCTTGGGGTAGCAATGGTTGAAATGGAGCCCCCAACAACAGATTCTTGGTGGAAGTCCACCAGTGGAGGGACCAAAACAGACGATCGGAGGTTTGTATTTGGTCTGAGAGCGCTCCTGACGCCTGAGTCCACTGAGTGGCCAGGGTCCATTGAGCTGCTCTCATATGAAGACGAGCATAGGGCACCACATGCACTGTGGAGGCCATATGACCCATTAGGCGTAGCATTTCCCTGGCTGTCAAGTGAGTGCTGGACTGAGCTTGGGAGGCCAAACTCAGGAGGCGCTGGCCTCGAACCTGTGGAAGGTAGGCCCTTGCAGTGATGGTGTCCAACTGGGCCCCTATGAATTCTAGAGATTGAGTAGGGATGAGTTGGGACTTGGGAAGGTTTACTACCAGTCCCAGATACTGCAAAAGGCTCCTTGTGTGGTCCAGGGAAATCTGGGCCTGTGACTGAGTTGGAGCTCGGATGAGCCAGTCGTCCAGATATGGGAAGACAAAGATTCCCATGCCTCTTAGAAATGCGGCTACGACTGCCATGCATTTTGTGAATACTCTTGGAGCAGAGGCTAGACCGAAGGGGAGTACTCTGTATTGGAAATGTTTTCCCTGAAACAGAAAGCGAAGATACTTTCTGTGGGATGGATGGATGAGTATATGTGTATACGCATCCTGTAGGTCTAGAGAACAAAGCCAGTCCTGACCCTGGAGGTAAGGAAGGAGAATGCCGAGAGACAGCATTTTGAATTTCTCCTTGAAGAGAAATTTGTTCAATTCTCTCAGATCTAGGATTGGTCTGAATCCCCCTGTCTTCTTTGGAATGAGAAAATAAGGGGAGTAGAAACCGGACCCTTGTTGAGGAAGAGGAACCTCTTCTATGGCCCCTTGGGCAAGAAGAGAGGAAACCTCTTGACCCAACAGGGTTAGGAGAGATGGGGGAGAATTGAATGGTCTCACCATATGATGGGGAGGAAGGCTGGAGAAATGAAGTTTGTAACCCTCTCGAATGATAGAGAGGGTCCATTGTTCTGTTGTGATTTGTTCCACTCTGGGAGCAAAGTGAACCAACCTTCCGGGTATGGTGAGAGGTTCTGGTTGTGTTAGAACCAGAAGTGGCAAGTTCCCTAGGAGCAAGTCAAAACCCCTGAGGGGTTGGAGCCTGCTGAGCTACAGTAGCTGCTGCAGGCTTAGCTCGTGCTTGTTTGGATTGCTGACGCTTAGCAGTATAGCGAGGTTGAGAAGACTGCTGGCCAGTATTTGAAGCAACTCTGGCCTTCTTATAGTAAGGCCTTTTAAAAGACTTTTTTCTTAGTAGGAATTGAAGTGGACTTTGAAAGTCTTTCCAAGGTGGCATTTTCAGCATCCATCTGGGTGGCTTTGATTTGCCACTCTTCCCCAAATAAGTTCTCACCTGTACAGGGCAGATTACGTAAGCCATCTAGAACCCAAGGTTCCAGATCAGAGGCCTGGAGCCAAGCAAGACGTCGGGCTGCAATAGCAATGCCCGAAGCCCTACTGGCTCCCTCAAAGGAATCATATGCTGCCCTATTAGAGAACTTAGAAACCTCTAAGAGTTGTTTCACTAGGGAAAGGAAACCCTGCTTTTTATCCTCAGGGATAAAGGGGGCAAAATGCCGCACCTTTTTGGCAAGTTCCTCCAGGAACATGCCCATATAGAGACTGTAGGAATTAATCCTGGCTATAAGCATACTAGCCTGGAAAATTTTCCTACCAAAAGAGTCCAAAGTCTTACATTCCCGTCCTGGAGGGGTGGAAGAGTGCCTTTTGGTACTCCTAATCTTCTTCATTGCAGACTTCACCACAATAGAGTGGTGGGGCAATTGAGTCTTTTGGAAACCAGGAGAAGGAGGGACCCTATACATGGTGTCCAACCTACGGGAATAAGGAGACAAAGTCAAAGGATTTTCCCAGAAATCCATCAGTTGTTCTTGAAGGATTTCATGGATAGGCAGGGTAACTGCCTCCTTAGGGGCCTTTGAGTATCCCAAAATATCCAGTTTTTTGGATCTGGGTTCCTTTTCAGAGGATGTGGTAATAGAAAGGGCTGTAGCCATATCTAAAACAAAGTCCTGGAAGGACAAATCCTCTGGAGGGGACATTCTCCTTTTAGGAGAAGAGGGCTCCTCAGGTAAGTTGAGTGAAAACTCAGCAGAATCATCAGAGGAGTGAAAATCCTCAGAGGAATCGGTGCTTTCCTCTAACGCACGATACGCGTACCGATCGGTATCGATATCGGGCGTATCGGGTATGGAACCGGTATGGAGCGAAAGCCCATACGGTACCGACTTGCGTTTAGAGGTGGACGGCCTCGATACCGGCATGGCGGACGATACCGGTATCGGGCCCGGAACCGCTGAAAGCGGAACCGATGGCGTTGCAGCTTTAATGAAAGCCATGACGGCCTGCTGCATGGACTGTACAGTATCGCCCATGGACGCCATAGCTGCCTGGATGTCGGTACCGGAGTGACCCGGTACCCCAGAGCAGGCTAACAGGTGATCTGTCGAGGCCGTAGCATCGATATCAACCTGAGACCCCTGAATTGGCGTTTTTGGAAGTTGGACTTCCCGCCGGGGTTGTTTGGCTGGGGCAGGGTCCTCAAGTTCTAAGCTAAGAGCCTCTCGATGCTTTGAAGGAGATTTGCTCTTTGAGGACTTGCCCACAGAAGGTTTGGTTACCTGAGATCCATCCGGAGAAGAAGACCTGGATGACTGTGATGCTGTATTCTCTGAAGCAAACAGCACATGGAATTTGTTGGCCCGGTTCTGCAGCCCACGTTTAGACATGTGGGAGCAAGATGGGCAGTCCGGTATGGAATGGTCAGGCCCCAAACATTTCAGACACCAGTCATGGGTGTCTGTGACTGAAATAACAGCATTACATTTGGTACACTTCTTAAATCCAGGGGCTGGCTTCTCCATGAGGAGAAAATTGAGTAGGCCGAGAGGCCTCTCTGAAGTGACCAAAAAGCTAAAAAATAAGAAAAAAGAATTATAATTTTTTAAAGAAAGAAAGAAAAGACCGGCGATACCGGTATCGGTATGGGGAAGGCAGGTACGCGGTCTAAAGAAACAAATAAAATAACAATTTCTTCAGCGGTGACAGGAACACGACCTGCTGGCTCCGCGGAAAAAGAGAAACTGAGGAGAGCTGTTCAGGAAGGCGGGAAGGCAGTGCGCATGTGCAGTGGGAGGTCCCAAAAGCTTCTATTCTAAGAAGCTGGGGAGCTTTCCCGCACGGGCTCCGTCGGTACCGACGTACCCATATGTGAGGACTTATTCCTGCTTGTTCCTGGAGATCATGGGCAATGGAGGGTTAAGTGGCTTGCCCAAGACCACAAGGAGTGCCTACAGGACTAGAAATCCCAGTCCCTCCGGCCTGAGATTGCTGTCCCCAGGTGGGACTTGAACCCCCGGCCCTCCGGCCTGAAGTACCTTGTCCTAACCACTAGACCACTCCTCCCTGATATTGAAATCAGACTTTGTAGTTTCAAGAGGACCTACTAGTACAGTGCCTGAGAGAACTGTTCCAAATGGAGAAAAAGGTCTTACCCGCTCCACACAGTTTCACTCTCTTGTGACAGCATCTAAGAATGGACGCCGGCATTGAGGAGCCGCTATTTAAACTAAAGGTTTGGCACCAAAATTTTGAAATGGTTACATGAAGCTGTGCTCTTGTATAAATTAGAGGTGGTCAGAGCCCATAAAAACAAACATGTAATTGATGAAAAAAAACAGAATAAGATATATTTGAGCCCAAACTAAATTAATAAGCTGTAGGCAAATGAAAACAGAGATTTCAGTTTATAAGTTGTGGATGTCAGCTTGGTTGAAGGAAAATCGCGGTATTAGTGCATAAGTGTCATCTGAGTAAGCCTTTGTTGTCTTGTCAACCACTTTGATTGAAGGATAAGGTGGTATACAAAACCGGTTAATTAAATAAATAAATAAATAAATAAAAATAATGAGTAAGAAACCAAGGAAAGAGGGTAAAAACATTTAAAAACATGGTCAAAAAACAAGCAAAATGGATATACTGGATGCATGGGGATGGTCCTTCCTTCGTTCCAGGGTGGGGGAGATAAGGGGTGCAGGATGGGAGGGGAGGGGGTGAAGGCAAGGTTCCGTTTGTCTGTTGTTTGTAGTTTGTTGGTTAAAAATTGACAAACGTTTGCTGCTTGGTCACCCCATGTCCTGATGTATTAATGATCGGGGTGCTGTGTAAGTATACCCTTGGTGCACCAAGCCTGATTGCATTGTAGTGGTGTGCAGGTGCAATAAACATATGACTAAAAAAAAAAAAAAAGTAAAAACAGATTCAAGCAGAATGGAGATTAAAAGTTAAAAAGTAAAAATGAAATCAATAGAACTCGTAACAGTTATAAAGCAAAGCAACATACGAGAAGTGTGCTAAAGCCATAATGGTAAACTGATGGAAATAAACTCAATATAAAATGGCATTAATAAAAACGAGTAAAAGCACAAACTTAAACATAAATAGAGTTAAAAAAACAAAATATGAGGATAAAAAGATAAATGCATGTAAAGTGAATCTCCATATGAATATGCTGGAGCTGTGATAACTAGGCAAAAAGAAACAACCTGATGTAAACAAGCATGAAACTAGACACATGACACGTCATACTGCAAAGAGAGAGCTCAGTACTGATCATATAATAAATAGCCTGAACAATGTGACAGTACGGCAGCGCACATGTGGGCGCCGATCTGAATAAATAATATAAACAGGCTCATTCTCTCTTTTGATTGGTCATTCACTGTAACACCAAAGTATAAAAATCCAACTCTCGTTTTTCATCAATTACATATTTGTTTTCATGGGCTCCGGCCACCTTTAATTTATACAAGACTGCTGTTGTCATGTAACCATGGCAACCATTTCAACATTTTCGCACAAAACGTTTAGCTTAAATAGCTGCTCCACAATGCCGGCATTCATTCCTAGATGCTGTCAAAAGACCTGTGCTGTGCGGACCGAGTAAGATATTTTTCTCCATTTGGAGCAGTTCCCTAAGGCACCATACTAGAAGGTCCTTTTGAGGCTACAAAGTCTGATTTCAATATCCTATGCTCTTTATTTTGTATATCCGGTTTTGGTACCCAGAGAAAACTGCCGCAGAACCTAACCGGGTAGTGGCGATATTGTACCACTGCCCGGTAAGTATCCACAGCTAAAACTAGGCGAGGCAATCATTAAACGGGTAGCGGTGCAATATTGACACTACCCAGCAGCGGTACTCCCTGCCTCCGCTCCGCCCAGCAATACTTCTGATTTGCTCTGATCCTAACCGGAGAGCTTCGGGGTGCATAGGGGAGTTAGGAATGGATATTCAAAGACACTAACCATGTAAGTGGCATTGAATATCTGGACTTAAGGCATTTACATGGTTTACAGCCCTGTAAACCAAATACATGCCATTCGAATATCGGACCCAACGAGTCTAACTATATGCACAAGGGGTTTTTATTGATGATTCTATACATTTTAGTTCATTTTATTTACAAGTCCCACTATTTTATTCAGTGCCAGTTATCGGATATCCACCAGCACTGAATATCCATTTTTGTTGCCGATTTCATTTGCTAACTGGTCAGTGGTGACATTCAGCTGCTAACCAGATACCAAAACCACAAAACAATACTACCATAAGAACATAAGATATGCCATACTGGGTCAGACCAAGGTCCATCAAGCCCAGTATCCTGTTTCCAACAGTGGCCAATCCAGGTCACAAGTACCTAGCAGTTTCCCCAAAAGACACAGGTTCCTCCTCAATGCTTGTATTGGGGTCAAGCAGTGATATCCCGAATCCCTTTTAATAATGGTTTATGGACCTTTCCTCCAGGAACTTGTCCAAACCTTTTAGCTACACTAACAGCTTTTACTACATCCTCCAGTAACAAATTCCAGAGTTTGATTACACGTTAAGTGAAAAAATATTTTCTCTTATTAGTTTTAAATAGGTTACCCTGTAGCTTCATTGCATGTCCCCTAGTCTTTTTATATTCTGATGACGTAAACAATCGATCTACGTTTACCCGTTCTACTCCATTCATTAACTTATAGACCTCTATCATATCTCCCCTTAGCCATCTCTTTTCCAAGTTGAAGAGCCCTAACCTTTTTAGCCTCTCTTCTTAGGAGTAGTCTTCCATCCCCTTTACCATTTTGGTGGCTCTTCTCTGTACCTTTTCTAATAACGCTATATCCTTTTCAAGATACGGCAACCAGAACTGCACGCAATATTCAAGGTATGGTCGCACCATGTAATGATACAGAGGCATTATAATATCCTTTGTTTTATTTTCCATTCCTTATGATACCTAGCATTCTATTTGCTCTCTTGGCTGCCGCTGCACACTGGGCGGAGGGTTTTAACATGTTATCCACGATGACATCTACATCTTTTTCCTGGGTGGTTGTTCCCAATGTGGAACCTTGCATTGTGGAACCATACTTTGGGTTGTTCTTTCCTAGGTGCATAACTTTGCACTTCTCCACATTAAATTTCATCTGCCATTTGGATGCCCAGTCTTCTAATTTATCAAGATTCTCTTGCAATTTTCCACGATCCTCTTGGGTTTTAATAACTTTAAATAGTTTTGTGTCATCTGCAAATTTGATAACCTCATCGTTATTCCCTTTTTCAGGTCATTTATGAATATGTCAAAAAGCAGCAGACCCAGCATAGATCCCTGGGGTACACCACTATTCACCTTTCTCCATTGGGAAAATTGGCCATTTAGCACTACCCTCTGCTTTCTATCTTTTAACCAGTTCCTGATCCACAATAGTATATTACCTCCTATCCCATGACTTTTTAGTTTTACCCAAGGGACCTTGTCAAAGGCTTTCTGAAAGTCCAGATACACTATATCAATCGACTCACCTTTGTCTACTTGTTTATTCACACCTTCAAAAAAACATAAGAGATTACTAAGACAAGATCTTCCTTGTCTAAAGCCATGTTGGTTGTCTCCCATTAGGCCATGACTATCTACATGTTCCCTAATTTTGTTCTTTATGATGGTTTCTACCATTTTTTCCGGTACTGATGTCTGGCTCACCGGTCTGTAGTTTCCCGGATCATCCCTGGAACCCTTTTTAAAAATTGGCGTTACATTGGCGATCCTCCAATCTTCAGGTATTACAGATGATTATAATGATAGTTCACAGATTACTAATAGCAGGTCTGCAATCTCATATTTCAGTTCTTTTAATACCCATGGATGTATGCCATCCGGTCCAGGTGATTTGCTACTCTTCAGTTTATCAAATAGTTGTAATACATCTTCCCGGTGTAGCGATATTTCTTTCAATTCTTCTACACTTTCACCTTTAAATACCACTTCAGTCATGGGTAACATCCCTACATCTTCCTCAGTAAAGACCAAAGCAAAGAATTCATTCAGTCTCTCCACTATAGCCTTGCCCCTCTTACTGCCACTTTTACCCCTCTATCATCTAATGGTCCAACTGATTCTCTCACAGGTTTTTTGCTACGAATGTACTTTAAAAAGTCTTTATTATGCGTCTTTGCTTCCACAGCAAGTTTCTTCTCAAATTCTCTCTTTGCCTACCTTATCAATGCCTTGCATTTAACTTGCCAGTGCTTGTGCTGTTTCCAGTTTTCGTCATTTGGCCCTTTTTTCCATTTCCTGAAAGATGCTTTTTTGGCAACAACAGCCTCTCTGACCTCAGCTTTAAACCATGCTGGCAGTTTTTTGGACTTCCTTCCACTTTTCTTAAAGTGTGGAATACAGAATGAAGTTAGGGCTTATCAGCAGAGAGGTTCCAATAAAGACAAAAGTAGCCCAATGCCTTTGAGTACAGAGCAGACAGAGCTTAAAGATTCCAAATTATCCCTGCCTACCGATAGTCAGGTTAATATGAACAAAATACAGTCTCTAAAATGCTTGTATGCAAATACTAGAATTCTAAAAAATAAGATGGGAGAGTTAGAATATATAACACTAAATGAGAGGTTAGATATTATTGTTATCTCAGAGACATGGTGGAAGGAGGACAACCAGTGGGACATTGATAACTGGGTACAAACTATATTATAATGATAGAGCTGATAAAATTGGTGGAGGGGTTGCGTTCTATGTTAGAGAGGGCATTGAGTCACAAAGGATTAAAGTTTTTCAGGAAACAAAATTTGCTGTAGAATCTCTATGGATTGAAATTCCATGTAAAAAGGGGAAGGCGATGGCAGTGGGGGTGTATTATAAACCGCCTGGCCAGAATGAACAAATGGATGATGAAATGCTCAAAGAAATCAGGGAAGCTAACAAAAGCTACAGCACAATAATAATAATGGGTGATTTCAATTACCCCGGTATTGAATGGGTCAATGTCACAGCAGGACATGCTAGGGAGATAAAGTTTTTATATGAAATAAATGACTACTTCTTGGAGCAGCTGGTTCATGAATCTTTCTGCTTGTGAGGTCATTTTCCAGATCCCAGACCTATTGACAATCACACATGCCTGTATAACTACAAGACCAGACCACTGTAAAAAGCATTCATTGTATTCAAAACACGACAGCCTGTATAGTGAGTGGCTGTAGTTATATGATTAATATGAGACTTTTACTTAAGAAGCTGCAGTGATTGACTACTGATTTTCATGTGCAGTTTAAAAGACTTGGTTTAGTGGTTAAATCTGCACAGTTTAGGCTCTGGCAGGGCTGGCCCAAGAACATAAGAACATAAGATATGCCATAATGGGTCAGACCAAGGTCCATCAAGCCCAGTATCCTGTTTACAACAGTGGCCAATCTAGGTCATACGTACCTAGCAGTTTACCCAAAAGACACAGGTTCCGCAATGCTTGTACTTGGTCAAGCATTGATATCCTGGGTCCCTTCTTAATAATGGTTTATGGACCTTTCCTCTAGGAACTTGTCCAAACCTTTTTTAAACCCAGCTACACTAACAGCCTTTACTACATCCTCCGGTAACAAATTCCAGAGTTTGATTACACGTTGAGTGAAAAAAAATGTTCTTTTATTAGTCTTAAATAGTTTACCCTGTAGCTTTATTGCATGTCCCCTAGTCTTTCTATATTCTGATAAGGTAAACAATCGATCTACGTTTACCCGTTCCACTCCGTTCATTAATTTATAGACTTCTATCATATCTCCCCTCAGCCGTCTCTTTTCCAGGTTAAAGAGCCCTAACCTTTTTAGCTTTTCTTCATAGGAGTATCTTTCCATCCCCTTTACCATTCTGGTGGCTCTTCTCTGAACCTTTTCTAATAACGCTATATCCTTTTTAAGATACAGCGACCAGAATTGCACACAATATTCAAGGTGTGGTCTCACCATGGAACGATATAGAGGCATTATAATATCTTTTGTTTTATTTTCCATTCCTTTCGTTATCATACCTAGCATTCTGTTTGCTCTCTTGGCCGTCGCTGCACACTGGGCCAAGGGTTTTAACATGTTATCCACAATGACGCCTAAATCGTTTTGCTGGGTGGTGGTTCCTAATGTGGAACCTTGCATTGTGTAACCATAGTTTGGGTTGTTCTTCCCTAGGTGCATAACTTTGCACTTGTCCACATTAAATTTCATCTGCCATTTTGATGCCCAGTCTTTATTTATTTATTTATTTTTATTTATTTATTTACAGTTCTTTTATACCGTGCTATTTATCATTAGTGCGGTTTACAGTGAACAAAAATACTCACATAGGCAATGAGCTGTCATGAGTTTACATATAACAGGGTACATAACCAGGAATTAACAATGGGAAACTTTGTAATTTCTAATTTATCTTCTAATTTATCAAGATACTCGCAATTTTCCACAATCATCTTGGGTTTTAACAACTTTAATTAGTTTTGTGTCATCTGCAAATTTGATAACCTCACTCATTATTCCACTTTCCAAGTTATTTATGAATATGTCAGAAAGCAGCGGACCCAGCACAGATCCCTGGCGTACACCACTATTCACCTTTCTCCATTGGGAAAATTGGCCATTTAGCCCAACCCTCTGCTTTCTATCTTTTAACCATTTCTTGATCCACATTAGTACACTGCCTCCTATCCCATGACTCTTTAGTTTTGCCAAAAGTCTCTGATGAGGGACCTTGTCAAAGGCTTTCTGAAAGTCCAGATACACTATATCAACCGACTCACCTTTATCCACCTGTTTATTCACACTTTCAAAAAAACATAACAGATTAGTAAGACAAGATCTTCCTTGTCTAAAGCCATGTTGGCTGTCTCCCATTAGGCCATGACAATCTACATGCTGATTAATTTTATTCTTTATGATGGATTCTACCATTTTTCCCGGTACTGACGTCAGGCTCACCGGTCTTTAGTTTCCCGGATCACCCCTGGAACCCTTTTTAAAAATTGGTGTTACATTGGCGATCCTCCAATCTTCAGGTATTAGAGATGATTTTAATGATAGTTCACAGATTACTAATAGCAGATCTGCAATCTCATATTTCAGTTCTTTCAACACCCTTGGATGTATACCATCCAGCCCAGGTGATTTGCTACTCTTCAGTTTATCTAATAGTTGTAATACATCTTCCCGATGTATCGATATTTCCTTTAATTCTTCCGCACCTTTAAATACCACTTCAGTCATGGGTAACATCCCTACATCTTCCTCAGCAAAGACCGAAGCAAAGAATTCATTCAGTCTCTCCGCTATCGCCTTGTCGCCTCTTAGTGCCCCTTTAACTTCTCTATCATGTAATGGACCAACTGACTCTCTCACAGGTTTTTTGCTACGAATGTACTTGAAAAAATCTTTATTTCGCGTTTTTGCTTCCGCAGCAAGCTTCTTCTCAAATTCTCTCTTTGCCTGCTTTATCAATGCCTTGCATTTGACTTCCCAGTGCTTGTGCTGTTTCCAGGTTTCGTCGTTTGGCTCTTTTTTCCATTTCCTGAAAGATGCTTTTTTTGGCAACAACAGCCTCTCTGACCTCACCTTTAAACCATGCTGGCAGTTTTTTGGACTTCCTTCCACTTTTCTTAAAGTGTGGAATACAGCTGGTTTGGGCTGCCAAGATAGTATTTTTCAACAACACCCAAGCTTGATGTAAGTCTTTAACCTTTGCAACTGTTCCTTTTAGTTTTTTCTTAACTATTTTCCTCATTTTATCATAGTCTCCCTTTCGAAAGTTAAATGGTAGTACTGTGGATTTCCGTACTATCCCTCCTCCACTAATTAAATCAAAGGCGATCATGCTATGATTTACTATTGTCAAGTGGCCCCAACACCCTTATCTCTTGCACTAGATCTGGTGTTCCACTAAGGACTAGGTCTAATATGGCTTCCCCTCTGGTCGGTTCATGAACCAGCTGCTCAAAGAAGCAGTCATTTATGTCATCTAGGAACTTTATCTCCCTAGCATGTCCTGCCGTGACACTGACCCAGTCGATACCGGGGTAATTGAAATCACCCATTATTATTACCGTGCTGTAACATTTGTTAGCTTCCTTGGTTTCTTTGAGCATTTCATCATCCATTTGTTCATTCTGGCCAGGTGGTCGACAGTACACCCCCACTGCCATCGCCTTCCGCTTTTTACATGGAATTTCAATCCATAGAGATTCTACAGCAAATTTTGTTTCCTGCAAAACTTTAATCCTTTCTGACTCAATGCCCTCTCTAACAAAGAGCGCAACCCCTCCACCAATTTGATCAGCTCTATCATTACGATATAGTTTGTACCCAGGTATCACAGTGTCCCACTGGTTGTCCTCCTTCCACCATGTCTCTGATATTCCAATCATATCTAACCTCTCATTTGGTGCTATATATTCTAACTCTCCCATCTTATTTTTTAGACTTCTAGCATTTGCATACAAGCATTTTAGAGACTGTATTTTATTCATATTAATTTGGCTATTGGTAGACATGGGTAATTTGGGATCTTTAAGCTCTGTCTGCTCCATACTCCAGGGCATTTGGGCTACTTTACTCTTTTTTGGAACCTCTCTGCTTTTGGTAGTATCCTTCAAGGATACATTCTTCCGAACCATCCGCTCTTGGGCGAATGTCGGCTTTCCCCTATTATCTAGTTTAAAAGCTGCTCTATCTCCTTTTTAAAGGTTAATGCCAGCAGCCTGGTTCCATCCCGGTTAAGGTGAAGCCCATCCCTTCAGAAGAGCCCCTCCTTTCCCCAGAATATTCCCCAGTTCCTAACAAATCCAAAACCCTCATCTCTGCACCATTGTCTCATCTACGCATTGAGACTCCGGAGCTCTGCCTGCCTTTTGGGTCCTGCACGTGGAACGGGAAGCATTTCGGAGAACGCTACCTTGGAAGTTCTGGATTTCAACTTCATACCTAAAAGCCTAAATTTAGCCTCCAGAACCTCCCTACCACATTTTCCTATGTCACTGGTACTGACATGTACCAAGACAGCAGACTCCTCCCCAGCACTATCTAAGACCTTATCTAGGTGGCGCGTGAGGTCCGCTGTGCCTCCCCCCTTGTGGAGCCACACTGTGCCACCGCCGCTGATTCTGTCAGTAGTGGGGAAAGTTCATTGCAGGCAATGTGCTTCAGCAAACATGGCCTGCCACCTCTGATGCCCTCTGACATATGGCCTGCCGCTCACAGAGGTCTACTGGCCCTAGGTGATAGCCTAAGCCACCTAGTGGATAGGCAGGCCCTGGCTATCTTAAGGATTCATTTATTGATTATCAACCTATCCAGACTGCCCTTTTCACAGTCCTTGTGCCTGTACCGTCGCTTAGGGACATTTATCTAGTCAGCATTAGAAAGCATGATTTGTACTGTGCTGGTCCTAGCTTATGGAACAAATTGCCATAAGAACTTTGTACCAAATCTACTGTGAGCTAGTGAAGGCCTCCTCATTTTCAACTGCATATTAATAGGTGCTGCTAATTTTTCTTGTGTTTATGATTTCACTTTATATATTATTATTATTATTATTATTATTTTGATCTTTTAATTTTGTTTGTTTGTTTATTTTGGTTTGTTGATTTTCTTTTTGTTATATTTAGATTTATGATAGATAAGCCTGGGTTCAAATCCCACTGATGCTTTCGTAACCTTAGTTATGTCACTTAAACCTCCAATACCTCAGGTACAAATTTGGATTGCAAGCCCTCTGGGGACAGGGAAGTATTATCTGTACCTGAATGTAACTTGCCTTGAGCTACTACTGAAAAGGTATGAGCTAAATCCAAATACTAAATACAGCAACTGTCATGCCGTATCATGTAAAATTAATATTGCTGTGTCTCATCCACAGGGCCTTACAGCTTATGGGCATATAAAATCTAGATGCACAAGTAGGCTAGCTGATACGGGTATTATTTTGGAAATTACAAGTGATCTGACAGCTTCTACCACATTCATGCTATTCTGATTTGGTGACTACTGCAGAGGCATTAGTACTAATGCAATTAGACTACTGAAATAGCATCTATATGGACCTGCTCCAGAAATCTATGAGACAATTGCAATTGATCCACACCACCTTAGATTGGACAGTTGGGGGACTGAAGAATTATGATAATGTCATCCCATATTGCATTGGTTGCTAGAGATCTATACAGTAAAATTTATGATGATGTTGGTGTTCAAGGCATTGCATGGCCAAACGCTGCTGTATTTACTTGCACACCTCGAGCTGTATGACCATGCATATATCAAGAGCCTGCACAGAGCTATCTGACACCCTAGGTGAACCTTCAGCTGTGCACCCTCCTCCCCTGACAACTGAAGGTCCTACCCCCATGTCCAGCATCGCCCTTTCCCTTCCATATCCCTCAAGTGTCCAGTATCTCCACTCTTTTTCCTTATCCTACCCCATATTTAAAAACTCCCTTCCTCCTTTTTCCCTATCCGCTTCTAGTGTTTAGCATCGCCCTTCCTCTTCTCTACCTCATCCCCCATGTGTCCAGCATCTTCCCCACTCCTTTTACCACTATTGGGCCTTTCTCCAGCAACAAGCAGGAAATCAGTCTTCACATATGGGTGACAATGGTGCCAACGGAGCCCACGCAGTAACTTCTCCTCAGCTTTCGAAGAAAGACTTTGGGAGATGTACCACGCATGCGTAGTCCCTTTCCTGCCCAAAGGTGCCATCTTGCCTCAATCTCCTTTTTTCCATGGAGTCCATTGGACGTGTGTCTGTTCCCCTGAAAAAGTTGTTAATTTTTGTCTTCCTTTTTGCTTTCTCCGGTAGTGTATTGGTGCCTTTTCCCACTCCCAAGCCCACTTGCCTCGGAATCGCGTCCTCAGGTTCTTTTTTAGTTTTCTTTCCTTACTTTTTCATTTGTGTAGGTTCATGCCTTTTCCTGGCCAGGCCCGGTGAATCTGACCTCACTGGGCCATTTTCCCTGCTATGGCCTCAGCCAGTGGCTTCAAGCCATGTGACCGCTGCGCTCATAATATGTCATGCATGGATCCGCATGACTGCTGCCTTCGATGCCTCGGGCCAGAACACGATGCCTTGGTCTGCAGTCTCTGTAAGCAAATGACCCCTAAGGCCCTCAGGAAACGTCAGCAGCAGCGCGAGTCAATTTTTCAGAAGACCAACTCAGTCCCTGAGTCCTCCGTGAGAGCCTGCTCCGAGACTCCTTCCAGGACCAAGAGCACCTGCAGAGATCGTGAGGCCTTGGAGCCCTGGGACCACGAAACCTCTGGCCAGAGCTCCTGTATCAAGGATTGTGCCAAAAAGGGCCGGAAGACCTCAAGGACTCCGTCAGGTGATGAGTCAGGAAAAGTGGGGAAAACCGATGGGCCCCAGTCCCACAGCATTCGATGAGATGCCGAGGGCGACAGCAAGAAGCGGCTATCCAAGTTGCCTCACTGGGAGCCGTCCATACCCCGGGACCGGTCTCGGACCCCCAAGACTATCCTGGTTGAGGACTCCCCCTCAATTGAGTCAGCGCCAGGCCCGAACTCCTCAGTGCCTGCGCCAAAGGTTGCAGAGACATCTGGTCTTGAGGCCAGGATGGCAGCCTTGGAGTGCAGTTTGTCTGCCTTCATGGCCCATTAGCAGGTTCTGATGTCCGGTTCCTCTGGGTCATCACTCCCAACCACCTGGTCTCCCACTGCGAGGGACTCCTTGGAGGTCGAGCCAATACTCAAGTGCCACGGGACTTGAGAAATGCCTCGGCCGCAGTCCCAGTCCTCAGGACCATGGTCCTCACCGGTCAGCGCCATCGACACCGAGCACCAGGCTGTCGTGGCCCCGAGGTCCTCGGGGTCAGGCCAGCCCCCAGAGTCCCAGTAGACCTCCAACTCCTCCTCCGAGCCAGATTCGGATTGGGAGACTGAGGACAACGAGTCTCTGGATACCTGCCATCAC
Organism: Ichthyophis bannanicus; assembly: GCA_033557465.1. Taxonomy (NCBI): domain Eukaryota; kingdom Metazoa; phylum Chordata; class Amphibia; order Gymnophiona; family Ichthyophiidae; genus Ichthyophis; species Ichthyophis bannanicus. The sequence goes on from CM066035.1 coordinate 497,150,497, forward strand.
TGTGACATGCCCTCTGGTCCATCCCTTCTGGAATCGAAGTGACCACCTAAGGACATGGCCTTCTTTGACTTTGTGTGGGATATGGCCAAGGCTCTGGCCTTCACCACCGAGTCAGAGGAGGATCCTCGCTTGGAGGAACTCGAGATCCTCCAGTATGAGGCCCCACCCCCAAAAGAGACACTCATGGTGCCCATTACCCCATCCTGGAACAGCTGCTCCTCCGCATGTGGAAGAGCCCTGCATAGTCAGCAGGTGGCTGGACTCTATGTACCGGGTCCGCCAGACCCCTGGCTTCCAAAAAGCCCAACTGCCTCACAACTCCATGGTGGTAGAGTCAGCCATGCGGAGGCTCAAGAGCCAGAAAACGCATTCCTCGGTGCCCCCAGGCAGGGAGGCCTGCGCCATTGACGCCATGGGCAGAAAGTGCTTCCAGGGCTCAATGCTTGTTGATTGGATCCAGGCTTACCAGTTATACATGAATGTGTACCTTCAAAACCTGGCAAAGAAGCTCGCCGGGTTCTCGGCTGGTTTCTCAGAGGAACCCCTCCAGCGATTCTGGACCCTGGCCTTGGCAGTCAGGGAGTGCTCTAAGTTTATCATTCAAGTGGCCTATGATGGCTTCAAGTCAGTGGCTAGAGTAGCTGTGGTGTGTATAAGTGCCCGGTGCCAGGCTTGGCTATAGTCCTTCGACCTGGACTAATATATCCAGGACAAATTGGTTGATGTCCATAAGAACATAAGAACATAAGATATGCCATACTGGGTCAGACCAAGGTCTATCAAGCCCAGTATTCTGTTTCCAACAGTGGCCAATCTAGGTCATACGTACCTAGCAGTTTCCCCAAGGGACACAGGTTCCATAATGCTTGTATTGGTTCAAGCATTGATATCCTGGGTCCCTTCTTAATAATGGCTTATGGACCTTTCCTCCAGGAACTTGTCCAAACCTTTTTTAAACCCAGCTACACTAACAGCCTTTACTACATCCTCCGGTAACAAATTCCAGAGTTTGATTACACGTTGAGTGAAAAAATATTTTCTTTTATTAGTCTTAAATAGTTTACCCTGTAGCTTCATTGCATGTCCCCTAGTCTTTCTATATTCTGATAAGGTAAACAATCGATCTACGTTTACCCGTTCCACTCCGCTCATTAATTTATAGACTTCTATCATATCTCCCCTCAGCCGTCTCTTTTCCAGGTTAAAGAGCCCTAACCTTTTTAGCCTTTCTTCATAGGAGTATCCTTCCATACCCTTTACAATTTTGGTGGCTCTTCTCTGAACCTTTTCTAATAACTCTATATCCTTTTTAAGATACGGCGACCAGAATTGCACACAATATTCAAGGTGCGGTCTCACCATGGAACGATATAGAGGCATTATAATATCCTTTGTTTTATTTTCCATTCCTTTCCTTATCATACCTAGCATTCTATTTGCTCTCTTGGCCGCCGCTGCACACTGGGCCGAGGGTTTTAACATGGTATCCACAATGACGCCTAAATCTTTTTCCTGGGTGGTGGTTCCTAATGTGGAACCTTGCATCGTGTAACCATAGTTTGGGTTGTTCTTCCCTAGGTGCATAACCTTGCACTTGTCCACATTAAATTTCATCTGCCATTTTGATGCCCAGTCTTCCAATTTATCAAGATCCTCTTGCAATTTTCCACAATCCTCTTGGGTTTTAACAACTTTAAATAGTTTTGTGTCATCTGCAAATTTGATAACCTCACTCGTTATTCCACTTTCCAGGTCATTTATGAATATGTCAAAAAGCAGCGGACCCAGCACAGATCCCTGGGGTACACCACTATTCACCTTTCTCCATTGGGAAAATTGGCCATTTAGCCCTACCCTCTGCTTTCTATCTTTTAACCAGTTCCTGATCCACAATAGTACACTGCCTCCTATCCCATGACTCTTTAGTTTTGCCAAAGGTCTCTCATGAGGGACCTTATCAAAGGCTTTCTGAAAGTCCAGATACACAATATCAACCGACTCACCTTTGTCCACCTGATTATTCACTCCTTCAAAAAAACATAACAGATTAGTAAGACAAGATCTTCCTTGTCTAAAGCCATGTTGGCTGTCTCTCATTAGTTCATGACTATCTACATGCTGAGTAATTTTATTCTTTATGATGGTTTCTATCATTTTTCCCGGTATTGACGTCAGGCTCACCGGTCTGTAGTTTCCCGGATCACCCCTGGAACCCTTTTTAAAAATTGGTGTTACATTGGCGATCCTCCAATCTTCAGGTATTAGAGATGATTTTAATGATAGTTCACAGATTACTAATAGCAAGTCTGCAATCTCATATTTCAGTTCTTTCAATACCCTTGGATGTATACCATCCGGCCCAGGTGATTTGCTACTCTTCAGCTTATCTAATAGTTGTAATACATCTTCTCGATGTATCGATATTTCCTTCAATTCTTCTGCACCTTTAAATATCACTTCAGTCATGGGTAACATCTCTACATCTTCCTCAGTAAAGACTGAAGCAAAGAATTCGTTCAGTCTCTCCGCTATCGCCTTGTTGCCTCTTAGTGCTCCTGTAACCCCTTTATCATCTAATGGACCAACTGACTCTCTCACAGGTTTTTTGCTACGAATGTACTTGAAAAGGTCTTTACTTCGCGTTTTTGCTTCTGCAGCAAGCTTCTTCTCAAATTCTCCCTTTGCCTGCCTTATCAATGCCTTGCATTTGACTTGCCAGTGCTTGTGCTGTTTCCAGGTTTCGTCGTTTGGCTCTTTTTTCCATTTCCTGAAAGATGCTTTTTTGGCAACAACAGCCTCTCTGACCTCAACTTTAAACCATGCTGGCAGTTTTTTGGACTTCTTTCCACTTTTCTTAAAGCGTGGAATACAGCTGGTCTGGGCTTCCAAGATAGTATTTTTCAACAACAGCCAAGCCTGATGTACGTCTTTAACCTTTGCAACTGCTCCTTTTAGTTTTTTCTTGACTGTTTTCCTCATTTTATCATAGTCTCCCTTTCGAAAGTTAAAAGGTAGTACTGTGGATTTCCTTACTATCCCTCCTCCACTAATTAAATCAAAGGCGATCATGCTATGATCACTATTGCCAAGTGGCCCCAACAACCTTATCTCTTGCACTAGATCTGGTGTTCCACTAAGGATTAGGTCTAATATGGCTTCCCCTCTGGTTGGTTCATGAACCAGCTGCTCCAAGAAGCAGTCATTTATTTCATCTAGGAACTTTATCTCCCTAGCATGTCCTGATGTGACACTGACCCAGTCGATACCGGGGTAGTTGAAATCACCCATTATTATTACTGTGCTGTAACTTTTGTTAGCTTCCTTGATTTCTTTGAGCATTTCATCATCCATTTGGTCATTCTGGCCAGGCGCTCGATAGTACACCCCCACTGCCATTGCCTTCCCCCTTTTACATGGAATTTCAATCCATATAGATTCTACAGCAGATTTTGTTTCCTGCAAAACTTTAATCCTTTCTGACTCAATGCCCTCTCTAACATAGAGAGCAACCCCTCCACCAATTTGATCAGCTCTATCATTACGATATAGTTTGTACCCAGGTATCACAGTGTCCCACTGGTTGTCCTCCTTCCACCATGTCTCTGATATTCCAATCATATCTAACCTTTCATTTAGTGCTATATATTCTAACTCTCCCATCTTATTTTTTAGTCTTCTAGCATTTGCATACAAGCATTTTAGAGAATGTATTTTATCCATATTAATTTGTCTGTTAGACATGAGTAATTTGGGATCTTTAAGCTCTGTCTGCTCCATACTTGAGGGCATTTGGGCTACTTTACTCTTTTGTGGAACCTCTCTGCTTTTGGTAGTATCCTTCAAAGATACATTCTTCTGGGGTTCCAAGATGGCGGAGGAGCAGGGACGCTGTTCGTAGGTGTGGATTGACTGGGTGGCAGACGCGGTCTTGATGGGGAAGAAGAGGAAGCAGGTGACACTGAAGCCCCCAGTAGCCTCAACACCCCGTGGAGAAGTAGCGCAGGCCTCCATTGTACCTTTCTGCACCGTTCGTTCGGCGTTGATGGCTTCAGCAGATCTGCCTGGTGGCACGACGGATCTGAGCAGTGACGGTGTGGAGTTGAGCCCCGTCCAGCTGTTGCCGCCGCAACCCGGTAGAAGTCGGGAGGAGGAGATCGGAGCTGAAGTGTCTCCGGGTCGGGAGGTCAGCTCCGCGGGTGGGGGCGCCTCTTCTCGACTGAATGTGAGTCCTGGTGAGCGTCCTGGTGGTGTCGAGGAGGTACATTCTGCCCAGGAGGGCTCAGGAGGAGCTCGGAGGAAGACTGGCTCGACGGAGGTTGTGGAGCCCCGGGTAATTTGCGGCTTAAAGAAACCAGCTAAAGTAACTTTAGATAGCTTATGGGAAGCTATTTCTTCCCTCCAGAGCTCCCTTGCTCCAGTTGTGGGAGTTTTGTCTCAAGAGTTTCCGTTGGTGAAAGGGAGGTGTACTGCGGTGGAAATGAAGTGCGAGGCCCAGGCTGCTAAAATTGCGCAGCTGGAGTCTAGTGTCTTGGACTTACAAGTTATGGGTGAGACTATTGCCAAGGACCGTTTAATTTCTTTGAGGCGTTTTGAATATATGGACAACTCATTGAGGAGGAATAATCTTCGCTTCTTGAATTTCCCCAGATCCCCTCTGTTGGATCCTTTAGTTTTGGTTCGCAGATATTTTACGGAAGTATTATTGATGCCTCAGGACAATTTACCTCCTATTGTGAAAGCTCAATATGTTGTAATTTCTTCTGGGTCTAGTGGTGAGGGGACTGGGGTCCCGGCTGGGGACGGTCCGATGGGTTTATGTGATTTTTTAGAGAGTTCCCTAGAGGTGGTGACAAGCAGGGCAACTATGGTAGTAGGCTTTGCATTTGAATCTGACCGCAATGCTGTCCTTAGACTTTATTTCCGCAGGATTTCTTCTTCCAAGTTTTTGGGCTCTAAAATACTTATATTTCCTGATTTATCTCGGGACACCCAGAAGAGGCGTAAGGAGTTTCTGGCTTTGCGCCAGAGAGCCGTCGCCACGAGTGCTCAATTTAAATTGCGGTATCCTTGTAAATGTGATGTATTATTTCAGTCTAAACATTTCCTTTTTTTTGAGCCCAAACAACTTATTGATTTTCTTCAGGCGAGGGAGGGCGGGGGGGCAGGGTAGCTCTTGTACTGGCAGCCATTATTGTGATCTATGCTCATATGATAGGGGGGGGTTCCTCTTTTTCCTTTGCTTAAATTTCTTAAGTTTGGAACCGTATTGAGTTTTTTTCTGTATGGGGTCTAACTAAATGGGGTGAATGTGTTTATTGGGATTATTTGTGGTTTGTTTTTGTATTTGGTAATTTCCCCTTTTTCCTTTGTTATCTTTCAATTGCTGTATTGGAAATTCAATTAAATTAAAAAAAAAAAAAAAAAAAAAGATACATTCTTCTGAACCATCTGCTCTTGGGCGACTGTCGGCTTTCCCCTAATATCTAGTTTAAAAGCTGCTCTATCTCCTTTTTTAAAGGTTAATGCCAGCAGCCTGGTTCCATCCCGGTTAAGGTGAAGCCCATCCCTTCGGAAGAGCCCCTCCTTTCCCCAGAATGTTCCCCAGTTCCTAACAAATCCAAACCCCTCATCTCTGCACCATTGTCTCATCCACGCATTGAGACTCCGGAGCTCTGTCTGCCTTTTGGGTCCTGCGCGTGGAACAGGAAGCATTTCGGAGAATGCTACCCTGGAAGTTCTGGATTTCAACTTCCTACCTAAAAGCCTAAATTTAGTCTCCAGAACCTCCCTACCACATTTTCCTATGTCATTGGTACCAACATGTACCAAGACAGCAGACTCCTCCCCAGCACTATCTAAGACCTTATCTAGGTGGCGTGTGAGGTCCGCTACCTTCGCACAAGGCAGGCATGTTACCAGGCGATCCTCACGTCCACCAGCCACCCAGCTATCTACATGCCTAATGATCGAATCACCAACTATAACGGCTATCCTAACCCTTCCCTCATGGGCACATGGCCCTAGAGAAACTTCCTCGGTGTGAAAGGGTTTTACATCACCTGGAGGACAGGTCCTAGTTACAGGATCACTTCCTGCCACACCAGGGTGATGCTCTCCTGTCACGTGACCTCTCTCCTCCATGGCAACAGGGATGCTGCCAGACTGGAGGTGGGACTTCAGGACTATATCCCTGTAGGTCTCGTCTATGTACCTCTCTGTCTGTCTTATGCTTTCCAAGTCTGCTTACCATGGAGAGAATCTCTTTGGCAAACCCATGATAGACAAGGCCACTGAGCTGGAGTCTGAGTTCCTGATAAGGACGAGGTTCTCCAAGAACATCGCTGACCCTTCCCATTGGAAGGCTTCAGGTAGAAAGCCCTCATACCCGAAGAAAAGGAAGGCTTACGGAAACTACTCCCAATACCAGGCCTTCCCAGCTCCCCCAACAAGGCCAACAGGCCAAGGGGCAAGGGCATGGTCCACGTAAGTCTAAGACCTCCAAACCCCAGCCTGTGCCCAAGGCACAACCTGAAGGAGGGTTTTGAGTCCTTGGGCATAGCTTCTTTTCCCCCCAGGAGGCACAGTTCTGCAGCACACAGGGGAGCGTCTGGTTCTCTTTGCCCACAGGTAACCCTCCATTACCACCAACACATTGGCCCTTCGAATGGTGAGAGAAGGTTACCTCCTCCACCTCCACCAGACACCCCCAACATTCTTCCTGGAAGAACCCCCCAGGACTCCACTCCACTGGGACCTGCTCTGGCAGGAATTCACAGGTCTTCAGGAGGACAAGGCAGTGGAACCTATCCCAGCAGAACAGGGTTCTATTCCCGCTACTTTGTGGTACCAAAAAGGACCGGAGGGTTCCGCCCCATCCTCAACCCGTGGGACCTCAACAGATTCCTGGTGAAGAAAAAGTTCAAAATGCTCTCTCTTGGAACATTACTGCCATACCTCCAGCAGGGAGACTGGCCATGCTCCTTGGACCTAAAGGATGCATACACACACATCCTCATCAACCCCCTACACAGGCAGTACCTACGCTTCGTGGTTGGGGGGGAACATTATCAGTACAGAATGCTACCCTTCAGCCTGGCCTCCGCCCCAAGGATATTCACCAAGTGCCTGTGGGTGGTCGCAGCCCATCTCAGACTCCAGAGGGTATTCGTCTTTCCCTATCTGAATGATTGGCTTGTAAAGGGTAGCATGGCTGTCAAGGCCTGTCAGGCAATGACATGCACCCTCCTCCTGCTGGAGCACTTTGGCTTCGTCATAAACTACCCAAAGTCCCATCTCCACCCAACCCAGGATCTGAAGTTCATAGGGGCTTGGCCAGACACCAAGCCAGGGCCTTTCTCCCAGGGGACAGGGCCCTATGCCTCCAAGTGCTTGCTGCAAGCACACAGCACTGTCGCTTGGCATCGGCTCACCTCATGCTCCACCTGCTGGGACATATGGCATCCATGGTGCATGTCACTCTAGACGCTGTCCTGCAGATACAGACGGCCCAGTGGGCTCTCCGCTCGCAGTGGTCCCAGGCCACGAGATGCTTGCAGGACAAGGTGCTCATCACCCGTCCCTTGGCTCTCTTTCTCAACTGGTGGCAAAACCTCCAGTGTCTACTGGCTGACATGCCCTTCCAGCCCCCCGCACCCCAAAGGATCCTCACTACAGATGCCTCCAAGCTGGGTTGGGGTGCACATTGCGATGACCTCTGCTCTCAGGGCAGCTGGTCACCGATGGAGAATCTCTAGCAAAGCAACCTCCTGCAGCTCCAAGCTATAGCCCTCCGGGCTTTTTGCCATCACCTGCAGCACCAGGCAGTACTAGTTCAGACCATCAACAGGTAGTGATGCTCTACATGAACAAGCAGGGGCGCATGGGTTTGGCCCTGCTCTGAAAGGAAGCGGTGAGCCTCTGCTCGTTATGCCAGCAGCAACAGGATTCTCCTGCGGGCAGTTTACCTCCCGGACCAGGACAACACCCGGGCGGACCGGCTCAGCCCGGTCCTACGACCACACGAGTGTAAGCTGGATCCCAGGGTGACTAGCCAGCTCTTCCAGTGCTGGGGGCACCCGAGGGTGGACCTTTTTGTCAGTCCGGCCAATGCACAACTGCCCCACTTCTGTTCCTGGCAGCCGCAGCCCCCCCCCCCCCGTGTGGCGGCAGAAGCATATCTGATTTCATGGGCAGAGGGTCTCCTTTAGGCCTTCCCGCCCACACCACTGATTGCCAAGACCCTGTTCAAGGTCCAGCATGACAGGGTCACACGATGGGCCAGGCAGCCGTGGTTCCCCTGCTGTTCCACCTGGCCACATCACCCCCTGTTCCCTTGGGGTGCAACCCAGGCCTACTGACGCAGGAGGACGGCTCTCTCCTGCACCCCAACCTAGGACCTCTGACCCCTTTCAATCTCTCTATCGAAGTAGACTATATCAGCCTCACTTCCTGCAAAACCTCCACCTGTCAGGCATATGCCTTCAAATGGCAGAGGTTCTCAATCTGGTGTGCAGAACGTCGGGTCAACCCTTTCTCCTGCTCCATCCAGCTAGTGCTGCAGTATCTACTTTACCTGTTCAGGGCAGGGCTGAAGTCTAACGCTGTAAGAGTGCACCTCAGTGCTCTTGTGGTGCACTACCATCTCACTGAGGGAAAACCCCTCTCCACTCAACCCCTCATGTCTCACTTCCTGAGGAGCTCCTCCTGTTGAAGCCGGCCATCTGTGGCGGAGTGGGACCTTAATGTCGTGCTCTCCAAAGCTCACTGTGCTAACCTTTGAGCCTCTCGACTGCTGACACCTCAAGTATCTCTCCTGGAAGATGGTTTTCCTCATGGCACTCACCTCTGCCTGCAAAGTCAGTGAGCTTCAAGTGTTGGTGGCAGAACCACCATACACTACATACTACAAGAACAGAATCATACTCCGCATGTACCCCAAGTTTCTACGAAAAGTGATATCCCCATTCCACCTCAACCAGCAGGTGGTGCTCCCCACCTTCTTTCCGCAGCCTCACTCCAGCAGGATGGAGGCAGTCCACACACTGGATTGTAAGTGGGCACTCGCTTTCTATCTTAGGTGCACCAAGGAGCATCGCCAAGCTTCTCAGCTCTTCGTTTCCTATGACCCGAGTTGGTTAGGAGCTGTGGTCTCTAAACAAACCCTGTCCAACTGGGTCGCTGACAGCATCGCCTTCTCACATGAGAAGGCTGTTCTCTTGCTGGAGCACTGTGTCATGGTGCACAGCATACGGGCTATTGCAGCCTCTTTAGTGAACTTGCGCTCCGTTCCCTTGTCGGAAATCTGATGGACTGCCACCTGGTTCTCAGTCCACACTTTCGTAGCTCACTACTGCCTGAAGAGAGAGAGTCTCATCGGGACAGCACCTTCGGCCAGGTAGTACTCTGTCATTTGTTTGGGGAATGGGCAACTCCTGCCCTCCGGCCCTTTGGTGTGTTCAGGCTACCGAAGCATTGGCTCCTCGCTGGGTACCTGGGCTGCTCAAGAGTCTGTTATCTCTCGACTCATTGTTGCTGCTCACGGTTCCCCCTATTTTCTGGTCAACCTTGAGCTTTTTACAGGTTTTTCGGTAGCTTGTAGCTAGGGAGTCCCATATGTAAGGACTGGCTTCCTGCTTATTCACGGAGCACGAATCAGTCCTCCCAATCCTCCTTCCTCCCCTTGGAGTTGCTTTTCTTTTTGCCGTCTTGTGCACTGATATCATACCCAGGCAATATGGCATACTTGGGCGGGAAGGAGACCATGCATGCATGGTACATCTCCCAAAGGCTTTCTTTGAAAGCTGGGGAAAGGTTACTCTGTGGGCTCCATCGGCATCGACATCAATCATATGTGAGGACTGATTCCTGTTGTCCCTGGAAAATACCTGTTACAGGTGAGTAGCTCTGCCATCACTGACATTATTGCTACTCCCTTTGATGACACTAAAGTTGAATTGGGACAGTCAGTACAGGGCCTCTGAGCACATGTGCACTCAAACCCGCACCCTCTGAACTTCCTGTTTAGAAGGGGCAGGCTTAAAGTGCACATAAGTGTGTTGAGGCCCCATGCTGACTTCACAAAGTCATCTTTAATGCTGCCAAAGGAGGTAGCAACAGTGTCAGCAATGGCAGAAACAAGCGGCAGAGGTTGGCAGTGCTAGCTGTTTGGGTTTTTTTAATTAATTTTTACATGCAGCGTGTCAGTCCGGGGTGAGAGCAGGAGCTCCCCCTTCCTCCCCGAGCAGCCAATCACCCACACAGCTCAACGGCTGAAGAACTGCCGTTGCCGGGGCGCGCCCGCGCCTTGCGGGCCCGTGCCAGAGGGCCTCGCCAGAGGGCCCTTTGGCGTGGCCCTTAGGCGTTGGTTCGTGGCGTCGGTCTCTGGAGGCTATATGGAAGACCTTCTTATTTATCTGGGTAATGTGCTGTTCCGTGTCTTTCTCCTCTATCTGTTTGACTGTGTCTGTACTCTACTCTGTCCTATTTTATAATTGGCGTTCCTTTCTTTTTCCCTAAATGATGAAGTATTGTAAACCGCTCTAATACCTTTTTGGTCTGAGCGGTATATCAAATTCAAATAAACATAATAAACATAATAATAATAATAATAATAATACTGCTGACTTCTGCCACATAGGCACACATGAAACTGTGCCACCCTAGGTAGATGCCTAGTGGTAGGGCTAGCCCTGCACATATCTTGCACTTGGCAAGTAACAGACTTCATAATACCAGGGTGGATGGAATCTTGATTGAAGTATACTAGAGAGATGGCTTTTATGAATATTGCACCAGTACTGTAGGACTTCTTGCCTGGGGACATTCAGGCTTGCACTAAATACTCTATCTACAGTTTCACAAACTGGTCAAGGCTTAAATATGTAAACAGTTATTTTGAGGAATAATGAGGAGGTGGAAAGGTAGAATGCTGGAAGGATACTAAAAGGGGATAAAATTTGGATTGGGCAATGTGTTGTATGCTGTGATATTATTAGGTTCCATAATACTGATTGTAAATCGCTTTAAATGTACATTGTAAGTGATCAATACATTGTGTACATAAAAAAAGCGTAGTTGCTCACCTATAGCAGGTGTTCTCTGTGAATAGCAGGAATAAGTCCAAATGTATGGGTGAAGTCACCGACGAAGCCCTGAATGGAATGCTCTCCATCTTCCAAAAGAAGCTTTTGGGAGGTATGCTGCACGTGCGTGCCTGCCTTCCCCGCCCACTGCAATGCCATATTCTCCAGTATGATAACATAGCAGGAGCCAAAAGGTAACTCCTTGGGGAGGTGGGAGGGTTGTGAGGACTTATTCCTGCTATTTACGGAGAACACCTGCTACAGGTGAGTAACTATGCTTTCTCTGTGAACAAGCAGGAAATAAGTCCTTATTTATGGGGCTCCCAAGCTACAGGCTACCGGAACCTGAGCAAAAAGAATAGCTCAACCAGGCATCAAGAACTGGAAAAGCTAGGAAGACCAGAGTGGCAGACCTGTCGAAGGACTCATCTGCTGCAGTATCCACAGTCGACATCGACCAAGGGAAATTTGAGCAGGTAGCATGGACGGACAGAAGGGCCGGGGGGGGCAGGAGTTGACCCTCAAGACCCAAAGAGATGCCAGAGTACAGTCTAGTCAAAACTGCTGTCCTCCTTAGGAATCCCCATCCAAATAGTAATGAGCTGCGAAGGTATGGACCGAAGACCATGTCGCAGCTCTGGAGATCTCTTATGCAGAGATAGAATGGAGGTTGGCTACCAATGTAGCTAATGCATGGATACTGTGAGCCGTAATATGACCCTCAAGGTTTAGACCAGACAAGGAATATGCATGGGGCGATGCAATCAGCGAGACAGAGGGATAGCGTATGTTTCGAAACAGCACCCCCCCCCCAGCCTACTGGGGGTCGAAGGAGATGAACAACTGAGAGGATTGATGGTGTGCCTTTATGTATGAAAGTAGAAGGCCAATGCACACTTGCAAAACAGTGTGTGCAATGCTGACTCACCGCGAGGGTACATGCAGAGCACCACTCAGTTCTGGTGGTATCTGATGTATGAAGGGTGTGCGACCAGAGCCTGGAGCTCGCTCACTTACCAGGCTGACATGAAAGTCACCAAAAAGAGGACCTTCCAGGTCAAGAACTTGGGCGGGCATGCGTCCAGCAGCTCAAAAGGAGCCCAGATGAGCTGGCCGTGGACCACATTCAGATCCCAAGCAACATAGGGGACTTAACTGGAGGCTTTGAAAGAAGCAAGCCCCACATGAATTGGTGTACCAGAGGCTGTTGGGGGTGCTCCACTCTTGAAAGATCCGGTCCACTACCTCCCTCTTGAGGGACCACTCGTGCGGCTGAAGAACCTGGCTGAAGCGATTCGCTAAGCCGTTGCTCTCACTGGGCATACTTCCAGAGATGAACATCCTCCCAACACAGGAGGTACAAGCCCGTGCCCCCCTGCTTCTTCACATAGAAAATGATGACCTATTTGTCCATCTTGATCAGTACCACCTGATTTGCCACATGTGCCCGAAAGACAGAGAGAGGATTCACGATGGCCTGGGGTTTGAGGAAGTTGATTTGACGGGAATTCTCACTCTTGGACCATAGGCCCTGGGTACAGAGAGCATTCAGGGGTGCACCCCAGCTGAGCTTGGAGGCATCCATCATGAGCAGCTTGCAGGGCACTGCTGGTTGAAATGGGAGGTCCTAATGCAAGTTTGCAGGCATGAGCCATCACATCAGGGACTGTGCAAGTGGCGCAGTGACTACCCAGTCCCACAGGCGGTCTGAGGCTTGCTGCCATTGAGTTTGCAAGGTCCATTGAGTCTGTCACATGCAGAGGCGGGCCTGAGCGATGACCTGCACCATGACCGCTTATCAACCCACAGGCCGTGGTGTGGCGCTGGCACTACAATGCGCCCACCACCTTGATAAGATGCTGCAGGCAGTCCACCAGCAGGAAAGCTCTCACCACAATGGTATCGAGGAGGGCCCCGATGAGCTTCAGTTCTTGTATCAGCTGGAGGTGAGATTTCGGATAGTTGATCCCAAAGCCGAGGCCTTTGAGCACCTGAATGGTGAGCTCGATGGACTGCCATACAATAGTCATCCAGGTACAGGAAGACAAAGACCCTCTGAGTCCGAAGGAAAGTGGCCACGATTGCCACGCACTCTGTGAAGATCCTGGGGAATGAGACCTGCCCGAAGAGTAGCAACCGGTACTGATAGTGCTGACTAGACAACATGAACCAAAGATACGTCTGTGATGTGGGTGGATCGGAAAATGCATACAAGCATCCTTCAGAGCCAAGGAGCAAAGCCAGTCGTCTTGTAGGAGGAACAGGAGCAGCATACCCAATGAGACCATTTTGAACTTTTCGTGCACCAAGAACTGGTTGAGGTTAGGCAGATCCAGAATGGGGCGGAACCCATTGGTCTTTTTTAGGAAGCAGGAAGTATCTGGAGTAAAAGCTCTGCCCGATCCAGTCAAGGGGAATGGCTCGATGGCGAGGTTGGCTGGCAGAGACACCACCTCGGTCTGCAGGAGCCTCTGGTGCGATGGGTCCATGGGGTACTCCCAGGATTGTAAGGAGAACATAACAACATAAGATATGCCATACTGGGTTAGACCAAGGTCCATCAAAACCCAGTATTCTGTTTCCAACTATGGCCAATCTAGGTCATAAATACCAAGCAATTTCCTCAAAAGACACAGGTTCCACAATGCTTGTATTGGGTCAAGTAGTAAATATTCTGGGGCCCCTTTAATAATGGTTTATAGACCTTTCCTCCAGGAACTTCTCCAAATCTTTTTTAAACTGGGCTACATTAACAGCTTTTACTACATCCTCCGGTAGCAAATTCCAGAGTATGATTACACGTTGTGTGAAAAAATATTTTCTCTTATTAGTCTTAAATAGATTACCCTGTAGATTCATTGCATGCCCCCTATTCTTTCTATATTCTGATGATGTAAACAATTGATCTATGTTTACCCGTTCCACTCCATTCATTAATTTATAGACCTCTATCATATCTCCCCTCAGCCATCTCTTTTCCAGGTTGAAGAGCCCTAACCTTTTTAGCCTTTCTTCATAGGAGTATTCTTCCATCCCCTTTACCATTTTGGTGGCTCTTCTCTATACCTTTTCTAATAACGCTAGACAAGACCTTCTTAGCTAAAGCCATGTTGGCAGTCTACCATCAAGTCATGACTATCTACATGTTCAGTAATTTTGTTCTTTATAATGGATTCTACCATTTTTCCCAGTACTGACGTCAGGCTCACCGGTCTGTAGTTTCATGGATCACCACTGGAACCCTTTTTAAAACTTGGCGTTACATTGGCCATCCTCCAATCTTCAGGTATTACAGAAAACTTTAAACATAGTTCACAGATTACTAATAGTAGAACTGCAATATCATATTTCAGTGCTTTCAACATTCTTGAATGTACACCATCCGGTCCAGGTGATTTGCTACTCTTCAGTTTATCAAATAGTTGCAATATATCTTCCCGGTGTATCGATATTTCTTTTAATTCTTCCATAGCATTACCTTTAAATACCATTTCAGTCATGGTTAACATCCCAAGACAAACAAAAGGGGCGAGCAGGATAGGAGGTTACTACCACTTTATTAATGAACAACCCCAACGCGTTTCGGCAGGTGCCTTCATCAGGGGGCTAAAGGACTGCAAAACCAAATAAAAACATATAATAAAACAACATTAAATACATAATAAAATAATTATAATGATTATAGTAAAAATACATAATGATGAATGAAAACATCCATGTATGATCACAAATAAAATATACTTACCGATTGTACTGCTAGTCATGTGTATAAAGAAAGCGCATAAATAATATGTGACCAATAGTACACTAGAAACAGCTGAAAAAAACATAATAAACGCGTTAAAATACAGAACTACATATAGTTATACATTAAAAAATGGTTATACATTAAAAAATGGAAAAAATGGGAGACCCAGACCAGAGAACACATTGCTTAAAAATAAAACATAACACCAAAAGAAATATTAAAAAGTAAAAATAATAATAATAATGATAATGTTAATAAATATACAATAAAAAATAAAGAATTATGTAAATATACAATTACATAGTAAAATAACAAACAAATTATTTAATACATAAAAATAAAATTATAAAAATAAACAATTAATAATAATAAACTAGATATAAAAACATCTAATTAATAAATATTTATTACATAAATTATAACAATACAACAAACGAAAAACGAAAAACAAATAATAACATACTGGGAATAAAATGTAAATGATTAAGTAAACGTAAAAAGTTCTTAATAACTCCCATAAATAGAGTATCGTTAATCCAAATGGGAGAGACAGACACTCGTACCTTAAGCGTAAACATGAAAGACCCACATTGTTATTAAAAAAAGTTTAAATAAAAAGAAAATTCAAAGAAAAAATTTTTTAGACTGTATTCACATAGATGTTTAAAAACGACCACCCTACTGATCTTACCTTTAAGAACATAGTGAACCTATTTGCAACCACCAGCCATAGAGGATATGCGGAAAATGGTACTCCAATGTTTAAAAAGAAATCAAGAAACATAGTATTACAATGTCTAAAAAAGGGGGAAACAAATGGACTAAGAAACCATTGATGCTGTCCATTTTAAAATAGGAAAGCAGGACCTTAAAAAACCGTCAGATATGGTGCTTCTAAAATATAGTGCTATTTAAAAAAAAAGAAAGAAGAAGAAGAAAGAAAAGAAAAAACTAAAAATAACATATCTTCCATATAGGCAGAACAAAAGACCAGCTGTTCAATAAAAAATGAAAAATGAATAATGAATAAAACGTGATGCCATGCTCACCTACTGAGGAATACCTCCGTATTGAAATAAAAAAATACCGAGCCAAAATCGAGGCCAACAAATGCAGCCCGACGTCAGTGCATTGAGGATACTCAAAAGGGAATAAAAATGCCGCGTCTATGCATAAATGGTTTGTAAAGAAATATAAACCAAATCTTACTCAATCGTAACGAACTAAAAATCAAAAAATAAAAACCTTGCATGAAAAGACACTAAACATCAGATCGGCATAAGAAACTAACCAGCCATTAGATCGACACGTTGGATTTTGGCGCGTTTTTGAAGCAATACCCAATTCTGCATTAATGCATATGCATGAGAAACAAAACCAAATCGGGTGATGAAAAGAAAGGTGAATAAACCATTATGCCATGCTGACTTACTGAGGAGATACACTGTATGATAATAAAGAAAAATAGAGCCAAAATCAAGCCCAACGATTGCAGCCCGACGTCAATGCATCAGGGAAACTCAGAAGGGAAAAACTACCGCGTCTATGCATAAACAGTTTGTAGAGAGATCTAAACTATATCTAACTCAATCATGACAAACTCAAAAAAGGGGGAATTAAAAGTAACTATAAAAAGCAACTTAGAGAGAAAAATAAAAACCTTGCATGGAGAGACACAAACCTTCAGACCGGCATAAAGGGACTGAGAAGCCATTAGATCGACGCGCTGGATTTTGGCACGTTTTAAAACAATCACAAGACCCGATTCTGCATAATTGCATATGCATGAGAAATCAACACCAAATCAGGTGATGAAAGGGAAGTAATGTTAAAAAACGGAGACTGACATGGGCACTAAACAAACTCAAAAAGAAAACGCGTTTAAAAAAACATCCATTACTGTATAAATACATATGTAGAACAAAAACTGAAAAACACTTAAAAACTACAGCAATGTGTCAATTTTTTATATATATTTTGTAATCATTGCTTGAAAGCAAATAATATAGAGCCAAAGGCTAAATGTGGAAAAAATAAAAGCCAATAAATTAATTACAAACGCCTATACAGCAACCCTAGCTCAAGGCGAAAAAATCATCCTTTTATTAAAACAAATCATAAAAATTAAACATTACAAAATAAGTAAAAAATAATAATAAATAAAATAATAAATATATAATATAAAATAATAAATAAGCTAAAAAACCAAATTTCAAAAATTGTCTTTAAATATTAAATAAAATAAAAACTGCTCATAGAAAAACAGACAAATTGAACTCCTGATTAAGACCTAGTGGTTCAAGGGACTGTAACTCATAAATATATTGTTGCTCTAACCTAAGGAGAATCTGATCCACATTGCCTCCTCGCCAATGTGGATGTACTACCTTAAGAACAAAAAACTTGTGTTCAATAATGCGCGTTTTAATGGGACGAGTAGTCTTTCCAACATATAAAAGCTTGCAAGGGCACATCACCACATATATCACATTACTTGTGGTGCAGTTGGAAAAATGATTCAAGAAAAATTTTTGAGCAGTAACAGGGTGTACAAAAAAGTCTTTAACGGACAAACTATTTAAACAGACTGAGCACCGTCCACATGTAAAGTGCCCCTTAACCCTGACCTTTGGTTTAGGTTTTGCAAGAGCTGATGCACTATCACTTTATTAATGAACATTGTTCATTAATAAAGTGGTAGTGCATCAGCTCGTCCCATTAAAACGCGCATTATTGAACACAAAAGTTGTTTGAGTAGACGGGTGGAAGAAAAACCTTTAGTGCAGCACTGGATTACCAAGGGCCATTTGGTCTCTGATCTCAAGTTTTTTGTTGGCCTCGATTTTGGCTCGGTATTTTTTTATTTCAATACGGAGGTATTCCTCAGTAGGTGAGCATGGCATCACGTTATATTCATTATTCATTTTTCATTTTTTATTGAACAGCTGGTCTTTTGTTCTGCCTATATGGAAGATATGTTATTTTTTGTTTTTTCTTTTCTTTCTTTCTTTTCTTTTAAAATGGACAGCATCAATGGGTTTCTTAGTCCATTTGTTTCCCCCTTTTTTAGACATTGTAATACTATGTTTCTTGATTTCTTTTTAAACATTGGAGTACCATTTTCTGCATATCCTCTATGGCTGGTGGTTGCAAATAGGTTCACTATGTTCTTAAAGGTCAGATCAGTAGGGTGGTCGTTTTTAAACATCTATGTGAATACAGTCTAAAAAATTTTTTCTTTGAATTTTCTTTTTATTTAAACATTTTTTAATAACAATGTGGGTCTTTCATGTTTACGCCTAAGGTACGAGTGTCTGTCTCTCCCATTTGGATTAACGATACTCTATTTATGGGAGTTATTAAGAACTTTTTACGTTTACTTAATCATTTACATTTTATTCCCAGTATGTTATTATTTGTTTTTCGTTTTTCGTTTGCTGTATTGTTATAATTTATGTAATAAATATTTATTAATTAGATGTTTTTATATCTAGTTTATTATTATTAATTGTTTATTTTTATAATTTTATTTTTATATATTAAATAATTTGTTATTTTACTATGTAACTGTATATTTACATAATTCTTTATTTTTTACTGTATATTTATTAACATTATCATTATTATTATTATTTTTACTTTTTAATATTTCTTTTGGTGTTATGTTTTATTTTTAAGCAATGTGTTCTCTGGTCTGGGTCTCCCATTTTTTCCATTTTTTAATGTATAACCATTTTTTAATGTATAACTATATGTAGTTCTGTATTTTAACGCGTTTATTATGTTTTTTTCAGCTGTTTCTAGTGTACTATTGGTCACATATTATTTATGCGCTTTCTTTATACACATGACTAACAGTACAATCTGTAAGTATATTTTATTTGTGATCATACATGGATGTTTTCATTCATCAATATGTATGTTTACTATAATCATTATAATTATTATTTTATTATGTATTTAATGTTGTTTTATTATATGTTTTTATTTGGTTTTGCAGTCCTTTAGCCCCCTGATGAAAGCACCTGCCGAAACGCGTTGGGGTTGTTCATTAATAAAGTGGTAGTGACCTCCTATCCTATCCCTTTTGTTTGTCTTGGACTCTCTGCGAGTTTGGTGCTCTTTCTGTGTCTATGGTTAACATCCCTACATCTTCTTCAGTAAAGACCAAAGCAAAGAATTCATTCAATCTCTCTGCTATGGCCTTGTCCCGTTATTGCCCCTTTTACCCCTCTATCATCTAATGGTCCAACTGACTCTCTCACAGGTTATTTGTTAAGAATGCACTTAAAAAAGTCTTTATTATGCATTTATGCTTCCACAGCAAGCTTCTTCTCAAATTCTCTTTGCCTGCCTTATCAATGCCTTGCATCTAACTTGCCAATGCTTGTGTTGTTTCCCGTTTTCATCATTTGGCTCCTTTTTCCATTTCCTGAAAGATGCTTTTTTGGCAACAACAGCTTCTCTGACCTCATCTTTCAACCATGCTGGCAGTTTTTTGGACTTCTTTCCACTTTTCTTAAAGCATGAAATACAGTTGGTCTGGGCTTCCAAGATAGTATTTTTAAACAACAATCAAACTTGATGCAAATCTTTAACCTTTGCAACTGGTCCTTTTAGTTTTTTCTTAACTATTTTCCTCATTTTATCATAGTCTCCCTTTCAAAAGTTAAACGGTAATACTGTGGATTTCCTTACCCTCCCTTCTCCATTTATTAAATCAAATGCGACCATGCTATGATCACTAGTGCCAAGTGGCCTCAACACCTTTATCTCTTGCACCAGATCTGGTGTTCCACTAAGGACTATGTCCAAAATGGCTTCCACTCTAGTCAATTCATGAACCATCTGCTCCAAAAAGCAGTCATTTATTTCATCTAGAAACTTTATCTCCCTAGAATGTCCTGCCATGACACTGACCCAGTCAATATCGGGGTAACTGAAATCACCCATTATTATTACTGTGCTGTAACGTTTGCTAGGTTCTCTGATTTCTTTGAGCATTTCATCATCCATTTGTTCACTCTGGACAGGCGGTCGATAGTGTATCCCCACTGCCATCTCCTTCCACTTCCCCTTTTTACATGGAATTTCAATCCATAGAGATTTTACAGTGAATTTTGTTTTCTGCAAAACTTTAGTCCTTTGTGATTCAATGTCATTTCTAACATAGAGTGCAACCAATTTGATTTGCGCCATCATTATGATATAGTTTGTACCCAGGTATTATAGTGTCCCACTGGTTGTCCTCTTTCCACCATGTCTCTGAGATACCAATCATATATAACCTCTCATTTAGTGCTATATATTCTAACTCTCCCATCTTATTTTTTAGACTTCTAGCAATTGCATACAAGCATTTTAGAGGCTGTAGTTTATTCATATTAATCTGGCTATTGGTAGGCAGGGGTAATTTGGAATCTTTAAGCTCTATTTGCTCTGTACTCAAGGGCATTTGGGCTACCTTTGAAAGGATATAAACAGGATGGAGTCAGTACAGAGGGTGGCTACTAAAATGGTTAGTGGTCTTCATTATAAAGCATATGTGGACAGACTTAAGGATCTTAATATGTACACCTTAGAGGAAAGGCGGGATTGAGGTGATATGATTGAGACGTTTAAATACCTCCATGGCATAAATGCACAGGGGGAGAGCCTCTTTCGATTGAAAGCAAGTACTGCTACGAGGGGACATGGGATGAGGGTGAAAGGGGATAGATTCAGGAGTGATATGCGGAAATATTTCTTTACGCAAAGAGTGGTGGATTAATGGAATAGTCTCCCAGTGGAGGTGGTAGAGATGAGGACAGTATCTGAATTCAAAAAAGCATGGGACAAACACAGAGGATCTCTAAAGGAAAAAAGGGGACTGTTGTAGTTGTTGATATGGAAGGACAGACTAGATAGGCCATGTGGTCTTTTTCTGTCATCATTTTTCTATTTGTCTATGTTTCTACTTTTGTATTTATTGGAACCTCTCTGCTTATATGCCCTAACTTCTATCTTTTGCTAGTATCCTTCAAGGATACATTGTTCCGAACTATGTGCTCTTGGGTGACTGTCGGCTTTCCCCTATTATCTAGTTTAAAAGCTGCTCTATCTCCTTTTTAAAGGTTAATGCCAGCAGCCTGGCTCCATCTCCGTTAAAGTGTAGCCCATCCCTTTGGAAGAGCCCTTCCTTTCCCCAGAATGTTCCCCAGTTTCTAACAAATCTAAAGCCCTCATCCTTGCACCATCGGCTCATCCACGCATTGAGACTCCAAAGCTCTGCGCATGGAACGGGAAGCATTTCGGAGAATGCTATCCTGGAAGTTCTGGATTTCAACTTCCTACCTAAAAGCCTAAATTTAGCCTCCAGAACCTCCCTACCACATTTTCCCATGTCATTGGTACTGACATATACCAAGACAGCAGACTCCTCCCCAACACTATTTAAGACCTTATCTAGGTGGCGCGTGAAGTCCGGTACCTTCACACCAGGCAGGCATGTTACCAGGCATTCCTCACGTCCACCAGCCATCCACCTATCTACATGCCTAATGATCGAATCACCAACTATAACGGCTGTCCTAATCCTTCTCTCGTGGGCACATGGTCCAGGTGAAACCTTCTCGATGCGAGAGGGTTTTACATCACCTGGAGGACAGGTCCTAGCTACAGGATCACTTCCTGCCACACAGATGCTCTCCTGTCACGTGACCTCTCTCCTCCATGGCAACAGGGATGCTGCCAGACTGGAGGTGGGACTTCAGTACTATATTCCTATAGGTCTTGTCTATGTACATCTCTGTCTTCCTTATGTCCTCCAAGTCTGCTACTCTAGCCTCCAGAGATTGGCCTCGTTCCCTGAGAGCAAAGATCTCCTTACACCTAGTGCACACCTAAGACCCTTCACCAAATGGGAGAAAATCATATATGTGACACTCAGTGCAAAAGACTGCAAAGCCCCCATCACGCTTCTGGACTGCTGTCTGCACCTTAGTTTTAAGGTTGTATTTAGGTATTTAAGTTCTTTACTTACTAAGGGTTGCTAGGGATACTTATATTAATAAAACTATACCTAATACTTTTAATGTGCTTTGTTCACCTGAAGTTTAATTAATCTCAGGTCCTTAATGTATGCCTGATGAGGATAAACAGCTGCACCTGAGAGTGAATATGGTGCCTCCTTTCCTTTATGACGTTTAAGCACCTAAAAAGCAACGATTATCCAAGGGGTGGGTGGGTGGGTGGGTGTCGGGGAGGGATGGAAGGAATGAAGACTTATTAAAAGCTGGCTGCTACATAGTACCTTGTGCTATGCTTCTAAGGTAATCTGTGACCAATTTCCTGGGTGATTCACACAACCCTTGCTTGGATAGAGGGAGTCTTGGGTTCTAAATTTAACCAGAAAGCTCTCTGCTGTGTTTTAAATTTAAACTGAAAGCTCTTTTCTGCTGCTAGGCCCTGACTGATTTAACAAATACACTGGATTCACAGATTAATCAGCTTTAATCTAAAGAATTCCCTTTTCACCAAGATTTAGAAACAGTCCCAGAAGTAAATACTTACAATTGCAAATCTCTCTCCAGAGGTAGCAGTTCCTTTTTGTAGTCCTTCAAGAGGTGGCAGCTGGGTAAAATGCAACCAATAGCTGCTTTGGATGATCTGTGGCACCCAGGCATCCGAGGTGACAAGAGGCCACTGGTGGGCAAACTGAATAAGCCATTCCCTGAACTGCGGGGGGGCCTCGGCTGACGACGATCAGCTGGCTATGCTCCTTAAGACCCTATCAGAAACCCCCACTCGGCTTTGGCTAGGGGGTTGTGCCTTTGGGGTTTTCTCCCTCCATTGTGAGCAGGGAGCTTGGGCCTTAGGTTGCAGCTGGGACAGAAAGTATCTCCGCAGGCGTGAGAGGAAAGCCTTTTTGGTGGGTGCTTTCTTCCACACAGGATCTGCAGTCTTTATGAAGAGCCTGATGAGGGTCACCTGCTCCTTTTCCATCTCTTCAGCCTTTTCCTCCACAGGCTTGCTGGAGAGGTTTTCATCCCAACAGGGGACGTTGGTGATCTTGTCCTGGACCCATTGCTCCAGGTTAGAAGACTGCAACCAGGTCATCAGCCATGTGGCAATCCCCCTGGCTGCCAACTTACTGGCAGATTCAAAGGTGTTGTAAGGCCCCCAGACCATAAACTTTGAGCATTCCTTGCCATGAGCTATGAGATCTCGAAAAGACTCAAAGCGATCCTCGGGGATGAGGGAAGCGAAGTCCATGATGTCCAGCATGACATCCTTGAGGAACATAGCCGTGTAAGTTTGATAGGTCAGGATTCGGGCTATCAGCATGGAACCCTGGAAGCACCTCCTCCCAAAGGAGTCCAAGGTCCACACTTCCTGCATGGGTGGTTCCAAGGAGTGCATTTTGGCACTTTTTGCCGCTTCAACGCAGACTTCACCACATTGAAATTGTGGAGCAATTGAGGCTTCTCGAACCCCGGGGACTTCGGGACACAGTACAGGGTATTGAGCTGGCAGCTGACAGTCGGAAGCATAAGCGATGCCTCCCACAGCTGTAGACGCACCCTCTGCAGGACATGGTAGATGGCAACCATCACTGTCCCCCCGAGAGATAATGGAGGAGTTTCAGTTTCTCTGCCCTCGATTTCCTCTTCTGATTCTAGAAAAAAGGGGATGGTCTTGGCCAGGTCCCGAACACAATTCTGGAAGGACATGTCTTCCAGAGGCGACTTCTGCTGATCAAGAGAGGACAATGGGTCAGACGGGAGATCCTGGGCTCAAAGAATCAACACAGTCTATTCTGCCTCAGTTTCCCATTCTGATTCCTAGAGGAAGTCGAAGTAGTGCAGAGTTTCCTTTGAACGCCGACTACATGACTCAGGAGAGATGGACGTTGATGGTCCCCTTTGCACCTGGCATGCTGATGGCGATGCCCTGGGTCCTCGGACTCTGACACACTGGAGAGAGGATGGCTCCAACACTGGTATTGATACCAGTCTCCAAACTGATGTCCCAGTCATGGTAGGAGGGCAAGGGTCTCCAGGATCGGCTGGAAGGAGTGCAGTGATGATGCACTCTGCACCATGAAGCCTGCATTCCACAGGGCTTCCACCGCCGCCAGGTGAGCTTCTAAGGCTTGTAGGCATTCCTTCAGAACCACCACCGATGAGGACATCGATGCCACAGCTACGGACATCACCAGTGAACCCTCGGGTGGGGATTCCATGATCAGAGGAGCATCGGGAGACATCAGGCAGCCCTCCTGGCACTGGAAATAGACTCCGCCATTCAGGTTGGTCCTCCAACCAGGGAAGCTTTGTCAGCCATTTCCGGCCCTCACTATCCATCTCGCGGCGAGAGGTGCTGCAATGGTGCTACACACGGATTTTCTCCTTGTGTTCCCCTTTTGATGAAGATGGGGTCTCTGTAGAGGGCCACCCCTCTCCGCTTAAACCCTTCTGCTCCAACTGAGCCGTCTGCTCTTGTCTGTTGGCCACCACAGGCATGGACAATGGGGTCAGTGCTGAGGATGCTGAATCAGATGAGCCAAAGAGGGACTCCTTCTGCTTTTCATGACCATTCAGCTCTCGACGCATCATCTGCAAGCAGAGTTCGCAGGACACCAGCTGGTGGTTGGGTTCAAGGAACTGCAAGCACCAATTATGGCAGTCAGTGGCAGAAATTGTTTTGCTACATTTGGTGCATTTTTTAAAGCCACTAACTGGCTTAGACATGCCAAAAAAGACCACCTTGGCAAAATCAAACTGAAAAATGGCTGTGGGTGGGAAAAGCCCTCAAAGGGAAAAATAATGGCAAGATGTGGGAAACAAAGAGAGAAAACTATAGAAAAAAACACCCACAGAGTTAGAAAAAGGTTACCAGATGACAGGCGGGTAAAAAAAACGAGCAAAAGCTCAGCCACTAAGGCAAGAAATTAAAACTTTCTTCCGGACTGCAGGAACATGTCCTAGGGGCTCCAAGGAAAAAAGAAGACTGGAGAATATGATGCTGGGGAGCATTCTGTGCATGGCTCCATCGGTGACATCACCCATACATGGAGGATTCATTTTCTGCTTGTTCACAGAAAAAAAAAACCTAACCAACAAAGTGAAATTAGACCTTACCTGCTAATTGGCATTCCTTGAGTAACTCCAGTCCAGTCCCGCACCTCTGGGTAGTCGCCCTCTTCCAGCAGCTTGGAGACTGAGCATGTCATCTTTTGATGACATCAGTGTACTTAGGTTGTTATAGCAAAGTGTCCGCAACCAATAAAACCAGGAGTCTATTTACTAAGATTCAAACCAATTTATTTGTGCACAGTCTCAGGCACTTGTCACATTCAAAATGGTCTGAGCATGGAGTCCAGCAAAACAACAGCTTTTATACCTTTCTTCATTAGTTCTACACAGACAAACTCCTCATTGGTCCCGGTGGCCCCCTCCACTTCCCTCCAATGGGGACCGCCGACCAGGCATAACACCTGTTCCCTCCCGCTCAGGCCTTCCTAGCCATGGCTCAGTTTCTAGACATAATACATTCTGCCTTACTTTCTGCTTACAAGGTCACTCTGAAGCACAGAAACTGTGTGAAAGCAAGATACTGAAATACATCTGTGAATAACATAACAAGCTCAATAGAAAATTCTTGCATTCTTATCAAAGCAGTTTAAAGCAGTTTTCTACTTCTCCTGGCTTTCAGCTCTGCTCAGCTATAATATTCTAAAGTGGGGGTTGGGGACTCAGGCCTAACATACAGGCCTCTGCTACGTAACCTACTTTTACAGGCTATTCTAGGCCATAGCCTATCACATTCCCCCCTTTGATTATTCTCACCCGCAAGTGAGAAAGGGTGTGAATCAAATCACACATATGGTACTTTAGACTAGGGTGGAGGGATCACTCCGTGGTATAGGGTAGTAGTCCCACATTGCTAACATCCGTGTAGCTGCCTTACGGTCAATAATACTATCAATGGTTGAGTTTAACATACGCAAGCATAAGGGGAGGAAACATGGGATACATAAGCAAACAGCCACAATCAATAATGCAATCAATACAAGTGTCTTCAGGCCGCCCATTCCTGAAAACCAAGAACCAAACCAGCCATCAAGTTGCAAGCCATGCCAAGTCTGGACTGGGACATAAGTTTGCTTTCTCATGTGATTGGCTATGTCTTCTACAACTTGCCCTTCATTATCAATTTGTAAACAACAGTTAGTTAAATTAAGCTTGCCACATACTCCTCCTTCAGCTGCAAGCAGATAATCTAATGCTAAGCGGTTCTGGTAAATGGCTGTACGCATCTGTGTGGCTTGTTCCCATGTCCCACAACAATAAGAACCATTCCTATTAATAGCAGTACATGTATGAGAGGTAGCAGCACATGTATTAGAGGTAGCAGCACATGTACTAGAAGTAGCAGCACATGTACTAAGGTTCAAGAAAACTGGTCTTGTGGGATCTGACAGTTGGCGAGTAGCATTCAAAAGAGCTCCATCGGCTACCGCAAGAATGAAACAACAACAGTTAGTAAGCATCATGATCATAGTCTCTAATGATTGATAGAGGTAGGTAATGGTTGATTGAGGTAGGTAGATAAGGATTGATAAAGTCTGAAATGTAAATAATGCAAAACTGGAGGACGGCTCTTTCTTTGATATCCAGGAGCAGGTTGGCAAAGTCTTTACGATGATGGATCTTTTCTTCGCAGCATGAGTCGCAACAGTGATGCAGGATTAGCGATCGAGGTCCAGGGGCGACTCTCAGAAACTGCTGCTGGTTTCACTCGACTGTGGTGGATCCAGGAGTCGATTTCTGCCACTTTAACTGCTGTTGGGGTTGATAGCAAAACGATATATGGCCCTTTCCAATGAGGCGCCAACGGTGTCTTCTTCCACTCTTTTACCCACACCGAGGCTCCAGGCCATAGCCTATCCAGGCCATAGCCTATCACAAGGTGGCCGGATCCTCCTTCCACCCCCAGTAACCTACTGACACAGCAGACTCAAAAGAACATAAAATAAGTAGGCAAATAAGTACCCAACAAACCCAACAAACAGACTAACTGTTCAACCTGAGTCCCGTCCCCCCCCCACCAAGGGAGGGGCCTCTTTATCCCCCGAACAAAAGGGCTTACCTGTGGACTGCTGAGGGCCAAACACATGGCCAACCATAGACGCTGCTTGTAGTTAAACAACAACGGACTGAGGGACCGCAGTACTGCCAGAAACTTCACTGTGTCCCTCAGGATCTCTGATCCCCTCCAACCCCTGAACCATACAACTTCCTGCTACACTTCTTCAGGTCTGGGGTCGCGTGACTAATCCCTTTGGACTCAACTGGGCATGTTCCGGGACTGGACTGGAGTTACTCAAGGAATGCCAATTAGCAGGTAAGGTCTAATTTCACTTTCCTTATCGTCCCTCCAGTCCAGTCCTGCACCTCTGGGATGTAACAGAGAAGTTCTATCAACGGGAGGGACCCGCGATTCCGGCCTGAAGCACCACCATTCCAAACCCAGTGTCCTTGCCGCCTGTACCCGTAAACTATAATGTCTTGCAAAGGTATGAAGGTAAGACAAGGTGGCTGCCCTCCAATCTTGGCTGGTGTAACAACCGAAGGCTCTGCAGACGAAGCCGCCCAGAGCTCTGGCCGTATGCACTTGCAATCCCACTAGCACTGAACTACCCTTCAAGCCGCATGCCGAGGCAATAGCCTCCTTAATCCGCCGGGGAGTGGATGCTTTGGCCACTGCCTCACGCTTGCGCGGCCTTTTGAGCAAACCAACTACCGAGCCGATATCCTAAACAGGGCTATCCTCCTTAAATAATGGTGCAGTACTCTCCGTACAGGCAAGCAACACAAGTGCAGATCCATATTTTCTTCCCGCCCGCCAGAGAGTGCTGGCAGGGAGATTGACTGATTCATGAAAAACCTGAAAACCAACCTTTGGCAAAAAAGGAAGGAACTGGCCTGAGAGCCACCAGCTTCTTCGAGATGGATAGGAAGGGTTCTCTGCAAGAGAAAGCCTGAAGCTCTGAAATTCTCCGACCAAGCCAACTGCCACCAGAAACCCTGTCTGAAGAGACAAAACGTTTGGGAAGTATTTGACAAAGGTCCAAAACCTCCTTTGCCCATGCCGCCAGCACTAGATTAAGATCCCAAGAAGGAACGAAGGAACAAATCAGCGGGCAGATATGCATTACCGTTTTCCCGGGACTGTACCATGTCTGAGTGTGCTCCCAAAAATACACCTTGGAGCCTGCCCCATAACATGAGATGGCTGCTACCTGTACCCACCAGGAACTTGCAGCCAAAGCCTTCTCAAGGCCCAACTGCAGCCAGGCTAACATGTCTGACCCTGAAGCCGACAATGCTTCTCTGCGTACCCATCCTAACACCATGCTCCAGATCTGCAAAAGAGAGAGAATGAAGGGTGGACCTCTTCCTGGCCCTCCGCAATGTTGTGATACCTGGCCCTGAAATCGCTCCCCCTCAACCGATCCTTCTGAAGAGCTAGGCCATAAGCGAGACTCAATTCACCTGGGGCCTGCGCAAAGGCCCCCGAGTCCATAGGTCCTCTTGACCCGGCAGCCGCCACGGACGATCCACCCGTAACCGTACCAGGTCTGCCTACCAAGAGCGCCTCGGCCATTCTGGGACAATCAGGATGCCCCACACCCCCTCATGAGCCTCGATCCACTGCACTATCCGGCCTATGAGTGCCCACGGCAGGAAACACACATAGAAGACCTTCTGCGAGCTGTCCCCGCATGAGGGCCTCGAGGACCTCCAACATCTTGTCTCTTCTCCTGCTAAAAAAGTCTGCTCGTTTTGGCAAATCACTATGTTGCCGGAGGGCTATGATCGGCCCCATCTGCTCGCCCCTTTAAAGAAGACCTCTTGGCAAAAACTACCATTTCCCGGGACTACCTCCCGTGGCCACCAGAAGCCACCCCAGTGTCTACTTCCACAATGTGTGCTGCCGACAGCGCTTGAAGATGCTCTCCTGAACATAGAAGCCACGCCTCCATTTCTTCCCAGAGGGCCATGCTGCCCGTTCCTCCTTGCTAATTTATATAGGTCACAACACTTGCGGTGCCCAAGAAAACCCGGATGGCCCTCCCGGCAACTCCGGCAGGACAGTCCGGAGTATCAGAGTTATAGCTCTCACTTTGCACAGATTTATGGATCACCCGGCTCCGAGTGGAGTCCACTACGCTGGGCAAAATGCCCTTTGCAGTGAGCTCCCCATCTTGAAGGACTTCTGACCGCTGTTAGCAGGATCTCGCCTAGAGCCTTCAAGGTCATCTCCGCTGCCAACTTTGCTGGCTCTTACCACCACCAAAGGAGATAGAGCAGCTTTTAAACTAGATATTAGGGGAAAGCCGACAGTCGCCCAAGAGCAAATGGTTCGGAAGAATGTATCCTTGAAGGATACTATCAAAAGCAGAGAGGTTCCACAAAAGAGTAAAGTAGCCCAAATGCCCTCAAGTATGGAGCAGACACAGCTTAAAGATCCCAAATTACCCATGTCTAACAATAGCCAAATTAATATGAATAACATACAATCTCTAAAATGCTTGTATGCAAATGCTAGAAGTCTACAAAATAAGATGAATATATAGCACTAAATGAAAGGTTAGATATGATTGGAATATCAGAGACATGGTGGAAGGAGGACAACCAGTGAGACACTGTGATACATGGGTACAAACTATATCGTAATGATAGAGCTGATCAAATTGGTGGAGGGGTTGCTCTCTATGTTAGAGAGGGCATTGAGTCAGAAAGGATTAAAGTTTTGCAGGAAACAAAATTTTCTGTAGAATCTATATGGATTGAAATTCCATGTAAAAGGGGGAAGGCGATGGCAGTGGGGGTGTACTATCGAGCGCCTGGCCAGAATGACCAAAAGGATGATGAAATGCTCAAAGAAATCAAGGAAGCTAACAAAAGTTACAGCGCAGTAATAATAATGGGTGATTTCAATTACCCTGATATCGACTGGGTTAGTGTCACGTCAGGACATGCTAGAGAGATAAAGTTCCTAGATGAAATAAATGACTGCTTCTTGGAGCAGCTGGTTCATGAACTGAACAGAGGGGAAGCCATATTAGACTTAGTCCTTAGTGGAACACCAGATCTAGTGCAAGAGATAAGGGTGTTGGGGCCACTTGGCAATAGTGATCATAGCATGATCGCCTTTGATTTAATAAGTGGAGGAGGGATAGTAAGGAAATCTACAGTATTACCTTTTAACTTTCGAAAGGGAGACTATGATAAAATGAGGAAAACAGTTAAGAAAAAACTAAAAGGAGCAGTTGCAAAGGTTAAAGACGCACATCAAGCTTGGGTGTTGTTGAAAAAAATACTATTTTGGAAGCCCAGACCAGCTGTATTCCACGCTTTAAGAAAAGTGGAAGGAAGTCCAAAAAACTGCCAGCATGGTTTAAAGGTGAGATCAGAGAGGCTGTTGTTGCCAAAAAATCATCTTTCAGGAAATGGAAAAAATAGCCAAACGACGAAACCTGGAAACAGCACAAGCACTGGCAAGTCAAATGCAAGGCATTAATAAGGCAGGCAAAGGGAGAATTTGAGAGGAAGCTTGCTGCAGAAGCAAAAACACGAAATAAAGACCTTTTCAAGTACATTTGTAGCAAAAAACCTGTGAGAGAGTCAGTTGGTCCATTAGATGATAAAGGGGTTAAAGGAGCACTGAGAGGAGACAAGGCGATAGCGGAGAAACTGAATGAATTTTTTGCTTCGGTCTTTACTGAGGAAGATGTAGGGATGTTACCCATGACTGAAGTGGTATTTAAAAGTGCGGAAGAATTGAAGGAAATATCGATACATCGGGAAGATGTATTACAACTATTAGATAAACTGAAGAGTAGCAAATCACCTGGGCCAGATGGTATACATCCAAGGGTGTTGAAAGAACTGAAATATGAGATTGCAGACCTGCTATTAGTAATCTGTGAACTAACATTAAAATCATCTCTAATACCTGAAGATTGGAGGATCGCCAGTGTAACACCAATTTTTAAAAAGGGTTCCAGGGGTGATCCGGGAAACTACAGACCGGTGAGCCTGACATCAGTACCGGAAAAAATGGTAGAAACCATTATAAATTTATTTATCTGTATTTATTTTATTTATTTATTTTATTTATTTATTATTTATAAAGAATAAAATTACTCAGCATGTAGATAGTCATGACCTAATGGGAGACAGCCAACATGGCTTTAGACAAGGAAGATCTTGTCTTACTAATCTGTTATGTTTTTTTGAAGGAGTGAATAAACAGGTGGACAAAGGTGAGTCGGTTGATATAGTGTATCTGGACTTTCAGAAAGCCTTTGTTAAGGTCCCTCATCAGAGACTTTTGGCAAAACTAAAGAGTCATGGGATAGGAGGCAGTGTACTATTGTGGATCAGGAACTGGTTAAAAGATAGAAAGCAGAGGGTAGGGCTAAATGGCCAATTTTCCCAATGGAGAAAGGTGAATAGTGGTGTACCCCAGGGATCTGTGCTGGGTCCGCTGCTTTTTGACATATTCATAAATGACCTGGAAAGTGGAATAACGAGTGAGGTTATCAAATTTGCAGATGACACAAAACTATTTAAATTTGTTAAAACCCAAGAGGATTGTGGAAAATTGCAAGAGGATCTTGATAAATTAGAAGACTGGGCATCAAAATGGCAGATGAAATTTAATGTGGACAAGTGCAAGGTTATGCACCTAGGGAAGAACAACCCAAACTATGGTTACATGATGCAAGGCTCCACATTAGGAACCACCACTCAGGAAAAAGATTTAGGCGTCATTGTGGATACCATGTTAAAACCCTTGGCCCAGTGTGCAGCGGCGGCCAAGAGAGCAAAGAGAATGCTAGGTATGATAAGGAAAGGAATGGAAAATAAAACAAAAGATATTATAATGCCTCTATATCGTTCCATGGTGAGACCGCACCTTGAATATTGTGTGCAATTCTGGTCACCGTATCTTAAGAAGGATATAGCGATTTTAGAAAAGGTTCAGAGAAGAGCCACCAAAATGGTAATGGAAGGATACTCCTATGAAGAAAGGCTAAAAGGTTAGGGCTCTTTAACCTGGAAAAGAGACGGCTGAGGGAAGATATGATAGAAGTCTATAAATTAATGAACGGAGTGGAACGGGTAAACGTAGATCGATTTTTTACCTTATCAGAATATAGAAAGACTAGGGGACATGCAATGAAGCTACAGGGTAAACTATTTAAGACTAATAAAAGAAAATATTTTTTCACTCAACGTGTAATCAAACTCTGGAATTTGTTACCAGACGATGCAGTAAAGGCTGTTAGTGTAGCTGGGTATAAAAAAGGTTTGGACAAGTTCCTGGAGGAAAGGTCCATAAACCATTATTAAGAAGTGACCCAGGATATCAATGCTTGACCCAGTACAAGCATTGTGGAACCTGTGTCTTTTGGGGAAACTGCTAGGTACTTGTGACCTGGATTGGCCACTGTTGGAAACAGGATACTGGGTTTGATGGACCTTGGTCTGACCCAGTATGGCATATCTTATGTTCTTATGTTCTCTCTGGTCTCCATGGGCAGAGCAGCCACTGCGAAAGGGGATGTCACCGGTGTGACCACCTGCATAGTAGCCCTCTCAGTAACTGTCGCATGTGTGCTCCTGCCCCTGGCACGAGGTTGAGAGTCGCTGCCATGGCACCGAGCAGCTGAAGAAAATGCCACACTGTGGGAGCCTCCCAAGGCAGAAAATTGACGCACCAGCTGCTGCAATCCCTGTGCTCAAAGCAAGGAGAACTAACCTTCCCCTTGCGGGCAGTGCGCCCCGAGGTACTTGAAGGTACCAAGCGATTCTTGGCCCATTTGACCAGCCATCCGAGACTCTGCCAAAGGCCACCACCTTGCCAACGCCAACTTGCTCTTGCTCTGCGCTTTTGCGCGTATAAGCCAGCCGTCGAGGCAAGGGTGGACCAGAAAGACTCTGCAAGAATTATATAACTCTTGCTGTAACTTGCTGGCTTTCGCTTCGGGACTTCGCCTGAATCAGCCAGTCGTGGAGACATGGGTACCCTAAGACCCGTTACTTGCGGCACGCTGCAACCAGCACCACCATGAACTTGGAGAATGTAATGTGGCATTGTCGCTAGCACAATGGTACTGCCTGAAACCGCCGTGAGAAGCAAACTGTTGATGTTCCAGCCTTATAAGGAAGTGTAGATATGCCTCAGTGAGGTCGAGGAAAGTCAGGAACTCCCTGCTCCCCACCGCCATTATTTATGGGCCACCACACTTGTCTGTGAAAACGTGGCCCTCTCAAACCCCTGCCTTCTCGCTTGAGGATGAGAAGAGGCCAAAACAAACCTTTTTTTTTTTAAACCACAAAATAGTCTAAGCACCCATCCGACCCGTACTGGACCTTGGGAACTTGCAGAGGCCTTAACTGCCAACATCTAGTCATGGTGTCTGGAACCACTATGGCCTTGACGCATGCCTTGCAAGGGGACTGCCAAATGGACGGGCCCACCAGTCTGGCCAATTCCAGTTCGTAGCCCCACAGAGTACTACTAGTACCCACTGGTCTGTCATGATCTGGAACCATCTTAAATTTAATAGATATTACTCCATAGGAAACAAACACTTAAATCAAAGTGAGATAAATTTTGTTACTCCACGGTGGACTTCATTTTATGGGCAATATTTATTTAAACAACAGGAGGTCTCAGACCCATTCGTGCGCTCTAGCTAATGCTTGATTGAAAGTCTAGCATTGGCGCATGGTAACATCAACGACCAACCTGAACGTTTTATTCTTTCTTTTTTATCTTGCTCATAAAGCCCCGATTCCCCACCGCTTATGTATCTAAACTGCTGATACTATTAAAATTTAAAGAAGCTCTTAGCTTTTTGATGCTTTGTATCGTCTTTCTCTTGATGCTTTGTATCTTTTGCCTCTACGCCTCCCCCAGCACCTTTGTAGTGTTTCACCCCGCTAGGAGTTTCATCAGGAGGGTCTAAAAATATGCAGAAAAAATGTAAAAACATCAATGTCACTGAGCTTTAAACCAACTACCCACTGTGATACGAAGGCATTGTGTATTTTAAAATTCAATCAGAACATCAAGAGTATCTATTAAATAAACAGATGGTTTGACTCACTCAATTTACTGCTGCCTGCATTTCATCTCAATTTCTTCTAGTAGCAAAAAACCGTATATTTTTAGACCCTCCTGCATATTTTTAGACCCTCCTGATGGAACTCCTAGCGGGGTGAAACGCTACAAAGGTGCCGGGGGAGGCGTAGAGGCAAAAGATACAAAGCATCAAGAGAAAGACGATACAAAGCATCAAAAAGCTAAGAGCTTCTTTAAATTTTAATAGTATCAGCAGTTTAGATACATAAGCGGTGGGGAATCGGGGCTTGTTTGTTTCATTACCTCAGCTCAAGCGGCCCACACTGCTATCCAAATCTGGCAAAGTACACCAAACAGGGACCTC
Source organism: Ichthyophis bannanicus (assembly GCA_033557465.1). Classification (NCBI taxonomy): domain Eukaryota; kingdom Metazoa; phylum Chordata; class Amphibia; order Gymnophiona; family Ichthyophiidae; genus Ichthyophis; species Ichthyophis bannanicus. The sequence continues at coordinate 497,184,836 of CM066035.1, forward strand.
AACAACCTGGACTTGTCTGTCACCAAGTGACCCACTCAAGGCCACATGAAGTGCCAAGACGAAGCACCGGTCCCCCAGCTCCAGCCAGTGCTCTACCCACTAGTCCATTCTTCCACTTCCTAACTGGGTTGGTGCCTATTCCAACTCCTGGATCCTGGGCCTCCCACCAAGTGTCAGCAATTTCCATTTCACCTCGGTCACCCTGTCAAAATCCCAGATTCTGCTCTTCAGATAAGGCAGAACAGTATCTCCAGCACGTACGGATGGATCAGTTAAAGGAATGCTAGTAGGAATTGAACCCTAGCCCAGATGGTTATTAAGCCAGTGTACTAACCGTGAGGCTACTCCTCCACATAGACCCGAACTAGTAAAGCCACAAATGGCCTTTGCCGGCATCCTGCGAGCCATCCGCCGTGGTCCACATAAGAACCCTTCAGCCCTGCAGCTCCTGGGACCGAGGCATTTTTTTTTAACTTCCCCCTGAGAAAAATGGAGTTACAGTTAGAAGGCAGCAGGCAGCTAACAAAACAATAGAGTGCGCTGTAAAAGACGCCCCGGCATACGAGGCCACTCTCACTCTGTTCCCCTTATACCTGAAACGAGACCAGATAGGAAAAAGTATAGTTACTCACTTGTAACAGGTGTTCTCCAGGGACAGCAGGAATCAGTCCTCACTTATGGGTGACATCGGAACCGACACAGCCCGCGCGGAGCAATTCGCCAGCTTTCAAAGAAAGCCTTGGGATTGCTGCCATGCATGTGTGGTCCTCTTCCCACCCAAGGGTGCCATCTTGCTCAGTCAGGCCCCCAAGTTAAAGCCCGACTAAGCAGAAGGCAAGTGAAGGACAAAAATAGCAACTCTTTAGGGGAGGTGAGAGGGTAGTGAGGACTGATTCCTGCGGTCCCTGGAGAACACCTGTTACAGGTGAGTAACTACACTTTCTCCAGGAACAAGCAGGAAGTCAGTCCTCACTTATGGGACTCCCCAGCTACAGGCAACCGAGCCTGTAACCCAAAAACACCTCCGCGAGTCTGTGAGCAGAAGTCGATGCCCGGAGGAGTCCCAGTCTTCGGGTCCCTGGGGCGAAGCTCTCGGTAGCCGTTGAAGAAGGGTCAGAGGGCAGAAGCTGCTTATACCCCGAATAGATTACAGAGTACAGCCTGGCTGAAGGCGCTGTCCCAGTGAGGCTCCCACTCCAGGCAGTAGTGGACAGTGAAAGTGTTCGCTGAAGACCAGGTCGCAGCCTGGCAGATGTAGTTAGAGGCAATGAGCGCAGGCCTTGGCTCGGTCGCTGTGCGCGGTGACCCGTCGATCCAGTGGGGCGCCAACCTTTGCCTGGGCGAAAGCGATGCAGTCTGCCACCCAGACAGAGATAGTGTGCTTGGTGACTGCCTGCCCCAGGCGATTGGGGTTGTAGGAGACAAAAAGCCGATCGGACTTGCGATGATCCTGGGTATGCTAAAGGTAGAAGGCAAGAGCCCTCTTGTAGTCGAGTGTATGCAACACCGCCAATGCCTAGTCGGCATGCGGTCTCGGGAATAAGGTCGGTAAGACTATCTCCTGGTTGAGATGAAAGTCCAAGACCACCTACAGAGAAACCTGGGATGAGTGCGGAGGACCACCCTGTTGCCATAGAACCTGGTGTATGGAGTCTCAGCCATGAGGGCTTGAAGTTCGCTGACTCGGCGAGGCAATGTCAAAGCCACCAGGAAGACCACCTTCCAGGAAAGATGCCAAAGCGAGCACATCACCATTGGCTTGAAGGGTGCCCGCATGAGCTGCATCAGCACCACGTTGAGGTCCCACTCCACCAGCGGAGGCCAGACAGGAGGCTTGGAAAGCAGTAGACCTCGCATGAAGCGAGAGACCAAGGGCTGCCCAAGAGGGGTTTTCTCTCGACGGGGAGGTGGTTTGCCAAACTGGCGCTCAGGTGTACCCTGACCGAGTTGGATTTCAGCCCTGCCTTTGAAAAGTGGAGGAGGTACTGGAGGATCCACTTAATAGAGCAGGAGAATGGGTCGATCTGAAGCTCGGAGCACCAAGTCGAAAAAGATCGACACTTAAAGGCTTATGCCCATCTCGCTGAGTCCTTCCTCGCCGTACAGAGGATCTCCTCAAAATCCTCTGGGAGACGCAGTGGAGCTAAGGCCACCCGTTCAGCTGCTAAGCTACGAGGGAACACCCGACCCTCCTCTTGCGTCAACAGGACTGGGGGCTTGGAAGAGAGCCTGAGCAGAAGCGGGAACCGAGGCTGTCGGGACCATGAGGATCACTGAAGCTCTGTCCCGCTGAGCCTTGTGGAGGGTCCTCGCAATGAGGACCCATGGCTACATGGCTAACCTGTTGTCAGTCTGCACGAGCACTGACTCCCCCCTCAGATGGTCTTCGAAGGCCCTCAGGGCCCATCAGACAGCCCGGAACTCAAGCAGGTTGATCTGATGCCGAGACTCCTCGGTCGACCACTGCCCCTGTGTGCACAATGCGCCGCAGTGGGCTCTCCACCCCAGCAGGGAAGCATCCGTCATTAGGACGAGCTCGTGCTGTGGGATCTGGAAGGGCATTTCCCGAAGGAGACTTCAGAGGCCCCGCCACCAACCCAGGGAATCATAGAGACTGCGGATACCTGGATAGGGTCTCCAAGATGGCCGAAGGCCTGGCTCCATTGTGCCCTGAGGCACCACTGGGCAGTCCGCAGGTGCATGCGGGCGTGGGGGACCACATGGACGGTGGAAGCCATATGCCGAGGAGGCGCAGCATCTCCCTCACCATAACCCAAGCCCTGTTTTGGATGTGGGACGCCACGGCCCGAATGCGGTCTGCTCGGTCCGGGGGAAGGAAGACGGTCGCCCGCACAGTGTCAAGGCATGCGCCAATGAACTTCAGGGTCTGCACCGGCTCGAGGTGGGACTTGGAGAAGTTGACCAGGAAGCCGAGGCACTCGAGGAGAAAGATCATGCGCGACGCCGCCAGGTGGGCTTCGCTGATTGAGGACCCCGTGACGAGCCAGTTGTCGAGGTAGGGGAAGATGGGTATGTCCAGCCGACTGAGGGAGGCAGAGGCCACGGAGAGGCACTTTGTGAAAACCCAAGGTGCAGACGCAAGCCCAAAGGGGAGCACTCTGTACTCGTAGTGTTTCCCCTGCACCCTGAAGCACAGGTATTGCCTGTGCTGGGGGTGAACTAGAATGTGGGCGTAAGCATCCTTGAGGTCCAAGGAGCATAGCCAATCGCCCTGCTGAAGGAAGGGCAGCAGGATGCCAAGCGATAACATTTTGAACTTTTCCCGCACCAGGAACCTGTTGAGGTTTCTGAGGTTGAGGATGGGGTGCCGGCCCCCTGTCTTTTTCGGGACAAGAAAGTAGCGAGAGTAGAACCCCTGAACTCGATGGTGCCACGGTACCTTCTCGACCGCTTGTTAGGCGAGGAGGTTGGACAGTTCCTGCTGCAAGAAAGTCTGGTGCACGAGGAGCCGAGTAGGCTCCGCTGGGGAAAAGGGAGGAGGGCACCTGTCCAGGCAGAGACAGTATCCATCTCGGATTACCCAGAGGACCCAGGTATCCGACGTGATTGACACCCACTCCGGGTTGAACAGGGTCAGGCGTTCCGCCACTGGCGGAAGAGCTGCCGGGGGGGCAAGAGGCTATGCCGACGGTGTCAAACCCCTGCGTAGGCTGGGGTGGCGCCAGTGGTTGGGCTTTAGGCCCTTTAGGCTTACGGTGGCCATGTACACCTCCCTTGCCCTGTGTGCTTGGAGCCGGTGCAGAGGTGGGCAGGAAAGGCGGGTAACCCCGGTAAGGGAGCCCCTTCCTTTGGAAGAACAGCTTTTTGGACTGCTGTTTCTTCCTAGGGAGGGAGGAGGTTTTGCGCGAGAGATGAGTTTGAGTCACGACTCCATTTCTATCTCAGCGGCCTTATCCTCTATCGGTTTACCGAACAGTTGTTCACCAAGGCAAGGGATGTCCAGGAGCTTCTCTTGGATCCACTGCTCCAGGTCCGAAGACTGGAGCCATGCCTGTCACCGGGCCCCGATGCCGGCCACCGCCACCTGGGCATAGGACTCAAACCCCTCATATGCAGCACGGGAGAGGTACTTCGAACAGTCTGCGAAGGATTTAAGGAGGGTTTGGAACCTTAGGAGGGGTTCTCCCCTGAGGCCTGCAGCGAAACCGCCGAGCTCCTTGGTGAGGTCCCACAGGAACATGCCCATATAGAGTTGGTATGCCTGGATACGGCAAGCAAGCATGGAACCCTGATAGATCTTACACCCCAGAGCATCGAGGGCTCTCGACTCCCTATCTGGGGGGACCAAAAAGTGAGACTTCGGGCTCTTTTGCTCTCGCATCGCCGACTCCACAACCATGAAGGTGTGCGGGAGCTGGGTCTTCCAGAACCCTGGGCCACGCTGAACTCTATACATGGCGTCAAGGCACTTGCTCACAATGGGGACCGAAGCAGGAGTCTCCCACATGCAGAGGAGCAGCCTTAACAATATGGGGGGAACCGGGACAGTAAGAGATTCCTAAGGTGGGGACTCGTACTGTAAAATATCGAGCTCCTCAGCTCGCGGTTCCTCTTGTCTGCTTAGGAGAACAGCGGAAGGAATAACCACGGCCTACCAGATGATAATTAAAATCCTTTATTGAGGACCCATATCATTGATGTTATGCTGGAATTGTATCCAATGTGATACCAGCGGGGCTGTGATAATTTGTCTTTTGACACAACTTTTATGTTCCTGAATACGAGTCTTAACAGGACGTATAGTTTTACCGACATACAGAAGAGAGCAGGGACAGATGATGACATACACAACATGTGTGGACAGACAGTTGGTTTAGGCTCGTAATGGATATTGTGCTTTAGTAGAGGGATGCGTGAAGCAATCTTTCATTATAATAGCATGTTTACAAATGGAACATTTGTTACATCTATAATGTCCCTTTTCTTCCCGTGTGAATGTAGAGACCAGAGGCATAAACGAAGAGACCAACATATCGCCCAGATTACATTGTCTACTATGCGCTATTGTAAGATGTTGGTTTGCAAAGCAAGGGCGTGTTTGTAGGATATGCCAATGGGCTCTTAGGATCCTTTGTATTTTGGAAGAAAGGTAAGAAAACCGGAGTACACAAACAAACTTATCACTAGAGTGTTTATTTTTAGGCAAAAGTAACTGCGATCTAGAGGAAGACCTAGCCTGTTCTAGACCCTTTTGAACACATTCCCTCGGATAGCCTCGATTGTAAAATCGCGCTGCCATATGAGAGGATTTTTCTTTAAAATCGTCAGAAGGAGCTTGTTGCTGTCAGTGGGTTTTCACAATAGTCATCTGAAGAAGAACCTACCCCTATCACAATTTTTACGGCTGCGGCATCTTTGCTCCAACACTGACGATTTTAAAGAAAAATCCTCTCATATGGCAGTGATAAGTTTGTTTGTGTACTCCGGTTTTCTCACCTTTCTTCCAAAATACAAAGGATCCTAAGAGCCCATTGGCATATCCTACAAACACGCCCTTGCTTTGCAAACCAACATCTCGACACGCTTGCCCCATCCACCCCACGTCCCGTCCGACGTTCTGTTCCCCAGTCCTGGCTTTCTTCCACAACCCGCTACTTACGCATCTGTGCCCGCTCTGTTGACGTGCCTGGACCAAAGCCCGCTCCCCGGAAGACCTCCTACACTTCAAATTCATGCTTGGCTCCTTCCAATCAGCCATAGCACTTGCCAAACAAGATTACTACATCCATCTGACTAACTCCCTTGCTTCTGATCCTCGCTGCCTCTTTAATACCCTCAATTCCCTCTTTAAGGTGCCCCCCACCTCCGGTCCCGACCTCCCTCTCCACCCAAACCCTAGCCGACTACTTCCATGACAAAATCCACAAAATTACCCTCCAATTCCCCACTTCCTCATCTACCTCTCCCCTCCCCAATTCTCCCCCCTCATCCATACCTCTTCTTCTACCCTCCCCTCCTTCCCTACGATCTCTGAAGACGAAACCGCACTCCTTCTTTCCTCCTCCAAACCCACTACTAGAATGAGCAGTCCATTGCCGCTGCCTCAACTTCCTCACCTCCCAGGCCTTCCTGGACCCACTACAATCTAGCTTCTGTCCCCTACACTCCACTCAAACAGCTCTTAAAAAAGTCTCCAGTGACTTGTTCCTGGCTAAATCTAAGGGCCTCTACTCTATCCTCATCCTTCTCGACCTCTCCGCTGCCTTTGACACTGTTGACCACAATCTTCTCCTCGCCACCCTCTCCTCGCTTGGTTTCAAGGGATCTGTACCAGCCTGGTTCACCTCCTACCTCTCCCATCGCTCCTTCAGCGTATGCTCCGGTGGCTCCTCCTCCTCCCCCACCCCGCTCCATGTCGGTGTACCCCAGGGATCCATCTTAGGCCCCCTCCTTTTCTCCCTCTATACCCAATCCCTTGGTGCGCTTATCTCCTCCCATGGCTTTCAGTACCATCTCTATGCCGATGACTCCCAAATCTACCTGTCTACACCTAATATCTCTCCAGCAATCCAGACCAAGATCTCTGCCTGCCTTTCTGACATCGCTACCTGGATGTCTCACCGTCGCTTAAAACTAAACATGGCCAAGACCGAACTCCTGGTCTTTCCACCCAACTCCTCCCCTCCTCTTCCCCCTTTATCAGTCTCCGTGGCTGGATCTACGATCCTTCCTGTTCCCTCGGCCCGCAATCTAGGGGTTATCTTCGACACCTCTCTCTCCTCCACACATATTCAACTTGTAGCTAAGACCTGCCGCTTCTTTCTCTACTAGTAGCCTAGTGGTTGGGGCAAGGTACTTCAGGCCAGAAGGTCGGGGGTTCAAATCCCACTAGAGGACAGCAACCTTGGGCCGGAAGGACTGGGGTTTCTAGTCCCACAGATGCTCCTTGTGGTCTTGGGCAAGCCACTTAACCCTCCATTGCCCATGTTCCCTGTAAGTATTAGTGTATGTGTCTCATATCCCCGCGTGTTAAATGTATCCCCCAATTGTGTTGTGACCGCTTTGATTGAAGGATAAGGCGGTATACAAAACTGTCTAAATAAATAAATAAAATAAAAAACACTAGCAAAATCTGCCCCTTCCTTTCCTAACACACTACCAAAACGCTTATCCACTCCTTAAACTCCTCTCGCCCCGACTACTGCAACTTACTCCTTGCTGGTCTCCTCACGAGCCATCTCCTTCCACTTCAATCTATACAAAACCATTCTGCTTGACTTATCTTCCGCCAGTCTCTCCATGCCCACATTACCCCCCTTCTCAAGTCGCTTCACTGGCTCCCTATCCAATTCTGCGTCCAATTCAAACTTCTCCTACTGACCTATAAGTGCATTCACTCTGCGGCTCCTCCATACCTCTCATCTCTTATCTGTCCATACATCCCCTCCCGGCAACTTCGCTCCACTAACAAATTACTTCTTTGCAGGCCTTTCACTTCCACCGCTAACTCCCGACTCCACTCCTTTCACCTTGCTGCTCCTTACGCATGGAACAGCTTACCTCTCCCTATACGCCAGGCACCCTCTCTGGCTCTCTTCAAATCCAGGTTGAAAACCCACCTCTTCACAATCGCTTTCAGATCCTGACTTCTATCCCTTATCTTAACCTGACTCCCGTCAATTTTCATGACTGAGTTGTAAGACCACCTTGTGCTTTGCACCGTATTGACTACTGCTCTGTTTGTCTCATTTTTGACTAATGCTCTGTATTGTCTCGACTAGATTGCAAGCTCCGACGAGCATGACTCTGACAAGCAGGGACTATCTCTTGTATGTTTATCTGTACAGTGCTGCGTGCGTGGCGCTATATAAGTGCTCAATGGTAGTAGTAATGAAACTGAGACAAGTGAAATTAGTATTCTGTTCTAATTCTGAGTACTACTGTAAATAGATGTACTCCACAACCCCTATGAAATAAGCTGGATTGTCTAGCGTCCTTATCTTTCCCTTGCTCTGGCTAATGATGTGTGACAGAGACCTTCTGAAGGTCACATTACATTTCACTGTTTCTGTATCTTTCTTTGCTTCTCCCTTTCATATTCCTTTACACTTCCCTCTGCATTTCTCATTAGTGAATCACCAAGAAGAGAGAAGAGGCTATCACAGAGAAGTAGAATTGTACACTAGTTGGCTGATATTCAAAGTAAATTGTGTTAGCCAGTAGCTGAAGAGTACAGAATTTGCTTATCCATGTATTTTTAAAAATTATGAAGATAGTACTGAACTTTTTAAATTGATAACAGCCTGACACAATGGTAGTAATTTTATAAAAAGCTGCATATTTGACACTGTTGCTATTCTGAGTGCATGCAGGGGGCCAATTCTGCACATACCAATTATGTGGCATGTGCAGAATTGAAGTTTGAACAAAGCATGGACAAAGTGCAAACTTAGGAATCTAAATTATAAAATACTATCATTTATGCATGTTTTTGAAAAATCTAGACATGGGCATTTGACATAAATGCTCACAGCTTAAATTAACAAGGATTTTCAATCACTTACATCCCTATTTTATAAAGTAGGTATGTACCTTACTTTATAAAATAGATATGAAATACGCATGTAAAAATGTACGTCAATCTAGACATGCTTTATAAAATTATCTTCTCACTGTATAATGGGGGGTTAAATGGGTCTAAACATTACATTGGTCAACCAATTTTTTCAAAAGTCATGTTACTGAAATAAAAATAGTCAATTCTTATCAATTTTTATATGCTGAACACGAATATGACAGTGAAATTGCAAAGCTGGCTCTAGTTTTTTTGTAATCTACAAGAATTAATGTTTACATCACGAAATGCATGTAAATAGTAAATATAATAGGCCTTCGGTTAATACCTGTAAAAAAACAAGTAATAGACTACTTCTTAGATTTTTTTCGCCTGTCTCTTGTACAGCTGTTCGGGAGCTTCTCTGGGGAGTGTCCAGCAGTAGTCAGCCAGCATTGTAATGGACCATTTTCCCTGGTATCTTTGCTCCATCTTTGCGATATCCTGGTGAAAACGTTCAAGGAAATGGATCTTTAGAGACATATTGCAGCCAAGATTCTGATTCTGCATCAGCATGTCTTCTACTAGTTCCTTGTAGTTTTCTGCCTTAACGGTCCCGAGAAAGTTTGTTGACACTAGGTGAAAAGCATTCCATGCTTGTTTCGCATCACCCTGCAGCAAGTTGTTGAACCTGTCATCTTTGAAGAGCTCTCAAATCTGAGGACCCACAAAAACTCCCTCTTTAATCTTTGCTTCGCTGAGTCGAGGGAATTTTTCATGCAGGTATCGGAAAGCTGGCAAAGTGCGGTCCATGGCTTTCATGGAGTTTTTCATTAAACCTAGTTTGATGTGAAGGGGTGGTAGCAGGATTTTGTGAGCCTCAACCAGAGCTGGGTGCTGGATATTCTTCTCTCCAACTGTTACATTTTGTCTGTGATTCCATTCCTCATACAACCAGACACCAGCACACGCCCAAGAAGAAAAGGTACCTCCAACCGAGTTAACACCCCTAGAGACTTCAGAAAAACACGCAAAGACACCACAGAAAGAGTACGCTCCCTGGCTGCCCCAACAATCTGGAACACCCTCCCAGACGAGCTGAGATCGACGACGGACCTCAAAGACTTTCGCAAACAGCTGAAGACAACGCTGTTCATAGAACACTATGGACACGTCACATGATCTTACTACCAGGAACTACCAACATACCCCCCTCCGACCCCCTGATAAGAGAATGTATAACGGTACACGATGTTTCTTAACACTCAATGTATAGAAGAATGTATTATAGTACACGATGTATCATAGCGCACAATGTACATAGATCAACCTAATCAAACACACTACAACATCTTACACTCATATCACGATATAACCTTCACTGCATGAAAAACACGTTCACTCCTTTTGATTGTTTTGCTGTGATACCGCCTTGATTGTAGGATAAGGCAGTATAGAAATACCGTTAAATAAATAAATAAATAAATTCCTTCCACAAGTAGTGCCAATCCCTTGCTCGGCTATCCCACTCACATAAGAAACACATGTATTTTATATATCCCTGCTGCAGTCCCATTAAAAGGGAAACTACCTTCAAGTCACCACAGAGGTGCCAGCTGTACTTGTTATAGTTAATGGAAGTCAGTAGATGCTTTAAGTTATCATATGTCTCTTTCATGTGTTCGGCATGCGCTACTGGAATAGATGGAAGGCGGTTTCCATTGTTCAAAAGAACAGTCTTCAGACTCAGTTTCGAAGAGTCTATAAATAGTCTCCAGTCTTGTAGGTCATGAATGATTTTTAAGGCATTCATGAGGCTTTCAATATCGGAACAGAATACCAGATTACTTTCCTTTCCGACTGCGTATAGTACACTGCTAACATCAGATGGCTTCAGCAGCCGTCTGGCAGTAGTATTGCATTGCATCAGAAAATGATGCAATCAACTTTGGATGATGTGTGCATGCTGGTATTATGCAATGTGATGCAATATTACATCATTCAAGGCTTATTTGGGATGTTGCGGATGTCCTACTGGATAAATTTGCATGGTGAAATGTCAAAAATGAACTACATGCAATATCTTCAAAACGAGAGCCAATAAAAATTTTTTAATGTTATATTCGTGTTCAGTTCACCAAGATACTACAGATTAGGGCCTTTTAAAGTCAGTAACGATTTCAATGTTGACCAGTGTTATCCATTTAGCAGCAATATTCAACCTCTATACAGATACTTTATATGTTTAGTTTACTTCTGCTGAATAATTATTATAATAGATCTAAACTAAACAAATCCTGCCAACACGGTCACCACACTACACATATATTCAGTGCTACTACCTATATACATAGTGCTGCTGAATATTCATACTATGTAAAGTGGCAGTGGCAGCTTAACTTAAAATGGTCACCATGCTAGATGAAAATTTTACCCCTGGTGTAACCATGTCAAAAAACCAGGCAAATAACACAATCTATTCCAACCTCTTCCTTTTTTTTCTCAAGTTGATCCAGTCTGTAGTTGGTCCTTTTTCCATTCAGTCTGCTTTTTTCCACCTCATAAAGACGTCGATTGTTATTGATACTGACATGTAAATTCACAGTAACACTCACAAGGGCTGTCAGCAGTTTCATGGCTGAAACACATAAGATGACACAGATATAATTAAGTTGTCAATAACAAACCAAACACACAGGTTTGCAGAGACCTCCTCAAAGCCCCTCAGTTGGCAATAGATTCCTCAAGTAATGGTCAATTTCTTTTGCCCACATTTTTCTTAACTCAAATTTCATTATATAAAGCCAAAGACAATTTAGATCTCCTAAATGTTATAATTAACCATATAGAAAATTAGAAGCTGCAATCTCATCTAGTAATAATGGGCCTGATATCCCAATCCTTAGGCGGAGGTAAGGTGGCAAAAAAGCAGTGTTACCTGTATAAGTTGAGCATATCTGGTTGTTTGGCATCGTCAGTCAGTTTGCTGACAGACCAATATTAGTGCAGTGAGCATGGTGGTAACCTGATATCCACAGAGGCATAATGGGGCATAACAGGGGCATGGCCACAACATAACCGGTTAACAAAGATATTCAGCAGCGCACTACGCAGAGCCAAATCCTATAAACCACGTATCTTTAGGTCAGGGTTTTGGGCAGATTTGGCCTGATGATATGGCAGTACATGTCATGCAGAGCTTCGGCAAAACGTTATCAGCTGTACCCGCAGACAGGAACAGCCCATGCAGTGTGGGGCCTGCACATACTTCAATGGAAATGGAGACACCACCGAATCACCAGGGGACAGAGACGTTAGCGCAATGTACAGCAGCAACAGCAGTCATTGACCCAGTGTGAGAGGTGCTCAGACCGTACCTGCAACTGTTGGAGGAAGAGGTGTACCCATGCTACTGCCCCTCAGCAAACCTACCAATATCTCCCTGAACTGAAGCCTCTCATCGCCAATCCGTGACCTAACCCTCCACCCTGACCCCACCCCGAGACATACCCAGGGGTATCCTTGTTAGTTTAGTGGATAAGGCAGGAGAGGTACGCCTCCATTCCTGTCTAGTCCTGTAGCCGCTGGGTTTCAAAATAGTAGTTATGAGTCCTAGTGAAAGTCCTGTGGTACTACCACTAGGGGTCAATATGCGCTATAAGAGTCATATAAAGGCATGAAATGACCACTAGGGGTCATAGCAGAGGGGGACCGTTTTCACTCCAACCATAAATCTATCAGGAATACTTCCAAGGGGGGGGGGGGGTGGGGGGGGTTTAGTATTTATAAATCAACAGGCGATGATCGAGGAGAGTGTAGGAGTTGTTTTTTTGGGGGGAAGGGGGAAGTCTGTTGAAGGGGAGTTTGGGGGTTTATAAATCAACAGGTGATGATCCAGGAGAGTGTAGGAGTTGTTGTTTGGGGGGAAGGGGGAGGTCTGGGTTTTTTTTTTTTTGGTTTTGGCTTTGGCAATGCTATCTGACCGCCAGTAGTGCAGCTGCACTTAATGCCACCTTTCGAGGCAATATTAAGTGCAGCCATCATCAGTCCTAATAGCTGTCAATGCCCTATCTCTGCCCATAACTCATCCAGTCCCCACCCTAACCCACACTAAGCACTTTATATAGATTTTTTTTTACCATGTGGCCATTTTTACCACAGAGAAACAGTTTGAAGAATCCTACACTAACTGTTGGCATGTAATTTGTACATCCTGTGTTAGCATTTTTTAGTTCCTTGTTTCATGCAAAACTGTTATTGTTTCTTGAAAACCACTTTGACCTGGAGAAAGCACAGTTACTTACCTGTAACAGGTGATCTCTGGGAACAGCAGGAATTAGTCCTCACATATGGGTACATCGGTACCGATGGAGCCTGAGCGGGAAAGCTCCCCAGCTTCCCAGAAGGAAAGCTTTTGGGGCCTCCCACTGCGCATGCGCGCTGCCTTCCCGCCTTCCTGACCAACTCTCCTCAGTTCGAGTTTATAGCTGAGACAATAGAGAGAGGAAAGGAAGAGAGAGAGAGAGATACAACTCCTAGGGGAGGTGGGTGGGTTGTGAGGACTAATTCCTGCTGTTCCCAGAGATCACCTGTTACAGGTAAGTAACTGTGCTATCTCCAGGAACAAGCAGGAATAAGTCCTCACATATGGGGACTTCCTAGCTAAGATGCCGGGGAGATCCCCTCAAGGGTATGAGACCCTAAAAGGTTCCTCATCTTCCTATGGATCTCAGGCATCCATTCAGGGAAGGTGGGCTGGAGTTGTTCAAGAATGAAACAGGTGTCTGAGGACAGCCTGACCAAACAAGGCATCCCGGCGGGAGTCCTTGTCCAAACAGTAATGGGCTGTAAAGGTATGAACCGAGGCCCAGGTGGCTGCTCGACAGATCTGGTCAATGGACACAGAGTTTAGATGAGCCATAGAGGTGGACATAGCCCTCACATTGTGAGCGGTGACATGGCCCTCCAGAGAAAGGTTCTTACTCTGGTAAGCAAAAGAGATACACTGAGCAATCCAATTGGAGAGCGTTCTTTTAGAGACTGGAAGTCCCAAATGAGAAGGATCAAAAGCAACAAAAAGCTGAGAAGACTGTGGAGGTAAAAGGCAAGAGCTCTTTTACAATCTAGAGTATGAAGGTTCCTCTCTGCACTGGATGCATGAGGAGCTGGAAAAAAAGACCGGTAAATACACCTCTTGATTAAGATGAAAAGGGGAGACCACTTTAGGCATAAAGTGGAGATTGGTCCTAAGGACCACCTTATCATGATGGAACCTTGTATAAGGTGGATTAGCCACTAGAGCTTGCAGTTCACTGATACGGCGAGCTGAGGTGACTGCAATAAGAAAAATAACCTTCCAGGAAAGAAATTTCAAGGAGGTAGTGGCTAAGGGTTCAAAGGGTGGCTTCATAAGCTGACCAAGAACCAAGTTTAAGTCCCATGCTACCGGAGGAGGTCGAATGGGAGGTTTAGTTAAGGTTAGGCCTCTCATGAATCTTGCAATAAGAGGATGAGAGGAAACAGGTTGTCCATTGATGGGCTTAAGGGATGCTGCAATAGCACTCAAATGGACTCTTACTGAATTCGTTTTGAGTCCTGCATTGGAGAGATGCAGGAGATATTCCAAAAGAGAATTCAAAGGGAGTGCTAGAGGGTTAAGACCCTTTTGAGCACACTAAATGGAAAATCTTTTCCATTTAAAAGCGTAAGAACGCCTAGTGGAAGGTTTCCTAGAAGCATGCAGGATATCCTTCACTTGCTGCGAAAGATTGAAGTGTTGAAGGTCTAGGCCTTCAGTAACCAAGCTCTGAGGTGAAGGGACTTGGGGTTTGGGTGCCACAAAGTCCCCTCCTCCTGAGACAGAAGGTCTGGAGCTGCTCCCAAGTCCAGTGAGGGGGCTTGGGAGAGATGCAGAAGTAGAGGGTACCACACTTGGCGTGGCCAGCGTGGAGCTATGAGGATCATGGACCCGTGATCCCTTTGAAGTTTGAACAGAGTCTTGGGAATCAAAGGAATGGGTGGAAAGGCATATAGGAAGCCCCGACCCCAATGAAGGAGGAAGGCATCCTTGGCCTGCACTCCCTGACACGGAATTCTGGAACAGAACCGGGGAAGTTTGGCATTCCACGGACTTGCAAAGAGGTCTATGTCCGGGGTTCCCCATTTCTGGAAGATTCTGAGTACCTGATCCATGTGCAGGGACCATTCGTGTGGAAGCAGAACTCGACTGAGTCTGTCTGCCCAAGAGTTTTGGATTCCTGGAAGATATACTGCCAGGAGATGGATCTGATGCTCTCTGGCGAAGGCCCATAATCTTAGAGCTTCGTTGCAAAGCGACAGAGAGCCAGTCCCTCCTTGTTTGTTTACGTAAAACATGGCTACTTGATTGTCCATATGAATAAGGACTGTCATGTTGCTGAGGAGGGTATGAAAAACTCTGAGAGCTAGAAAAATTGCTCGGAGTTCCAAGTGGTTGATATGAAGGGTGGTCTCCTGTGGAGACCAAGTGCCCTGAGTGGAGAGATCTTGAAGATGAGCTCCCCAACCTGTTTGGGAGGCATCTGTTGTGAGGGTTGCCTGGGGCAACAATGGTTGAAAGGGAGCCCCCAACAGATTTTGGGTGGACATCCACCACTGGAGAGACCAAAAGAGACGTTTGGAGTTTGCTATTTGGTCTGAGAGAGCTCCTGATGCTTGAGTCCACTGGGTGGACAAAGTCCATTGAGCTGCTCTCATATGTAGGCGAGCATAAGGCACCACATGTACTGTTGAGGCCATGTGGCCTAATAGTTGTAGCATCTCCCTTGCAGTCAAGTGGTTTCTGGACTGAGTCTGGGAGGCCAAGTGCACTAGACGTTGGCAACGGGCCTGAGGAAGATAGGCCCTTGCAGTGGTGGTATCCAGCCAGGCCCCTATGAATTCCAGGGACTGAGTAGGGGTGAGTTGAGACTTTGGCAGATTGATGACAAGTCCCAGATACTGCAGGATGCGTCTGATGCGATCCAGGGAAGTCTGAGCCTCGGACTGAGATGGAGCTCGGATGAGCCAGTCGTCCAGGTATGGGAAGACAAAAATTCCCAGGGCGCGTAGAAATGCAGCCACTATTGCCATGCATTTGGTAAATACTCTTGGAGCAGAGGCTAGACCGAAGGGAAGTACTCTTTATTGGAAATGTTTTCCCTGGAACAGAAAGCGTAGGAATTTTCTGTGGGATGGATGGATGAGTATATGTGTGTACGCATCCTTGAGGTCTAGAGAACAAAGCCAATCCTGACTCTGTAGGTATGGAAGGAGAGTACCTAGAGAAAGCATCTTGAATTTCTCCTTGCATAGGAATTTGTTCAATTCTCTCAGATCTAGAATGGGTCTGTACCCCCCTGTTTTCTTGGGAATGAGAAAATAAGGGGAGTAAAAACCTGACCCCTGTTGAAGAAGAGGAACCTCTTCTATTGCCCTTTGGGTGAGAAGAGTGGTCACCTCCTGACCTAAGAGGTCTAGGAGAGATGGGGGAGAATTGAAACATCTCACCATAGTATGGGGAGGAAGGCAGGAGAAATGGAGTTTGTAGCCCTCTCTGATGATAGAGAGGGTCCACTGTTCTGATGTGATTTGCTCCCATCTGGGGGCAAAATGAGTTAGCCTTCTTGGAATGGTGAGAGGCTCTGGATGTTTTAGAGCCAGAAAGGTTAAGTTCTCTAGTGTTAAGTCAAAAACCATGAGGGGGTTGGGACTGCTGGGCTTCAACAGCCCCTGCAGGTTTTGCCCTGGCCTGTTTAGGCTGCTGACGCTTAGGAGCAAAACGAGCTGCAGAAGATTGTTGGCCAGTATTTGAAGCAAATCTGGCCTTCTTATAGAAAGGCTTCTTGAAAGATTTTTTCTTGGCAGGGGTAGAGGTAGACTTAGAAAGTCTATCTAAAGCAGCATTCTCTACATCCATTTGAGTGGCTTTGATTTGCCACTCTTTACCAAACAGATTCTCACCTGTACAGGGCAGATTTCCCAACCCATCCTGGACCCAGGGTTCTAGGTCAGAGGCCTGGAGCCAAGCAATTCTGCGAGCCGCTATGGCAATACCTGAGGCTCTGCTAGCACCCTCAAAGGAGTCAAAGGCTGCTCTGTTGGAGAACTTTGAAATATCTTGGGTATGCTTTAGCAAAAGAAGGAACTCCTCCTTTCTATCCTCTGGGATAAAGGGGAGAAAATGGCGTATTTTTAATGCAATCTCCTTCAGAAACATGCCCATATAGAGGCTGTATGAATTAATTCTAGCAATAAGCATACTTGCTTGGAAGATTTTTCTACCAAAAGCATCCAAAGTCCTACATTCTCGTCCTGGAGGAGTAGAAGAGTGTCTTTTGGTACTCTTAATTCTTTTCATAGCTGACTGCACCACAATAGAGTGATGGTGAGTTTTTTGAAAACCAGGAGACCTGAAGCAGGGGGTTGATGTGCGTACCCCCGAAACGTGGCACGTCGTAGCAATATTGACCTACTGGAGTGATATCAATTTATCGTTGCAAACAACGTTCCTACAGCCTGCTCTTTTCTACAAAGCTAAGTACCAGCCGTTTTTGAATAAGAGCTGTTTTTAATTTGATTTACAAATTTGATTAAAATGGACGGGCCACTGTGGTAGCAGGTAAAGTCCTGTTAACTGTGCTGGCTATTCCAACAAAAAAAGTTATTTTTGGTTTATGTGTGCTGGGTTTTTTAGGGATTTTCATATTTTTTAGACTCAGTTTAGAAGGTTTTGGTGTTTACTATCACTTATATGCAGACGATATAATGATGTACATTCCATTTACAATCCCCGATATACCAATTCAATTACTCGTTGAGTGTTTTAATGAATTAACTACCTGGCTAAATGAAAATAACCTCTACATCAATCATGCAAAAACAGAAGCCCTAATTGTAACAAAAAACCTCTCATACTCACCCCCTACACACATCACTCTGCAAAACCAAGAAATCAAACTAAAAAATGAAGTACGATATCTAGGTGTAATACTTGACACACATCTCAACATGGAAACACATATAAGAAATACAACGAAGAAAGTATACTTCAAACTTAAAATCCTAAAGCAGCTACGCCCTCTAATGCACCTACAAGATTTCCAGCAAATAATACAAGCCATAATTACGCCTCATTTCGACTTTGCAAACCTAATACTCCTAGGCACAACAAAACAAAACTTGAGAAGACTACAAATTGCACAAAATGCTGCGGCCAGGACCATTATGAAGGTCCCCCCATTTCAACATATCACTCCGATACTGGAGAACTTACACTGGCTACCGATACAAAGCCGAATAATATACAAAACTCTTACAACTGCCTTCAAAACTCTAAACAACATGGCACCTCCCACCCTAGCCAACCTCATCACTAAAGAACCTACTAATAACTTACACAGGAGAGATCATACAAACAAATTAAGGACTCCGAAAGAATTTATAATATCCAGAAAGATAACAAACAAAAAGGCATTCTCACATGCTGCCCCCATTCTATGGAACGCCCTTCCAGTTGAAATAAGATCACTTGTAGAGATCAAAGAATTCCGCAAAAAACTTAAAACGCACCTGTTCACATCACACTACGGATCTTTGCCAAACACACCTCCCCAGCTAGAGAATGGATAATACCATGTCAGTTTCCCCATAAACCAAACTGGATTTGACAAATGATGTGAAACTCCAAATGCTTATTATCCTTAAATGTCACATACAACACTGTATCTATTACTTATTTTGTTCCCTGTAAATAGTTCTTGCTTGTTCCATGTAATGTAATATAGTTGTTATGGTTCTAAGTTGTTCACTGTAAAAACAGACACCTGTCTGTTATGTTGTCTTGTTCCATGTAAACCGCATTTGATCTTGGGAAGATGCGGTATATAAGAAACTGTTAATTAAATTAAATTAAAATTAAATTAAATTAAATTAAATTACAAAGGCACCGTGTATGTGTGTAGTTTTTAAAAAGACTTCAATCAGTCAGTGCTTGAAGACTAAAATTATATAAAACATAGTAGAATTTATTAGATCCCAGAGCCAGATGGGAGCAATTTAATAAATGTGTATTAATGAAAACAAAAATCAAATAAATTAGGTAAGGGAGTGGGATGTATAAAATAAAATAAATGTGTATTAAAATGAAACTGTTCAGATTCCTTCATGTGAAGGAGAAACATACTGGGAAAACATGACATATTAGTGCTAGGACTAATATATAAGCTAATGAGCTAGTGTGAGGGTATGACAGGGAACATATATTGATTAATGTCATGGAGATCCAAACGTGTAAGCAATCACTATGAAAGAGGAGTCGTGAAAATCCCAGCTAATCTATTCACTGAGTCATGCTATCAAGTATATTGGGACAGAAAGGTTTATACTATAAAATAATAATTCTTCTGGAAACCAACAAGGCATTTAAATGACAGATTTAGATTAAAAACGAATTGCTAGCGTATGCTTGACACAAACATGGATGACAAGTGAAGTGTGGTTTGTGCTTTAAATGAGGGGGAAGAAAGGTGACAAGTTAAAAGACATGAATACAAGTAACTGCAGACTAATGGCATGTGCCTGTAATGCCATTAGAAATTAATCACTTATCCAAGTATGAAGCCAGTTCGAAGTGTAATATCAAAGACCCGAAAAATTGACGGGGAGATCACACGTAGTGAATGCGACTGAAACCGGCGTCTTTTGTAGCCTGTATTCCACGCCGATTTTGGGTTTCATTATCATAAAGTCGTGCATCTCGGATAAAACCGTCCATTTAGGGACTATACAAATCGCTGATAAAGAGTGCTTCAACAGGCATTCCTATTGTAGAATGAAGGACTACAAATGTTAATACAGTATAAACACTGGCAAAGTGAATAATGTGAAAACATGAACTTATACAGCACAGCAGTTTATTTCCCGTCCTGCGAGAGGAGATCTGGAGCAGACCCCAAATCTACTGGCTGAGCTTGAGACAGATGTAGAAGGAGAGGATACCATGGTTGTCGTGGCCAACATGGGGCTATAAGAATCATGTAGCCCCTGTCTCTGTGGAGTTTGAAAAGAATTTTGGGAATAAGGAGAATGGGAGGGAAGGCATATAGGAAGCCTTGACCCCAGTGAAGGTGAAAGGCATCTACCTGCTGGTTCTTCTGTGTAGGCGTCCTGGAGCAGAAGCAGGAAGCTTGGCATTCTGAGGACTTGCAAACAGGTCTATATCTGGGATTCCCCAGATCTGAAAAATGTGAGCGACCTTGTCCGTATGAAAAGACCACTCGTGGAGCAGCAGGACTCAACTCAGTTTGTCCATCAAGACATTCTGCTTGCCTGGAAGATAGACCGCAAGTAGGTGAATGTGATGCTGTATGGCAAAAGACCATAGGTGCAGAGCTTCGCTACAAAAGGTCCAAGAGCCTGTTCCTTCTTGCTTGTTCAAGTAGAACATGGCTACTTGATTGTCTGCCTGGACTAGAACTGCACGAAAGCGAAGATGGTCCTGGAACACCTTGAGAGCATTGTGGATAGCTCTGAGTTCCAGCAGATTTATGTGGAGTTGTGACTCCTGATGAGACCAAAGTCCCTGATTGGAGAGACTGTCCAGATGAGCTCCCCAGCCCAATTTGGACGCATCCGTTGTCAGGGTACATTGATGTGGAGGCATCTGAAAAGGTGACCCTACTAGAAAGTTTTCTGGGGATTGCCACCACTGGAGAGACGAGCTTAGGCGTGTACAGAGCATTATTCTGTCTCCCAGGCGACCAGACGCCTGAGACCACTGAGAAGCCAGGGTCCATTGAGCTGCACGCCTATGTAGAAGAGCATATGGAACAACATGTACTGTTGATGCCATATGATCCAGAAGTTGCAGCATTTCTCGAACAGTGAGAAAGGTCTTGAGGCATGCCTGAGATGCAAGCTGAATGAGTCAAGCACAGCGGGCTTGGGGCAGAAAAAGCCTTTGATTGTTGAGTGTCTAGGAGAGCCCCTATGAACTCTAGAGTTTGCAAGGGAACGAGTTGGGACTTTGGAAGGTTTATTACAAATCCCAAGTGTTGCAGCATGCAGCACTTGCATGGTGCACGAGAGGGAAAGATTGGCCTTTAGAGAGGTGCTTGCTCAAATGAGCCAGTCATCTAAGTAAGGGAAGACAAATATCCCGAGAGTCCTTAGGAATGTGGCTACTACTGCCATGCACTTTGTAAAGACTCTTGGGGCAGAGGCAAGGTCGAAAGGCAGGACTCTGTATTGATAATGTCTTCCTTGGAACATGAAGTGCAGGAACCTTCTGTGCTGTGCATGAATAAGTATGTGAGTGCATGCCTCCTTTAGATCTAGAGAACAGAGCCAATCCTGACTCTGGAGATAGGGGAGAAGAGTACGTAGGGAGATCATTTTGAATTTCTCCCGTAGTAGATAATTGTTCAACTCTCTGAGGTCGAGAATGGGCCTGTATCCTCCTGTTTTCTTTGGAATGAGGAAATATGGAGAATAAAAGTCAAGTCCCTGCTGGGAGAGTGGTACCTCCTCTGTTGCACCCTATGAGAGAAGGGAGGTGCCCTCTTGCAACAACAGAGCAGTGAGAGGGGGCTGAGAATCAGAACTCTCTTGGAGGAGTCCGGGGGGATAGATTTCGTAGATGAAGTTTGTACCCCTCCCGTATTATGGAGAGAGTCCACTGCTCTGATGTTACAAGATGCCACCTGTGGGCAAAGTGACAAAGTCTGCTGGGAATGTGGATGGGATCTCGAATCTCCAGAGGCAGAACGGCTATGTTCTCTAGAAAGGAGTCAAAGACCCTGAGGAGGTTGTGTCTGCTGAGTTGGCTGTGACTTAGGAGTCTGAGCCTTCCTTTGTTGTTTTGGTGGCTGCTGCCCCTTCTGGAGAGCATGGATTGGACACTGCACCACAGGGGTTTAAGAAGGATAGTATTTCTTTTTCTTATTGAAAAAAGCCTTCTTTGCTGTCTTTTTCCTAGCTGGGTTGGCAGTAGATGTAGATAGTCTATTAAGAGTGGTGTTCTCAGATTCTAGCTGAGAAGCCTTGTCCTGCCAATCCTTGCCAAAAAGGTTTTCACCAGTGCAAGGGATATTACCCAGCTTATCTTGAACCCATTGTTCAAAATCAGATGCTTGGAGCCAAGCAATCCTGCGTGCACCAATGCATATAGCTGAAGTTCTGCTGAGGCATTCAAAACAGTCAAACGTTGCCCTGTTAACAAACTTTGAAACATTTTGGGTATGCCTTACAAGGGTGAGATAATCAGCTCGCTTATCATCAATCAGGGAGAAGAGGAGCCATCAACTCCAAATCTCTAGCCACCTCTCTAAGGAACATACCCATATAGAGTACGTAGGAACTGATTCTGGCCGATAACATGGAGGCCTGAAAACGTCGACCAAAAGCGTTGAGGGTTCTCAATTTCCGGTCTGGAGGGTTTGAGGAATGTGTCTTAGCACTTTTTATTTGACGCATTGCCGATTCCACCACTATGGAATGGTGTGGTGTGGTAATTGCGTCTTTTGAAAGCTGGGACACTCCGGTACCCGATACATTGTATCAAGTCGTCGAGTATTTGGAGAATGGTTAGGGGTATCTCCCACATACAAACCATAAGGTCATGAAGTACGCGATGAATAGGGAGAGTAGCAGCTTCCTTTGGGGCTGTAGGATATTGAAGGATTTCAAGTTCCTCAGCCCTAGGTTCTTTCTCTGAAGTCACAGTTATGGACAGACCCCGAACAACATCGCGAATAAAGTCTTGGAAAGGCATGTCCTCCAGTGAGGACATGCGACGTTATGGAGACAGAGATGGATCTTCCTGGAGAGTTCTCATTTCCCGGGTATCAGCCGATTCATCATCCAACGAATCGGAGTCTGAAGACTCAAAGTATCAACGGGCAGTGTGTTCCCGCTCTGCACGTTCTCGATACCATTCGAAGCCGGTAGCTGAAGCTTATGGTGCCGGCACCTCGGTACCAGAAATGGATTTGAAGGCCGGCATGGGTGGTAGCATGGTAAGCGGCAAAAAAGTCGATGCAGGCTCTTTCGGTACCATAGCTGGTACCGATGTCTGAGGAATCAACTGTAAAGGCTTTACCGGTACGGAGACCGTCAGTAAGGCTGCTAAGATCCGCTCGATGGCCAGGATACGTTGATCCATGGAGGTTGCTGATGCTTGGGTATCAGTACCAGAATTGCGGGCTACGATCCCTGAGCATGGCACCAGGAGATCTCCGGAGGTAGAGGCCTCGGGAGCATCCTGGGACCCCACTAAGGCTTTGGAGGTAAGGTCCTCCCCCCGGAGTTGTTTGGTCAGTGTGTCCCCCTCCAGGGCAACGCCCGAGGCATCTTGATGCTTAGAAGGAGATCTACCCTTGGAGGGCCGGCCAGTCTTTGAAGAAGACCTAGGTTTCGATACCTGAGATCCTTGGGAGGAAGATAAAGCTCTCGATGACGTCGATGCTAAGGACACTGCATCGGAGGCAAAGAGGGTACCCAGTTTTGCAGCTCGATTCTGTAGACCTCTCTTTGTCATCTTCCTACAGAGAGGACATTCTGACCGTTGATGATCTGGTCACAAACATTTTAGACAGCAGTCATGGATGTCCGTGGCTGAAATTGTACTGCCACATTTGGAACACTTTTTAAAATCTACTGGATGGTTTTTCCATTTTGTCTGTGACAAAAGGGAAAGGCCTAAGCCTAAGATGGCGTCGATGCGCCTGAAGGAAGAAAGATTCCTTCCCTCAATAAAGATTTTTTTTTTTTTAAAGAAAAGAAAGAAAGCATCGACGGGGTTGGTACCAGCGCTGACGGGAAGGCAGACGCAACCACAAAAAATAAGAAAAAATATTTTCTGCGGTGACAGAAATTGCTTCTTGTCGGCTCTGCAGAAAATGAAGAACTGAGGAGGGAGAGGTGGGAAGGCAGCTACGCAGGCACAGTGGGATGCTCCCAAAAGTTTTCCTATGGGACGCTGGGGAGCATTCCCGCGCGGGCTCCGTCGGTACCGACGTTACCCATATGTGAAGACTACATTTCTGTTTGTTTCTGGAGACTATAAGATTTCCAACTCCTCTGTCTCCGGTGCCACAGTAATCCGTAGGCCTGCTGCCATGTCCCTAATGAAGTCTTGGAAAGGCATATCCTCTAGCAGGGATCTGCACCACTCATGAGGAGGGGATGGGTCTGAAGGAATGTCTCGACTTTTTCAGGAGTCATCCAATTCATCATCGGAATCATCAGAAGTAGAGTCAGTGTCCGACAAGAAGTCGAAGTATCAACAATCTTGTGCTTTGTCTCGATACCTTCCCAATGTTGAGGCTTGATGTCGGTACCGATGATCGGTTGGAGCGGCATCGGATGCCTGTTGGGTACAGACATTGTCTATCCAAAGGGGTAATGGAGAGAGGGGTTCCCCTAATACAGGTTTGAGTGTCGGCATGGGACCCGGAACCAGCAGCTATAGACTGGGTGTCATCGCTTGCACCGTTGGAGTTGTCAATACCGTCAGTACCAAGGCTGCCAGGAATGTAGCCAAACTCCTCTCAATAGCCAGTGTGTGCTGGTCAAGATTGCTGACCGATGCCAGGGTAGAATCCCTTACAGAGCTTTGAGTCACCATCCCAGAGCATGGAACCAGTAGCTCTCTGGAGTTTGATGCCTCAGGAGAATCCTGGAGCCCCTCTTGTGCTTTAGAGGAGAGAGCCTCCCATGGGGCTGTTTGGCAGGTCGGTCTGCATCAGACGCACCTTTCAGTAAGTCTCAATGATGATGGAGGGACTTACCTCTGGAATCGGCATCAGATTTCGGTGCTGATGCCAATGACTTAGATTTGGTTTTGTGTATGGACTTTGTAGGGAACTGAGAACCATGAGAAGAGGCCAATGTTCTCGACGATGTGGAAGTCACTGAAATCGAGTCCAGGGCGAACAAAGAACCATATTGCTTCTTTTTGATACAAGGTACAATCATTTGGTACATGGTTGGGGCCCAAACATTTTAAACACCAGTCATGTCTATCCATGACAAATATTGTACAAGAACATTTGGCACATTTTTTGAAACCACTGATATGTTTTTCCATCATGGGAGGTAGGCCAAGGCCTAGCCGGCAGTCAAACAAACAGAATGAATGAAAATAATAAAAAAGAAATATTAGTTGAAAGAAGGAAAGATAATAGTGGGGTCGGTGTCAATAAGGGCACCAGCATCATTAACCAAAAAAGAAAGTTGTTTTGTTTTGTTTTTTAATTGATTTTTAACAAATTGCATTATACAAGATAATGAAAGAAAATTGACATTCCGTTACAACCCAAGTCAAAGAAAACATCAAAGGTACAACACCTCAAGAACACCAATAAGAACATAAGACATGCCATACTGGGTCAGACCGAGGTCCATCAAGCCCAGTATCCTGTTTTCAACAGTGGCCAATCTAGGTCATACGTACCTAGCAATATCCCCAAAAGACATAGGTTCCACAATGCTTGTACTGGGTCAAGCATTGATATCCTGGGTCCCTTTTTAATAGTGGTTTATGGACCTTTCCTCCAGGAACTTGTCCAAACCTTTTTTAAACCCAGCTATACTAACAGCCCTTACTACATCCTCCGGTAACATATTCCAGAGTTTGATTACACGTTGAGTGAAAAAATATTTTCTCTTATTTGTCTTAAATAGTTTACCCTGTAGCTTCATTACATGTCCCCTAGTCTTTCTATACTCTGATAGCATAAACAATTGATCCACGTTTATTCGTTCCACTCCATTCATTAATTTATAGACCTCTATCATATCTCCCCTCAGCCGTCTCTTCTCCAGGCTAAAGAGCCCTAACCTTCTTAGCCTCTCTTCATAGGAGTAGCCTTCCATCCCCTTCACCAATTTGGTGGCTCTTCTCTGTACTTTTTCTAATAACGCTATGTCCTTTTTAAGATACGGTGACCAGAATTGCACACAATATTCAAGGTGCGGTCGTACCATGGAGCGATACAGAGG
Organism: Ichthyophis bannanicus; assembly: GCA_033557465.1. Taxonomy (NCBI): domain Eukaryota; kingdom Metazoa; phylum Chordata; class Amphibia; order Gymnophiona; family Ichthyophiidae; genus Ichthyophis; species Ichthyophis bannanicus. The sequence goes on from CM066035.1 coordinate 497,210,370, forward strand.
CATTATAACATCCTTTGTTTTATTCTCCATCCCTTTCCTTATGATACCTAGCATTCTATTTGCTTTCTTGGCCACCGCTGCACACTGGGCGGAGGGTTTTAACATGTTATCCACGATGACTCCTAAATCTTTTTCCTGGGTGGTGGTTTCTAATGTGGAGCCTTGCATCGTGTAACTATAGTGTGGGTTGTTCTTTCCTAGGTGCATAACTTTGCACTTGTCCACATTAAATTTCATCTGCCATTTGGATGCCCAGTCTTCCAATTTATCCAGATCCTTCTGCAGTTTTCCACAATCCTCTTGGGTTTTAACAACTTTAAACAGTTTTGTGTCATCTGCAAATTTGATAACCTCACTAGTTATTCCCTTTTCCAGGTCATTTATGAATATGTCAAAAAGCAGCGGACCCAGTACAGATCCCTGGGGTACTCCACTATTCACCTTTTTCCATTGGGAATATTGGCCATTTAGCCCTACCTTCTGCTTTTTATCTTTTAACCAGTTCCCGATCCACAATAGTACACTGCCTCCTATCCCATGACTTTTTAGCTTCGCCAAAAGTCTCTGGTGGGGGACTTTGTCAAAAGTTTTCTGAAAGTCCAGATACACTATATCAACCGACTCACCTTTGTCTACCTGTTTATGCACACCTTCAAAAAAACATATCAGATTAGTAAGACAAGATCTTCCTTGTCTAAAGCCATGTTGGCTGTCTCCCATTAGGCCATGACTATCTACATGCTGTGTAATTTTGTTCTTTATGATGGTTTCTACCATTTTCCCTGGTACTGACGTCAGGCTCACCGGTCTGTAGTTTCCCGGGTCACCCGGAAACCCTTTTTAAAAATTGGTGTTACGTTGGCGACCCTCCAATCTTCAGGTATTACAGATGATTTTAATGAAAGTTCACAGATTACCAATAGCAGGTCTGCAATCTCATATTTCAGTTCTTTCAACACTCTGGGATGTATACCCATCCGGTCCAGGTGATTTGCTACTATTCAGTTTATCAAATAGTTGTAATATATCTTCCCGGTGTAGCGATATTTCTCTCAATTCCTCTGCAGTATCACCTTTAAATACCACTTCAGTCTTGGGTAACATCCCTACATCTTCCTCAGTAAAGACCGAAGCAAAGAATTCATTCAGTCGCTCTGCTATAGCCTTGTTTCCTCTTACTGCCCCTTTTACCCCTCTATCATCAATGAAGCCCACATCAAGGGAGTGACAACCGCACTTTAAATTAAGAAATGTAACATCCAACAAGGATGAAGAAAACAAGTCCAAGGACCACTATATAGAAGGTGATTTACACATCTCCAACCCCCCGTAAACCCCCTTTGTCCGCAAGAAATTTCTCTAAATGAGACACATCCTGAAAATTATAAGAAGCATTTTCATAATTTATGACACATCTACAGGGGAATCTTAAAAAAAACGAAGCCCCTATAGCCAATACTCGAGATTTAAGAGCTAGAAATTGTCGCCTACGCATCTGCGTAGGACAAGAAACATCATGAAAAATGTTTATCGGTTGTCCACAAAATTTGGTTAATTTAACCTTAAAAAAGGCTTTAAGAATACGCTCTTTCATCACTAAAGATGAAAAGGTGACCAATAGTGTAGCACGGATTGAAATCAAATCAAGGGAATCCTCTAAGAAAGCCGTAATATTGGCCACAGAGGGGACAATTTCATCTAGGTCACCCTCGACGGGGTTTACTTTCTTTGAAGCAGCGGGGATGTAAAATATCTGTCGAATCTCTACTGGGTCAACAATATCTAAGATTTCCTTCAAATATTTATCCAGTAAAATTTGAGGAGAAAGTAAAGAGGTCTGAGGAAAGTTTAAAAATCTCAGGTTATAAGCCCGAATGGAATTCTCTAAGGTCTCTACCTTATTATGTAAAATTAAGGAGTCCTTAATACCCAATACATTAATCGATTGAAGAGGAGAGACTTGTGATTTCAGTTTAACTACATCAGAATCAACCATGGATAATTTCTTGTCAAGCTGTTGTAAAGAAACAGCAGCTTCTTGGGTATATTGACATAAAGATCCAATAGTAACTGAAACCTTAGTGTCAATACACTTTAAAGCCCTCCATAAATCTTTTAAAGTAACATCCTCATCAGAGAGTAAAACAGGTAATTCTGAAACACCTTCCGAAGATGGAAGGTGCACGGGAGTAGGAAAAGAAATTAAATTTTCCAATCTGTGGACCTCCGAAAAAGAACCAGTCACATCAGTATCCAACGGAGCTGGGCAAGGGGGGAGGGGATCTCCCACCCGAGCTTAAAGACGCCCCTTCGGGAGACGATTGTGCCAGCGGTTTAGATGTAAAGTGTTTGTCCAGAGGACCGCTTAACTTACCATCCCCAGAACCGGCCTCCGGAAGTTTGGACTGGGATTTGCCCTTGCGTTTGCCCATGATAAGCAATAAAAACAAATAGCAATAGCAAAAGTAACAAACAACAATAGCATACACAGGGTTTATCCAACAAACACCGCAAACGTAAATAAAAAATAAAGCATACCCAGATGCCATGCGCGTCGCTGAGGCGTCGAAGGGGCGTCTAAGGGGCAGGACCTGCCCCTTTACACACGCCCCTTCAAACACGCCCCGCAATCGCGCCCCGCAATCGCGGAAGAAGGAGGAGCAGACTTATAAACCTATAAGGTCCCACAAGGAGCAAGCTGCCTAGGGCACGCCTGCCCGGTATAGTCAGACCCCACTGCAGCGTCGGGAAACAGGTACGGGCATAAAAGCACACTCTCCCGCTGGTCAGGGTCGCACCTCCACACACCTCAGCAGTGCACTCCGACAAGATGATCTCCGGGCGGCAATTTAAAGCTCCACAGGTCCCACAAGGAGCAAGCTGCCCAGGGCACGCCTGCCCGGTATAGTCAGACCCCACTGCAGCATCGGGAAACAGGTACGGGCATAAAAGCACACTCTCCCGCTGGTCAGGGTCGCACCTCCACACACCTCAGCAGTGCACTCCGACAAGATGATCTCCGGGCGGCAGTTTAAAGCCCCACAGGTCCCACAAGGAGCAAGCTGCCCAGGGCACGCCTGCCCGGTATAGTCAGACCCCACTGCAGCGTCTGGAAACAGGTAGGGCATAAAAGCACACTCTCCCGCTGGTCAGGGTCGCACCTCCACACACCTCAGCAATGCACTCCAAAAAAAAGAAAGTTTTTTTAGTGGTGACAGGAAAGGTGCTTCCTGCTGGCTCTATGGAAAACAAAGGAGAGGAGTTGGAAAGGCAGATGTGCAGGCACAATGGAGTGCTCCCAAAAACTTTCCAATTGGACACTGGGGAGCGTTCCCATGTGGGCTCCGTCGGTACAGACGTCACCCATATGTGAAGACTGTATTCCTGCTTGTTCCTGGAGATAATATTATCCCTATCCCTATCCTTATCACAGCTGTGAAAGCTTGACTCCTTTCAGGACATCACTGTTTTCTCAGTCAGCATTTGTTTGCTAGATCAATTCTGCAATTGTCCTGGGGATTGCACAAGATTGCACTGCCAATCTAACATAGTAACATAGTAAATGACGGCAGATAAAGACCAGCATGGTCCATCTAGTCTGCCCAGCAAGATAGCAAGAGTAGGTGCACCTGTCGCTCTGTGCAGGCCACCCCTCCCCATGTCTTTGTTTAGGGGTAAACCCACCACTCCATGTAGGAAACCCCTATTTATTGAGACGTTACATGGTTCAGAAGTTAGATGGTACCGTTTATCTTGTTTTTATCCTATTGCTGTAAAGGGATGCACTGTGTTTGTCCCATGCCTTTTTGAATTCCGTCACCATGTTTGCCCCCACCACTTCCATCGGGAGGCCATTCCAAGCATCCACCACCCTTTCAGTGAAAAAATATTTCCTGGCATTGCCTTTCAATTTACCACCTTGCAGCTTCATGTTATGCCCTCTAGTTTTACAGCTTCCCCGTCTTTGGAAGAGGTTTGTTTGTTCATCATTTCTCTTTAAGTATTTAAAGGTCTGAATCATATCTTCCCTCTCCATCCTCTCCTCCAAAGTGTACATATTTAGGTCTTCAAGTCTCTTCTCATAAGGCTTCTGACGCAGGCTCCAAATCATTTTGGTCGCTTTCCTCTGAACAGTTTCCAGTCTTTTTACATCTTTTGCAAGATACGGTCTCCAAAACTGAACACAGTGACTTATACAATGGCATAAGTACCTCTTCCTTTCTGCTGGTAATCCCTCTCTGTATGCAGCCCAACATCCTCCTGGCTTTTGCCACTGCCTTGTCGCACTGTTTTGCCACCTTGAGATCATCAGAGATAATCACACCAAGGTCTTTCTCCTGAACCGTGCATACCAACCTCTCGCCCCCTATCGTGTACATTTCCCTAACACCCAACCCTTTACCATTTCTTATCATCAAGCTCCATAAAAATCTAGAGAACTAGAAATCTACACAAACAGCCTTAGTAGTAATAGGTCAATGCAGTCTTACTGGAAAGTACCCTGCTACCACCAAACTACCATCACTGACACGGTTTCCTAGGAAGCTATTATGTTTATATTACCCTCCTCCCCACTCCCTTGTCTCTGCTCTTGAGAGAGCGAAGGATGTTATGCTTGTTAGAACTTGTATTCTTAACTATTTATAAATTGCAAATTTAGGTGTTTATTTTCCAACTAATTAGGAGTTATTTGGACATACAAAAAGCATTGGCATTTATTTCCATGACTATTTATAAATTGCAAATTTAGGTGTTTATTTTCCAACTAATTAGGAGTTATTTGGACATACAAAAAGCATTGGCATTTATTTCCATGACACAGGTGTCATTGCTAAGTTCCTTTTCCGGTAGAATCAAAAATATGAATTTGTGCAACTGAGAAGTTGTCAGAGCAGAAAAGGCATAAAAACAAGAGCAGAGAATTCAAGGCAGGCAAGGGGAAGGATGACAGTACTAGTGGAAGTGGGAGAGTTTCCAGTATTTATCCAATAAACACTTATTTTTCTTATTTACACCAGGGATGATTTATCAGTCTTTGATTCGATTTGTTGTAATTGCTATGCCGCTTATAAGAAGTTTGTTGATTAAAATCTGAAATCAGAAGCCCTAGTTATATTGCAGCCTCTCAACCTTATTTCAGAAAAAAATGAATCTTCCAATCTCCACAACACCACTCTAGTGTAATGCCATGGATGACAACCAATTGAAGATCCTCTATCCACTTTTTCACCATCAGGTACCCTTACCATGATTCATTACTATGCTGTTTTCTACCATCTTCAGTGAGAGTCCATTCCATTTACTGTCACAGACAGGGGGCCTCTAAGGCACCAACAGGCAAGTATTAGGGCTCTTGCAAGAGTACTTTTCCTCCCTTCTTGCTGTTGCTCTAGTTAAAAATGACTCCTAGATATCTGTGTTCCTAAACTCAAACTCAGGTTTTTACTTCAAGCTATAATCAGAACAAAAGGTTACAAAATAACTTAAGATAGCAGTGCTTTCATGCATAATTCAATAGTAAATCACATTGAAGCTGTCAGCGTCACATTCATTAACTGATCAGTCACAGTAACACAAAACTCCCTGGCACAGTCAGATGATCCCAGTTTACCAGTTCAATATCTTATTTATTTATTTTATTTATTTAACAGGTCTTTTATACCGCCTTATCATACATTCAAGGCGGTTTACATAGAACAGTTACAGTAACAAGCTTTACAAAGAACAGGGTTAGACAACATGGAGGTTAACTGGGGTATAACAAGCAATTACAATTGCAATTATTTTGAAGGAAACTGTGACAGTGTTTTATGGTCCATTTTGTTAGTGATCATTGTCATCTTGGGTAGCTCTGAAGTATTCTAGGAAAAGGTGGGTTTTTATTGCTTTCCTAAAGTCCACTAGGTCTTTGATTTCACGTGTTGAGATGGGGAGATCCTTCCATAGCTGGGAAGCAAACATGGAGAAGGCTCTATTGCAGGTGGATTGGATTGCTTTACTGAAGTTTAGTGGGGTTTCTAGGATGTTGTTGTCCGTTCCTCTTCTTGTTCAAGGTGTCTTTCTGATCAGTGGTTGGAGAGTTGCTGGAGAGAGGTTATTTAATGTTTTGAAGATTATTATTATGTTTTTGTATTTGGTTCGTACAGCAACGAGGAGCCAGTGTAGCTGATGGAGCGTGAGGGTTATGTGATTGTATTTTGCTGTTCCAGTGATGATTCTGGCCACAGTGTTTTGCACAAGCTGTAAGGGGATAATTGCTTTCTTTGGAAGTCCATGGTGAATTGCATTGCAGAAATCTGTTATAGGCATTATTATGGCTTGGCATACAGTTCGGAAGTCATTGTCGGTGAGTAGTGGTTTGAGTGTGCGTAGCATTCTGAGTTTGTGGTAGGCTGATCTGGTCGTCTTTTTGATGTGTGGCTGGAAGGTGAGTTGCTGGTCAAAGGTGACTCCGAGATATATGACTTCCTGTTTATTACTTATGGTGTGGTCGAAGATCTTTATTGAGTCCGGTGGTGAGAATATGGTGCTCCTGGTGATGTGCATGAGGTCAAGATTTCTTGTAGTTTATGAATAGGCCTTGACTGTTGAGCCATTCTGACACTGATTCAAGGCATGCTGTGATTTGTGTGTAATTTGGATGTTTGATGTTTATGGGGTGAATATCATGATGTTGTCTGCGTATATTCTATAATGGATGTTGAATTGTTTTATAATGTTGCATATTGGCTGAATGTATACATTGAATAGTAGTGCCAAGAGAGCTGAGCCTTGTGGGATGCCTTGGTGTTGGGTGAAGGGTGCAGACTGTTGGGTTTTGCTTCTTACTTGTTGTGTACGGTGGGATAGGTATCAGAAGAACCAGTTTAACACTGTGCCGCTTATGCCCACGTCTCGGAGTCTTTGCAGTAGAGTGTTGTGATTTACTGAGTCAAAGGCAGCAGTGATGTCTATGAAGCACAGTACAAAGCCACTGTGTATGTTGTCCATACCTGTTATGAGAGTATCCAAGAGAGATGTAATAATTGTTTCTATGCTGTGGTTTTGTTTAAAGCCATATTGATGGGGGTCCAGTGGGGCGTAGGTGTCTATGTGGTCCTGTAGTTGATGCTGTACACATTTTTCAATTATCTTGGCTATGAAGGTGAGGCTGGATATTGGTCATAGAAGTTTGGTTTATTTTTGTCGAGAGTATTGTTCTTAAGGATTGGCCTGTTGGATGCTTTCTTGAGTTGTTGGGATAGGTATCCTTGTGTGAGTAAAGATTCAATGATCTTTTGTAGATGGGGTGTTAGATATTCTTTTGTTTGCTTGATCCAGGTAACTGGGCATGGGTCTGTAGGGGAGGTTGTCGTGTTTATGTTGGTTATGATGGAGTCAAGTTGTTGTCTTGATGGGATGTAGAACGAGTCCCAAGTTTCATCTTTTATGTACTGTGTATTAGCTTTGGTTGGTTTCTTGAGTGTTATCTGTGTGTATTTGAGTTGTATATAGTCGTCTAGGTCTTGTGGATGAATAGAGTTTGGGTCATCTTTATTCGTCGGTTGTTTTGTGAGATTGCTTACTATAGAGAAGAGCTCCCTTGGTTTGTTGATTAATTTCATTATCAGGTTTGAGTGGTATTCCTTCTTGTGGCTGTTTATCATACTATGGTATGTGGCTTGCATTTTGATGTATTTTGTCAAGATGTTCTGGCTTTTGGTTCTTCCCCATTGTCTCTCTATTTTCCTCAGGTGTTTTTATGTTTGTTGATTTCACTTGAATACCAGGGGGCATAGTGTTTTCTTTTGTTGTCACTGGTTGGTTTATTTGGTGGGCTTGCTGCATTATGTAGAGTTCTGTTCCATTTGGCAATGGTGGTATCAAGGTCTGTTATGTTTTGCTCTAGTTCTGGCAGTACCTCGTCCAGGAATTTGTCGTTGTGGAAGGTCCGGAATCTCCTTTTTTCCTTGAGGTTTGTTTCAGGTGTTCAGCTCATCATGGGCATGTTTATTTATTTTATTTATTTATTCACATTTATATACCGCATCTTCCAAGAGTTCAGTTGCGGTTTACAGTTAACAATAATTAACAAATCAAGTTTGTTTTACATGGAACATTGCAATAATACAGAACTTATTTACAAGGAACATCATATAAAGTATAGAACAAACAATGTGGTATAATACCGAACAGTGTGGAAACTATATACAAGTTATATATGAATATATATACATGGATTACATGGGGGAGGTCAGAAGATCATCATTGGAGAGTGCTATCTGTATAGGTTAAAGGTTTATTGCATAGAGCAACCGGATTGTCTATTTAACCTTTGTCTATTGTAGATATTGAGTTATTTATGTTATAATGTTTGGTGAACAGATAGGTTTTCAGTTTCTTGCGTAGTTCTGTGATCTCTGTTAGCTTTCGTAGCTCCTCTGGAAGGGAATTCCAGATAGTAGGGGCTATGTGCGAAAATGCTCTATTGTTTGTTGATTTGTGGGCTTTTGTGAAATCTTTCGGGATTTTTAATCTGCATAGTTGTCCTTTTCTGTGTGTAGGCTTAGCTGGTTCTTTGTGTATTAAGTTACATAACATGGGTGGGGCCAAAGCATATAAGGCTTTGAATGTTGTTATTATTGTTTTGTAGATTATTCTACTTTGAATTGGTAACCAATGAAGGGAGACTAGTATTGGTGATATGTGTTGAAGGGAATTGATTTTCAATGTGATTCTAGCTGCAGCATTTTGTGCGAATTGCAATCGTTTTATACTTTGTTTTGTTAAGCCTATTAGGATTAGATTGGCAAAGTCAAAGTGTGGGGTTATTGTAGCTTGTATTATGTTGATGAAGTCCTGTGTGAAAACTAGTGGACGAAGTTGTTTAAGGGTTTTAAGTTTGAAATAGATTTTCTTTATGGTATTGCTGATGTGAGTTTCCATCGTAAGGTGTGTATCTAGCATGACACCTAGATATCTTATTTCCTTTTTTATTTTGATTTCTTGGTTTTGGAGTCTTATGTGTGATGGAGGGATATAGGTTCTGTTCTTGGTTACGATTAGAACTTCGGTTTTAGCGTGATTTATGTGGAGGTTTTGTGTTTTTAGCCAAGTTGTGACTTCATTATAGCAATCCGATAAGAGTTGAAGCGGTAGGTTGGGAATTGTGAATGGAATATAGAGCATAATATCATCTGCGTAGAGATGATATTTTACTCCAAAGCTTTTGAATATGTTGCAGACTGGTTTTATGTAAATATTGAAAAGTAGAGCTGACAGCGCTGAGCCTTGAGGTAATCCAATTTCTTGCTTGTAGGTGGTGGAGTTTTGATTTCCAATTCTTACATTTTGTGTTCTATCAGTTAGATAGGATGAGAACCATTTGTGTACTGTAGAGTTTAATCCTATTTGTTTTAAGTTATTGAGCATTATTGTGTGGTGTACGCTATCGAACGCAGCTGATATGTCGATGAACAGTAGGATAAATGCCTGTTTAGGATTGTCAATCTCTCTTAGGAGTGCATCTATTAAAACTGTGAGGAGTGTTTCCACTCCATGGCAGGGCCGAAAGCCATATTGTTGCTCATCAAGAGGATAGGATGAGTCAAGAAAATCTTGTGTTTGTAATTGAACTACTTTTTCAATTATTTTGGCCAAAAAAGGTATGCTTGATATGGGTCTATATGACGTTGGGGATGTTTTGTCCAGTTTGCTGTTTTTGAGGATTGGCCGGATTTGTGCGTGTTTAAGAGATGGTGGGAGGTAGCCTTGGGTAAGTGAGAGGTTTACTATTGAGAGAATGTAGGGCAATAAGATTGGTAGTGTGTTTTTTATCCAAGTTACTGGACATGGATCTAGATAGGATGTTGTGGTGTTGAGGCCAGAGATGATGTTTTTTAGTGTCTCTTTAGTTATAGGATGGAGAAGTTTATCATGTGATGGTCTGACCAAGGGATTGGGGAGACTGTTATGCGTGTTACCAAGTCCTTGACAGTTTACCGTACTCAGAGTGTGTGTAACCCTCTGTTCCTTCTTTCTCACATGAACCTGACTAGAGTGTTCCAGCCCAAAGATAGTGGTCAGCTGGGGAGCTGTTTGCCCCAAGTAAAAAGAAAGCAACATAACCTTAGGCTACATAATTTAATTAACAATACTTTGTAATGTTGTTTATATGCAACAAAAATTATAGGAGCTTAATAATGTAGCCTGGGAATCTAATATAAAATGTACCAGCACGAAATGTAAATATATATTCTGCAAAAACAAAGAAGATGCAAGGTACTCACACAACAATGAACAAAAAGAAGTGAGATCCACAGCACAGTTTATAATACCAAAATAAAATTACTGGGCCCGATATTGAGAGGAGGGCTATGCGCCCCTTCGGCACATAGTCCTCCCCGCCGACCTCTAACCCCGGATATTCAATGCCAAGGTCATATGCAGCCCTGGCATTGAATATCTGGGATCACCACACTTTCTCTCAGCTACAGTCGATAACCAGGCAGCAGCGATATTGCATGCTTGCCGGTTAGCTCCTGCACTTAAAGATAGACGAGCTTTTGCCTCGTTTATCCTTTAGGCGCAGGTCACTAACCAGGCAGCATGCAATATTGCTGCTGCCCGGTTATCGATTGTTGCCGCGTCCGCTACTGCCTGGAATGCCCCTGACACGTCCCAATGCTAAGTGGTTAACATCGGGACAGGTAAGGGAGAAGAGAGGGCATATTCAGCCGAACTAACCATGTAGTGCCGTTGAATATCCCGGTTAGCAACATTTACAAGGTTACAGGGCTGTAAACCATGCAAATGCCTTTCGAATATCCGGCCCATTATAACTAATTTTATATTGGTGTAATAAACTGAATTGTAGTTATTTCTTCTTTTAGCATACATTTTGTAACCAAAGAAACCCGTCTCCCAACAATAGGCTCCCCAAAGAACTCAACATATCAAAAATAATTTTTCATTCTGGTATTATCTCAGTGCCAGCAGTATCGACCATATTGCTAAGTTATACAAAACCCATAAAACGGACTCGGGACCTACAGAGAAAATCTACCATATTATAACAGCATTAACCTCCAAAACTCACACAAGGATCCTACCCAAAACAATAAATATTGTCGAGAGCCCTAGAATATCCATACATCTATTCAAAAAAACTAGCAAACCAGATCACTACAATACAGATTCCTACATAAAAACTCCAAGCTAACAGAACACATGGCCTCAATCGCACGTGCAGAACACAGAAGGACCCTAACCAAGTACAGAATAACTGAACATAAATTAAAAATAGAAATATGGAGAAAAAAATTAAACTAAAACCCCAGGAAACTGGAACCTTCATGCAGTAAAATCCCAGAGAAATAGACAGCGTAGTTACTCACCTGCAGCAGGTGTTCTCCTTGAACAGCAGGAATAAGTCCTCACACGTATGGGTAACGTCACTGATGGAGCCCAGCACGGAATGCTCCCCAGCTTCCAAAGGAAGCTTTTGAGAGGTACACAATGCATGCGTGCCTGTCTTCCCTACCCGCCACGGCGCCATATTCTCCAGTATGATCACATAGCAGGAGCCAAAAGACAACTCACCGGGGAGGTGGGAGGGTTGTGAGAACTTATTCCTGCTGTTCACAGTGAATATCTGCTACAGGTGAGCAACTACGCTTTCTCCATGAACAAGAAGGAAATAAATTTTCATGTATGGGACTCCCAAGCTACAGGCTACTGGTACCTGAGGAGAAACAGCCCAACTGGGCAGCAAGAACTAGAGAAGCCAGGAAGAACAGAGAGGCAGTCCCGTCGAGGGACTCATCTGATACAATATCCACAGTCGACATTGACCAAGGGAATTTTAGCAGGTAGCCTTTAGCAGGTAGCCTGGACGGACAGAAGGGCCAGTGAGCAGGAGTTGACCCTCAAAACCCAAAGAGATGCTGCAGCACAGCCTGACCAAAACTGCTGTTCCGTTGAGAATCGCAATCCAAACAGTAATGGGCTGCAAAGGTATGGACCAAAGGCCAGTCGCAGCCCTGCAGATTTCCTCTGTGGAGACAGAACAGAGTTAGCTACCAATGTAGCCATTACACGGACATCGTGAGCTGTGACATGGCCTTCAAGGCTCAGACCAGCCAAGGAATATGCATGGGAGATGCAGTCTGCGAGCCAGAGGGATAGCATACGCTTCAAAACAGCGACACCCATCCTATTGGGATCAAAGGAAACAAAAAGCTGGGAGAACTGTGGTGCGCCTCTGTGCACTCCAGGTAGAAGGCCAACGTTGCCTCACCGCAATTGGCGTGAGGCTCGGGAAAGAACGCTGACAGGACAATGGACTGGTTGAGGTGAAAAGCCGAGATCTCCTTTGGCAGAAAATGGGGGTGTGTGCGGAGCACCACCCGGTTCTGGTGAAACCTGGTGTACGGAGGATGTACGACCAGGGCCTTGAGCTCAATAACACACTGGGCCGACATGACGGCTATCAGGAAGAGGACCTTCCAGGTCAAGAACTTCAAAGGGCATGCGTCCAATGGCTCAAAAGGAGCCCGTATGAGTTGGCCGAGGACCACATTCAGGTCCCAAATAACCATTGGGAAGTTTGACTGAAGACTTTGAAAGAAGCATGCCCCACATGAATTGGCCTACCAGAGGTTGAGTTGATATGGGATTCCCCCTCTAGCCATGATGGAACGTTCCTATTGCCCTGAGGTGGACACATATCAAGTTGGAGGGGTGCAAGAGATACTCTAACAGTTGGTCCATGGGACAGACAAAGGGGTCCAGCATCCAACCAGCATACCAGATTACAAACCACCACCACTTGAGCGCATAGGCCTTATGTGTCGACTCCTTGTGGAACACCAGCAGGATCTCGGTGATGCTCACAGGGAGGACGAGCTCAGGGAGGGCTACCTGCTCAGCTTCCATGCTGTGAGCACCAAGGAGCATATGCTAGTGTGCAACAAGGATCTGCTCTCCTGCGAGATGAGGTCTGGGTCAGAGCCCAGGCAGAGAGGCTTCCTTTGTGAGAGTGCAGAAGTAGTGGGAACCATGGTTGTCGAGACCAGTAGGGAGCGATGAGAATCATGGATCCCTCCTTGGCCTGGAGCTTTAGGAGTGACTTCACAATGAGCGGTATCAGGGGTAGGCATAGAGCTGGTCTTCCCCCCAGTGGAGAAGGAAGGCATCCGGTGCCAGGTTGGCCTTCGAGAGCAGAACCAAGCTACCTGGGTCGTAACAAAGAGGTCCACCTTGGGGGTGCCCCACTCTGGGAAGATCTGGTCTACCACCACCCTCTTGAGAGTCCACTCATGTGGCTGAAGTACCCAGCTGAGGCGATCCTCTAGGCCATTTCGTTCACCAGGCAAATATATTGCCCTGAGGTCCATACTATGGAGCAGGACGAAACTCCAGGGGTGAACAGCCTCCCAATACAGGAGGTACAAGCCTGTGTCCCCTCTGCTTGTTCACAAAGAACATGGCCATCTGGTTGTCTGTCTGGATCAGGACGAACTGATTTGCCAGGTGTGCCTGAAAGGCATGCAGAGCATTTGCAATGGCCCGGAGCATAAGAAAAATGATCTGATGGAGACTCTCGCTCTTGGACCACAGACTCTGGATACAGAAATCGTCCAGGTGTGCCCTCCAGCCGAGCTTGGAGGCATCCATCCCATTCCATCTAGCAGTCTGCAGGGTGCTGCTAGTTGGAATAAGAAGCCCCGATGCAGGTTTCCAGGCACAAGTCACCACTCCAGGAACTGCATGAGTGGCCTGATGCAGGTTTCCAGGCACAAGTCACCATTCCAGGAACTGCATGAGTGGCAATAGTAACTACAATCCTGTCCTGCAGGCGGCTGGAGGCTTGCTGCCATTGCATTCACAAGGTCCATTGAGGCTTCCACATGAAGAGGTGGGCCTAAGGGATGACATGCACCGTGGCTACCATGTGTACCATGCACCCACCACCTCAATGAGATGCTGCAGAAATGCTTTTGCCCAAGTGGTATTGCTACACCGGCTGGAGGTGGGATTTCAGGTAGCTGATCACGAAGCTGAGCCCTTCGAGCACCTGAAAGGTGAGCTCTGTGGACTGCCACACACTGGTCGGCGTCAGACCTTTACAAAGGAATCATCCAGGTACGGGAAGACAAATACCCCCAAGTACTATGTGAAGACCCTGGGGGCAGCCGCCTAGTACAAACCGAAGGTACTGTCTGTGATGCGGGTGGATTGGAATATGCACATATGCATCCTTCAGAACAAAAGAGCATAGCCTGTTGTCCGGCAGGAGGAACAAGAGCAGCGTCCCCAATGAGACCATCTTGAACTTTTGCCGCACCAGGAACTGGTTGAGATTTTGCAGATCCAGAATGGGGCAGAACCCTCTGGTCTTTCTGGAGGCCAGGAAGTACCTGGTGTAAAAGCCGTACCCAGTCTGGGCCATGGGAACCAGCTAGATGGTGAGGTTTAGCAAGCAGGGCCACAACCTCGGTCTGCAGAAAGCTCCGGTACACAGGTTTCATGGGGTACTCTCTGGGGTTATAAGCGGGCGGCAGCTGGGTAAAATGCAAACAATAGCCACTTTGGACAATCTACAGCACTCATGCGTATGAGGTGATGAGAGCCCACCGGTGGGCAAAGTGGACGAGTTGCCCCCCCTCCCCTACCTGCAGGGAGACTTCAGCAGACAACAGTTGACTGGCTATGCTCCCGAGGACCCTGTCAAAAACCCGTACCTGGCTTGGGCTGGTGGGAAGGCTGTGCCTTTAGGGTTTGCTCCCTCTGCTGTGAGGGGGGATGGGGCCTTGGACTGCACCTGCAACTGGGATGGAAAGTACTGTTGCGGGCATGGCAATAAAGCCATTTTGGCTTGTTGTTTCTTCTGCGTGGGGTTCACAATCTTTCTGGACAGCCTGGTGAATGTCGCCTGCTCCTTCTCCAGCTCCTCGGTCTTCTCCTCCATGGATTTTCCGAAGAGGTACTCAGGGTACACAGGGGACATTGGCGATCTTGTCCTGAACCCACTGCGCCAGATCAGGGGACTGCAACCAGGCCATCCGCTGCACAGCGATACCCATGGCTGCCACCCTACCAGCAGATTAGAAGGCATCATAGGCGCCAGGGACCATAAATTTCGAGCAATCCTTGCCATGAGCAATAAGGTCTCGAAAAGAGTTGTGGCAGTCCTTGGGAATGAGGGAAGCGACATGACATCCTTGAGAAACATTGCCATGTACTGTACGTCTGGTAGGCCAGGATCCAGTCTATCAGCATGGAACCCTGGAAACACCTCCTCCTGAAGGGGTCCAGGGTCCTCGCCCCCCACGTGAGTGGCACTGAGGAGTGCATTTTAGCACTCTTTGCACACTTCAAAGCAAACTCGACCACAATGAAATTGTGGGAAAATAGAGGCTTCTCGAACCCTGGGGCCTTCTAGACCCAATACAGGGAGTCGAGCTGGTAGCTGACAATCAGAAGCATAAGCAGCACCTCCCACAGCAGCAGTAGCAGCCTCTGCAGGACATAGTGGACGGGGACCGTCATCACCTCACAGGGGGCCAAGGGGTACTTGAGAAGTTCCAGTTCCTCTGCCCTCAGTTCCTCTTCTGATTCCAGAGAAAAGAGGATGGCCTTGGCCAGATCCTGAACAAAATCCTGAAAGGACATGTCTTCCGGAGGCAACTTCCGCTGATCCGGAGGGGTGATGGGTCAGACAGGAGACCTTGGGCATGAAGGTCCAACACCATCGATTCTGCCTAGGTTTCCCATTCCGATTCGGACTCCAAGAGGAAGCTGAAGTATGCCAAATCTTCTCTGAACGCTGACTGCATGGCTCAGGAGAGGGTGGACATCAATGGTCACCTTTGCACCCTCTGGGGCCTCAGACTCCAATACACTGGAGAGGGTGATGGCTCCGGCCACTGTAGTCAATACTGATCTCCCACCAGATGTCCCAGCCACCATGGGCAGGGCATGGGTCTCCAGAATAGGCTGGAAGAAGTGTGCAACACGCTCTGTGCTGTGAAGCCTGCATTCCACAGGGCTTCCACCACCACCAAGTGAGCTTCCAAGGCGCATTGGTGTTCCATCAAAACCATCACCGATGAGGACGTTGATGCCGCAGTCACAGACATCGCCAGTGACCCCTTAGGTGGGCACTCCATGATGATAGTAGTATCGGAAGATATCCGGCTACTCTCTTGGGCACAAGGGTGGACTCCACTATGCTGGTCAGGTCCTCCCATGGGGAAGCTTGCCCATCACGGTCCGTCTCACACCGAGAGGGGCTGCAGTAGCACTGCACACAGATCTTCTCCTTGTGCTCGCCTTTCGACATCAGCGGGATCTCTGCAGAGGGTCTCCCCTCTCCACTTGAACTCTTCTGCTCCGACTGGGCTCTCTGCTCTTTTCCCTTGGCCACCTCAGGCATGGACAAAGGAGTCAGGGCTGAGGATGCTGAACCAGATGAGCCAAAGAGGGATGCCTTCTGCTTTTCCCGACCCTTCATCCCTCAACACATCTGCAAGCAGAGCTTGCAGGTTGCTGGCTGGTGGTTGGGTCCAAGGCATTGCACATACAAATTATGGCATGTATGTGGTCTTGCCAGATTTAGTGCATTTCTTAAAGCCGCTAACCGGCTTAGACATGTTGAAAAATACCGCCTCAACAAAATCAAACTGAAAAACGGCCATGGGATAAAAAATGCCCAAAATGCCCAAAAAGTGCAAAAAACTACAGAAAAAAGCACCCAAAGGGTAAGAAAAAGGTTAACCGACAAAAGGCGGGTGAAAAAATGAACAAAAGCTCAGTCACAAGGGCAAGAAATTCAAACTTTTTTCCGGATTGGAGGAACATATCCTAGGGGCTCCACGGAAAAAAGACGACTGGAGAATAGGGTGCCGCGGCGAGCGGGGAAGGCAGGCACGCATGCGCGGTGTACCTCTTTAGAAGCTGAGGAGCGTTTCATACGGGACTCCGTCGATATCATCACCTATACATGAGGACTTATTTCTTGCTTGTTCACGAGAATGACATGTAGATTCCCTCATGTATTGTGCAAAATATAAAAATTGAACATATAAATTCCAAAGCCTAACATATTCTAATCACTAAATTGAAAATACAATTCTTTTTTTCTACTTTTGTTGTCTGGTCCCAATCTCTGGTTTTGCTTTCCTCTGTCTTCTATTAACTCACTTTTTGCTATATAGGGCCTTCAGTCCATTTGCTACTTTTCTCCCCTCCTGCCTTCTTCACTTCCTTCTATCTCTGATTTTTTCCATTCAGCTTTCTTACATATACTTTTCCATCTATCAAATCAGATGTCACTCCTTCTTACCATCCAGTCCTCAATTTTTCTCTTTTTAAGGAAAATCATTTTTATTGACATTAATATACGAGTAACACCATCAAACTTATAATCGATAAACCAACAAGAACAGTTCCATACTCGTGGGAGGAGTGATCTAGTGGTTAGGACAAGGTACTTCAGGCTGGAGGGCCGGGGGTTCAAGTCCCACCTGGGGAAAGCAATCTCAGGCCGGAGGGACTGGGATTTCTAGTCCTATAGGCACTCCTTGTGGTCTTGGGCAAGCCACTTAACCCTCCATTGCCCATGTTCCCTGTATGTATTAGTGTGTGTGTCTCATATCCCCTCGTGTTAAATGTATCCCCCAATTGACCGCTTTGACCCGGTGAAAAGCAGGATATAAATACAGCTAAATAAATAAATATAAATAAAAACATACGGCCCCCCGGCCCTCACCATTTGACACAATCCACATTGTACATCAATACAACCTTCTAAAACCTACTGAATCTAACCCAAGAGGTCCCACATTAATAACGAAAATAAAGAAAAGAGAGCAGTAACAGCAACCTCACTATTGCTATACCCCCTACCCCAACCGCCCACCCCTAGTCACTCTTCCCACCAGTCCCCACTCTTCTCCGTTCCCTAGGTCTGCCCCCACCCCTCCTCCTCCCTCCCAACCTCCCCCCCCCCTTTCATCCATCCCCCACTCATTCCTCATTCATTCTCCATCGTTTCTCCTCTTTCTTCTCATCCACTAACCTTCGTATTTCGGGTTGCCAGTCATACTCCTCCCCCAAGACTCTCATTCCTAGTACTGTTTTACAACGCTACTGAGAGCCCCCCTTCTCCCTCCAAGACTCCCGAGCTTATCTGCTCAGTTATCAAGCCTTCATTCATTTTCTTTATCTCCCAAGTCACCACGCATTATCAGGATTCATGATTCATGTTAGATTTCGATTAGCATTTATCATATGTAAAGTATAAGTAACACAAATTAACCATATGCTAATCCGTTTGGCAGAGATTCTAATGAGCACTGGCTGCCGGGCTCGCACCCTCTGCACTCAGCGGTTCCCAGATTTTCCTCCATACCTCCATCTTTTGATGGCCTAACAGCCTAGCTGATCTCTTCTCCATGTCCCTTAAGTCTAACATAAAGCCCGCCCATTCTTTAACCCCTGGAGGGTCATCCCGCAACCAATGTCGCAAAATACATTGCTTCCCCACCACCATACCCCTCAGCACTAATTTCATCACATCCCCCCCCTTAACCCACTCAGCTGCCCATAACCCGAACAGGCAACAGTCCGGGACTACTTCCAAATCCTGATTCAACCATCTGGAAAGAATAGCCCCCAATTCCCCGCCAAAATTGCTGCATAATCCCACAAGTCCAGAAGCGATGCATGAAGGTTCCCCTCTCCCTCTTGCAAAATCTATACACATCTGTCTGTGCCACCCCAGCCCTGGCCACCCAGACCTCCGCCACATATGCCCTCCATAGGAATCTAAATTGAATCTCTTGCAGTCGTACCGATTCCAAAACATCCTTCACAGCTCTAAACACTTCCTCCAGTTTCGCTGCTGTCATTTCCGGCATCCCGTCTCGCTGCCACCTCACAGCCAAACCTTCTAGGTCTCCTCCCGATTCATTAGGGCCTAACTCCTTCCTCAGAGCCTGCACTGTTATTTTCCCCTCCAGCCCCTGTACGAGATCCAACATACTTCTCGAACCCAAAAGTGCCCCTTCTTCCTTCTGAACTGTTCGCACATAATGCCTCGCCTGCAGATAGAAATAGAAGCTTCTGGCATCCAACTCAAACCTTCGCTGTAAAGACTGAAACAAATCCAATTCTGGGCTCGCGACCATTCTCAGATGACCTAAACATCTCACTCCCCTCTCCTCCCACTGCCTGGCCACCACAGCCTGGTTTCCCGGCACAAAGTTCCTATTACCCCTCAACGGCAAAAAATCTGTCCTCCTCCATGACAAATTCCTCCTCTGACACACCACTCTCCATTCCTGCCCCACTGCTTTCATATACACCAAAGTTTTCCACCACGTGGGTAGATCCCTATTCGCACTATGCAGCAAAGCCATCTCATTTATAAGCTCGATTGGTACTGACTCATCCGTTCCCATCAACACATCCCAAAGAATACGCATCAGATTAACCACATTATACTCTCTTAACGACACCAACCCCCCTCCTTTCTCTAAAGGTCCCATAAGCGCCGACAAGGCAATTCTCGACCTGCGTCCCTTCCATAAGAATTTACCTAAATGACTCTGCAATACCATCATATCTCGCCTAGATAGCCAAAGCGGAGTGTGACGAAGCAAGTACAACCATCTCAGAAGCTCAACCATTTTAAAAAGAGCAATACAACCCATCAGTGAGATGGGCAGATCTCTCCATCTTTTCAAAGTCATGATAGTCTTTGCTAATCTCGATGTAATATTAACCTCGTACAGCCGAGACACTTCCTCTGGGATTTGGACCCCTAAATATTTGATCTGTCCCTCCGCCCAGCTCAGCGGAAAGTCCCCCACCCATTTGTTATGCACCTTCCCTCCTACGTCCAACACTACTGATTTGGACCTGTTAACACGCAGTCCCGAGAAAGAGCTAAATCTCTCAATCTGCTCGAGAGCAGCCACCAGCAATGCCTGCGGATCCCGTAAACAAAGGAGCATGTCATCAGCAAACGCACTTACTTTGATCCCACCACATTGCCACTGTATTCCCCTGATCTTTTCCTGCTGGGCAAGAGTGATCAGCAAAGGTTCCAATTGTAAAACAAATAGCAAGGGAGATATGGGACACCCTTGCCTCGTTCTACGCCTAAGGGGAAACGGCTCCGAAAACTCCCCTCTCATGGTCAAACACGCCAGCGGGTCTGAATACAAGGCCTGAATCCAACGTGCAAAGGCTCCTGTAAAACCAAACTTTTGAAGTACCGCAAACATATATTTCCAGGATACTCGATCGAACGCCTTTTCGGCATCCAAACTCACTAAGATTAACGGCTCCTCTTTTAACAGACACAGTTCCATCCCCATCAGTACTTTACTGATATTCAGGAAAGCCTCTCTTCCCCTTACAAACCCCGCCTGATGTTTCCCAATCAAACTTGGTAAAATCCTCTGCAGCTGCTCTGCCAGAACCGATGCCAAGATTTTCATATCATAATTAATTAGCGAGATGGGACGGTACGACGCTGGGTCTTCAGGATCCTTCCCCGCTTTGGGGATCACCGTAATCGCCGCTGTTCTCGTGTCCCTTGGAAAACTTCCCAACTCCAACACCTCATTGTATAGAGCCGCCAATGATGGTGTCACCTGCAATTCCAAGATTTTATAGAACTCTGCACCATAGTCATCCGGCCCTGGAGCCTTGTGCGGTGAGGAACCCTTAATCACCTTCTGTATTTCTATGCCCAATATCGCCCTATTCAGTTCTTGCAACTCCAAGTCCCCCACCCTCGGCAACTTCACCTCCTGGAGAAAGTGGCGCTACTGCTCCCTATCCTCTGCCTCTGGTGAATACAGTACCTGATAAAACCGTCTAAACACCTTCATAATTTCCTGAATGTTATTATGCTTTACCCCCTCTTTATCTCTGATGGTAGCAATCACCTTCGCACCTCCCCTATCTTTGACCAAGCCTGCGAGCAATTTTCCTGTCTTATCTCCATAGCGAAACAACTGGTGCCGATAGTACTGCATCGAGTATACTGCCTGGTCTTGAAGCACCTTATTTAACTGCCTCTGCACTCCCAAGTATTCCTCCCTGGTCCTGCTGTCCATGTTTCGCACACCTTTCCTCTTTACTCGCTGAAGTTCCTGAGCCAATCATAATACATCCTCATCAATCCTCTTCTTTTCTCTTGCGACAAAAGCCATAATATGTCCATGCATCACTGCTTTCCCCGCCTCCCAAAATACCGCCACCTCCCCACACTATCTTCATTAAATCTGACATACTCCTCCCACTGCCGTTTCAAATACTCACGAAATTCTTCATTTTCCCATAGATGCCTCGGAAAAGACCACCTAGAGCGTCCTCCCATCCTTTCCTTCCAGTCCATACAAACCATTGCATGGTCTGAAATTACCACAGAATCTATTTCCACTACCCTCACCTTGCTAAAACACTGCTTCGACACTAATAAATAGTCAATCCTAGACCAGGACTGGTGGGCCCATGACAGATGCGTGTAATCTCTCTCTCCCTCATGTAGAACTCTCCATGCATCTATAAGTTGCCCCATCCTACAGAGATAGCTTACTCCTTTCTTGCTCCAACCCCCACCTGAGCCCGGTTGTGATCTATCCATCTCTGGATCATGTGGACAATTAAAGTTCCCCGTTAAGATAACCGGAATATTTGGGACCCTTCCCACCCTTACCAACAAATCCTTAAAGAATTGATGATCATAAATATTTGGTGCATACACATTGCCCAAGATCAATTCCTCCCCTTGAATTTTTGCATGTAAAAAGATATATCTTCCCTGCAGGTCAGACTCCTCCTGTAGTATTTCTATCTGGATCCCCCTACTAACCAGAATAGCTACTCCCTTCTTTCTACCCCCCGAAGAGGCAGCATAAACATGTCCCACCCAATCTCGCTTCAATTTCTCATGCTCTTTTAAACTGAGATGTGTCTCCTGCGCAGTGCCTTGCCTCGCTTTAGGGCTTGGAGAATTTTGGTCCACTTTATGGGGGTGCTAATCCCTCCCACATTCCATGTTACTATACGCAGGTCATGCATTGAGCCCGGCAGCTCTTGCTAATCGCCACATGTTTTGACTTTCTCAAAGCCCAGGATTGCCCAGCCTCAATCCCAGACCCACCATCTCTGGGCAAAAACCCATGTCGCTTTTCCAACCCTCTCACATGACACAAGCTCCCACATCCGCTTTTACAGTCCCCATCCATTCCTTTCCTCCTCCTCCATGCTCCCATTCGTCCCTCACATACACACACCCCTTCCCATGCACACCCCAATCCCAATTCCAAACCCCCCTCCCCATCCCCACCATTCATCATGGTCTCCATTCCCTGCTCAATCGCCGGGATCCCGACCCTATATGGCGCCGCAGGGCTGCCTCCCCTGAGCATCCTTTCACTCCACTACACTCTCTCTTTCACTCGCTCACAGTTCCACACATCCATTTACACG
This sequence comes from Ichthyophis bannanicus, assembly GCA_033557465.1. Classification (NCBI taxonomy): domain Eukaryota; kingdom Metazoa; phylum Chordata; class Amphibia; order Gymnophiona; family Ichthyophiidae; genus Ichthyophis; species Ichthyophis bannanicus. The sequence goes on from CM066035.1 coordinate 497,232,861, forward strand.
CACCCTCACCAACATCTGCTCTGCATTCATCTCTTCACACACACCCGCACCCTCACTCACTCCACACCCCTCCATGTATCCACAGACACCCACACACACCGCTCAGATATCTCCACAGACTACTATACAGTGCTACACGAAGTGCTCACAGAACAGCAGTCCACATATCAGATGCCTGTCCTTCTGTCACACCGGGGCAGCACAAGAGTCCACACATTCCTCTTCCATTTCCTCGACAAATCTCTTGGCTGCTTCTACAGTATTTATTTATTTATTTATTTTTATTTATTTAACATTGTTTATATACCGCACTATTTAACATCAGCACGGTTTACAAGTAACATAAATGTCCAGTGTGGGGTTTACATTGGACTTACAGTAAAACAAGGAATTTAAACTTGGAGAATAGGTGAAAACTATGTACATAACTCTTCAATATATCTATGCATGCTATTTAAAGGTCGCTGTGGGAGTGAAGTCGGGGTTGGTCAGGAGGGTATGGGTGGGCTACGTGATGTCCTCAGAATTGGGAAAGCATTGAAGGAAAAGGTAGTGTTTCAAAGCTTTTCTGAATTGGTGAAGGTTGTTTATGGCTCGGATGTTGGTTGGTAGGTTGTTCCAGCATGACGGTGCAGATAAGGCAAAGGCGCGGTTTCTAGAGGCTTTGTTGCATTTGGTGATGGTTTTCGGGAGCATTAAGGAGTTGGTGGCGATAGATCTTCTGAGTCTGTTGGGGGGGGGGTGAGTTGGATAAGTTCAGAGAGGGCGCTGGCCGTGCATTTATGAATGGCTTTGAATGTTATTGTTAGAATTTTGAAGGTGATTCTGTAGCGTATTGGGAGCCAATGTAGTGTTTTCAGGATGGGGGTGATGTGCTGCCTCCCAGATGCTTGGTGGAGGGTTCGGGCTGCGGTATTCATTGCTAGCTGCAGAGGTTGTAGAGTGCACTTCGGCAGGCCGTGGAGGATAGAGTTCGCATAGTCGAAGTGGGGCATCACCAGGGACTGAAAGACAGTTCGAAAGTCCTCTGGCTCAAGTAACGGTCTGATGTGACGTAGCATCCGAATTTTGTGGTAAATTGCTTTAGAGATGTTGCCTATCTGGGCGTTTAAGTTGAGATGTTGGTCGATCATCACTCCAAGGTAACAGATCGTTGTCTTCGTGAGGAGTTCGGCATCACGTACTTTCAATGAGGATGGCGGACATGAGTATCAAATGCATACTCATGTCCCTGTTTAGAGACTCTCAGCACCGCCGGGTAAGCCAGTGTAAAGCGAAGCTTCTTCTTAAACAGGGCTGCGCAGATAGGAGAGAATTCCTTTCTCTTCAATGCCACTGCCGCCGAGTAGTCCTGAAACATGAGCAGCTTTTGGTTGTTAATCTTCAACTCTCCTTTCCGACGATATGCTTGTAAGAGCTGAATTTTATGTTGGAAGTTCAGAATCCTTGCTATTACTACCCTCGGTCTGCCTCGCGGCTCCAGTCTTGGCCCCAGCCGATGTGCGCGCTACACTCGTAACTCTCCAACAAGTGCCTCCAGGCCCAACTCTTTCGGGAGCCAAACTTCAATGAAAGGCAGCAATTGGGCATCGGTTTTATCCTCCGGGACCCCAACAATTCGTATATTGTTCCTCCGGGACCTGTTCGAGGTCCTCCACCTTGGCTTGCAGATACACTATTTGCTTTCTTTGTGCATTGGTTTCTCTCTCTTGTCGGCCCTCCACCTCCTCTATGGCCACCACGCGGTGCTCCAGCTCCTCCACTCGTTTGCACACCTCTGTCAACGATTCTCCCATCGCATCAAGTTTTTTCAGCACTTGATCGAACTTGGGATCTAGCAGCTTGACCACCTCCTTCGCCACATCTTCATTTGCTGATTCCGCACTCTCGGCTCTCAGGGAGGCTGGCTGTGATATTTATTTATTTATTTACATTTCTTATATACCGCACTATTTGCGATCAGCGCGGTTTACATAGAACAAACAAAATCCGACAATAAACAAATGTCTGGTCATTACATTGAACAGGAAATGTAACTTGGAGAACAGGGTAAACTATATACATATGCAGATGAATTGCACAGGGTAAACTATATACATATGTAGATGAATTGAACAGGGTAAACTATATACATATGCAGATGAAATGAGAGCGGATATTGTTGGGTGTTGTACATACTTGGGGACGCACTATTCTAGGGTATGGCTGCGGCAGGCCCCGGCTTGCTAGGTTTCTCCCGGTCTTTCTTCTGAGTTACCGGCATGGTGCTGTGCTTATTTTGGGATTGGTCAAATCAGCTTAGCTTCTTTTTTACGCTCGTTGTAAAATCAGCAGGCTATCTTTACAAGTGGCACTGTAATTTTTATGAAAACTCGAGGCAGCCCCGGAGCGAGCCAGGAAACGTCCTCTCCCACTCATGCGTCACGTGGGTCTCTATTTTTCTCTTTTTAATGCATCTACCTACCACTTTTCAACCGTTGACACAGCCCCCCCCCCCATTCTCCATCTCTCTTTTTTCCCAGCCTTTAACTAATTCTTCCCTTTCTCTATATCTTCCCCCCCAACCCCGCACCTATTGTGCAGGATCTCTCTCATTCTCTCCTCCCCATTCAGTGTCTCGCCCCTTTTTTCTGATTTCATCCCCTCATGTCCAGCAACTCCTCTTTTCCTTATTCATCCCCCCATATCCAGCCTCACCTATCTCTCTTTTTCTATCCTATCCCCCCCCTCCATGTGGAGGAGTAGCCCAGTAGTTAGAGCACTGGCTTGATAATCAAGAATCTAGGGTTTAATTCCCACTGAAACTCCTTTTGGACACTCCTTTGGACAAGTTACTTAACCCTCCATTGCCTCGGAAGAAAGACCTTGCAGTCTACTTCCAGTCATACTGCCAAGAAAACCCAGGAGTTGCTGGGTCACCGGGAGGCAGCATTACATTTGCACTGCCATCACCCCATAGTCTGCCTATCTTCTCTATCTGTCCCTGTCCCCCTCATGTCCAACCTCTCCTCTCTCTCTTTCTCTATTCATGTCTCTGATGTCAGAATCTCCTCTCTCTTTCTTTCCCTATCCCTCCTCGTCAAGCATTCCACCTCTGTCTTCCTCCCTTGTCAATCGTCCCCTTCCATCTCCCTATGGCCCTCTCCCATAACAAGCATCCTATGGTCCCCTTCTGTCCTGGTCCCCTATGGTCTAGCATCCCCCTTCATCTGCCTAGATCCCCCTGCTCCCAATCCTGTGCCCAGCATTCTCCTCCATCTCCCTATAGCCCCCTTCTGTGCCCATCATCCCTCATACTCTGGCATCCACCTATATCCTTATTTCCCCTTCGGTGTCCTGCATCCTCCTCCATGTCCCTCTGGCCCCCTCCCATGTCCAGGATCCTCCCTCCATTTCCCTATGGCAGATTTTCATTTCCAGCATCCTTCATCCATATTCTTCCATCTCCTATAAGCACCTTCTATAACCAACTCCCCCTCCATCTGCCCTCCCATGTCTAGCAATCCTCCCAATCTGCCCACCTCCCCATATCTAGCATCCCTCCATCCCCTATGACCTGAAGTGTCCACTGTCCTCTCCTCTCCTCAGCCACCGCCACCACTTCTCCCAAGGTAAGCAAAAACGGCAAGGACCTAAACCCTAAGTGCGGGATCTTTCAGACTCAAACACCCCTTCAAGGCCCTAATGGTCCTGTTTCCCTTTGATGCAACAAGTATGCATCAGAGGTAGATGGTACCAGCATGGCCTTGGAAGCGTGTGAGTCTGAAAGACCCTGCACTTAGGGTTTATCTTCTTGATGCTGCAACCACCGCTGCAGAACACAAATTAAAATGGAGGGTAAACTACAAACCAGGCAGAGGTGAGGTGGCCATGGCAGGAGGTTTTGGGAGCACTTTTTGCCACCTCCCAAATTTTGCTGCCTGAGGTGGCCACCTCATTCTGCCTAATGATAGAGCTGTCCCTGGGCAGAATGAGGTAGCCGCCTCAGGCGGCAAAGTTTTGGGGGCAGCAAAAAATGGTCTCCAAAACAGCCCAGCCACAGCTGCCTCACTCTGCCTTGACCTGCTGCTGCTACTGTGCCTCTGCCGCTTCTCCCAGATCAGTGGCAGCATCAATCATCCCTCTCCCAACTCCGATGACTAGTGGCAGCTTAAAAGAAAATAAGCAAAAGTGTGTGGCCTTCCCGACTACAGCACGCTTGTAAGGTCCTAATTGTTCCGCCTCCTTTTGATGCATACTTCCATGTCAGAAGGAAGCAGGACAGTAAGAGACTTAACAAGCGCACTGGAGTCAGGAAGACCCTGTGCTTTTGCTAGCTTTTTTTTTTTCTAACCACTGCTGCCGCTGTTATTGAGAGAGGCAGTGGTGGTAACAGTTTGGGGGCAGGAAGGGAGAGAGAGGCAACATTGGGCATCAGAGAGTGTGGATATGGAGGGTAGATGCTGGACAAGGGAGAGAAGGACATAGATGCTGGGCACCAGAGAGGGCAGGAAAGAGATGCTGGATGGGGGGTGCAGAGAGACATATGCTGGTCATGGGGGGAGAGGGCAGTTAGGGCAGATAGTGGCCACAGAGGAGGCAGAGGACAGATGCTGGCCATGGTATGAGAAGGCAGTGGGCAGAAGGTTGCCACAGGAAGGATGAAGAGCAGCTGTTAAGCATGGGGGAATGGGGGAAAAAGGGCAGATGTTAGGCATGGTAGGAGGAATAGGGGAGAAAGGGCAGATGCAGGACATGGGTGCATGGAGGGCAAATGCTGGGCAGGGGAAAAAAGGGTAGATGCTGGGCATGGGGGAAATGGTGAGAAAGGGCAGATGCTGGGCATGGAGGGGAGATAGGGTAGAAAGGGCAAATTCTGGACACAGAGGTGGAGGAAAAGAGGAAAAATGCTGGACATTGACGAGGGGGAGGGGAGAATGAGAGAGGAGAGATGCTAGAAACAGGAGGAGGGAGAGAGGACAGATGCTGGATACAGGGGGAGGAAGAGGAGGAAAGTTGGTGGCCACTGGGGAGAGGATAAAGAGTAGAGATAGAAGGAAATGCTTGCTGTTATATTGTTTGTACTGCTGCTCATAATTGTGTTTATTGTCTCCAGGACCTCTCCAGTGCCATTGTTGCTTGTTGCTGTGCCTGTCCCGCCTCCCGGAAGTGACGCAACCGCGGGAACGCGGCCATGACCTTTCTATATACCCTGCCATTGTATTTAAAGTAGACACCAGCAACGTTCTATGCCACGGCGTCGTGCACCCAAGGAGCAGGCTTAAAGAGGGTTAGGACCTACTCCTAAATAGATGTTTACCATCGTTGTTTTCTGCTTTCTCCTCACCCAGAACGGGTAGAAGTAGGGGGGGGGGAGGTGTTGCACTTCTCTATCTCTCCAGGCTTTCTCTCATGGAAATCCCTTCTTCCACTGTTCACTATCCTGAATCCCTATTCCTTTGACTCCAAGCAACCACGCCTCTTTATTTCCTCCTCCTCTATCTTCCCCCGTCTCTTTCTGCTGATCTTTGGGAATTGGCATTGTAGACCATCTCAGAAACAGCTCTTAGCTGTTCCAACCTTATTCTGGGTGATTTTAATACCCATTTGGACGCTCCCTCGAGACCCAAAGAGCGTGCCTTCCTTAATCTCTTGAATGACCTTTTCCTTACACAGCACAGGCCATATGCTAGATTTGGTTCTTACCCCGTCCAGTTCCAATCTTACTCTCTCGGCCTTTTCCTCCCTCGCAATCCCCTGGTCTGACCATTATTGCATTTTCTTCTCCGCATCCTATCTACTTTCAGTTGCTGACTCTGGTCTTTCCAACTCTCGGCCCTCGCAGTGTTTGCACTGCAACATCACCCCAGCTATTCTAGTCATTCCCATCCTCAGATACCCTATTCCCCCCTGACTTTGACACTCAGTCCCCTAGTACTCAGGTCTACACTTGGATTTCTGTACTTGCTGCCACCCTGGATCACCTAGTACCCCCTTAGTCCCTCCTCAGTACCAACTAAGCTGGTCACTCCCCCTGGTATCCTGGCCTCTGTTTGCTCCATTCACAGCTTCAATGTGCTGAGTGTTTGTGGCGCAAGCGGCCTTCACCAGACTCTCTTGCACGCTTTCGTCATCTTCATACCTATCCCACTCAGCTGTTCATTCCGCCAAGCAATCATACTATACATCCCTCATTTCCTTGTCCTCTAATTCCTCCAAACAGCTGTATTCCATCCTCCACACTTTATCTGCAACATCCACTCGCCCATCACTTCATATTGACACACCAGATCCTCCACTGCTTGCTTCCTTTTTCAGAGATAAGATACTTCACCTGAGTTCCTCCTTTTCGATTCTCCCTCTTCCCTTTTGTCTCTCTCCCCTCCCCTGTTCCCGACTCTTCCCCTCTCCTCATCTGCTCCCCAGTTTGATGCCTTCACTCCGGGCCCCCCCCCCCCCTCAATCTGGCTTTGGCCCATACCTGATCCTCCTTTCATCCCATCTCAGCAACAGAACTCCATAAAACACTTTCTGGTTCCAGGAAAACAAACTGTCTGATGGATCCCATCCCCTCCACCTGGTTATCTGAAACATCTCTTGCCCTCCCACCTCTCGTCCCAACCATCTTTAACTCCAGTTTATCTTCTGGAATTTTTCCTGACCCTTGGAAATCAGCTATAGTCTGGCTGCTTCCTAAGAAGCCATCACTTGACCCAACCATACATGCGCACTGGCGCCCAGTGTCAAATCTCCCTTTCTTGGCGAAAGTACTGGAAAAACTGGTGTTTCATCAATTAGTATCACACGTCGCGTCCACCAATATTCTCCATCCCCACCAGTCTCGGTTTCGTGCTGGTCATAGCACTGAGACCATACTTCTCTCCCTGCTAAATGAGCTGCATGTTGCACATGATCACGGGGATATCACATTGGCCGTTTTGCTTGATCTTTCCTTGGCTTTTGATTTAGTGGATCACTATATACTACTTTCCTGTCTGCATGATTGTGGTGTTCAGGGTACTGTGCTGTGTTGGTTTCGCTCCTTCCTCACTACCCGCTCCTTTTCTGTGCACCTCAATGCTGTATCCTCTGCTGCGGTACCTCTGGTATGTGGAGTCCCCCAGGGCTCTGTGTTCTCCCCACTGCTTTTTAACATCTTTTTTGTTCTTCTGCCACTCATCATCCAGCAGTACCCGGTGTCAGCATATTTCTATGCTGACGATATAATTCTTCTCTACCACACTTCCCCTGTTGCTATTGATTTATCACCTCTTAATGATTGTCTCTCCTGCATTTTCACATGGATCTTGATTAACTACCTCTACTTTAACCCTTCCAAGTCCACAGCCATGTGTGTCTCCTTCAGTACCCCCTGTCCTATCATTGCCCCTCTGTTTAGTTCCACTCCTATCCCCCTGGTTCCTTCCTTCCATTACCTGGGCGTCACACTAGACTCTGCACTTTCCTTCTAGGAGCATCTGTCCATCCTCATTCATCGTTCCTTTTGTGCACTCCATCAGATTAGAACAGTCCGTCTCTTTCTGCCGCCCTCTTCAATTACCACTCTTCTGCTTTCTCTGGTAATGAGTAAGCTAGACTACTGCAACGTGGCCCTTGCAAACCTGCCTCACTATCAGCTCCAGTGTTTACAACTATTGCAAAATACTGTGGCACATATCACTCATGCTAGATGTTCGGACCGTGTCACCCCAGTTCTTATTCATCTCCATTTGCTTCCCCTCCGTTACAGAATTCAGTACAAGTTTCTGATTTTGACCCATAGAGTCATTTACACTTCCACACCTCAGTATCTGGCCAATCTCATATCATTGCACACCCCCTACCGTCAGCTCCGGTCCCTCCATGCTAATCGGCTTTCTCTCCCATCACCATCTTAGGCTCACTTAGAACTTATCCTCCATGCTGCATTTTTCTTTATTAGTCCTGTACTCTGGAATGCACTGCCGTCTTCACTTCACCTTGAATCTTCCTACCAGAAGTTTAAGGAGCATCTCAAAACACATTTGTTGCATCAAGCCTATAACATCCCATATAGCAGTCCTCATTAGTCCCTCTGCCCTTCTCTACTGTCTCTCCTGTTGTTTTATAACTGTTAGCTGTTGCTGTACCTGTTCCTTCTCTCCTGTCACTGAATGGTGTTCTTTTCCATTTCCTAACTGCAGCATTAATGTTTTGTTGTAAACCGCCCTGATGCCATGGCCTGAGCGGTATATCAAATGTGAATTAAAGATTAAGATAAAGAGGAGACAGCGATAAAATGCTGGACATGGGGTACTGGGAGATACTGGACATAGGAACGAAGAGAAAGGGAAATTGGACACAGGGCAGGAATAGAGAGGAGGAATGGTAGACATGGTATGAAGGGGTGTGGTGAGAAAAATGAGGTGAGGCGCTGGATAGAGGCGAGAGAGTACACAGAGGAGGAGAAAAGGGGAAAGATGCTGTACGCTAGGAGAGGAAGAGAGGGGAAAGTTACAGGCTAGGGAAGGAGAGGATTGTGTTAAGGTCTGAAAAGTGGTAGATGCAATATGAAGGGGGGATTAAGGACTGGATGGTAAGGAAGAAGAGTAAAATCTGAGTTGACAGAGAGAGAGAAAAATGAAAGAAAGCTGAAAGGAAAAGATAAATGCCAGAGATGTCAGGAAGTAAAGAAGACAGGAGAGGAAAGAAGTGGCAGATGGACTGGAGATCCTAGAAAGCGAGTTAAGAGAAGACAGAGGAAAGTAGAAACTAGAGACTGAGATCAACATGATTAGAGAATAAAATGGCATGTCAACAAAGGTAGAAAAATTTATTTTATTTTCAATTTAGTGATTAGAATATGTCAGTTTTTGGAATTTACATGTTTTCTCTTTATATATTGCACACTACAGGGGCATATGCGTCTCTTTCTATTACCCTGCTGTTGTACTGCATGAAGTGGTATAGCCAAGGATGGGCCTGGGTGGGCTTTGGCTCCACTTTGGCATCAGGCCCATTCAATTTGCACTGTTTTGTGCCCATACAAGTTAATTTCAGACCCACAGCTAGCCCTAGAATTGGATCAAGGTGCTGGCACCCTAGGGAAATCTTAATCCTTATGCTCCCCCTGTCTGTCAGAATCTATTGTTTAGCTTTGAATGTCCTGTTCTTTGCCACACCCCTCCCCCAAAGCTGTCATCATAGGCAACTGCCTACTTTACCTAATGGTTATGCCGGCCTTGCCCAGGCCCCACTAAAAAATTAGTCTTGGCTGTGCCATTGATGCAGAGTTTGGCTTCTTTGGGTTTCTATTTATTTTTTGTCTACATATGTCTATTTTTAGATTGTGGTAATTTATTCCTTACTAGATAAGGATCCATCTATTTTCTGAGTGTTTGATTAAGGCCAGGTATTGTTAGCTTGAAGTTTCTATGTAGAGGTCAGTAGAAATACGGCTTTTTTGGTTTCTGAATAGTTGTATAGATATTCTAGGACGCAATGTGATATTTATAGTGCTGCTCTTTTCTGTTTGAGTTTTGGATGTTAATGTTGTTATAGAAATAGAAATTACACTTAGCTGGTAATTGTCGTTCCTTGAGTGACGACAGTTTAGTCCTCCACCTCTGGGTTGTGCACCTCCTCCTGCAGCTTGGAGACTGGGCATGTCAAAGTCGTGACATCACTGGATGTAGTCTGCTGGTATCTCCCATCAGCCCCCAGTGTACTATTGACAAAGCAAACTCAAAGGAACAACAAATAAGTAACTATACCATAACTTTAAATAACTCTCTATTCCTCAACCTGAGGAACCTTTTTAATCTTATCAGTCTTATATTTTCTTTTTTTTTAACTTTACATTCATGTCCCCCCTATGCAAACACGTTTCCTATACCATCCCCTCGTTTAAATAAGAGAGAAGGAAGAAACAACAGAGAGGGATACTCACTGCAATCTAGAATCTGAAAGGATCTGTCTACTCCTTGAGATTGATGCTCCACTCCGCCTGAAAATAAACTCTGAAGAAATCACACCCCTGGGCGGGAATGAGGACTAGACTGTCGTCACTCAAGGAACGACAATTACCAGGTAAGTGTAATTTCTATTTCCTTATCGTTCCTCCAGTTTAGTCCTCCACCTCTGGGATGTAACAGAGCAGTAATCATTGGGAGGGACCAATCCAGCCAACTCACCACACCATCGACTCGGAACAGGCATCCTTTACTGCCAGAACATTTAGGCAGTAGTGATTACTGAGGGAATGAAGAGATGACCTGGAAGCTGCTCTACCAATCCCCCCTGGTGGAATGACACAGTGATCCACCCATGAAGCTGCTTGCGCCCTGGTAGCAAGAGTCAGAAAGCCCCCCGGAATCGTAAAACCTCGCCACCAGAATGCTGAGGCAATCACCGCCTTAACCCAATTCGAAATGGCTGCCTTTGCTGCTGCTTCCCCTTCGCGGGGACCTCCAACCAACACACAAAACAAAGAAACGAACGCCGCACCCTGCATTTTATGTTTCCTATAGGCGTAAGCTACGAATAAAAACCTCCCCTTCCAGAAAAACCGAGAACTGGAAGAGAAACCAATAGGCTCAGGAGAAAAATCAGATACCACCTTTTGGAAGGACGACGGGACTGGTCGCAAACACCACCCTCTATCCAGAAAGGGTGAAAACGGCTCATTACATGACAACGCCTGAAACTCCGAAACTCCTCACGCCAAACAAAGAGCTATCAAAGCCACTGTCTATAACAGCAAATCCTTTACCGACGCCTGGAGTAAAGAATCAAAGGGCTCTTTAGTTAACGCCTCTAAGGCTCAATCGGGATCCCACGGCAGCACCCGAACTCTCCTTGAGGAGCGCAGTCAGGTCCCAACTTAAGGAAACGCCACACATCGATCCGAATACCTAGCGCTATTCCCTCCACAGAACCTCTACAGCTGGAAACAGTCTCCAGCTGGACCCTCTAAGGAACTGACTACTAGTTCCTTCAGACACTGTCCTGCAGAGAACTCAGACCAAGGATACAGACACCTTTGTCGCCCGGACTTGCCGCCGTGAACAGCAGCCTTCAAAAAGGCGCTAAGCACGGACCTATGTACTAGATGCAGCCTGCCTCCTTGCTCTCAACCAGGTGGCGAAGACTGCCGCAGAATAACCCTTCTTCTTCAGCCCCGCCCATTCAAATGCCAAACCGTAGGCGGGCACCGATCCACCTGAGACATTGGTCGCGGACCTAGCCACAGCAGAAATTCCGCTACCGGCAACTTCTAGGAAATGCCCGTCAAGTAGGCGAATGAGATCAGCCTAGTATGGCTGTCTCGTCCAACCGGGCGCTACCAAGAGTACCTTTCCCCGAAAGCCTCAATACGCTAACTACTTGCCCTATGAGAGCCCACGGGGAAAGGAGAAGACTGGGAGCTTACTGAGCCTTGACTTGGACGAACCATCAGCTGCCCCATTCCTCCACCAGAGAGACCTCCCGATGAACCCCAAGGAAGCCAATAATATTAGCTAGTGCTCAAATTAAACCATAATGCACATTTGCCACATAAAGCAATTCAGGCTCTAGTCGATTCAACTCCCTGATCCTTTCCTATTCCAGGCGAGTAGACCTCCGTAAACAATGCGACCACCTGAACCATGCTCTCGCCCCCCCAGGCTCCACAAATGGGAGCTTGTAAGGACAGAGCATTGCCGCCAATGATTGCTTCAGTGAACCATCTACTTTCCTATCTTGCGCTAAAGAAGATTGCTAGGGCTCTCTTCCATACAGTGAGTCCACACCCCCTGGTAGTGCAAGGTGTGCACCCACCCACGTAGTACCCAGGCCTGCCCCTGCTTAGCCTCAAAATGTCAATCAAGAACAGGCGAATTCAGGACAGCTGAATACTTTTTATTTTTTTTTTCACAAAGACATCTCTTTTTTTTTTTTGTATTTAACTTTTTATTGACAACAATTCCATTACAAAAACACATACAAACATTGTGGCAGTATACCAACTAGACATACCAAAAACTATCAATGTACACTAACTCCCCTCCCCGCATACCCCCCATTTTAACTAATAACAGCAGCACTTCCGTCCCCATGGAACTTGTGATAAGGAAGCTTATCATAGCTCAGGTAGGAGCTATAGAAAAGATGATGTGACTCTGAACAAGCAACCTGTCAGTTCTGGTAGAAGCAAGAAAACAGAGTTTTCACATAAAAGACTACCAGTCCCAGAATGCACCAGGTTTCCAGCAGCCATGAGAGGGGCTGAAGTGAGGAAATGTGTGTGCAATCAAGAGAGCTATGAGGTAATCCCTAAGCACTCATCTCAAAGGGCAGGGCCTGATTCAAGACAGCTGCGCTGTGTTAGGGAGCAGCACACATTAGAACAGGATAAGAGTAGAGCTTATTCTTCAGGAAACAGTTTTCAGCTACAGAGGGAGGAAGAGATACAGAGACAGCAACGGCTACAAGCACCAGTATCACCTGGAGAAACAGAAGCCAAGCCAAGCAGATAGAGAGAGAAGGAAACTCTCTGGAAGGAAGAGAAGAAAGGCCATTGGAAGGTCTGGGAGATTCCAAGGCAGTACTCATACTGGGAGGTATTCCAAAAGCCAGCAGAGTCCATTGGACTGGATTCAGCCAGAGGAATGGAGTGGCAGAGATAGGAATCACCAGTGGCTACCTGGAAGAGAGAAGACTGCATGTGGAAGGGACTTTCAGACCAAGGCCAGAAGGTATGTGAGAGAAGATCCAGTGTCCAGGGATCAAGATTGGAAGGCTGGACATCAGAATTGGATTACATATTGGCCAGGCTATACAGAGAGGAATAATGATAGCAGGAGAGGCTCAGGTATGAACACTGATCCAGACCCTATCTATAATAGAGAATGGCAGCAAGGGAATAAGCATTCTCATGATAGTGCCTTAATGAAAGACTCATCTGTGCCAATGTATGATATTGACCCTATGATTGTTGATGAAGGGGGAGATACAGCAGATGAAAATACAGTTTATATGGACTGTTCTCTATCTAAATGCTATTGCTAAGTTTTCCGTGAGCAAACACATCAGCCATCACAAAGAAACCTAACTTTGTTCTTTATTTCCACTGCAAACAGCTCTTAAAGCAGGATTTGGGCTCACACAGTAGCAGCCAGCCAGCTAAAGGCTTTCAGCTGGTCCATGGATAGTAATTAGGGCTGCACCTGATTGTGTGTGTGAGCAAGGGAGAATCACTGCTGAGATCAGCGTGGAAAATAAGCAGAAGTTAACCTAACCAGCAAAGTTTATTCTTTACTTTGTGCCTTTGTATTTGGTAATTACTTGCTAAGAAAACATTAGCTAATTGCCTGACAAGTTGAAGGTTGTTTTCTGGTTTACTTTGTGACTTTTTGTTATCCATTTTAAACACTGCAAGCAAGTAACCTCATTTATAGTGCTATCAAGCATACATGTGCTGGGTGAATTAAACCCCATCAATAAAAGAAGTATTTTATTGATCTTACCACTTGGTTTCACAACTCAAATTATTGTCATCAGCTGTGTTTGGGAGTGAATGAACTACAATACCCACAATACCTTGCAAGAATCATATGAATATATGCATCGTCAAGATTGTGTAAGTTCTCACCCTAGGCAGCCGTCTGACAAACTCCCAGCACACAAGATGTTCCCTCCCCCCTCCCAATAGTGCATAATACATCTCGAGCATCATAAACCAGGCCAATACAGCTAGCCTTCTCCCCCCATGTGGAATTGTGTTTTTATAAGTAGGGACCATCCACTGCCCCCGCCAACCTCCATGTCTAACCTCGTCCCCCAGCCCTATTGTCTCCCAACCCTTCCCTTCCACCCACTTTCCCCCCCCCACCCCCCTTAATCCCCCCTACCCTCCCCCCTTACCCCCCTAACCCCCCCTTTCCCCCCCCCTTTTATTGCAGGGTGTCTTTCCGCAGATAGCGCAACACCTTGTCCCACTGCTGCTCAAATCTATCCACTCTTAGCCTTCGTGCTGCTGTCAGTTTTTCCATCAAGTACACTTGCCTGAGGCGCTCCACACACTGCCCCACCTGCGGTGCATCTTGCTGCCTTCAGCGATAGGCCAGCTCGCAACGGGCCACACTCAGGCACGCCATTACCTGCCTCTTGTCTTGGGTCGGCCCCCCTTCACTCCACCACCCCATTAAATACCCACTGGGATCTAGCGGCACCTCCCGCCCCACCACCTCCCTGATCCAATCCCTTATCGCCCCCCAGTATTGCTGTATCCGTGGGCACTTCCACCAAATATGAAAGAACGTGCCTACCTCCCCACACTCCCTCCATCACATATTGGACACCCTAGGGAACATCCGATGCAAGCGGGCTGGCGTATAATACCACCGCATGACCACCTTGCACCAATTTTCCCTGATCGCTATCGACAGTGGCAAGAGCCTCATCTGGTCAAATACATTCTTCCATTGCCCCTCCTCTAGCTCCGTCCCCAAATCCCCCTCCCACTCCCTCATGTATCTGTGCTTCCCCCCCAGGGGCCACTGAATAGCCTTATACAGCGCCGAAATCAGCCCCGGGGATGTCTTCTTCCCATACCAAACCACCTCTAGCGGGGTATAATCCCGTTCGAGACCCTCTTTCCCTAGTTTCCGCCGTAGGAAATTTACTACCTGCCCATAGTAGAAACAATCCCCATCGCGCAGCCCATAGAGCTTTTTCAATGTCGCAAATGGGACCCACTCTCCCCCATCTATAAACTGATAGAAGCACTTCAACCCCTCTCTTGCCCACCTTCGGTATCCCCCCCCCCTTCCCTCCCAGGGCGGAACTCCTCCGTGTGGCATAGTTCCCTCATCAACGAAAAGCGCGTTCCCCCACTTTCCCCTGCCCCCCCTCTAAGCTTGTCCCACTCGCTCAACACATGGCTCACGTACGGGTTAGCCCGCACCCCCACCCCCCTTTCCCCCCTCCCCATCCATGGGAGCCCTGCTAGGGACCTCCCCCCACCACTGTCCTTCTCCAGCTCCACATAATTCTTCCTCTTCCCCCCCTTCGCGCCAATCCATCACATGGCGAGCCTGGGCGGCCCAGTAGTAGGCCTGCATATTGGGCACCCCCAATCCCCTCTCCTCCCTCTTCCGATATAGCACCTCTCGCGCTATCCTGGGCAGGCGTCTCCGCCAGATATACTGATTCACCTGCTGCTGTAAACGCCGCAGATGTGCTCCTGGGATGGCCACCGGCAGAGCCTGAAAGTAGTACAGCACTCGTGGGAGGATATTCATTTTTACCGATGCTATCCTACCCAGCCAGGAGACTTCATAGCTCATCCACCTCTGCAAATCCTGTTCTATCTCCTTCCATATCTTGCCATAATTAGCCTCATACATCCCTCTTGGCTGAGGAGTGATGTTGACCCCCAGGTATCGAATGGCCCTCTCAGCCCACCTAAATGGGTAAACCCGCTGCAACCTTTCCAATCGTGTCTGGGACAAATTAGTATTCAGGGCCTCAGTCTTGTCCGGGTTCACTTTGAACCCCGATACCTCCCCATACCTGTCTAGCTGTCTTAGAATCTCGGGCAAGGACTCTTCAGGCTGCGTCACCACCATGAGGACATCATCCGCGAATAGAGATATTTTATGATGACCGCCCCCCTTCTGCAGCCCCCGCACCCCCCCATTTCCTCCGATTGCTCGTGCCAAAGGTTCAATAACAATAGCAAAGAGGAGTGGAGACAGCGGGCATCCCTGGCGGGTCCCCCTTTCCAGCTCCAGGGCCTCAGTATACTTCCCGTTAATTTTAACCCTCGCTTTAGGGCCCCTATACAGCGCTTGTACCCACCTCATAAATTTAGGACCTATGCCCATCTGCTGCATAGTTTGAAATAAAAAGCCCCAATCCACCCTGTCAAACGCTTTCTCTGCGTCAATTGCCAACAGCATGGCCTCTGTCCCCTGATCGTGCGCCCCCCATACAGCCTCCAGCACCCTCTTTATATTGTCAGAAGCTTGCCGCCCCATTATAAATCCAGTTTGGTCTATCCCTATCAGCCCTGGCATCTTTGGAGCTAACCTATTAGCCAATACTTTGGCAATGATTTTAACATCTACATTTATCAGGGAGATGGGCCTGTAGGACCCGCACTGCAGGGGATCCCTACCCCCCTTGGGCAGTACTGTTATCCCCGCTGTAAGCATATCTGCCGATAGGTGCCCCCCTTCCTGCTGCACCCCATTCGTCACCCGGACCAACCTATCCAATAACTCCTCGCGAAAGGTTTTATAAAAGGCCCCCGTCAGGCCATCCAAGCCCGGGGCCTTTCCCGCCGGCAACGCTCGCAGGGCCAGCGCCACTTCCTCCCGGGTAATATCTGCCTCCAAGTCCTGAACCTCCCCGTCCCCCAGGCTCTGCAGCTCAATACCCTTTAAATAGTCCTCTCCTGCCCCCAGTATCCCCCCTCCGGTTTCTTATATAGGTCTCTATAGAATTGGCGAAAACGGTCCCCAATTTGTTTCTCCGACCTCAACTGCTCCCCGCTATCCCCCACCAACCCCACTATAGTGGTCTGGGCCTCCCGCTTCCGTAGTTTATTGGCCAACAATTTCCCAGCTCTGTCCCCCCATTCGTAATAACACTGTTTCAACCTAGCCATCTGGAACCCGATCTCATCCACCTGCAATTTATTAAGCTCCATTCTCAGCTGATTGAGGCGCTTAAAGTCACGCTTGTTCCCCCGGCCTTGATATCTCTCGGCCACCTGCTTTATCTCTGTTTGCAATTCCTCCTCCCTCGCCAACCTCTGCTTCTTAAATCTAGAGGACCACATCACTAGCCGCCCCCTCACTACCCGCCTTCATACCCTCCCACAATCCCACCTCTCCCACATCCCCCGTGTCATTAAGGTTCCAGTACTCCCTCAGACATCCCTTGACATCCTTCACTACCTCCTCCTTCCTTAGCAAACTTTCATTGAGCCTCCAAAATCTCACTCCCCCCCCCGTCTCTAGGGCCCCCAACACTCACCCACGTTGGGGCGTGGTCAGACCACGTAATATTCCCTATTGCCGCTTCCTGGATCCTAGGGCCCCACCCAGCAGTCATCAAAATATAATCGATCCGGCTGTAGCTATCGTGGGGTGCGGAGTAAAAAGTGTATTCCCTACTCCCCTCATGCAATTGCCTCCATACATCGCTCAGCTGGTAGGTGTCCATAAGGCTCGTCAGGATCCTTCGAATATTGTTCTTCCCATCTCCCCCCCCCCCCACTTGGTGGTCCCACCTGGGGTGTATAGCCAAAATAAAAACCCCCCCCCCCCCCCAGAATGAGCCTCCCTTGTACATGCCTGGCTAGCAAAGATTGCACCCCTCTCCAAAATTGCACCTGCCGCTCATTCGGGCATAGATATTGACCAGAGTGACCTGTTCGCCCTGCCATTCCCCGCCCAAAAGTAGCACCCGACCCTCTTCATCCCTCTCTTCCCTGCACACCCTAAAAGTACTGTCCCGCCGTATCAAAACCGCCACCCCCCCTTTTTGCTCGCTTCCATACCCCTCAGGCCTCCAAAGTACTGTTGCGGATATTTCGCATTCCGCATCAGCCCCTCATTTTTCTTCCGCAAATGGGTCTCCTGTACCAGCACTACTTCCCAGTCTAGCCTTGTGGCCTCTCTATACAGCTGCTGCCGCTTCCGAGGGTTATTTAGCACTTTTGCATTAATAGATCCTATCCTCCCCATAGGGACTTGTCATGCACCCCTAACCCTCCCCCTCCATTTCCATCACACCCCCGTTGTCTACTTCCCCCCCTCCCTCCCACTCTCCCCCCCCCTGCATTACCACTCCCTCCGGAGTTTCCCTGACCCCCCAGTGACACTCCCCAGGCGCCTCCACTTCCCCCCCTACCCCCCTTCCCCTCATCGTCCCTTTTTTTGTGCCCATCCCCATCTCCCCTCAAGTACCCGCCTCTGCTACCCCCCTCCCTCCCTCCCTCCATCCACCCTTTCCCTTAACCTCCTCCCTCCGTTACCCCCTCCTACCCCTTCCACCCCTTCTCCCCCTTCAATCACCCGGCATACATGTCCACCCTCCTCCCGCCCTAGCCCCCCTGCACTTTCCATATACAACCTTATATATAATAATAGTGCCATTCCTCCTCCACCCTAATTCACTTAATAAACCATAAATGTCCCACGATATATCTGTAAATTACCACCATGCAAGTCCAGAGTTTTCCAAAGTCCTCCCGGCCAAGCCAGGTCCAGCAGCTCCAGGCTCTTTCCTCTTCTGAATTTTCAGAGGAACTTTCTTCTGAGGCTCTGTAACTGCTGCTATCATCAGTGCAAGATATTTTGGATTTAGATATAGGTTTTGGTTGTATTACACTCGGAACTTGTTCCTCTGGGATTTTAGCAAACATCATTTCAAAAAACGTCCTTAAGTTTTCTTGCCAATACTACTGCCTCATGTTCTGGTGGGCTGTACTTGTAACAGTTCATGAACATTAATCGGATATCTGCAGCAAATTCGTGTGCATCTTTATATTCCCTATTATCCATCTTTTCTTTAAGTGTCCCCAGGTCCATAGGGCGTTGATGATGATATGGTAATCTCAGAGTCCCATTAATTTGGCATCCACAGGTTTATAAAAGGCCCCTGCATATGCTGCATACTTTCTGGGAAATAGTTGTTCAGTCCCCAGTCTCCTCCGCCGCCAGCACCCGTTCTTTGCCTCTAGATAGCCTTGTCAGCCGCCGACTCTTGCTTTCAACTCTCTGCCACTTCATCCCCGCAGTCTGCACAGGGGAACGTTGCTCCTTGGGCGGGCTTCTCATTTGAGCCTCCGGGATATTTTCCACTCCCAAGTCCCGCAGGATCTGCCAGGCCCCATCAGCACTCTGAATTCGGCGGGTGCTGCCCTTTACCGTCACCAGCAGCCCAAATGGGTAGAGCCATTTATAACGCCAGCCTTCTCTGCGCAGCACCGATGTGACCCCTCTCAACTCCCACCTCCGTTGCAGCGTGCCCGACGAGAGGTCGTGGTATAGCTCGATCTTTGCCCCCTCCCATTTGTACGGGCCAAGCTTCCGTGCCGCGGTGAGGAGCTTCTCCTTCAATTTATAGGAGCTCATGCACGCTATCACGTCGCGGGGTTTATTCTCCCTCGGGGGGCCCAAACTCCGATGGGCCCTATCCATGGGCAGCGGCTTTCCCTCCCACTCTCCTTCAGGGTCTGCCTCCTGCAAAATAGCGGCAAACAGCCGCGTCAGCGTCGCCTCACAGTCCTGAAAGCGCTGCTCCTCCGGGAGGCCCCGCACCCGCACGTTGCTCCTGCGAGACCTGTCTTCTAGGTCCTCCGTTTTCGCCTTAAGCACATCCTGGGCTTGCCGCAACTCCGCCCAACCACTCCGCAGATCATTTACCATCTCCTCCTGGTGCTCCAATTGCTCCTCCGTGACCTCCACTCGGGCCCCTAGTTCCTTCATGTCCTGTGTTAGCGTGGCCAACGTCTCTTTCAAATCCTTCTTAAAGGAGCCCATCTCAGCCTTCAGCTCCTCTTTGAAAGCCGTAAGCCACTCCTTCAGGCTCCCCATCGAGTCAGGGCCACCCTCAGAGTCTCCATCAGAGTCGGACCTCTCCACCACATCATCCGCCATGTTGTCCGCATGGCCTTCCTCCCCCCGCTCCGCCGCCGCAGCGTATGTAGAGCGGTACGCGGACAACCGCTTTTTCACCGACATCCTCTCTGATATCGGGGGTATCAAGCTCTATTTGCGTGCTCGTCAATTAGGGTAGGGTCGCTCTTAGTTTAGCTGTATTTCACCAGCGCCCTGGAGCTCCCTCAGAGAGCAGCCACCATGCTCCCTGACGTCACCGGAAGTCCACAAAGACATCTCTTAACCAAAAATTCCTTCAGCATATGTTAGGAGAAGCTCTTTCCCTGCCAACAATATGAAGTAGAAAGGACTCCCAATCACAGGCATACTAATCCACGGCCTTCCTGCTAGAGTAACGCCCCATTCCGTCTGACTGCACAAAGATGGACTTTATATTTTAAGTTCAACTAGCACCTGGTGTTAGGAAATACAGCTTTCTCATTCTGCAGTGGCAATTGAGTCAGCAATGAAGAAGCCGAGAAACTGCAGACAAGTTCCCATTATACCACCTGGTAAAGACTCCATTTTTAGACCACTGAAGCAAAAAAGTATGCGAGAGTGCATTGTGTCCTGCCAGTAGCTGATCGAATTTAAATGATTCAGTGTATGCAGGGCATTTTCCAGAGAACGCAAGGTCCCTCATCCAGGCTGCTTCAACATTCACAGTCTAAACCGGCAGCCATCTTGGCTGATGCCGATCAGCGTGGAAGCCATCTTGTAAGCCCAGCATATGATGTATGCCTACTAGAATCTGAGCTGCTGCTATTGCTGCTAGAAAACTAGCCTGGCTGCGTGCTTCTGACCCCCATTAAGGCATTCGCTGAACACTAGCAGATACTCTCCGTACTGGAGAACCTCTGATTTATTTATTTATTTTATTTATTTATTTACAGTCTCTTTTATACCGCGCTATTCAACATCAGTGCGGTTTACAATGAACATAGAAACTACACATTTCCTTGGGTAATCTGTGTTTACAATGAACAGGTATTAAGAACTTGGATAACTTGGGATAACTATTTACAATCATGCAACAAGATAGGTTTCCACCTCATTGGTCTAAATCATGGATGTTTTGCGTGGGATTGCGTGGATGGGGGTATTATAGCATTGTCTGCTGGGTAGTACAGGAAGAAGAGGTGGTGCTTCAAGGCCTTCCTAAACTGGACTAGGATGTTGGGAGGTACGGTATTCCAGCATCTGGGCGCACAGAATCTAAAAGCCCTGCTTGCTGTTGACTGGGTGCATTGGGTTATTGATTTCGGGACTATCAGTGTACTGAGTGCTATCGATCTTCTGGATCTATTGGAGGGCATGGTCTGGATCAACTCAGATAGTGATGAAGATGAGAGCCCATTGATGACTTTGAACGTCAGCAGTAGGGTTTTGTATGTGAGTCTACCATGTATCGGGAGCCAGTGGAGGTGTTTCAGTATGGGCATCACATGATCTTTCCTGGATGCTCCATATAGGACTCTTGCCGCGGTGTTCATCGCAAGTTGCAGTGGGTTCAGGGTGGCCTGGGGCAGACCATGCAGGATTGAATTTGCATAATCAAAGTGTGGTATGATCAGTGCCTGATAAATTGTCCTGAAGTCTTCTGGCTCCAGCAAGGGTTGCAGGTGTCTGAGGGATCGGATCTTATGGTATACCGCCCTCGCTATGTTGCCTATGTGCACCTTCATGTCCAGGCGTTGGTCTAAGGTGACTCCGAAATATCTGATCGTGGGTTTGGTCTGGAGATCTGCTTCCTTGACGTTTAGAAAGGGCGGCGTTGAGAAATTTAGATTCCTTGTAATGAATAGGACCTCTGTTTTCTTGTGTTGAATCCTGAGGTTTTGGGTTTGGAGCCAGTTGGATACAGCATTAAAGCAGTTTGTCAGTGGAGAGAGGTCTGGGTTCTCAGTTGAGAAAGGCATGTAGATAAATGGAATGGGAGCATAGATAGCTTCAAAGGCCAGAGTTCTATTTTGCAACCTCTCTCCGCTGAGCTGCCTTTTCCATATGTAAAATTAAACCACATATAGCCAAAATTAAGACATTATAAATCTACCGTAAAATCTTATAATTTGGGCAAAGCCAAACTAAACGGGAATATTTTCCATTAAGAAAACACACAACTATAAAACCCCTCTCATGACATAATGCTTATGGCAGAGCATTCCACATCTGTGGACTGGCCATGGCGCTCACCCAAGCACCTGTTACAACTGTCCAAGAGAGTTATCACCATAATTCCTTTTGACTTGAATATGTTTACAGCGGATCATAGAGCTATGTCACAGCAGCTAAGCCAAAATATTACCCTGCCATATAAACCGACTTTAACGCTTTATAGGACCTTCTATGGATAGCGGAAGGAGATTCTTGTAAATCAACATAGCGATGCCCTTTTTTTTTTTAAAGTTTAGGACTCCAAAAACCAAGTTTCCGCCAACTCCAATGAAATCAAAGCAGATCAGCTAAAATTACCTGAACTGCTCCTATAGCTTTGCAAGAAGCTACCAGCCCCCGCTGCACCCAGCTTTCCTTCCCGCCTTATCCTGAGGGATTCAGCGTTGCAGGATGCATTGCGCAACCCCTGCCAGCCTGCTACGTCTGCCAGGGAGCTGAAGAGTGAAATAGAGAGTAGAACCCCTGGAAGCAAACAGTGTCCTGACCTTGGGGTTCAGGACGCACAAGGCCACCGAATAAATCAACAGTGTTAGCTAAAAATGAACAAGGCTATCTCTCACTAAAGAGAGTTTCTTTTTCTTTTTGAAATCCCACCGAGGTCCGTGGGACCCAAGCCTTCGAACACAGCCCCTTAACGCTGTGCATTAACCATAACCAGAGAAATGAAATGAAATCCTGCTTTAGAAATAGATGAGAATTTCCTGGGAAGGGCATGCTAAGTGGAGCTATGAAACACACAGGCACCCCCCCCCCCCCACGGCCTTCCTGCAGTCAGAGAAACAGCAGTGGGATACACCGACAACCTTGCAAATGGAGGTCTTAGAGGTTGCTGCCTGTGTGAACCTGATGAGTAATGCGATTTTGTATTTTACCACCCCCTCCAGGGATGGGGGCACTGAATACTATATGTGATTCATGAGCAGCGCTGCCATCTGGTGGCCTTTAGGGCACCAGAGCCCAACAAATGATACAGAAGTTAAGAGCTTTAAATCTTGGTCATATAATCTTGATTTTCAGAACATTACAGTTGCTTGTTTAGTCACTAACCCCTGAGAGCTCATGAGGTGGCCCTGTGGTTATTTCTTCCCTGACTTGCAGAGAATGATCAATCTGATATGGCTGCAAACACACGGTCACAGAAAGGCACTATTGAGTGTACCAGCTGCCCTCTGGTGGCCATAGACCGTAGCACAGGCACTTCTTGGTTGACAGTTAACTGTTATATACTTTTTTATATCCTAAGGTTTCCTAAACCTGTCCCTGTGAAACCACAGGCATTTGGGCAACTTTCACTATAGAATACACAAAGGCATACTTCCAGCCTGTCCCTCCTTCCAACTACAAGT
This sequence comes from Ichthyophis bannanicus, assembly GCA_033557465.1. Taxonomy (NCBI): domain Eukaryota; kingdom Metazoa; phylum Chordata; class Amphibia; order Gymnophiona; family Ichthyophiidae; genus Ichthyophis; species Ichthyophis bannanicus. Next base: position 497,255,995 of record CM066035.1, read on the forward strand.
TAGGGCTCTGCTCTTGAACCTAAAAGCTGGCAATTTGCCTAATATCCCGGGACTTAACAGATACTCCTCAGAGACATGATTAGGAGGGAAAGAACATGTGGTATCAGAGATCAATGCCAAAACTGCTGTCCTATAAAACTAAAACTAAACTTAAAAATAAAGAGGACTGACAACAGCCCCCTTAAGGCTGAGTAACCCCCCGAGCCTCAAAAAACCTACAAACAAAAGAAAGAAACACTAGGCCCAAAAATCTAGCTATTCTGCCAGTTGTCTTCCTCACACAGGCAGCTCCCTGCAACTCTCGCCATGAGGTCCAAATACCTAGAAAGAAAATGGCCGCCCCTTCACCAATGAATTTTGGCGCCAAGAACAACAGCCGCTGCAGACCGACCGAGCCCGAAGGCCTTACCTGCAGGGCCGAAAGCCACGCAGCCTGCTCCTACTGCCTTGAATTCATCCGATCCTCAAGCTGCGCTGTCGTGCCCAGCAGCCACGGCGAGGACCGCTCAGCCGGTTCCACAGAGTAAAATTAAAATCCCGCAGCAACGGAGAGGCTCCATCTCACACAAGTTCAGTGTGGCTGTACGGGTCCCGGAGCTCTCTCCTGTACTGTCCAGGGAGAGAGATCCGCACCGGCGAATGCCTGCAGCAAGTGAAAATAACTGACAAGGAGGGAAGGCGAGAGCTGCTACTAATTTAAAGAGCCAGGCTCAAATTTAAAATTACTGTAAATATAAGGAAATTTGTTCCTAATAACTAAAGGGAACTAATTCCTGATTGCCAATTAACCAAAGGTAACTGAATCAAAAGTAAAAATCAAAAGTAAAATCAGAATAGAATTTGTCACACTAAAGGCTCCTTATCTGTTTCCCCCAAGTGAGCCCAAATGCTAGGCTCACTACGTCCTCCTGCTGCATGGAGACTGGACACACTGGGGGCTGATGGGAGATACCTGCAGGCTATATCCAGTGATGTCACGACTTTGACATGCCCAGTCTCCAAGCTGCAGGAGGAGGTGCACAACCCAGAGGTGGAGGACTAAACTGGAGGAACGATAAGGAATGGTAGATTTTCTCTATAGGTCCTAAGTAATTTTAGTAAGGTTTCGTATTACTCCACAATATGCCTGAGATGACACCAGTATCAGAAATTATCTTTGGCATTTTAAGTTTTGAGGGACATGTCCTAGTTCTGCTCTGCAGCCATTGCTGGGAGAGGGGTTTCTTTGGGTGCAGAATGTATGTTCAAAATGAAAAAGTGAGAACCACAGCATAGTTTAAAGCACCAAAATAAAATTAGTTATGATAATTTCATTTTGGTATTATAAACTGCACCATGGTTATCGCTTTTTGATTTTGCTCCTTCGTATGTGATCACCATGCATCTCCATTGTCTTTAGAAGAATCTCTGGCATATATTCCGCCCAAGCAGCCCCCACAATGTGGGGGAGGGTGGACTCAGGCAGAAAGGGAGTCCACACTTCATCATCTTGGCCCTGCTGCCTCTGCTCTTTTAATTTTACTTTAGGCCTGGCAGCTGTTCCCTCATGATAACAGCTGCCCATAGTACTTCGGCCCAGCAGGGAATAGTTACAAGTCATGCAGCAAACTCACAAGAGTGGAGGCAGCACTGCAAAGATGATAAAGTAAGTGCGCCACTACAAAGATGTTGAATAAAACTAGCCTTAGGTCTAATCCCTGAGAAAATCTACTAATCATCTTTCATTCCACTGTATATATTCCATTTACCTAGCCTCATATCTATCTTTCAACCAGTTTATAAACCAGTCCACCACCTTAGGGTGCATCCCCTAGCTGATCAGTTTACGAGTATTTAAGAACCTTCTATGTGGAACAGTATTAAAGCTTTGCTGAAATTCAAATACACCACATCTAGCACACACTCATGAGGTATGATGACATGGGTCTCAGTCAGATGGCAGAGAGTTGATGGATAAGACAGGTAAATGCAATGTATGTAAAGTATGTAGTTGTGTGGGACATTGTATATAGCTGTGTATATGGGGAAGGCAAAGGTGCATGTTACTGGAGAGGATGTAGATATGTGTTTGTGAAAGTATCTGTAAGATTGAATGTGAGGGGGAGAATATAAATATATTTGGGAGGAAGATGTCTGTGAGTGTGTGGGAAGAATGGGAGGAATGTAAATGTATGTAGGAGGGAAGTGTGTGAGAGAAGAATGTGAGGGAAGTGCATGGGAAATGTGTGAGAGCCAGTATGAGGAATACATTAAGAGGGAGCATGTAGGGCTAGTATGGAGTGGTGAACTGGGAAATGTATGGTGGCTGGTATGAAGAGTGTTTAGGGGTATATAGGGAGAGCTGCAAGCGGCACATCTTTCCCCATCTTACCCTATATTCTCTCCCCTTTTCCTCCCCCTCCCAATTTCCTATCATCTGCTCTGCATGCTGGCAGTTCACTCCGTTTACTGGGTAGTTGAGGCCTAGCTTCCTGCCATGAAGCAGTTCCAGTCCTCCTCTTCTGTGTCCCTACACATATGTTTGTTTCCAAATACACTAATATGCATAAGGACAAACAGACTGACTGATAACAGTGGCTATTTGAAAATGCTGTTGCTGTTGTTAAGTGCCGTCGAGTCGGAGTCGACTCATGGCGACCCTCTGGATAGCTATCCTAAATTGTGTTCGGTCTCCAGTCAGGCGGCTCATTGTTGACAGACTGGTACCCGTAGCTGCTGTTATTGTATCGATCCATCTCATTGCTGGCCTTCCTCTTTTGCGTTGACCTTCTATCTTGCCAAGCATAATGTCTTTCTCTAATGATCTCTCTCTTCGCATGATGTGTCCAAAGTATGAAAGTCGAAGTCTTATCATCTGAGCTTCTAAAGAAAGCTTAGGTTTGATCTCCTCTAGTACCGACTGGTTTGTTCTTCTGGCAGTCCATGGTATACACAGTATTCGCCGCCAGCACCATAATTCAAAGGCATCAATTTTCTTCCTGTCTGTCTTTTTCACTGTCCAGCTTTCACATCCATATGATGTTATTGAAAATACCATGGCTTGAACAAGTCGAATCTTTGTATGGAGAGAGACATCTCTGCTCTTGAGAATCTTATCTAGGTCTTTCATAGCCATTCTGCCAAGAGCAATGCGTCGTCTGATTTCTTGACTGCTTGTTGCTTCTTTATTGATAGTTGATCCAAGTAGGTTAAAGTTGTTCACAATTTCGATTTCTTCTCCTTCAACGATGAACCTGTTGATTATGCCAGTTGTCATGATCTTTGTCTTCTTTACATTAAGGTGCAGGCCCATTTTGAGACTATGTTCTTTGATTGTGAGAAGCAAATGTTTCAGATCATCTTCACTTTCAGCCAGTAATGTGGTATCATCAGCATAGCGAAGGTTGTTGATGAGTCTTCCACCAATCTTCACACCTCTGTTGTCTTCATACAATCCTGCTTCTCTGATGATTTGTTCTGCATACAAATTAAACAGGTAGGGGGAAAGTATGCAGCCTTGTCTTACACCTTTGCTTATTTTAAACCATTCTGTTTCTCCTTGTTCCGTTCGAACTGTTGCTTCTTGATCAATGTACAGATTGCGCAAGAGAACGATCAGGTGTTCTGGTATACCAATGCTTCTTAATGTGGCCCAGAGTTTCTCATGGTTTACACAGTCAAAAGCCTTACTATAGTCGATAAAACACAAATAGATATCCTTTTGGTATTCTTTAGTCTTTTCAAGGATCCATCTCACATCCGCAATGATGTCTCTAGTTCCTCGCCCTTTCCTGAACCCTGCTTGCACTTCAGGTAGTTCTTGTTCCAGGTATGGTTGTAATCTCTTTTGAATAATCTTCAGTAGAATCTTGCTGGCATGTGGGATCAGAGCGATTGTGCGATAATTTCCACAGTCAGTTGGATCACCTTTCTTTAGTATTGGTATAAACACAGATCTTTTCCAGTCAGTTGGCCATGATGTTGTCTTTCATATTTCTTGGCAGAGTCTTGTGAGTACGGTAACAGCTGCATCAGATTGCTGCAATACTTCTATGGGAATGCTATCAATGCCTGGTGCTTTGTTCTTTGATAAGGCTTTCAATGCTGCTTCAACTTCTTCTTTCATCACCAATGGTTCCCGATCATAAGGTACAGGTTGAAACGGCTGTTGGTCCACTTGATCTTTATCATATAAAAACTCTGTACATTCCTTCCACCTTTTCTTGATATTCTCAGCATCATTCAACATAGAACCTTGAGCATCTTGTAACATTCCAATTCGAGGCTGGAACTTTTTCTTTAACTCTCGTAGCTTTAGGAAAGTCGATCTTGTTCTTCCTCTAATAGTTTCTGCTTCTATTTCCTTGCAAGTGTCATTGTAGTATTTTTCCTTGTCCTGTCTTGCTGCACGTTGGAAATCTCTGTTGAGTTCTGTGATTGTCTTTCTTTCTCCTCTGGCTTTAGCTTCTCTGCGTTTCTGGACAATTTTCAGAGTTTCTTCCGTCATCCATTTTGGCCGTTTTTGATTTTTCACCTTTTGTAGAGACTTCTCGCTTTCTTCCAACACAACCTTCTTGATGTCATTCCATAACTCTTCCGGAGCTCTGTCATTTGTATCTAAAGCAGCAAATCGATTTTGCAGGCAGTCTTTAAATTCCAGTGGTATATTCTCAAGGTCATATTTTGCTGCATTCATGAGTGGTTTGCTCTTTTTCAACTTTAGCTTGAGTTTGCATACCAGTAGTTGATGATCTGTACCACAGTCAGCTCCAGGTTTTGTCTTTGTTGATGTTACAGAGCTTTTCCATCGTTGACTTCCACATATGTAGTCAATTTGATTTTTATATAATCCATTCGGTGAAGTCCATGTGTACAGTCGCCGCTTGTGTTGCTGGAAGAAGGTGTTTGAGATGAATAGATCATTGGTCTTGCAGAATTCTATCAGTCTTTCTCCAGCTTCATTTCTGTTGCCAAGTCCATATTTTCCAACTACTTTGCCTTCTTCTTTGTTGCCAACTTTTGCGTTCCAGTCACCCATGACTATCAGGATATCCTGTTTGCATGTTCTGTCAATTTCAGCTTGTACTTGTTCATAGAACTCTTCAATTTCATTCTCTTCTGCAGCTGTTGTTGGGGCATATACTTGAATTATAGTTGTGTTGATAGGCAATCCTCGTAGACGAATAGAGATTAAGCGTTTGCTGACTGCATTGTATTTCATTACAGTTCTTGCAAGTTTCTTCTTTATTATAAATGCAACACCATTTCTTCTTTGTCTTTCATTTCCAGCATAGTAGACCATGTGATCATCTGATGCAAAGTGCCCCATGCCAGTCAATTTCAGTTCGCTGACACCCAACAGATCAAGTTGTACACGTTCCATTTCATTCTTGATCACCTCCAACTTCCCTTGGTTCATGCTTCGTACGTTCCATGTTCCAATGTGTAAGATATCTTTACAGCTTCTGACTCTCATTTCATGCGCAGCTACATCAGCAGTCAGACTTCCCGAGGGCTTTGATCCAACCACATCATAAATGCTGGCTTTACTCTGAAAAGTCTTCAGCTCTTCCCCAGTAGCTAGTTGAGTGCTTTCTGACCTGGGGGTCTCATCTTCCAGCACCATAGCACAATTTGTTTTGTTGTAACTATCCATTGGGTTTTCATGGCAAGATACAGAAGTAGATTTCCGGGCCTTTCTTCCGTGCAGTTTAAGTTTGGTGTTGTTGCCGTTGTCACAAAAATGTGATCCTCCGCCGTCAACACTGTCCCATTCTGCTGCTGCCCAAATGGGTGGTTGTCTTGGTCTGTCACCTCAGCTGAGACCTGACCATCTTGGGAGACCCTGCCAGTAGTTAAACTACCGATAGTTTAGCTCTCAGCATCACTGATGCACGCAAGCCCTCACAGCACGACAAGCTGCAAACCAAGTGAGAGATTTGAAAATATGCCTAATAAATGTTTTCTTTGTTGGAAAAAGATTTGAATAACATACCTTTTTAAGAAAAATTCATGACTCATAATATTTTAAAAATGCAGGAGCACATCAGAACATAAGACATGCCATATTGGGTCAGACCAAGGTCCAGCAAGTCCAGTATCAAATTTCCAACAGCAGCCAATCTAAGTTATAAGTACCTAGCAGTTTCTCCAAAAGACATAGTTTCCACAGTGCTTGTAATGGGTCAAGCAGTGATACCCCGGGTCCCCTTTAATAATGGTTTATAGACCTTTCCTCCAGGAACTTCTCCAAACCTTTTTCAAACTCAGCTACACTAAGTTTTACTACATCCTCCGGTAACAAATTCCAGAGTTTGATTACACGTTGAGTGAAAAAATATTTTCTCTTATTAGTCTTAAATAGGTTATCCTGTAGCTTCATTGCATGTCTCCTAGTCTTTCTATAGTCTGATGACATAAACAATCGATCTATGTTTACCCATTCCACTCCATTCATTAATTTATAGACCTCTATCCTATCTCCCCCTCAACCGTCTTTTTTCCAGGTTGAAGAGCCCTAACCTTTTTAGCCTCTCTTCACAGGGGTATCCTTCCATCTCCTTTACCATTTTGGTGGCTCTTCTCTGTACCTTTTCCAATAAAGCATAGTTACTCACCTGTAACAGGTGATCTCTGGGAACAGCAGGAATTTAATCCTCACATATGGGTATCGTCGGTACCGACGGAACCTGCGCGGGAACGCTCCCCAGCGTCCAATCAGAAAGCTTTTGGGAGCATCCTACAGCGCCTGCGTGCTGCCTTCCCACCTTTCCCAACTGCCTCTCTCCAGTTGAGATTTAAAGCTGAGACAAAGAGAGAGAAAGGGAAAGGAAAGAGATAGATAGAGAGACACAACTCCTAGGGGAGGTGGGTGGGTTGTGAGGACTAAATTCCTGCTGTTCCTGGAGATCACCTGTTACAGGTGAGTAACTATGCTATCTCCAGGAACAAGCAGGAATGTAGTCATCACATATGGGGACTCCCTAGCTTTAGATGCCAGGGAGAGACCCCAGAAGTTGTGTGTCCCTGAGAAGGGCTCCACTTCCCCCCATGGATCTCTGGCATCCTACCAGGGATGCTGGGTAGGAGTTGATTAGGTATGGAACAGGTGTTTGAGAACAGCCTGACCAAACAAGGCATCCCGGCAGGAGTCCTTGTCCAAGCAGTAATGGACTGTGAAGGTATGAACCGAGGCCCAAGTGGCTGCTCGACAGATGTCGTCAATAGACACAGAGTTTAGATGAGCCATTGAAGCTGCCATGGCTCTCACATTGTGAGCTGTGACATGGCCCTCCAGAGAAAGGTTCTTACTCTGATAGGCGAAAGAAATACACTGAGCAATCCAGTTAGATAGTGTTCTCTTGGAGACTGGAAGTCCCAAATGAGAAGGATCAAAACCAACAAAGAGTTAAGAGGACTTTCTATGCTGCTGTGTTCTTTGCAAGTAAAAAGCTAGAGCTCTTTTACAATCCAAGGTATGAAGATTCCTCTCTGCATTTGATGCATGAGGTCCTGGAAAAAATACAGGTAGTGTGACATGGTAGCGGTGCCAGAAGCCATGGAAACAGATGGTGACCCGGTGGAAGGTCCGGGTACTGCAGCTAAATGCAAGATTTTTCCTTCTCAGCACAAGATGCACAGGGCTAATCAGCTAACACAGCTCACCTCGGTGGAGAGGAGAAGCAGAGTTGCTGATTGGGCACGCCCTAGCAGGAGGCGGGTTCCCCAGAGCAGAAGCAGCTTGTTAAACAGGAAGAAGGAAGAGAGAATGAGAAAGGGAACAGGAACAGGAAAGAGAACGAGGAAGAGAAAGAGTGGAGGAAGAGAAACACAGCAGATGTGTGCTTTAGAGACGGAGTAGCCTTGGATGCCAGAGCCTTTGACTTTGAAGGAGAAACGCTCCCCAGCTGCAATTCCAGGAGAACGCTTGCCAAGCCAAGAAGCAGGTACCAGGGAGACTCAGTGCATGGAAGAACCTTCTGGGAGCAAGAGAATGGCGAGGCACTGAGAGACCCAGGGGTAAAGCCTATGCTTGTGGAAAAGAGAGCTGACCCGGGGAAAGAATGGCAGACTGCTAAAGAACATTCAGGCATTCCTCAACACAAGGTACAGGGTATCTTTAATTCTGATAACAGCTTTTATGAGAAGCCAGACGGTGTGAGTGCTTATTTTAAAACCCAGGGCAAACCCAGGTTTTATGAGGGCAGTTGGCTGCAACCAGAAGCTCATTCAGATAAACCCTGCTTTCCTCCTCAAACTGCTGACAGAATTAGCAAGCAAGCTAGCTACAAGGACGTAGCAGATATATTTGCTAGAGATATATGCCAGAAAGCTTTAGGAGGTCATAAGTTTGAATTGCTGTCTAAAAATCCTTCACCTGCAAATGAACTGACTTACCCAGCACTTGCTGACAGAGACAAGTGGGGGAGGGGTAACTCCAGTGCAGTGAATGAGCATAGTAAGAGAGACGGCATTGTTTGCTTACCTGAAGAGAAACCCACAAGCTATTACTCACCCCAGGAAGGAGTTAATTCCCCGCCTAGCCCATATAGCAAGCAGGCTGAAGAACTCCTGAAAGAGTTTAGAGATTTCTTAGAGAAACGAACTGTTCCTGGACAGAAAGTAATTGAGTCAGTACAGAGCCCAGAAGCACAAGGGCCATTGGTTCTTCCCTTACCAATGGTGGATTTGAATCAGCCAATGGACTGCTCAACCTGTCTCATAGACAAAGAATAGTCAAGCAAAGCTTGTGTGGTCATTCGTTATAATATGCTGAAATGCATGCTGTTTAAGTTCCTTACCTGAAGAGCTTATGAGGAGATAAAGAATAAGCTGAAGCATAACTTAGTTACAGTGCATGAACTTTATTATTTGCTCTTTGTTTAAGTGATTTCAAGTAAAGCTCACATGACAGGAATGTGAACTCCTATGTTGAAGCACAGTTTTGAACACAGTATTGGAAAAAGCCTGTTTTCCTTTTGTTCTTGTTTTGGCTACAAAAGTATATTCCTTTACGCCTGTTCCATTCCACCACGGAGTGGGAGAAATAAATCCTTATAAAAAAAATATTCTTTATACCTGCCTTGTCATTCGACCTTCACAACTACAACTTAACCTCAAGGCACACCCCTCCCCAAACCCTCAAGGTTAGGGAGCGGGTGCTGGCTATAGTAGGTAGACCTCTTGGTTGAGGTGAAAAGGCGAAACCACTTTAGGCATAAAGTGTGGATGAGTCCTAAGGACTACCTTGTCATGATGGAACCTTGTATAAGGTGGATTAGCTACTAGTGCTTGCAGTTCACTAATGCGGCGTGCTGATGTGATTGCAATGAGAAAGATAACCTTCCAAGAAAGGAATTTCAAGGAGGTGGTAGCCAGAGGTTCAAAGGGTGGCTTCATGAGCTGCCCAAGAACCAGGTTCAAATCCCATGCCACCGGAGGTGGTCTAATGGGAGGCTTAGTTAGAAGGAGGCCTCTCATGAATCTCGCTATAAGAGGATGAGAGGAAATAGGCTGTCCATTTAGAGGCTTAAGGGAAGCTGCAATAGCACTCAAATGGACTTACTGAATTTGTTTTAAGGCCTGCATTAGACAAATGGAGGAGATACTCCAGCAAAGATTTCAGGGGTATGGCAAGGGGGTTAAGACCCTTTTCAGAACACCAAATAGTAAACCTCTTCCACTTGAAAGCATAAGAACGTCTAGTGGAAGGTTTTCTGGAAGCATAAAAAACATCTTTCACTTACTGAGAAAAATGAAGATCTTGGAGATCTAGGCCTTCAGCAACCAAGCCCTGAGATGCAGAGACTGGGGATTGGGATGCCATAACATTCCATTCTCCTGAGATAGGAGATCTGGAGCAGACCCTAACTCCAGAGAGAGAGCTTGAGAGAGATGTAGAAGCAGAGGGTACCACACTTGCCATGGCCAATGTGGTGCTATGAGAATCATATGGCCTCTGTCTCTCTGAAGCTTGAAAAGGGTTTTGGGAATTAGGGGAATGGGTGGAAAGGCATACAGGAAGTCTTGACCCCAGTGAAGGAGGAAAGCATACTTTGCCTGAGCTCCCTGAGCCAGAGTTCTGGAACAGAACCGGGGAAGTTTGGCATGCCACGGACTTGCAAAGAGGTCTATGTCTGGGGTTCCCCAAAGTTGAAAAATCCTGGCCACCTGGTCTGCATGCAGAGACCACTCGTGTGGAAGGAGAACTCGACTGAGTCTGTCTGCCCAAGAGTTTTGAACGCTGTGATAAGGAAGCTTATCATAGCTCAGGAAGGAGCTATAGTAAAGGTGAAGTGACTCTGAACAAGCAACCTGTCAGTTCTGGTAGAAATAAGAAAACAGAATTTTGCCATAAAAGACTACCAGTCCCAGAATGCACCAGGTTTCCAACAGCCATTAGAGGAGCTGAAGTGGGGAAACGTGTGTTCAATCAAGAGGGCTATGAGGTAATCCCCAAGCACTCATCTCAAAGGGCAGGGCCTGATTCAGCACAGCTGCGCTGTGCTAAGGTGGAGCACTCATCTAAGCTGAATAAAGGTAGAGTTTATTCTACAGATCCTCATCCTCAGTTTCATCTGGGAGATCCTCAGATTCAGCTTGGACATCTTCATGATCTTGGACAGCTTCATCATCTGGAGGATCATCAGAAGCAGAAGCCAGAGCGAACGGACAGAGAGGGCAAGAAACCCTTTGGAAGAAAGAAGAGAAAAGCCTTTGGGAGGTCTAAAGGAGTCCAGAGCAGTACGTATACTGGGAGACATTCAAAAGGCCAGCATACACCATTGGACTGTGGAAAGCCAGAAGAATGGTGCTGCAGAGCTAGGAATCTCCAGACGGTACCTGTGAGGGAGACGGCTGCACTTGGAAGGGACCCTAGGACCCATGCCAGAAGGTATGTGAAGAGAGACCCAGTGTCCAGGGATCTGGATTGGAAGGCTGGACATAAGAACTGGACTACATACTGGCCAGGCTATTTAGAGAGGAACTCTAACAGCAATGGAAGCTCAGGTATGAACACTGATCTATGCCCTAGCTATACCCTTGAAAGACAGCAGGGAAACAAGTATTCTCCTGAGAATGCTCCATTGAGAAATTCCTCTGTGCCAATCCATGATATTGAACCCATGATTGTTGAAGAAGAGGGAGAAGTCTTAGATACAGGCTGTGAATACATGGATTGCTCTCTGTCTAAACTCCTTTGATAATTTACTGTTACAAAGTACAACAACCATCACAAAGAAATGCAAACTTGTTCTTTAATCTACTCAGAAAAGCTCCTGAGTAAGATTTGAGCCAAGCAGTAGAAAGTAAGCCAGCTAAGTGGTTTCAGCTGGGTAACTGCTAGCAATTGAGCCTTACCTAATTGCTTGTGAGCTCTGAGGAAATCACTTCTGAGTCTATGTGTGAAGATATAAGAAGTTAACCTGAAAAGAACAGTTTTTCCCTACTTTGTGGGTTTTGTTTGTTGATTAAAGCACTGCTAAGAAAATATTAGCTAGAGCCTACAGAAAAGACCAGTTTGTTACCAACCAGGTCTTTATTCTTTTGCTTTGATTGCCTGACAAGTTCAGCTGTTGTTTTCCTGATTTTGTTTTTCTAAGTTTAACACTGAAAGCAAGTATCCTGTTTTATGTGCTACCAAGCATATCTGTGTTGGGAGAAATAACTCCATAAATAAATATCTTATTGGCTTTACACTCAAGCACAACTAATTATTGTGAGCGGCTGTGTCTGGAGTGAATGGACTGCATTTCCCACAATCCCTTGCAAATCATATTGATATATGCACTTGCCAAGACTGTGAACATTCTCACCTAGGCAGCCGTCTGACAACGCCTGGAAGATATACTGCCAGAAGATGAATCTGATGCTCTCTGGCGAGGGCCCACAGTCGCAAAGCTTCGTTGCAAAGCGACAGAGAGCCTGTTCCCCCCTGCTTGTTCACGTAGAAAATGGCTACTTGATTGTCCATATGAATAAGGACTGTCTTGTGGCTGAGCAGGGTGTGGAACACTCGCAGAGCAAGGAAGATTGCTCTGAGCTCCAAGAGATTGATATGTAGACAACTCTCTTGTGGAGTCCAGATGCCTTGGGTGGAGAGGTCTTGCAGATGAGCTCCCCAACCCACTGGAGAAGCATCTGTTGTAAGAGTTGCTTGGGGCAGAGGTTGCTGAAAGGGGGACCCCAGCAACAAGTTTTGAGTGGACTTCCACCACTGGAGAGACAAAATGAGGCGACTTGTGTTTGCTATTTTGTCTGACAGGCAACCTGATGCCTGGGTCCATTGGGTGGATAAAGTCCACTGAGCTGCCCTCATGTGAAGGCGAGCATATGGTACCATATGTACGGTGGATACCATGTGGCCTAGTAACTGTAACATATCTCGAGCAGTTAGAAAGGGTTTTAGCACTGCTTGAGAAGCTAATTGCACCAAGTGAAGGCAACGGGCCTGGGGAAGATAGGCCCTTGCCCTTGTGGTATCCAGCAAGGCTCCTATGAACTCTAGAGACTGAGTAGGCATTAGACTGGATTTTGGGATGTTTATTACTAGCCCTAAATACTAAAGGATACACATTGTGCAGGATAGAGAGGTCTTGACCTCTGACTCTGTTGGAGCTCGAATGAGCCAGTCGTCCAAGTAAGGGAAGACGAATATTCCCAGAATGCGTAGAAATGCTGCTACCACAGCCATGCATTTCGTGAACACCCTTGGTGCAGAGGCCAGACCAAAAGGAAGCACCCTGTATTGGTAGTGCTTTCCTTGAAAAAGGAACCGAAGGAACCTTCTGTGGGTTAGATGGATGAGAACATGGGTGTACGCATCCTTGACATCTAGAGAACAAAGCCAATCCTGACTCTGAAGGTATGGAAGCAGAGCTCCGAGAGAAATCATTTTGAACTTCTCTTTGACAAGGAATTTGTTCAATTCTCTGAGATCTAGGATAGGTCTGTATCCCCCTGTTTTCTTTGGGATAAGAAAATAAGGGGAATAGAACCCTGTGCCCTGTTGATGAGGAGGCACTTCTTCTATTGCCCCTTGGGCAAGAAGGATGGTAACCTCCTGACCTAACAGGTCGATGAGAGAGGTCAGAGAATTGAACTGCTTCACTATCGTGGGAGGGGGCATGCTTGAAAAATGAAGTTTGTACCCCTCTTTTATGATGGAGAGTGTCCAATGCTCTGCTGTTATTTGCCCCCACCTGGGAGCAAAATGACATAACCTTCCTGGAATGGTGGATGGTTCTGGTCCTTCCAGAGCCAGAATGGCTAAGTTCTCTAGCTGAAAGTCAAAGGCCCTGAGGAGGCTGAGACTGCTGGGCCGGTTGAGGCCTAGCAGCCTTTGCTTTCTTCTGTTTGGGTGGTTGCTGACGTTTGGTTGAAAACTGACCTGTAGAAGATGCCTGCTGACCATAAGCAGGATACAATCTTTTTCTTTTTAGAAAAAGGTGTTTTCTTGAACAACTTTTTCCTAACAGGATCAGCAGTAGACTTGGATAGTCTATCCAAAGTGGAATTTTCAGCATCCATTTCATTGGCTTTTTCTTGCCAATCTTTACCAAACAGGTTCTCACCAGTACAAGGGATATTTCCCAATTTATCTTGTACCCAGAGCTCTAAATCAGATGCTTGGAGCCAAGCAATTCTACGTGCACCTATGACAATAGCCGAGGTTCTGCTTATACATTCAAAGCAGTCGAAGGCTGCACGGTTGGAGAATTTAGAGACATCTTGGGCATGTTTGAGCCAAGTGAGAAATTCCTGCCTTTTATCCTCAGAGATGAAAGGACTTAAAGTCTGTAGATGATCAGTAACTTCCTTTAGGAACATTCCCATGTAGAGACTATAGGAACTGATTCTTGCAGCAAGCATGGAAGCTTGAAAGATTCTACGTCCAAAAGCATCCAGAGTTCTGCATTCATGTCCTGGAGGATTAGAGGCATGTCTTTTTGCACTTCTAATCCTTCTCATAGCAGATTCCACCACAATAGAGTGGTGAGGAAGCTGAGTTTTATGGAAGCCAGGACAAGGAGGTACACGATACATAGTATCTAACCTACGAGAATGAGGAGAGGTGGTAAGAGGTGTTTCCCACATCCTCAACATGAGATCATATAGATTCTCATGAATGGGTAGGGTAGCTGCCTCCTTAGGAGTTTTGGGATATTGTAAAATATCCAACTCCTTGGCCCTTGGCTCTGTCTCAGGGGCCACAGTGATAGGCAGGCCCCGAGCCACCTCTCGAATGAAGTCTTGGAAAGGCATGTCCTCTGGAGGAGACATCCTGCGTTTAGGGGAGGAGGACTCCTCTGGAAGAAGCATCGCTGCATCGACAGAACTTTCAGAGTCCTCAGATTCTTCTGAGGAATCGAAGTATCGTCTGTCCAGATGCTCCTGCAGAGCCCGATACCCGTACCGAGAAAAATCGGTATCAGGAATAACCGGTACCGGGGATTCGGTACTGGCGGGCATCGGAGGACAGGGTACCGGCATAGCAGACACCGATGCCGATGTCGATGCTATTGGTACCATGACGATACCGATGCCGGTGCCAGTGCCGGTACCGGTGGAGTTGTCTGTCGCGGTACCAAGGGCGTCGATGCCACAAGGAAAGCCGCTAGACTGCGTTCTATGGACAGAATTCTCTGGTCCATAGACGCTGCCAATGCCTGGAAGTCGGTACCGGTGGGAACCGCCGGTACCCCAGAGCATGGCACCAGGAGATCTGTCGAGGCCGAACCATCGAGAACATCCTGGAACCCTGATGATGGTGTTTTGGAAGCCGAAGCCTCCCGCCGGGGTAATTTTGCCGGTGCAGAATCCTCGAGGGCAACACCAGAGGCATCTCGATGTTTAGAAGGAGATCTACCCTTCGAGGACCGGCTGGATTTATGGTTATCTGAGATCCACGGGAAGAAGAGAAAGCCCTAGAAGACGTCGATGCCACAGAAGCCGCATCAGAGGGAAACAGGGTACTGAGCTTAGCAGCTCAGTTCTGTCAAACTCTTTTAGACATCATAGCACAGGACACACAATCTGTGATGGAGTGGTCAGGACCTAAACATTTCAAACACCATTCATGAGTGTCGGTAACAGAATTGGTACCGCCACATTTTGTGCACTTTTTAAAAACTGAGGCAGGTTTTTCCATGTTAAGGAAAACTGGTACCGGTAGAGCGTCGGGGAAGGCAGACGCGACCACAAAAAGAAATAAGGAAATTCTTCTGCTGTGACAGGAACACGACCTGCTGGCTCCGCGGAAAAAGAAGAACTGGAGAGAGGCAGTTGGGAAAGGCGGGAAGGCAGCACGCAGGCACTGTGGGATGCTCCCAAAAGCTTTCTGATTGGACGCTGGGGAGCGTTCCCGCGCAGGCTCCGTCGGTACCGATACCCATATGTGATGACTACATTCCTGCTTGTTCCTGGAGATTGCTATATCCTTTTTAAGATACGGCGACCAGAATTGCACACAATATTCAAGGTGCGGTCGCACCATGGAACGATATAGAGGCATTATAATATCCTTTATTTTATTTTCCATTCCTTTCCTTATGAAACCTAGCATTCTATTTGCTCTCTTGGCCGCCGCTGCACACTGGGCAGAGGGTTTTAACATGTTATCCACGATGACGCCTAAATCTTTTTCCTGGCTGGTGGTTCCTAATGTGGAACCTTGCATTGTGTAACCATAGCTTAGGTTGTTCTTTCCTAGGTGCATAACTTTGCATGTGTCCACATTAAATTTCATCTGCCATTTGGATGCCCAGTCTTCCAATTTATCAAGATCCTCTTGCAATTTTCCACAATCATCATGGGTTTCAACAACTTTAAATAGTTTTGTGTCATTGACAAATTCGATAATATCACTCGTTATTCCCATTTCCAGGTCATTTATGAATATGTTAAAAAGCAGAGGACCCAGCACAGATCACTGGGGTACTCCACTGTTCACCTTTCTCCATTGGTAAAATGGGAAATTTAGCACTATCCTCTGCTTTCTATCTTTTAACCAGTTCCTGATCCACAATGGTACACTGCCTCCTATCCCATGACTTTTTAGTTTTGCCAAAGGGCTCTGATAAGGGACCTCATAAAAGACTTTCTGAAAGTCCAGATACACTATATCAACCGACTCACCTTTGTCTACCTGTTTATTCACACCTTTAAAAAAACATAACAGATTGGTAAGACAAGATCTTCCTTGTCTAAAACCTATCTAATGTATATATAATTATGTATAATTATGTAGATAGTTATCCCCAGTTTACACCCAGTTTATCCTCCCTGTTATCTGTAAACCTAGATCAGTCATGTACTGACAGGTATGTTGTTGTTCAATGTAAACCGCACTGATGATGAATAGTGCGGTATATAAAAAATGTTAAATAAATAAAAATAAATAAATAAAATAAAACCAAGTTGGTTGTCTCTTATTAAGCCATGATTATCTACATGTTCAGTACTTTTGCTCTTTATGATGGTTTCTACCATTCTTCCCAGTACTGACATCAGGCTCACCGGTCTGTAGTTTCCCGGATCAACCATGGAACCCTTTTTAAAAAATGGTGTTACATTGGCCATCCTCCAATCTCCAGGTATTACAGATGATTTTAATGATAGTTCACAGATTACTAATAGCAGGTCTGCAATTTCATATTTCAGTTCTTTTAATACCCTTGTATGTATACCATCTGATCCAGGAGATTTGCTACTCTTCATTTTATCAAATAGTTGTATTATATCTTCCCGGTGTATCGATATTTCTTTCAATTCTTCCGCAGTATCATCTTTAAATACCACTTCAGTCATCGGTAGCAACCCTACATCTTCTTCAGTAAAGACCGAAGCAAAGAATTCATTCAGTCTCTCTGCTATGGCCTTGTCCCCTCTTAGTGCCCCTTTTACCCCTCTATCATCTAATGATCCAACTGACTCTCTGACAGGGTTTTTTGCTATGAATGTACTTGAAAAAGTCTTTATTACGCGTTTTTGCATCCACAGCAAGCTTCTTCTCAAATTCTCTCCTTGCCTGCCTTATCAATGCCTTGCATCTAACTTGCCAGTGTTTGTGCTGTTTCCAGTTTTCATCATTTGGCTCCTTTTTCCATTTCCTGAAAGATGCTTTTTTGGCAACAACAGCCTCTCTGACCTCAACTTTAAACCATGCTGACAGTTTTTTGGATTTCCTTTCCATTTTTCTTAAAGTGTGGAATACAGCTGGTCTGGGCTTCCAAGATAGTATTTTTAAACAACACCCAAGGTTGATCTTTAACTTTCCAACCATTTAACCTTTGCAACTGCTCCTTCTAGTTTTTTATTAACTATTTTCCTCATTTTATCATAGTCTCCCTTTCAAAAGTTAAAAGGTAGTACTGTGGATTTCCTTACCATCCCTCCTCCATTAATTAAATCAAACGCGATCATGCTATGATCACTATTACCAAGAGGACCCAGCACCAGATCTGGTGGTTCAAAATGGCTTCCCCTCTGGTTGGTTTATGAACCAGCTTCTCTAAGAAGCAGTCATTTATTTAATCTAGAAACTTTATTTTCCTAGCATGTCCTGCCGTGACACTGACCCAGTCAATACCGGGGTAATTGAAATAATCCATTATTATTATTGTGCTGTAACGTTTTTTAGCTTCCCTGATTTCTTTCAGCATTTCATCATCCATTTGTTCATTCTGGCCAGGAGGTTGATAATACACCCCTACTGCCATCACCTTCCCCTATTTATATGGAATTTCAATCCATAGACATTCTACAGCAAATTTTGTTTCTTGCAAATCTTTAATCCTTTGTGACTCAATGCCCTCTCTAACATAGAGCACAACTCCTCCACCAATTTAATTAACTCTATCATTACAACATAGTTTGTACCCAGGAATCAGTGTCCCACTGGTTGTCTTCCTTCTATCGTATCTCTGAGATACCAATAATATCTAACTTCTCATTTAGTATATATTCTAACTCTTCCATTTTATTTTTTTAGACTTCTAGCATTTGCATACAAGCATTTTAGAGACTGAATTTTATTCATATTAATCTGGCTATTGGTAGACAGGGGTAATTTGGAATCTTTAGCTCTGTCTGCTCTGTACTCAAGGGCATTTGGGCTACTTTTGTCTTTACTGGAACCGCTCTGCTGATATGCCCTAACTTCATTTTTTTGGTAGTATCCTTCAACGATACATTGTTCTGAACCATGCGCTCTTGGGCAACTGTCGGCTCTCCCCTCTTATCTAGTTGAAAAGCTGCTCTATCTCATTTTTTAAAGGTTAATGCCAGTAGCCTGGTTCCATCCCGGTTAAGGTGAAGCCCATCCCTTTGGAAAAGCAACTCCTTTCCCCAGAATGTTCCCCAGTCCCTAACTAATCCAAAACCTTCATCCTTGCACCATCTTCTCATCCACGCATTAAGACTCCAGAGCTTTGCCTGCCTCTTGGGACCTGTGCGTGGAACGGGAATCATTTCAGAGAATGCTACCCTGGAAGTTCTGGATTTCAACTTCCTACCTAAAAGACTAAATTTAGCCTCCAGAACCTCTGTACCACATTTTCCTATGCCATTGGTACCGATATGTACCAAGACAGCAAACTCCTCCCCAGCACTATCTAAGAACTTGCCTAGGTGGCACATGAGGTCCGCTATCTTCACACCAGGCAGGCATGTTACCAGGCAATCCTCACGTCCACCAGCCACCCCGCTATCTACATGCCTAATGATCAAATCACCAACTATAACAGCTGTCCTAACTCTTCCCTCATGGGCACATGGCCTTGGAGAAACCTTCTCGGTGCAAGAGGGTTTTACATCACCTTGAGGACAGGTCCTAGCTACAGGATCACTTCCTGCCACATCAGGGTGATGCTCT